>JADANN010000454.1:98746-728326 GCA_018806985.1 Angiostrongylus vasorum | reverse complement strand
TGGTTATTATTCTCTATTCTGATAGTCTGTCTTGTATTTGATGTTTGGGTTTGACAGCAATCTGAGGTTATACTTTAGACACCAGATTTTTTTAATCAAAACGTAAAGCAAAGGTTTAAATTGGTAGGTCATTTTGACTAGTCTGTATAAAATGAAGTTTCGAAATTATTGCCGTTCACAAGCTTTCTTTAAACGAATGCATAACGGGGAACTTCGTGAGACGATAAAACCTGACATAATTCCCCCGTGAAGCTTTTGCGTTACAAAGTTTTCTTGAATTAACACTTAGCTAAGAAGATAAGCATTCATGAAATGAATGCATAAAATGCTTTGTTGCAAAAGCAATGAATCCTTTTCAGCAGCGAGTAACTTGGATGGCGAGTGCCCTACTTGTGTTACTTGTGAAGACCTGGCAAGTGTGGTGGTTCCTCCTATAAATCTTCACATCTCCAAGTGGATCTCAAATTACTCAAATGTCTGCTAGAAGTAAATGTGGATTTTCATGCTTGAGAATTCACGTGCACAATATTTCAATAAAAGTTTTTTGATTAACACATCCGTAAGAAAATCCTGCTGGGCCGTTGTCTCTATCGCCAAGAAACGATGCTACATGAAAAATTTACTGGGCATTCGATGAGGAGTGAAAAAATTTGTTCTGGAATGTTTCTTAGCCCAGATGAAATCGAGTAGTGACCTTCGCGGGTTATGCCTCAATGCGATGACCCTGAAGGAATTTCAGCGGTGATTACAGTATCTCATAAAAAGCACAATGGAAATGCTGTTGCCAAACAGCTCGTCGCCCAGCAATTCAACTAATACAACGCGGAAGTGGTACAACACGGAACCGCATATTCGGCTTTAATCAGCGTTCATAAAAAACCAATAACAGGGACGATAATTCTATAGCGCTGACACTGTTTTCGATTTGTCATCGACGAAAAAGGCAAATCTGACTGTATTACATTACGAGTCGGAGAGTTCTCGCCGAAGTATTGGAAATGAGCAGAACCTTCACCTTGATCCACTGCTTCGATCAGTACCGTAATGTGCATGAGTAGTCAATCAAATACTTTCCGGAATAATATTCTATTCGCTTGATGTGCAGCAGTCAGTAAACAGCTCTTCAAAAACCGATGTCCAAGTCACCTGTGCCATGCAGCAATTTTCTGAGGTGATGAACATTTTCGGCTGATATCCTTTTTGCGAAAACGCTGAAAACACATTGAATGCAGTTCTCTGAAATTCTTATTCTAGCAAAAAATCAGCAGCGTCTTTGAAAAGCTGTTTTTGACAAAAAAAAGATTTGGATTACTGCGAAAACTTGGGATTCTCGATATCAGCCACCTCCTGATAGAAAACAACGTTTCAATCTCTCCTAGAGATCTTCTTCCAAACATCTACAGAAATAATGGTGAGTGTGCAACCATTACATGGGTGAAATGAGACTTCATCACACAGATTGAACAAAAACAAATCTTGTTTTGTTGAGAAACTGTTAGAAATTGGAGGCGTTCCATAAACATCCACCTTTGTTGAAGAGCTGAAATATTTAGGAAGCTAAGTAGGGAAACGTCAGCTCAGTGTCGTGTCAGTCATTTTCTTCCGAATGTCCACATTCTTTCCTGACCACAATGCAATGGCAATTCCAACAAAATATAGGGTTCTTCTCCGTCACGAAAAATGCTGATGCCGTGGTGTAGTTATTTATCCCTGATCGGTTCTGGCGCGGTATCGCTTTCCTTTTTCGTATTGGCAGATTTTTGGTTCCATCTTATCCTACGCCCGTTTCCGAACCCTTCAGTAAAATTCCGCAGAAGCCCTTGTTTCTGCTATCAGTCAACATTTTCGGAGATTTCATAGCCGTACTAAATGGAGGAGGCCACTGAGAAAATGAGGGCTATACGAATACGGTTTGTGCAGTTAAGCAACTTGCCGCAAGGAACGTTCAACAGATAATGTTGCCTTTTGTATTTTTCAATCGGTATCTTCTTTTACGGCTGCTTCTCATATGTGCAGTTATAGAAGCACCGTCTTCTCGATTGTAAATTTCTTTATATTCGTGGAAAATTCAGGGTGAAAATTTATGCCGCAGCAGGACGTACGAAATGGTGGGAACCCAATTTAAATCGTGGCACTTGAAGAACTCCCCCTTTTCTCCAATATTTAAAGTTGTTGCCGTCATGCACCTTGTTCCCACTCAACACTCGATAAATATTGTTCGTCATTAACCGTTTCTCATGTGCTTCCTGACACCAGAACTTGTGATAAATGTCGCTTCGAAGAATTTCGCGAGGGTTCCAACGGATATGAGGTGCCTAACTCTGTTTCGAAACTTTACCCGAACAAAGTGGTCTATCGATTACGTGTTAGCTTGCGAGTGAAAGAATACTTGTCGATTCCTAGCCTTGTTGGAAAAATCAAGTAATAGCAAAACATGTACTTAAGTTGTTGAGCTTGCATGAGGTTGATAAACAGATTTATTTCGGCTAACGTTTCGACCTCTTCCTCTTCATCAGAGCCGACGATCCTTGTCGATAGTCCGCATTTGTCCCTCTTCTCGATGTGGCGCCTTCGTTGCCGTATCGAGACAGGATCTTCTTCAGTGAACACAGCACGAATGAGCCATAGATACCCAGCAGCGCTACTTTATATAGGGCGGTTGCTGTCGATATGCTTATCCGTTGGTAATAGTCTTTTTTCTTAGTTTTTATGCAGTTGTTTGATTTAAATATGGATTTTTTTTGTTAGTCGGTACGTGTGTGTGTTTGTCTCAGTTGTTTAGAATAAAATCATTTAAGAGGATGTTAGCAAATTTTAAATCCATAAAAACAATCCCGTAGTTAACCAAGTTACCAACGCATACACCAAAATCTCAACGGATAATCCAGCCCGCAGCAGTTGGCGTCATGTTAGCTTTCGCAAAACGTTACAAAGGTAACGCCACGGACGTAAACTTGCCGAATGTAAAATCCGTTGTAGCCCTACGATGCGATCCAGTAAGCAGAAAGTTTGTTTCCGCTCGAATTTACATATTTTTTTAGCTTTTTAGAAGCCAAAAATGAATAGTCTCACAAACGCGGCGAAACTTATGGCGCTTGTGATTTCGGTGCTAACGAACGTCTTCACAGTGTCGGCTTGTGGGATGACGCCGCCAGGTCAAGGTAATTACACACACATGCAATCTTAAAGATAAAATGAAGGGTCTTCAATACAGTAAATGTAAACTATTCATTTGCTGCCTACTACAATTTTTCACGGCAGGGTATCATGTGAAATACAACTAAAATGATGCTGAGATATCAGCAATACTCTAGACTGCAGAGTAATTGCATTTCACACTTCATCACTTTTCAGGAGCCGCCTTAAGACAAACCGTTTAATACAAAGTTTTCTTGATTTTGAGTGGCAGGAGAAGAAAAAAAGTGCTAGGAAAATACATCAAACAGAATTATTTAATTATAAAAGCGACCGTCATTTAGCACCGGTACGGTAATAATCAGTATTTGTTTATGTTGTTGAGCTTACGCGTGGTTGATATGTGTTGTTTATTCGGCTAACGTTTCGACGTCTTCGTCTTCATCAGAGCCGACGATCCTTGTCGATGGTCCACAGTTGTTCCTCATCTCGATGTGGCGTCTTCGTCCCGAATCGAACCAGATTTCTTCCATCTGTTCCATTGTTGATCATCTCGAATGAGCCTAGCACACCTGGCGACGCTCTTTTATACAAAGCGGTTGTTGTTAACATGATTATCAATTGATGAAAATTTGTTTTTCAACAGACAATCCACCCAGCAGTAGCCGGTATTTTGTTACCTAGAATTATTTAGTTTTTAGTCTTTCACAACAGAACTACGGAAAGTCGTTGCAGCAAGCACAAGAAGCTTCAGCATCACCGGGTTTACCTTGCCACCGGCCATGGTCTACTCGACCAACCCCAGTCTTCCCGCGCGGTTTCCTGGTATTGCAACTAGCGTGGAGGGAGCTCGGACATTTGTATCACGTGTTGTAATGCAAGCGGTGAGTTCACAGGTCTTGAATTTCTAGTTGTTCTTCCGCGGTTTCTGTACGACTGTAGGAAGTAAATTTAAATTTTCAGACACTTGGTGATCGTTTATATTCTAATGGATTTTGTCATCATAGCTCAGCGCAATTTGAAAACCATATAAACCCTATCAGGTAGTGAAGAGCTTTGTTCTTAAGGTCATTGATGTTCTCGAACAGCAAGGTCGTAGCGCTGGCCTCTCTGATGACATAATCGCAATCATTTTGGGTCAGCTCACTGTTCGGATCGACTATACTCCATTGAAATGCGAGCAAATTACTGCTGATGGAGCAGCAAATATGGAGTGTGAGTTCTTCGCTTTCAACATCAGTTAAGAGCGTTCACAAATGTAACATAGCGGAGTTTAAAAGAACTGGAACTTCTTCAACACTATCACGAAAAGGGCCAGCTCACTCTTCCGCATCCAATGAAAAACGGTCTAGGACACCTATCCAACAGTGCTAAGTAGAATCGACTCAGCCAGTATTCAGCGACATTCAGAAAGCGGAACAGTAGTCGACAAAGAGCAATCGATGCTACAAGAAAAAAACTATAGAGCTTTGTGGACGATAGACGAGTGAAAATGAAAGGAATTCAAGAAATGCTGCGATCCGTACAACACGTGATGTCTTATGTAGTAAAAAGTCACCAATGGCGGACGCTCCAGACTGTCAAGGTTAACTCTGGCATCAATTGACGTTATGTTGTTCTTCCTGCGCAAAAATACATAAAAATGAAGGAAAATTGTTGAGATTTAGAACCATTTTCTTGAGCAGAGGTGGTGACGAAGCGAATTCTGCTGAGGGTACTGAAGTTGAAGAGGGAAATAAGGGAGGTGAAATAATCTCGAAGAAACCACGAACACGATGGAATGCTCAAATTTCGCCATTTCCCTTCCGCAGTTCTTTATCAGATAAATTATTTCCACTTCTAGCGAGGAATCTGAAGAGTTTTAGCAAGGACTGTACGCATTTACTACGGCAAAATAGTGAGAAGCTGGTACAACCAGCGAACTAATAAGAAATTCTAATCTCTTTTCGAATTACGATGCTTTGATTAAAAGAGTTCCTGCTGTCGAAGAAGTTCCACATTTCAAATGATTATCAGAGATTATTTGAATATTTAATACAGTACTTTTATCCAAGTAAAGAAGATCAGAGGATCATTGATGAAAACTAATTCTGGCACTTTTTGGAACTTTTTCGTGGAAACGAAAGGTTGATTGAAGAAATTGCTTGCAGTTCAACGCGGCATGATGGTGCCTCACTGCATCGTCGTCGGCAATACGGTGACGTCCTTATGCGGCATGGGAATGGGGAATGCTCCTATGTGTCGGTTAGATATGCCCATGAATATCGAAGCTATTCCCGCTGCACATATGACAATTTCTGGAATGCTCTCGACAACAAATATCATCATGGCGAATTGGTCAACAGCGATGTGGCAGGGTGTGGTGAACAGAGCGGTTCGTATGTTGGCATCTGGGCCATTTGGAACGAACTTCGCAACGGCACATGCGACCGTCAACTGAAACGCGGCCTGAGTTATGAAGCTGTTGCAATAAACTATGCATTTATATGAATTTTTCCACTTAAACATCTAGAGTATTAACCTCACAGCGGTTGACCGCCTTACCGTGGCTGGTAGCTGTTCTTAATTGTCGGACTGCGATGTAGAGCGGGAAATTCATTCCCCCCAGCAGGTCCTTCGAAGCTGAGAAGACCCCCGCGTTTTTATAAGGACGCCTAGCTAAGCGTAAACCAATGGCGAGTAATCAATGGTCGTACAGGCCCTAGCATAATTTCCATTTTTCGGACATTTGCTGGTTTAGCCATTGTAGTTCCGTTAAATCCAGAGGTCAGCCTAGCCTAAGCCTTCCCTAGGTCGTCACCAAAAAGACTGCCGTCGCCCTTGTGGGACACAAGAAGATTTGCAACCATGCGACTTGCTTGATACCAGAACGGTAGTGATTCCTGGTGTTGGTTTGCTTTCACCTGAGCTTGCTGACGGAAACGTCGGACCCTTTACGAGCTCGGTGCCTCTGGTGTGACGATAAAGCACCTCATTGAACATCGCAATCCGACTCTCATAAACACCTTTGCACCACTATCAAGCGGTAAATCGTCAAGTTCTACTATAAAGAAGTAAGAGACTAAGAATAAATAGTTGCACTGTGCTCTGCTATAAAAATAAAGATGATGTAGCGCTTCGGTGAAAGGTTTAGTGTCCTGCTATACACTCCTTTTGTGGTTCATTGGCGCACCTCGAGTTGGCCTTGTCTTTCTCACACCTTCAATGTAGATAGGTTAGTGCCAAAACCTTTCCGGGAGAATAGAAGCATCGACTTTATTTATTAGCAGAGCAGCGCATGTCATTGCATAAGCCAAATATGCGCTAAAGCACCTATAGATGTTTGACAAAATCTGAAGAATGGTGCACAGATCGACCTATCAAAGCTGAAAAAATTGTGCTTTATCTTCAAGTTATGGTGACGACCTGGTGAGACTTTGGTCAGGCCGACCTCGGGTTTCCAGGAAGCCACAACAGCTTAACTCGCAAATTTCCCAGAAATGGAGATTAAGCTGGGGCCCGCACAACAAGTGAGGATGGGATATTCAAGTATCAAGTAGCTGTACCAGTAGCTGTAGGTACCTGTAGTCCCGTTGATTGTAGAGTGACTCGAGCGAGCGCCAGTAAATCTTCCATTGTCCCTCTGGCGTGCAAGAGTAGCCCAGTGGGTTCTGCTCACCGCAGGGATTCGTTGGGCATCATATCTTTCATCTGCGCTTTTCGCGAAAAACTCTGACCATCGAGTCGGTGGTCTACCGCAGTGCGTTTAATATCCCGAGGAATCCATTCACTAACGGCTCCTGTCCATCGGTTGTCATTCATACGCATTACGTGTCCGGCCCACCTTATCTTCGACTGTTTGGCGTACAGAACGGCATCTTTGAATTTTGATCGTTGACGCAGATCGGAGCTTCGGATCCCATTTCCCCTTACTTGTGTGAAACGGAATACTCCTAGCATCGCCCCTTTCGACTGTGCGTTCAATAACGCTGAGTGGTCTTTCATCCTTCTTACGCAGCGACCAGGTTTCTGACGCATACGTTAGGTCAGGAAGTACCGTTTGAGTCGAAAAAGTGGGCAGCGGGAGTCGGGTGTTCCTTTGTTCTCTCCACTACATCCTCGATGCTCTTGAAAGCTCTCCAAGCCGCTTGATTCCTTCTGTTCAGCTCTGGAGCTAAGGTCATTCATCACATTGATTTCCCGACCTGGATAGACATAACTGGAGCATTTGGAGAGATTCGTTCCGTTAAGAGTAAATGGGGCATACGAAACCAATCCGTTCCTCATGAACATCGTTTTTGTGATATTCAGTCGAAGTCCAATCTTTTCACAGGCTCTATCAAAGTCGGCAGGCATACGCATACGTTCCACTTGGCTAATGTTTGCTTTTATGAGGACGATCTCATCAGCAAAGCGAAGATGATGTGACTGCCGACCACCGATTTTCACTCCCATATTAGCCCACTCCAATGTTCGCATGACGTTTTGGAGCGTGGCGGTAGATAATTTTGGCAAGATGGCGTCGCCTTGCCTAACGCCTCTTTTCACATCAGTGACAATATCGTTATAGAATGGTGATATCTTGGTTGTGAAATTTTTTGTACAGCTCACGAAGAATCTTTTTGTACTGAGTAGGGAGGGACTGCCTGACTATCAAGGGCTTCCATGACTGCTTCCATCTCAATTGAGTCAAAGGCCTTCTTTAAATCAAAGTGAGACAGAGCGGTCTTTTTGTACTCTCGCGATACTTCAATGACTCGTTATCGTGTCGATGTGATCCATCGTACTAAATCTTTTTCAAAACCCTGCTTGCTCACATGGCTCTCCTTTCTCCAGTGTTCTGTCAATCCTGTTTAGAATGACTTGAGTGAAAAGTTCGTAGACGACAGACAGCAAGCAGATTGGGCGATAGTTGCCGATATCGTGGAGATCACCTTTCTTGAACAAAAACACGGTCTTGCTAGTCTTTCACTGAGTAGTGACCTTGCATTCAGAGAGGTAATGTGTGAAGAGCAGAGCCAGTATGTTTAAGAAGACTGGTGAAAGTTCTTCAGGTGTTCTGGTCCTATCCTCTCCGGACTTGGTGCTGTTCGATTTTTTCACCGATGAAATGGCATGTTGGATTTCGGAAGGGTGAACCGGTGGTACAACATATCCATTCTCCTTTATTTCATATGATGGAACGTGGACGTAGCTATCGAAGAGGTCTGAGTTATATTCGTGAACGATTTTCCCCATTGCCTTTTCGGGACGCTGCAACTGTTCCGTCAGGGCGCTGGAGTACAATCATGTTGGTCATGTAATTGGCGAAGCTTCGGTGGGCTTTGCGAATGCATTTCCCAGTCTCTGCATTATCTGGTTCGCGGTGGCCTGCAGTTCGTGCGGTTCCACGTTAGCGTATCAGCTCGAGTGTTTCTGGAGACAGACGTCTCTTGGTGACTTTCGAACTCTCAGCTTTCATAGCGCTAACATAAAGATGTTGAATGAGCCGATCGTATTCTTCGTCGATGTTATCGACAACGGCATCATCCCATCAGCCAACTAATGAATTGAATAAGTCCCAGTTTACGGTGGTTCTGGGACTTCGGTTTTTTGAACTTAGCGGATTTTTCTCCTTTTAGACGAGAAAGAGAATCTTGCACGAAGGAAACGGTGGTCTTATCCCGTGTAGAATTTTGGGACAACAGCGACATCGGTTAGGCAGAACCTTCTATTTACTATGATGTAGTCTATTTCGTTATGGTACTCTCCATTGGGAGACTCCCACGTCCAGCGTTGAGGGTGGGGCTTCCGAAATTGCGAGTTACCATGGATGGTCTTGGTCGCCATGATAAAATCAGGCAGCCGCTCACCCTGTTCGTTCCCTTCTAATCCGTGGGTCCCAATGTGACGTACTTCAGACGTTCTTCTTGGTCCAATCTCGGCGTTGAAATCTTCAATGATGATCTTGAAGAATGTATGGTCTTGTCTGTAGAACTTCCCCATGCCCATATAGAACGCTTCGACTTGTTCTTCTCTTGAATTTTGAAAGTCGGTGCGTAAACAACGAAGAACGTCAAACCCGGTATTGATCCATATCCTTTTAATCGTACACGTCCGATTCCGGATATAAGCTGTTAGAATGAATCGACGTTCATGGACAAACTCGTGTTGACGAGAACGCCGACGCCGCCGACTCCTCTACTGTCGCATGTTCCGAGGAACAGTTCTTCTGCGGTGTCATAGACAGCGTTGAGAGGGTGGCGTCTTCTCGTTTCGACCAGGCCAATGACGTCGTGCTTTGTCCTTCTCGCTTGCATGAGCAAGTCTTCTATCAAGGACTCGGATGCAAGTGTATGTGCATTGAAGGTATAGATCGTCACCTTAGTTCTTTGCAATCCAGACAGCTTCCATTGGGCCCTGAGATTTTAGCAGCCTCTCCGTACTCGTCCTACACAACGCTGCCGAATCGGTGGGCTCTTTCGGGAGTCATAGGAATGGGGCCCGTTTCTTTTACTGTTTTTAGTTTTTTTGATACCCACGTATAGCTTGCTGGGCTCTGAACGTGGGACTGGGTATACTCACGGGTAGCTTGCCAGGCTCTCGCAGAGTCGACTTGGAGCTTATTTGTTGGAGGCGACTCCTAACCGCCTCCCATATACTTCCCTGTCACTTGATTGCAGGCTTTCGGCCGAATTGACTCGTAGAATACAATCTGCATAAACTAGAACGCACCCACAGACGCATGCATGAATACGCCTTGTAAATACAGAAGATATGTGCAATCAGAACAGCAGAAAGAAGGACTCCATCCCCTGGATCCACCTGCGTCTCAGGGAAAGCGAAGGTGTCACTTTTGGTCCGCGATTAACCCCCCTATCCACCACCTGGCGACGCGCCACGTAGGCCTCGCGACTAACCGGCTATTAGAATCCCTCATATGAAGGGAGATCCATGGCAAGTATTAAGTATTAAGTATAATTAGAAGTTATATAATTCTGATGCACTGTATTTTTCCCAGGACTCCTTTTCTTTTCCACTTTCGCTACTTATTATCAAAAATCTCATCAAAAGGTTCGTGGTGAGACAGTTCCTGAATAGTGATGAATGCTAGATACATTCCCTTTGTTTACAGCCTAAAAATTTATACTTAAAATTACAGATGTATGCATTACCAATTTTCTAATTAACTTGACCTCGTAGCATTGCTCCACAGCCCAACGTTGTAGAATCTATGGCTAGCAATGCAATGCAGTGCCAAAAAGTTTTGCCATGTTTGTGAGACTGTTTATTTCTGGCCCCTAAAAAATCTAAGCAATTGGTGCTGACTCAGCTGAAAAAAGAATTTCTGTTCTTTGGTTAGATCTTCCACAAGGAAACAACGAATTTAAATTTAACATTCGGCACTTGTACCGCAGTGACGTCAGCACAGCAAAGCGTTTTGTCAGGTTCTTGACTTTTTCAAGTTTTAGAACTTTCAAACCTTCTCTATTCAAAGCAAATTCTGCGGAGCGACTTCTGTGAGACATTCCTTCTACCAGTTGCACATATGAATCTCTTAGGAAGGTGAAATGTAGGACAAAATGTTGGATGAGAATGAGCTTCGTGAAAGTGACCAGTTAAAAAAATGTTTCACTAAACGCGCTAATTCGTCAGGTGCTGCGGGTTAAACTGGTTTCCCGCCACAACATTTCCGTTGCTACAGTATAAAAATTTGGCTCTTCCATAATTAAAGAAGATTAAAACCTACAAAACGCCGTTTTTACAGGTGCACTTTTGAGGAAAAAACCCTGCCAAAAAAAGATAAGGATTGACAAATCCTTAAAAACAATCTTCGGTGCCGAACGTTCGTGGCGGCAAATTCCTATTAAGGAGAAATCGCATTATTTAAGCTCTGGTCTTCTCATCAGCCTCCTCCCACTTAGTACGGCCATGAAATCTCCTTCATTAATAAAGAGGATAACTAAGAGCCAAAAGAAAAGGTCATACACAATTCTCCGCTGAAGGATTCAGAAATGAGGCTGAAATAAGACCTCACCAAGAATACGTTCATAAGGGAAGGAAGAGGAGAGATCAAGTGAAAAAATTATAGAAAGAACAACGACGCTAAGAAATCAGGTTTTTGGCTTGAGGTACACGAACCATTTACTTTGTTGGATTTGACAATGCATAGGGTTGGGAAAAGACACTAGACGCTCAAAAGAAAATTGACTGAGATTGAGACACAGAGTTGAAGCTTCATTTGTGACTTTTTTAAACGCTCCAAATTTCTAATAAATGTGGATCTTTAAGGTGTGCCGCCGTTTTCTCATAATTTCTCCCCCGAGCTACAGACAAAACAAAATTTGTTATACTACATTTCATAGAGTCAAGTCTCATTCCGTTCACGTAATGGTTGCAGACTCATCATTGATTTAGCTCATTTCCTGCAATATTTGGTAAAGGCCCACCAAATAAATTCAAGATGACCTCTTCTTATATTAAGTGATCAATTTGATCCGTTAACTATCTTGATGGTTTGAAGTAGTCCGAAATGTTTTATCGCGAGCAATGCTTTCGAAGTAAACACTGCTGGATTTTACTAAAGAAGGAACTTACAATACACTATTCAATATGATTCCAAAATCTTTCGTTAGTGGATAGTACTGAAATCGTTGTTTACTTCATAAAATTATTGTGGATCATAAAAGAGCTTGGACATCAGTTTTGAAGAACTGCTTGCTGACAGTTCCACTTCAGGCGATTTGAAAATTGTTCTGGAAAATATTTCTTTCACTCCGTGAGCCGCATTACGGTGATAATCGAAGCATTGGATGAAGCTGAACATTTCACTTATTTCCAGTACACTAGCGAGAATTCTATGATTCAGAATGTAACAAATTTGCCTCTTAGGAAACAAATCGAATGCCTAGTCAGGTTATTTATCGACACTGTTATGAGTTCGTTGTGAACGCTGAATAATGATGAATCAAAGGTTCCGTGTTGCTTAAATTGACTACCCAAGTTTTTTTTCCCTCAGCATTCCGCTTGTGCTTTAAATGCTACACAAGGTCAGTGAATTTTAGCGGATGCAGAAAAAATATCGTATTTAGTAAGTTCAAAGTTGAGAGTAGTGCGAGTGCTAGAATTGTCTTCAAAAAATCATTAGCAATCAAATGGTTCTCCAACTAGGCGAAAACTGCGCAGGTTATATTACTCTATTCATCTATTCATGCTGAAATCCCCATGCCGGCACTAAAACTTTTGCTGCTCATTGAAGTGCTCAACATAAGTTTTTTCGAGTAGCGTAGCGTCGTCACTTCCCAAGCAACGGAAGCTTTAATTAGAAAACCTCAATGAAAAAAAAGCCACACATGAACTAGTAAAAAAAATACTGAAAGAGGAAACACTACACTACCTAACACTTTGCTCATAGCAGAGCCTGATATGAGCACCTTCCAACGCTGCCGATGCTCAAACGCATTTCCAGTTTTTCTGCAACAAGTATTTCACATACGCATTTCACAGTGGCTTATTGCCATTCTCCAATGTCAGTTGTGCTAAACAACAGAAAGAAGTTCTCTAAACACAAAAAAGTAGCAGACGTTCCATCACTGTGCGAAACTCTTCCGTCGGGGATCATCTAGGCGGAATTGTTTTCAGCGTTATTCAGTGCGTATTGCTGCAAGGAATGGTCAAGTAGTTTTCCAAATCATACCAGTTCCCTCATGATTTAACCTAAAATTTTTTTGGCATGCTACAAATTTGGTTTTTTCGCCAGATGCAGACATCAATCACAAATAAAGTTAATGATGAAAAAGCTAAAACAAAAGGATAAAGCTCTTGGCGTTGATCAATCCTTGAGGTATACACCAGGTATTCGACTTCATTAAACATCGTTGGATGTGATTGAATGCATATATGGCCTTTACAATGACTCGCGCTGGCCTACCGATGTACCGAGCGATTACTGCTATCATCCCACGCAAATATGATACCAATTTGCCGAACCCGGAGGGATGCAAGGCTTGA
Source organism: Angiostrongylus vasorum (assembly GCA_018806985.1). Lineage (NCBI taxonomy): Eukaryota > Metazoa > Nematoda > Chromadorea > Rhabditida > Metastrongylidae > Angiostrongylus > Angiostrongylus vasorum. The sequence goes on along the minus strand of JADANN010000454.1, from coordinate 715,222 downwards.
AGGACCATGGGCGCGTGGACTATTCCATGTGTGATGCAAGGCGCCTCCGACCACTGCACCACACGCGCCCTAAGCTACTGATAACGGCGAAAATAGCGACTGCTTTTATACAGAACTCGAGAACGATGATGAACAACCAAGTGGTGACCACTTATCGGTTCCCCTGTTCAGCAGGTAATAAATCTCCTTCCATAGGCAAATAACACTGTTGCTTGCTATACTAATGAAAATTGTCCAATTCGGAAGTTAAAACATTGTTTATCCTGCTCATGAATCACCAATCGAAAGCACCACTAGTGATGTTTGATCATCAGCCCTGTGACGAGTTTTTTTTTACGAACGCAGAAGAAAGCTGCATAACCATTTCCGTGTTGTAGGAGTTCCGTGTGCTTTTAATTGAATTAATGAGCCACGAGCAGTTTCGCTTCGACTTTCGCCTTCCGCTTTCAATACGACACTGCAGTTACTCAACGAATCTCTGCCAAAAAAAAGGGAAATACCAAAATTTATACATTTTCAGCTGAGCAGTCATGCGAATGCTCCATGTCAATATGGATTGGAAATAGCTTCAGTTCTTATTAAACTTTTCTTATCACCTATCACCAGTCACCACAAGGGTGCGTGTGGCGCAGTGGTCGAAGGCGCCCTGCAACACACACGTGGAGTCGATCCCCGCGCCCATGGCTCACCAAGTCTTCTATCTCTCCGGGGGTCGGCATACTTTTACCGAACTTGTCTGGAAGGATAGCAGCACTGGTTCGTTTCATCTGTAGGTCACCTCGAGTCAATGTAAAGGCCAGATATGCATTCAATCACCTCCAAACGAGGCTTTAATGAAGTCGAATGCATGACGCATTCCACAGGAATTGATCAATGCCGAGGCACCGGTAAACTTCTCATTTCTTCCTAGAGAGAACAAGAGAAGTACTGTGCACTCGCTCTAGCTAATCGTTGAGCACCAAATCTTTCTTCTCAGGTTTTTTTCCACGAACTCAGACCATCCGGTCTTTGATCTTGCTGCAGTACGTTTGAACCCCCAAAAGGCCCAGTTCTTCACTACATTCTCAATGGTCTTGAAATTTTCCCAACCCCCTCGCTCCGTCGGCTTTGACTCTAGAGCTAAGTTGCTCATGATTTTGATTTCCTGGCTTAGATAGATGTATCTGGAGCACTCGGAAACATTCGTTACGTTGTGTTTGAGTGGTGCATTCGACAGCAATCCATGACTTGCGAACATCGCTGTTCTGAGATCTAGTTGATGACCAATCTTCCTACAAGCATTATCAAAGTCGGCAACCATTCGTACCGTTTGGCTAACGCTTGGTGTTATAAGGACGATATTTTCTGAAGAAGGGAAAATGGTATAATTGCCGCAACATCGGTTTTAAGGTCCATATTGTCTCATTTCAATGTTCGAATGACGTTCTAAAGGTTAGCAGTAAAATACTTCAGTGTAATAGCATCGCCATGGCTATTGCCTCTTTTCACGTCGATGTTAACATCGTTAAGAAGAGGTCATATTAATGTTGTAAGCTTTCTATGTCTTTAGGGAGGAATCCCTAGTCAAGAGTGTTCTTTAAACCCAATGAAGGCGAGATACAGCGCTTTCTTGCACTATCGCGATAGTCCACTGAGTCTTGTTATCGTGTAGATGGTGTCCATCGGTTTGAACCATTTTCGAGATCCTGCGTGCTCACAGGGCTATCCTCCCTCCGGTCATCCACTGTTCATTCTTGTTTAAGAAGACTCGAGTGAAAGGTTTGTAGATGATAGACAGTCAACACTTTGAGGGGTTGCCAACTAATCGTGAATGATGTTCTCCATTGCCTTTCTGGAAACTGTATCTGTTGTCCGTCTGGGGATCGGCATGCGACCATCTTGGTCATGGAATTGGCAAAGCTTTGTTGGCTTTGCAAATGCTTTTCACAGGTTATGCAGCTTCGATCATAACAGTTCGAGTGTTTCTGGAGGCACAAGTCTCTGGAGACTTTCAAAGTCCCAGCTTTCATAGCGAGAGAAGATATCGAACAAGCTTATCGAGTTGGGTGTCGATATTGGCAATGACGGTAGCTTCTCAACAATGATTTAACGAACTGAATAAATCTCAGTCTACCGTAACGTTGAGATTCTGCTTTTTGAACGTGGTGAGCTTTTCTATTTTTTCGTGAGAAATAGAATCTTGAAAAGAAGGGAGCGGCATTCTGATCCCGGGTAAAATTTTGGAACAACAGCGACATCAGCAAGGCAAGACCTTCGATTTGCTATGATGTGGTCTATCTCGTTTTGCTACTATGCACTTGGAGGCTCCCACTTCCAGCGTTGACGGTGGAGCTTCTGGAATCGTGAATTATCATGGATGGCCTTGGTCCTCATGATAAACTCAGAAAGCCGCTCACCCTGTTCATTCCATTCCAATCCGTGGGTCCCAATGTGACGTTCTTCAGACGTTCATCGCGGTCCAATCTTGGCGTTGAAATCTCCAGTGATGACCTTAAAGAGTGTATAGTCTTCTCTCTAGAACTTTTTCATAGTCCATATAGAACATTTTGATTTCGTTTTCGCCACATCTTGATCGGCTTGGTGTGCAGATGACGAAGATTGTTGAAGCCGGTATTGCTTCTCATCTCTAACCGTGAAGGTCCAATTCGTTCTTATAGTTGCCTTAACAAACCGATTTTCGTGAAAAAAACCCGCGTTGACGAGGACGCCGACGCCACCGACTCCTCCATTGTTGCATGAATCGAGGACTGTTTTTATGAGGTGTCATAGACCGCGTCCATTGAGTGGCATCTTCTCATCTATGCCAGAATCAAGTCAGCATACATTGGGGCATTGTAGCCACAGATCGTGACCTTATTTCTTTAGGATTTGGGTAACATGGAGTAGCCCTAAAATTTTGGCAGCCTCTACGCACTCGTCTATCCAACGCTGCCGTATAGGGCACTCTCTTTACCGGTCGCTGGAATGAAGCCTGTTTATTTTACTGTATTTAGCGCTGGATACCCTCGTATAAGTTGTTGAGCACTGAACGTGGAGGCTGTGTATACTCAAGGATAGCTTCGCAGTATCCCCCACAATCGACTAGCAGCTTATTTGCAGGCGACTCCTAACCGCCTCTCAAATAGTTGGCTGTCACTTGGTTAAGGGCTTTTCGCCCAATTGACGCATAAATACGCGCAAAAGAAAACACACCTGTGCATTCAAGCACCAATACTTCCTGTAAACAGAGAAGGTATGTGCCAAATCGGCCCAGCAAAAACAGGGAGTCCATCGTCTGCTTCCACCTGCGTCAATGAAGGAAAAGGTAGCATATGGTCCGCGATAAATCCCCCTGTCCGCAACCTGAGGATGCGCGACCTTGCTTTTCAACTGTGAGGTATGATTTCTCTTTACGGGTGAGATGTTTTGAACTAAGCATCTAAGTGCACAATACATCCACAAGGGTTTTTTTCTGGCCTAGCGTCATATATTCTTACCAAATGTTCCTTTAAGTAAGCCTAGCAAGCAAGCTTTAGCAAAAAAATTTCTGTAAATTATTAAGTTTGGGATTTAAGCTTTTTTTTGCGAACTATATCACATTGCCGTGTGTTCGATAGGGCTATCGATGCAATGCAAAAGCCACAGCAAGGAAGTCCAGCTTTGCGAAATATTTACCAGTGGAAGGAAAATACGCTGAATAGAAATCGTACCATCCACTCCAAATCACCACTTGCCATCTGTACAGTGCGCATATTCCCTTGTGAGTTATACTGTGTCGATGGCTATGTCTTTAAAAAACTTTTAAGTTCTTGCAGTAATGAGATCATAATTTGTACAACGCATATCATGACGAGTATTTTGTTTAACAATTTCTCAGCTCTAAGTGAATTTTGTGTTGCTCTGAAGCCACTATGAATTATCGGAACAGCTGCCATTACCAATGGATACCACGCACTCGGAACGCTACTTAGCGCTTCATTTTAATCCTCGGTGCGGCTTTCTTTACCTGCCCTACGGGCTGGCAAATCTGACACTTCTTTCTTTTTCATCATCGGAATTTTTTACACACTTAATGTTTTTTTCTCTTTAGTCTTCAACGTTTGCAATTAAACAGAACATGGAAGAGCTAATGGGAACAAACAAACGATATTTCGTCATGATGGTTAGCACGTTCTAGAACACTTTGATACCATCATCCCTCTTTTTCGAACACATCATTAGACATCGTTATCAGTGCTGTCACCACTTCTTTGATAATGTAACCGTTGTCTTATTTCTAAGCAAATATCCTGTTTACAATTTTCTTATCCTCTCATTCGTTACGTAGCACGTGGGTTTATTCGACATCTTTTACTTCCAAACATCTAAATGAAAACGACAAAGTAATAAGCCTATGAATTGAACAGTAGATGTGTCTTGTAGACGCCTTGCTTAGATATTAAATATTTCACATAGTAGTCAGAATCCATCTCATCTCAATAATTTTAGCTGAGTTCCTTTTATCGATAAGAACGTTCAGACAAAACTTACACACTTTTCAGCTGTTGACGATTCAGCAGGTGTTACCGATGAGAAATGCAAGCCAGTAGATTCATCCTAAGGCATTGCTAATGGGCTTTCTTGAAAAACATCCGAATATTTCACTGTTGAGGGTTTAGTCTTGTTCAGAAAAAACTATACAAAAAATCAAAGTGAAAGTACTCAAACTTTTAAACCCTTCCCTAAAGTGGTGATAAACCTCACGAAAAAGAGATTTTACTTCTACAACTCAAGTAGAAAAAATGTCCGTCCCATAGGAATTGTTTTTAAAAAAGCTGCAAACTAGGGGGTCATCGGCCATTTGGACCATGAGATCTCGTTATTTCTATTGGATGTTCTCTGGCAAATCAGAATACGGTATTATTTTAGCTTTACTGAATGGAAGGGGAAGAATTTATAGTGCTAAACAATGTAATTTAGATAAATTGAAGCAGTTGCTGAAGCTGAGATAATATTCTGTAATAAACTCACTTTTTAGAGCGAAAGAAATGCCGAGAGTACGAAGAAGAACTTTGAGCCTCATTTATTTTGTGTAGAGTTCCTCTTCAAATGATTTTCACTGGCAGAGTACTAAGAAAAAACGAAACAATTCTCAACAACAGCTGCTCCTTAGATCTCAGCATTCACACAAGTTTTTTTGTCCCTTTTATTAGCCACGGAATCTAATTCTTCATCTATCGATCGGCCACAGTGATAATCGATAGCATAGTTTCCATATTGCTTTAAAGAATATCAAAAGAAAAAAAACGGCAGCTCCGTGCGTCACTGAAGATAGCAGTCGTCCACGCTGTTTATTCGATATTTAAATCGCTCATCTATTTTGGTTGTAAAGATTTGTTGAAAAATACGAGAATAGAACATAATTTATACGTTCAAAAAAACGCCAAGTTAGTAGATTTCCTGTTGTTAAACATCTTCGTATCTCAAAGGACAAAGTTAACATAACTCCCACGTCCGACTTTCTATTAACCTCGGCATTGATTGAATAATTCTTTCTGCTTCTGTTTAGCAAACACGAGGTGTTATTTTCTTTCTTTATTTACGTACAAGCTGACCTTTCGGCGGATTTTGCCTTTCTCAGAACCTGGAAAGGTCAACTTGACTGCGATCTACACCGCCAAACGCCTCCATAACCAAACAGAGGAATTGTTGAACGAAAAATTTCAGTCACATTGAACACAAAATAGCTTCTTTGCACACTCACCGCTTTCTATGAGTCTTCCACCAAGTATTTCACGTGGAGACCAACCGCACAGAGTTCACATGGGAATCGTAGTGTACCCATCTCAACAGAATAACAGGCTTATATACTACCCAATATCACGCGTGATAATGAGGCATTCTTCCCTGCAGTTCATTTTCGGATTTCTGGAATTAATCCAGAACGCCTCGAGAGTTTTGCGCGCTTGTGTTCTCGATTCCTGCGCTAGGATCGTAACCCGTACTTCAAAATCTTCTCCGTTATGTCTCTGCCTCCAGTGCGTGTCTAGTGGAGTATTTGGTTTACGTATGCCGACTAGGTGTTCTTTTATACGAACGCAGAGTGGTCTAACCGTTTCGTCAACGTATTCGTCCCTGCACGCCTTACAAGAGATCAGATAAACTGTACCTGAACTCATGCAGTCACCGTCTCTACCATTGGGGCAAATTACACAATTTTTGCGTTGCACGTAGACGGTCGTATAGGCGGTTACGAACTAGTTGGCGTCTTAGATTACTCGGGGAAAATCCGATGATTACTCCGGTGGTTACGATCCTAGCGCAGGAATCGAGAACACAAGTGCGCAGAATTCTCGAGGCATTCTGGATCAATTCCAAGAATCCGAAAATGAACCGCAGGGAGGAATGCCTCATTATCACGCGTGATATTGGGCAGTATATAAGCCTGTTATTCTGATGAGATGGGTACATTACGATTCCATGTGAACTCTGTGCGGTTGGTCTCCACGTGAAATATTTAGTGGAAGACTCATAGAAAGCGGTGAGTGTGCAAAGACTCTGTGTTCAATGTGACTGAAATTTTGGTTCTACAATTTCTCTGTTTGGTTAGGGAGGCGTCTGACCGTTTAGATCGCAGTCAACTTGACCTTCCCAGGCTCTGAGGAAGGCGAAATCCGCCGGAACATCAGGTTGTACGCAAATGAAGAAATAAAATAACACCTCGTGTTTGCTAAACAGAAGCAGAAAGGAAGTTAACATAATTTCTTGGATTAGTGAGCAAACACGAGGCCACTGTAGAGCTGGCGCGAGGTTTGTATCAATTGATGTTATTGTTGTAGGATTGGATGGATGACGTTTCGCAGACTACTGAGTTGACTCTACAAAGATAAAAGAATGAAGATCGAAAACAATTCACGTCTTTTATAACTTGCAAAGCATTGGCTTCCTCAAATGATGTGTAGTCACCTGTATCACCTTGTCGACCGATTGGTAGTCGATTGACATGGGCAGATGCTAGTAAACTTTTCATTCCTCCCTGTTGCGTGCAAGAGTAACTAAGTGGGTTCAACTCGCGCCAGGGATTCGTTGGTGATCACAACATCCTTCTTCTTTCTTCTATAGCTTTCTTGAAGAACTTATTGGACCGGCGGTTCCATCGGTTGTAATTAGGATGCATTACGTGTCCAGGGAACTTGATTTCTGAGAAGTACAGGACGGGATTCCCTCTTCGCTGGACGAAACTATGGATTCTCTCTCTGTCTCTCTCTCACATTCGTGATACTAGATACTCCAAGCATCGTCGGCTCCATTGTTAGTTCGACAACTCTGGGTGTTCTTTAATCCTGCGTACGTAGCGACCAGGTTTCTGACGCAAATGTTAGGGTAAGACGAATGGTGGAGGCGAAAAGGTGGGCGCTGAGTCGGGTGTTCTTTGTTTACCTCACTGCATCTTCGATGCTCTTGAATGCTCCACAAGCCGCTCGCTTCCTCCTGCTCAACTCTGCAACTAAGTCGTTCACCATGTTGATTTCCTGACATAGATAAACATAGGTGAGGAATGTGGAGATAACATTTCGTTAAGCAAAACGGATGAAAAAGTGAACGAGGCGAATGAAGCGAATCCATTCTTCACGAACGTGGTACTTCTGAGACTTAGTCGAGGACCCATTTTTCCACAAGCGTTATCAAAGCCGGCTAGCCTACTTTTAAAGGTACTTTGATTTGCAGGAAAAACTATGTCGTCGCAGCGGAGTGGTTAGTCATGCAGTCAATGAAGAAGCAAGACTTTCGTCCGACCCGCTCCAGAAGTATCTCAAGACTGCAATCGACTCCACCAGCATTCTACGACATTCACAGAGAAGACGAAATTCTTAAGCACCAGCTGAAATAACACGCGAGATGCTCGAAGAGCACTGTGGATGATGATGCGAAGAAAACGAACTGAGTGCAAGAATTGATGGGATCGGCACAGTAGAGATGATGGCGGAGGATGTTAAGTAAAATTTCATATATATATATATATATATATATATATATATATATATATATATATATAAACAACTGTGAGACTCGTAATCACATTAGTTATCTAGTAACTCGTGCGGTAGACTGCCAACTCTAGTCGTTCCACTAGTTGACCATAGGTGCTTAGTAGGTTTCACTCTCTCGCGGAGTACGAGAAACCTCACCCATTCGGCATGAGGCCTTTTATGTCTGCTCTTCATGAAGAACACATAGCCTCGAGAGCCCTCATGGCTGGTTAGAGGGCAAGTTTTTTTTCTCCCATCTCGAGTTTTTTGGTCGTAATTTCAAACCACTTTTCCCTTAAGTTGATTTTGAATAAGAAGACTTAAACAACCAAATAGTACACTTCTATGTGTCACGTAGTAAAGTAGTAAAGACCACATCTACAAGAGTGAAGTACTTATTCGCTGTCTTCCCTAAATCAACACCAAAGTGATGAAATGACAGTGAGAAATATTTTCCAGTTGTCAAGAAAGCTAATTTCGACTACAGCTTCAACTTAGCTGCGTTCAATCCCCTTTTTGTGCGCCCTACATCATTCCCGTCGACGGATGATTCATGCTAGCAAAGATAGAGCAAAAGCGGACTGAGAGAAAGGCAAAGGCAAAGGCTTTTGGTGGTTCAGTGGGTAACATGTGAGCGCACGGAAAGAATAGTTACTCGAGACCCAGCCGAGATTAGGAGTTTTGCGAATATCTCGCATTCTTGTGCTTGTATCTGACATCATACCCTGCCATAAGAAAATAAAAGGAAGTAAATAAACGTTGAAACATATCAGAAAAACTTTTCTTCACCCACATATCAAAACATGTCCCGTAATATGGTCGTTTAGCAAGTGTTTGCTCCTCCTTTTTTTCCTATCATAGAAAAACTCATAAAAAACTCGAGAAAGTTGAGCGAACAGTTGTGATGCTGTTCAGAGAATTACCGCACTTTTCAGAGATGCCAATTACAATGTCACTGTATCGTTATCGTTCATTTCCATAGCATTTCATACGTTGTTGTAAACTATGGTCACCACTATTAGTTTGAAATCAATATTACTTCTTGCGTATTTACTAACCGTCCCTTTTAACAGAATTTCACATCACGGTTACTTCTTAACGACAACTAGTACATGAATTGAATCGTCTACTACTTTGATTGGTATTGCCGCGATGCCTCGACTGGCAGAACGTCTTGTCGACACATTCAGCCCACCCCACAGCAGTCTAAGGGCAAATGGCTGTGAATTCGGCGGTACGCAGCATTTCGTCAGACGGTACGTCCTCTTTCTCTATTCCTGCTTGTGTTCGTTCTTCTTTTTTCTTTTTTTTCTGTTTTCTGATTTGATCTGCCTCCCGCATTCATCAGAGACAAAGAATCAAGCGCTCGCCGCTAAGCTTCTTAGTTTCGCCGCTTCATCGTGATTGCAAATTATTCGTTATAGTCTGCTAGTAGAATAGGTATTTGTTTCAGATTATTCAAGAATACAATAGTGTTGTAGTGCGGTGAAGAAAAAACACTTCAAGGAAGCACAAATGAATAATGAACGCTTCTCGGTTTCCACTAAATCACTAGGTCATTTTTATAACAACTATAACGATATAGGAGATCTACTGTAATTTGTGATTTCGCATTAGTAAAAACTTAGAAGTACTCAAATCTTTTGCTAACGTGAAGTACTACATAGTATAATAGAACTAAGGGGTTCGCAGGAAACCAGCTTTCGATTTCAAACAGTACTTCTAGAGTGAATTACCACTAGTCACGAAAAAACGTTACCAATCGAAATAACTGTGACAAAAACCGAAACATTACAACTTATGTGTTTCTGCCAACGAGAAACAACTTTCCGGGGGAATAACGCGTTCAGCACCACACCATGCAGGTCCTTCGTTTCGCCTGTCTCTCAGCTAGTTCTATCGATCTGTGCCGTCAGCAATCACCCGTCACCGGGACTGATCTAGGGAGCCCACATCGGCATTGAACCCAGTTAAGCTGAGGCTGTAGTTGAATTCACAATATTTTTTGCCCTTTATTTTCTGCCTTCTATACTTTTTCATGGCAGGTTATTACGTGAAATACAACCACAAGATTGCTGAGATATTTGCAAAATGCGTTACTCCCCGGAAAGGACAATAGCGCGTTCGTTCCCCACCGCAAACACATATCTCAGCAATCTTGTGGCTGTATTTCGCGTGATAACCTGCCATAAAAAGTATAGAAGGCAGAAAATAAAAAATAGAAACAACTTTATTTGTAGAAGTTGTATAAAGTTCTACACTTCTACAGGCGACAAAGTTGTTGAAGGGAGTTTCGTCGACTTGTTTCCCGATGCATTTCTCGCACAGGAAGTTGTCCAGGTGCTTGAAAAAGGTGATTACCCGTAGGAAAGAGAGCTTCTGAATATTGTGGATGAGGTTGGTAACGTAGGTTAGTGAAACAGTACAAGGTGTACAAGGTACTGCTTCGCCCACTACCCACCTAACTTCACAAAGAGTTTACCAGAATTCTGCAACAAAGGCAAAATCCCAAGTAGCAGCCTCAAAAACACAAGACAAGTATTTGAAGACATTTCTAGACGACGAATACGAGGAAAACGAGTCGAATGCGAGAAGTGCTTGAATGCGTACAGTAGATGTGATGACGAGATATGTAAAATAATGGCAAATAAATAGCTATGAAGAAAAATAGATAAAGTTCTTGCTGGACTTCGTCAACTTGCTGGGTGTAGTTCTTCACCGTAATCGGCTTGCCTCTTTGGAACCTCCTAAACAGTTTTAGCTGTTGACATGGTCTCTCCTGCAAGTTCTCGAACAGTTGCGTGTGTTTCAATCCCATGGTTTTTTTATTTTATTTTATATGACCCGTCTTCACATCTTCTGTGCGGATCCCAGCACTTCTCATACTCAGTTCGTTTCCTCGTATCCATTGTCAACGAAGATCTTCCAATTTTACGGGTGGCTTCGGTTGCAGCTTAAGGATTTTCGCTTCATTTTGAATGCAGTAGAATGCTAGCCGAGCAATTCTTTTTGGAGTCTTAGGATAGCGGGGTTGGACCGTTCCCAATTGCATTGCAGAGAGTGATTTTTTATCAAGACAAGTCTGGTACCAACTTGACGACCCCGGAGGGGATGAGAGGCTTGGTTAGCCCGAAGCGTAATCGAACTAGCACCAGGCTTGCGATGACGAGCATCATTACCACTGTGCTATCCGCCCCCTAATTCCACAAGCTCCATATTCCATATTCAAGTAATTCTATGATACCCTTCAATTAATCTTCGTCAGTAATAGAAACTCGTACTCGACCTAACTCTTTAAATTCTTTGATAGAAACGTTCCTCCGTGCCTTTATTAACATCTCATCAGCCTTATTCTTCACATTAACGGTTAGAGCCTTCTACACTTCAAGGTCAGAGTTTGTTGCAAGCGAAATTATAACGGATAGACAAGTGTACCGTTGTTACAGATAAGACAAGGCCGAGAGCTTTATTTTAGCTGTATGATGCACGACGAGCCGAATTACCTTGGAAATGGTTTTCCGTTATATCAATAAGTAACAAAATTAGAAATACTAGTGTGCAAAATTTCCCAAGATCCAACTATGAGCCGTAACTGGGAACGCCTTGTTGCCATGTAACATGTAACATTTAACATGTAACCTCGTTCCATACCTCACGTTAATTTTTGAACTGAGGAAAGCATGTTCCTTATCGGCGTTAACTTGCTGCTGCTGGTATTCGTTACGAAAGATACACATGGAAACTTTTTTTTAAGGTTTTTTAACCTGAAGTTGCTTGTATTGCAATTAAACCTTTTCTTCAAGTTTCTTTGTTAGAATTAGAAATGCTGAATAAGCTGCTTCTTAAAGTGATCCTTTGTAGAGTTTGAAGAAGGCTACATCAGCTGAAAGACTAGCCATTGTGGAATAAATGAATAATTTAGATCAAGTTGAATAATCGATTGACAACGATGAATAGGCAGATTTTTGTTTCATACTTGGTTAGCAAAAAGGATGTGGATTTAGCCAGGTTATCCGCGTCATCATAGCACTGTATCTTTAAGCTGTAGAATCTAGTGAAAACGTCAAGAATGTGGGGAAACGCAGATAATCACTTCAGTAAGCTAATCACTATTGTGAAAACTTTTATTAATAACCGCATCTACTTGGAAAAATTGTGAACATTTAGATAGTGATATCAAATGGACGGTGTGATATCAACAAGCCGATCTGACTAGCCACCTGGTAGTCTTAGCTTACCTAAGAAATACAATATCACTTTATCAGCAGCTCATTGGGAAGAACGACAATTTAACGGCAGACTTTCTATGTCGACTTCTCCAATTAATAAAATAATTTAATCTGTTACCTAGTTCTAAGGAAACGTACAAAGACATTCTCTACCGTAGTCTTTTTAAACTCATTATGCCCTAAGCGTTCTATCACTTACTATTCTCTTGGTCTCTTTCTCACTACCTGTCTGTCGCCTTCACATTACTACTTTTTTTATCCCTAACTGTTCAGCAACTCTTCTCGAGGTTATTTTGTGAGCTTATTCGCTCTATAAATAATAGTTTATCAGCATACCACTGAAAAATATGCGCTGATCGATTTCAGCACTAAAATTTTACATCGCGACTTCTTGTGTGTTCCTGCTTTGAGCTGGAAGCTTTCTTATGAACGAAGGTGAATAAGAATTGGTATCATTCATTTGCATAAGAACGCACTAATCGATAGTGCATTAAAGAAATAGCGAGGATCTTATCATAGTTTATTGACAAGCCATTTTTTAAGGAGGAGGAAATAATGAAAAAATGAGATTTGCAACTGGCTCACAGAGGTTAATGTTGTTGCAAGCAGTCTCCGAAAAAGTTCAAGTAAGGTCACGATACACATGGTTGAGCAAGTAATTTTAAAAAGCTGAGGAGTTCATAATGCACTGGAGCCACGGGGGCACATGCCCGTTGACAATTAACTGCTACTACAAAGCGGTTTTTTTTCTGTTAAGATTGAATTTTTTCTTTACTTTAACACTAAGTATAGAGCTTCCATTGAAGTTACGTACAACTTCTTGCGTAGCGGAAATTTTCAACAACTTTAAAGAATACGGTAGTTGTCGAAATCTGCAAAATAAATGCACTATGTCATGAAGATCTATGCGACCTACTGATTCCTGTTTGTTCAGATTAAAGTTTAGTATGAGAAGAGGTGTGTGTTTTCTCTTAAATTTAAAAGTGTGGATGTTTTCTGCGATGCAGGAATGGAAATAAATTCATTTCGGATACTTTCCAATGTTTCTTAGGGGTTCAAGTAAATTCGCGTCAGAATATAAAAGCTAGTTTGTTTTTAAATTTGACAGAGTAGTCTGCTATTTTGGAGGCCAAATGACTTAGTTTTCGGTTCGTAAAAATCTTTAACATAAACTTTCAAACTCGCATAAAGTGCAGTTGTAAACTGTGGTGACGAAGAAAAAAAGCGGCTGAGCACCTGACATCGTGGTTGTGTTCTTCCAGATAGAGTTATTCATGAACTTTAACAACAATGAACGTTTGCAGTTCGCCTACCAATTCCGATGTTTCTGCTGGACCTCGAACGCGCTCTAATCTCAAACTAACTTTAGGCAAGTTCCGTGCTTTTTGTTAAACACAGAATGTCGAAATTGCTCATTTCTTTCTTTCATTCTCAACTTTTCAGAGTTTTCAGTGTTTTACAAATTTGTAACTCTTTACTAGTCGTTGCACCATTCATTCATTAATCAACAAGCAGAACAATGCTTACTGTTATTTTTTTTTCTACAAGCTACACCTTAGCCACAATTTTTATACTGGAGCACGCTATGAATTCTGTAAAAAAACGCTATTCTCTATCCCCTTTCCTGTGCCTTAGTTTCCTAAGAAAACTTGTATGTCTCAGTAAAACTTGCTCTTGAGGGTAAGTTTCTTCCTTAAATTCTTAAGTTACAGTGCCACTTTATTCTGCCTTTTGAAGGAGAATTTCTGCATTGCAATGAAGTTCCGCTCTACTGCAAGCAACTCCGTCTAATGGTTTACTAAAGAACAAGTTTTAAGACGGAAAAGTTATTAACAGCTTTGCTGACTCAGCATCGAGGAATGTGCCGTTCTACGCACGAGCTGGATTCCTTGCGGTTCCGCTGAGTCCTCAACGAGCAATCCACTGATTGGCGTAGTCATAACAAATATCCCGACGATAACGAGAATATCTAGCATTCACTTGGTTAAAAGTTAATTGATTAGCTGCCAATTTTTTGAAAAAACTTCGTAAGAATAAGTCTTCCGAAGATTGGGAACAGTAAATTAAATATTATAGCGAATCGAGGGCAAAAGGAAATTGCAAACCATTAGTGATTAGGCTTTCCTTAGGAAGCAGTTAATCGCAATCTTAATATTACTTCATTCATTGACAGTAGAGACATTGCTGGAAGAACGCCCACACCATAGATCAATACTACAACTTAAATGTATAACAATTTAAAGACGATGCAACTTAAAGGCTTTCCAAGTCCGAGTTTTCGACTAAGTGTAGCTCTCGTCGCATCTATTTTTTCTAACGATGACTCGTGGATGTTCACAAAAGCCAATGTGACTCCTATGTGCAGAGCAACAATATTTCTAGAATATTCGCATGACACCTCATCAACTAGTAAACCCAATTATTAAAGCCGATTTCAAAGATATGCCAAAACAATCGGCATTGAACTAATGTCGCTGCCTAAATGGTTCACATTTCAGAAACTGACTCTACATTATATGAGGGAGGAACGAAGAAAAATGATTTTCTAGATATTATTCAAGAAGCAAATATGGATGGTGTACGTCATTTGAAGGCTAACGATCCATTTTCTAGGTAAGTTCAGACTTAATATAAGAAAATTTTCTAACAACATGTCTGTCATGATTAGCTGTGCGAGCGACCACATACTGGAATGACTTGTTCAATCTCAGAAATTCTAGTTGTTTCGATCGCCTTATGAAGGCTCTTTTCAGATATATATGGTGTTTTATTATAATCATATTCGTAATTTTGGCACTGATTCAAATTTATTCTCAAATAAAGTTGTTCCATTCGGCTCCCGTTGCCACTAATATCGATGCCCAATATGCATCAGCCATCACCTTTCCAACGATCGCTATTTGCAACAATAATCGATTCAGGTAGGTTTTCTTTACATTCACATATCATTTTCTCTTTTGAAGTTGAAGTTAGATTTTCATACCGATATGGAACTCTGGTGTGCTTGACACCTTTAACTTCCACGTGAGGGCATTTGCATTCATTTCCATTGCGCTTGTTTATTTTTTTTCGTACAGAGATCATTACTATCTGTTGTATATTCCGCATTCAATCGATACCCCATGTAATGTCGGCATGGTGCCGGACATCAGTTCAGAAAAGCTATTTTGTTTAGTTAATAACCAAAAATCACTCTCTGCAATTCAATTGGGAACGCTCCAGCCCGGCTATCTTAGGAATCCAGAGAGAATTTCTCGACTAGCATTCCACGACGTGCAAGATGAAATAAAAATCGTCAAGCAGCAACCGAAGCCACATGTAAAAGTTGGGAGATCTTCGTGGACTATCGATGCGAGGAAGCGAGTCGAATCTGAGATGTGCTGGGATCCGTACAGTAGGCGTAAAGATGGGTAATATAAATAATATAATAAATAAATAAAAGAATAACAAAAACTGTCGGAAATGGAACGAGAGACTGTTGCAAGCGAAGAGAGTTCTCACCACTCAACACGTATCACTCGATTCACTCAAAAACCATCTCCTCTTCACTTCAAAGTGATTTAGTGAGACCCTAAACGGGAACTGGAATCTCAATCGGGTTTGGTGTATTTCGGAAGGGTACAGAGGACAATCTGTGATTCGGACATCGTGGTTTCGAGGCTTAGAGATATCTTTTCTTTACTATATGATTGTAATTCATTGAGGAGTCTTGTACAGGTGTAACTGCACTATTATTGAAAAGACTATCTATACTTACTTTATTATTTGAGTCTACTCGTGTTATACATCTGCTATACGGGTCCTAGCACTTCTTGCATTCTATTCATTTCCTCGCATCTATCACACACGAAGCTCTCCCCACTTTTACGTCAGGGTTCTGCTGTTACTTGAGGAATTACCTTTCGTCATGAGCATCGCTAATGCTGGTTGAGTTAGACTTTTCTATTTGGATTGTAAACAGTGGAGTTTTCTCAGACAAGTCTGCTACCATTTCCTAGACCCAGGAGCGTGACAAGGTTGGTGAGCCCGATGCAGGTTGAACTATCACTGTGCTCGTGATGATCAGCACCCTACCACTGCACTGCGCTATGTACTTTTCTAAAGTATTATACTCAAAACAACGTATTGATCGTGATTTATAAGGAAACACTAGCCTCTAAACTGTTTACGGTATTCTTCTAAAATGTTGGCTTTATCACATAGTAGTTTCCTGGTTCACATACTATGCTGCTCACTTTTTGAAGTGCCAATTTTCAAAACTATCCATCCTTCTTTCATTTTCAATTCCTTTGATGAGTTATCTTATGATTTACTACTGCATACTGTCTGGGGCCTCTTCATCTAATAGGAATTAATTAA
This sequence comes from Angiostrongylus vasorum, assembly GCA_018806985.1. Taxonomy (NCBI): domain Eukaryota; kingdom Metazoa; phylum Nematoda; class Chromadorea; order Rhabditida; family Metastrongylidae; genus Angiostrongylus; species Angiostrongylus vasorum. The sequence continues at coordinate 698,646 of JADANN010000454.1, read as the reverse complement.
GGCTTTCGAATCTCAAACGTGGGTAATTGAACTTTCTACCAACAATATGATTGCAATAATAACGACAGTAGACCAACATATGTGCAACCAGTACAAGTTTTAATGTTATCAAACTGCCATCGCAACCAGCTTTGAGGAATTACTTCACTATTGACAGCGATCACCAGCCTGCGTGTTTGTGACCGCCACAAAGTCGTTATGGAAGATGTAGATGTGGTCATCAGTTATTCGATGATTACATAATGCGTCAGCTGACAATGATGGATGTGTGCCAGTACATATGAAAATCTGTGATACTATAAAATGATAATGAGCTCTCTTCATTCATGAAGTAAGGAGTAGCCTCTATAAGTCAGTGTTTTTCGCATCGAGCAACACAATCTTGATAAATCTTTCTGCTTCTGTTTAGCAAACACGAAGTGTTATTTTATTTCTTTATTTACGTACAAGCTGACGTTTCGGCGGATTTCACCTTCTGCAGAGCCTGGAAAGGTCAAGTTGACTGCGATCTACACGGTCAAACGCTTCCATAACCAAACAGAGAAAATGCTGAACCAAAATTTCAATCACATTGAACACAGAGCCTTTGCACACTCACCGCTTTCTATGAGTCTTCCACTAAATTCCTTGATAGTAACAAGATAACAAGGCACAACGGAGGCGACTTTGAAGGATAAGTCGCCATCTTCGCGCAGGAATCTAAAACAACAAAGGCGAAAACCCTTGAAGCGTTCTGGACAAATGTCAGAAATCCATAAATGAACCGCAATAAGGATTGACTTGTGATCACGAGTGACCTAGCACCATATCTCAGGACGATTTTTCGACCTGACCCAGATCCGTTCTTCACCATGTCAGACCATGTGTGGCTGATCTCCGTCAAATAACTGGAAGACTTATAAAGAACAAAACGGTGAGTGTTCAAAAGAAGGTGTTTACTGCGCAATTAAAATTCATGATGTGCTTAGTTTTTTCTTCTACTTAGGTCATGAAAGTGTTTGGCTGAGTATATTGTACATATTAACTTGGCGTTTCCTGCCTCTGAAGAAAGTGGAACCACCGAAACGTCGGCTACTATTAAACAAATGTTGTTATTCACAACCTCACGCTTGCTCCAAACGAAACACTGACTCATTGAGTAATTCCGAGACTAATAGAAAAACGATTCTAGGAACTGCTACTAGCTTTTTTATTCCATTTCATATTGAAAGTCATTCTTTGTTTGTATTTGTTGATTCTTCTGTTCAAGGTACGGTCGATTATTTCTGGCTCTTCTTCGTCGAAACTCGTGTTTTAAACATGAATTCAGTTGAATAAGTGGGAATCAACCCACCAGAACACTGAGCGGTTCCCCAATATTTTTTGCAACAACAGCGCTTTCTCCGGGAATTTTGAAAATCTAAGTCTTTCAATTTCTTGAGAACAGAATCGTTTCTACAAGCCTATAAAATACTCAGCTTTTCGCATACTCTTTTCTTCATGAAATTACGATCACTAATAGAAAAACCAGTGTGGAGTACTATGTGTCAACGTTTAATTCGGTTGAAATCTAAAATACTACAATAGCATTAACTGATACGTAAATCGAGATGACGAAAGCAATTCTCCTCTGCTCTTTCTTGTCACTCAAGGAACGTAGTGAACATCAAACTTTTCGTAAGAGACATCTTATTTTTACTAGTTTTTGGTGAGAAAGCAGTTGTGTTGCTTGACGAGACTTGTCAACTCTGTACGCCAACATTTTCGCTCTGCTGAGGGATAAAAACGTCAAACTTATTACCAGCTTTTGCAATTTTTGTAGTACATACTTTTTGCTACACATTGCAGTTGAACACTTCAGAGCACCATACTATGGCGTTGAACACCATTAGAATTTAAAGAACGGGAAAGCGAAATATTTGTAAGAGCTTAGTCGGTAGAATAATGGCAATGTTGAAAAGCCTTTTCTTGACGATTTAATGCTGCGCTGTGGAAAATAAATGTCCTCGAACAAGGATATCTAATATACATCAAAACATCTATGCAAGCTTACTAGTCAAAATTTCTACCAGAGTTTTTTATAAAGAACAAACCCACATCTCTAATTTTTGCCGTCCTAGCATAAACATAGTCGGTAGGTAGTAGACCTCCCTCCAATCCAGAACGGTCGACCACTTCCTGTGGTGGCTTGCTGAAAATCCTTTTTTCTTGGTTATCTTCAAGCTTCATAACAAAATTGTTCAAATCCTCTGATGTATTAGTGCCGAAAGTATCACACAAATGTTTGGGAGGCGATTAAAGTGCTGTATCCACTGATGTCATTACCGAGCGGAAACAACAGGTGCGAGACTTCACAATTTGATTGAAGTCATAAGTCGCATGACGCATTTTGTTGGAAGAGCAAGGACATCAACTTACAGCAGTTTAGTGAAGTTCTGAGAAAAAAAGGGGCAGAGGTTGCACTATTTTTGTTGATCATACGTCCCAAATGGTAGTGGTGCAGACTTCGCTGCACGAAGAAGATCAGTATCATCGCCAAGTCGAGTTATGTGACGTCTTCCTTCGCGGTCTAAAACTTTCGCATCACAAAAAGATTGGTGTTATCAATCGTCCCTCAGTAATCTGCCCAACCGAGAATGTTATGTGTTTAGTCGAATGCAGAACGGGAAGTTCTCATGAAAGTCTAATGTCCATGATCTCAACGGTAGATTACGAGAAGTTGCTGAAAATAAATACAGGTTTAAAAAAATTGAGAATATGAGGCAGAGACAAAAACGCCTGGCGGGATTGCTGATCACACAACGCTCATTTCGTGGCAACTTCTTAACAAGAAGTGAAATTTCCGCCAATGAAGGACTCGATATGTCTTTAAACAAGAAGAACTCCAGACCAATAAAGGAGTTTGCCCGCGTTCGTGCTGCCTAAGAAAGGTGACCGACGGATCTTTTACTACAAACGTCTGATTTCTTTGTTGATTGCGTTCCACAATGATTTTCTGAAGATTATCCTACAGCACACACCAAGAAGTTGAAATCCAACTCATTCAGCAAGCGGAATATCATCAGCAACTTTGTTCTTTGGATCACATTCAAAACGTAGCTTATTTGATAGAAGTCCATAAGATCGACCACATAACATTTTGTTTGTCTTAAACTAGGTGGGCTACAAAGTAGTCGTGATAGTCGACCAAGAACTGGATCGAGCTCAAACATGAGCTCTTAGCAACTGCTTTCTCATCTATTGTTCATAAGTGTCTTCAATCCTCGAAGAAAAAAGGAGCCGTCTGGGAGGCACTATCTCGTTCACTCATCACTACAGTTGCGAAATCGTTAAAATTATCCAAAATAGATATATTCAACAAACGCAAATTTCTCCCAAAATTCCACTTTATGGACCATATCGACATCTTTTTAAAAAAGCAACAACAAATCTGCCTATGCTCAAAGAGCCCGGTGAGACGAGGAAGAAGCTGGACTATCAACAAATCTGGATATACATTTCAGAAAAAAAATCCGCTTCTTGAAGAATAAGGTGAGACATGCTTTACATCGCAACCATATTAAAGATGTTGAACCTATAACGACAGAGCTTATGTAACAGTACAAACTTCCAATAAATATCGCATATTTGTGATCCTACAGAATGTACACCCTGAAGTGCGGCGTAGACAATTGTGATATATCGCTTGAAATGTTGACAACTGATGAATAAGAGGAAGTGATCACTAGATGCCGTCAAAACCGTTCACGTGGAAGACGAGGGGTGGCTCACCTGTGGCTCATGTGAACCAGCTGCATTCGTAGTTGTGTGCGAGTGGTGGAATACAAGATAATGCTTGGAGACGGCATAGCACATGGAATATACCCTCACAGTGGAAGCTAAGGAATAAGTAGAGCGATATTTATGCTAGAGTAAGTACGAATGGTTAGTTTGGGTTGTGAAAATATAGAGTTAAGCATAGTGTTACTGCAAACAACTGATATTATTGGTTAGGGTATCTGAAAGGAGAATCAACCACCTATTTTTTTATATTATACGACGTGATTGTGAAATTAGATCCACCTCAGCGCCCATGGTCGCCGTTTTCACGCATATCATCAGACAATGCGAATTAAATGACTTAACTGTGTAGAGAGACTTTATGAACATTATCTATATTATTCCATTTAAGGTTAAGTTATATTACGGGTGCTAGGATACTTAATAGAAGAGCACGAGCTAATAAAGGATCAATAAAGTCGATTTCAGGAAAACCAAAAACCGTGTTCGAAGAGGTACGAAACTTTTTCGAGCGTTTCATTTTCCATTATTTTCCTTTGTTTTGTACACCTTAAGTGTGTTTAGTACATTTTGTTTGATTGGTGAAAAAGCGCAACCTGAATTACAAAGAACTTAAAGAACTTATCGACATAGGTACTGGAAAAAGCATGGGACATGGATGCAGTACGTTTTCTTCGAAGCGCTGCTCACTGGAAATCAAGGATGATTCTGGGGGTTTGTGATATTCCAATCGACTAATGATCCACTGGAGAACGCCAGATCAAGGAAGAAATTATTGCTTTTTGTGCTAGGTGCACATGGCCAAACGGTACCAGTTGTCGTTTGAGCGATTTCAAACCCGTGTGGACCCTATCCGGACTCTGTTGGGCCATCAACACAAATCCAGACGGTGCACTAGAAGTTGTTGGAAGCGGTAACTAGATTTCCCTCCAAATTTTATTAATTTTAGCTAGATTACACTCCTCTCTTTTTTCTTCTTTTCCGTAACAACCAAAATGAATGTTTCGATTATGGCTTCAATTCCAAAACTTATCTTCTAACATCCTGTGATTTCCGCACCTTGGTTTACAAATACATCTCTGACGTCGTTAAAGCATTTACAACCACGATGAAGCTGAGATATTTGTAAAACTGGGACCCCAGGTCAGATTCACACTCGCTGTTCCACTATCCGGGCTCAGGTGTTACACTCTGCACCGCCGTAGCCTTTGCTTTCCTTTCTCTGAGCCACTTTTTTTTACCTTAGCGGTGCTGTCAGCAATCACTCGTCAACGAGAACGATCTTGTGAGCATACATCGGCAGGCAGTAAATAAAAAGTTAAGCATTGTTCCAAACATTATCTATCTATCTGCGTTTCATACAATATGGGGAGCCGATAAAATAGCTCTTCTTTTTGTCGGAACACAAAAAGCAGGGGGAGTTGGCGAACAGTATGTACGTTATTAATGTTAGACGGTGCTAAATGGGTCATGGATTAGCGGACTTTTAATTATAACGTTATTGCAAAATGGAAATATATCTTAGTTACTCCAACCATATGTTCATTTCATTATTCACTAAGGAATTTCAGGGGCAGGACGACATTCTTTAAAATATCGAGAATTACTGGTATTTGTTAAATATTTGTAGAATCAGGTAAATTTAGGAACTAAACACAACCGCAAATGTCACGCAGTTTTCAGGAGTTGACCATGCCCCTTCGTCTTCTATTGAATGTTGAGACGTATGAACGCATTGACGCGTGTACCAATCATTTTCGTACAAATTCTATTCCCGGACTTAAGATCCTTATGTACAACCAGGTAAATTCCAATTATCTATATATAAAGTATGCGTTAGAATTTATGCGATATCAGTCCTCACTTCAGTAATACTTAGAATCCAACTCCTAAATCCACATGACAACCACAAGATAATAATCAATTAGCAGTCTAAAATCATAAGTGGTGACTGCTCACAACTTCATATAACTTTTTTGCTAGTTAAACCATTTGAGGAGTTGAGCACTCAGCAGTCTGGCGGCGGTACTGACCCCGTTAGTTACGCGGAAAATCCAACCTACCAAGGCACTGCTTTGATCCCATCCCGATCCCACCGACTCGGTCGTGCTTCAGAGGTCGGGAAATTGATATCAGACCTGTCTGGGACCAACTCACTAGGTGCAACTTATGTAGGCATGATTTAGCACGGCCAGATTTATCCACGACTTCACAGAAAATCAATCCGATCAGCACTCAGCCACATTTATGATGAAGTCGAAAATGGTTAAGCAGCTTCAGAACCCACTTGGGAAATGTTTGAAAAGCTTCGTGGGTGGTGGATACGAAGAAACGAGTCGAGTGAAAGAAGTGCTGAAATCTACCTTGTAGATGTAAAGACGGGTCGCGTAAGATAAGAGAGTTGAATTACGATTTGTTCGTGGCTGTCTGGCTGAATTATTTCCGTGCAAATAAGGATAGTCTTACTAACGATGTAGTGCAAGGGGCTACTCATAATCGTTGTGCTTGCAAATTAAAGAAGGATCACTGATTTCAAAAGATAGTATCGGAATGAGCGGACGGCATAAGATGTGTGCCAAAGAATCTGGAAGGTTAGTAGTACTAGTTGTAAAAGATTGCAAGCAAACACTTATTTAAACATAACATCTTGGAATTCTGCAGAGTGGTGTAAGAATAAGAGCTAGGAGAAAGCCATTATGTGAAAATACATTGATGAACAGATGGTCTTCCACGCGTGTGTGCCGCAGTGGTCGGAGGCGTCCCTGTGCGACGCACACACAGGATCAATCCCCGCGGCGGTGGCTCACCAAGCCCTCCATCCTTCCGGGGTCGGAAAATTGCTGCCAGACTTCTCTGAGAGGATAGCAGCTCTGGTTCGACACATCGGTAGGCCACCGCGAGTCATTGTAAAGGGCAGATATGCATTCAATCACCTCCAACGCTGCTTAATGAAGTCGAATGCATGGCGCGTCCCACATGGATTGATCAACGCCGAGAGCTTTATACTTTTTATGGTCCTCTACAAACAGTCGTTTTGGTGACATAGAGTACTCATCTGTTGAACCACTTATCTATAGCACACTTTTCAGTGATTCACCATTTTATCTTACCGAAAGATTGTCCCTAAATGTTGAACTTCTGGACTCAAATACAGCAGCACCTTTATCCTCTTTCAGGGCAACCGCTAACAGTCTCTCAGCCACGAAATAAACTCGTATGAGAAAAAAGATCTTGATGTACTTATAAGCGTAGGGAAAAATCCCCTTCCATATCCGATGCCCAAAAAATGATCTGTTCAATGAGCCATCGATTGAGTTTCGAAAGTGCGACAAAAAAACATCTGTGTGACATAATAAGCAACCGCCGAAAAGAAAATGAATTGAAATCGACTCATGTTCACGCTGACTGGTATTCCTTACCTCTCCCAAGTCTAAGTGTTAACACATACACGACTAAACATAATTTTGTATGACATCTGCCTTTACTGCATAAGCTGTCGATTGTATAGAAAAATGTACAAAACAAACTCTTTGCGACAAATAAAGTAGTCGGAAAGATTACGCATTGAGACAAAAGCACACGGTCCATTCTGCGCACCCATGTATGCACTTGTATCAGTATAGATGTATGACTTTAATGTTGTTTCTTTTCATTATGATGAGCACCTTTGCGATTTTTCGGTAATCAACTATCTTCCTACAGCAGCACAAAGCTGTACGCCACGATAATATGTAGTAATTACGGAGGCTATAAGAAAACTAAGCGCCACTACTCAACATTGTGATAAGCACCACTATTGAAAAGTGTTACTAATATTTTGAATTTTGTGTGATTTCAGACTGACATTCCATTAAATAGTCACAATGGTGTGAACGTTCCGGCTGGATATTCTGTAGATATTCGGTTCAGAATGCAATATGTGAGTGTTCGTACTAATAAGAACGTCCCCGGAGAGGAAGCAAAATTCCACTGTAAATCTCACCCAGACCACGTTAGTCATTCTAAACGCTGAACATTTATAAATCACACTTAAGTTGCGCACATTTTAATTCAGGAACAACTTTGAACATTTTTTTGACGTGAACTGGACAGCAATATATTTGAAATGGAGGGAAAATATTTTGAGGTTTCTACCACATTTCATATTTGGAACAGACCGCCATGACTCGTCCTCCAATTTCTGAGTCTTTGGGCTTTCCTCTTTCCTGCTCTCTTTTAGATGAGTCTGGAGTGATTTACAGATTCAGAAAAGAAACTTTGTTCTGTCGCTTTGTTCATCCACTTTCACTCTGCTTTTTTCTCCAGACGAATCCAAACTTTGAATGTCCAGCTTTTTTGTTTATTATCTATTTTTTTTTCAATGACAGGTATCATGTGCAATACAACCACATGGATGCTGAGATACGAGCACAACAAGGGACCGCAGTTGGGCTCCGAACACAAGAATACCCTTGCTGGGGGATCACGTTATCCACTGCACCATTAAGGCTCCTGCTTTACCTTTTCCTGGGCCAGCTTTCTTCCTATCAGTGCCATTAGCCATAATCCGTCGAGGAGAATAATCCGGAGAGCACAAATCGGCATTGACCGCAATTAAGAAAAAAACTGTTGTCGAAATCGGATTTGATTTTTTCAGTTTTCTGAATTCATGTTCCAAAATTATAAGGCTTCCTCGGAAGGTGTGGCAGCACCAGCATTAGTGTTGTAGCCTACTATTGTGTTCTGCGTACCACTACATTTGTTTTCAGTAGTAGAATACCGATTCAATCTAGTCTTCATATTTTACCTTTTGGGTCTGCACATCATGTCCAATCTAATGAGTGACTGCGTGTTTGAAGAAAATTACCAAAATGTTGCTGAGACATTTGCAAAACTCCGGACCGCAGGTGTCTACGGTAGGGAACGAACACGCTATTACCCTTTCCGGGGGCTAGCGCGTTCACCACCGCCCCATGCGGGTCCTTCGTTTTGGCTGTCTCTTATTTAGTTCTAAAATTGCCAAAGTTCAGACTTTTTGCAAGTAGTAACGATGCTTATGCAACAAAAATGTATCTATTAAGACTTCTACGGGCGGCACTGAATTAGCAACTCACTATGATTCATGTGTGGTTCGTAATATACCATTTCGTTTTTTTCGGCTTCGTTTTTTTCTCATAGATTTGTTCCTCGACATTTTTTTCTGCTAATTCAATAGTACAACCTCCAATGATCCTGTGACTGCCACATTTCCGCAACCCACTTTCTACGCATTAAGATCTACATTGAACTAGTTAGTTGATAAAACAAGTTCAACTCCCCTTATTATAGACCGTTGACAAGATTTGAATGAGTCGTGTGAAACACACATAGGTCGAAGTCGTCTGATCTTTCCACTGATATCGTAAACATTTTGGATGGTGAAACTGTTTTCATTCGTGGTTTACCACTTAAAATTTACTGGAAGGCTTGCTGGGCCATGGGCGCGCGGTTCGATTCCACGTGTGTGTTGCAGGGCACCTCCGATCACTGCCCAAACGCGCTTATACACAGATCACCTGTGTCACCTGCAGTCCCACTGATCGTCGAGTGACCCGAGCGGGCTCCCGTAAATCTTCCATTTTTCCTTGCCGCGTGAAAGAGTAGCTCAGTGGGTTCTGCTCCCTCTAGGGATTCGTCGAGCATCATCTTTCTTCTAGGCTCTTATGGAGAACTCAGACCATCGAGTCGGTGGTCTTCCTGCAATGCGATTAACATCCCGAGGAATCCAGTCACTAACGGCTCATGTCCATCGGTTGTCATTCATACGCATTACGTGTCCGGCCCAGCTTATGTTCGATTGGTTGGCGTACAGAACGGCATCTTTGATTTTTGATCGTTGACGCAGGTAGTAGCTTCGGATCCCTTCCCTTACTTGTGTGAAACGGGATACTCCCTAGCATCGTCCTTTCGACGCCGCCTTCAATAACGCTGAGTGATCTTTCATACTGCTTACGCAACGACCAAGTTTCCGACGCATACGTTGGGGCGGAAAGTACTGTTGAGATGAAAAGGTGGCACGGAGTCGGATGTTTTTTGTTCTCTTCACTACATCCTCGATGCTCTTGAAAGCTCCCAAAGCCGTTCGTTTCCTTCTGCTCAACTCTGGAGCTAAGTCGCTCATCATGTTTGTTTCCCGACTTAGATGGACATAACTGGAGCACTCGGAGATATTCGTTCCGTTGAGCGTGAATGGGGCACACGAAACCAACGCGTTCCTCATGAACATCGTTTTTGTAAGATTTAGTCGAAGACCAATCTTTCCACAGGCTTTATCAAAGTCGGTAAGCATACGTTCCGCCTGCCTAATGTTTGATGTTATAAGGACGATGTCATCAGCAAAGCGAAGATGGTGTAACTGCCGACCATCGATTTTCACTCCCATATTATCCCATTCCAATGTTCGCATGACGTTCTGGAGGGTGGCGGTAAATAATTTTGAAGCAACTAGTATGTGGTATCGCCTTGCCTAACCACTCTTTTGACGTCAATGTTAATATCGTCGTAAAGTGGTGATTGATATCTTGGTTGTGAAACCTTTGTACAGCTCACGAAGAATTTTTATGTTTTGAGTAGGGACTCCTTGACTATCAAGGGCTTCCATGACTGCTTTCATCTCATTTGAATCAAAGGCCTTCTGTAAATCGATGAAAATGAGACAGAGCGGTCTTTTTGTACTCTCGCGGTACTTCAATGAGCCTTGTTATCGTGTGTATGTGGTCAATCGTACTAAATCGTTTTCGAAACCCTGCTTGCTCACATGGCTGTCCTTCGTCCAGGGTTCTGTCAACCCTGTTTAGGATGACTCGAGTGAAGAGTTTGTAGACGACAGACATCAAGCAGATTGGGCGGTAGTTGCCGATATCGTTTAGGACATCCTTCTTGAACAATATCACGGTCTTGCTGGTCTTCCACTGAGTAGGGACCTTGCATTCATACAGGTAACGTGTTTACACCGAGCCAGTGTGTTTACAAGGACTGGCGGAAGCTTCTTCAGGTGTTCTGATCTTATCCTCTCCGGACCTGGTGCTGTTCGATTTTTCACCGACGAAGTGGCATGTCGATTTTGGAAAAGAGAATCCGATGGTACAATATATCCATCCTCCTTTATTTCATATGACGGGAGGTGAACGTGGCTATCGAAGAGATCTGAGTAGTATTCGTGAATGATTTTCTCCATTGCCTTTATGGACGCTGTAACTGTTCCGTCCAGGCGTCGGAGTGCAATCATCTTGGTCCTGTAATTGGCGAAGCTTCTGTGGGCTTTGCGAATGCTTTTCCCAGCCTTTGCAGCTTCGACCATTACTGCTGCTCTTCTTTCTTTAAGATCTTCTTTTATCGCCTGCCTGTATTATTTTGCAAGTTCGGACGTTAGTTCGCGGTTGCCTGCAGCTCGTGTGATTCCACGCTAGCGTATCAGCTCGACTGTTCCTGGAGACAGACGTCTCTTGGTGACTTTCGAACTCTCAGCTTTCATAGGGCTAAAGTGAAGACGTTGAATGAGCCTATCGCATTCTTAGTCGATGTTATCGACAGCCGGATCTTCCCAACGGCCGACTAATGAATTGAATAAGTTCCAATTTACGTTCGTGTACTTCGGTGGTTCTGGGATTTCGGTTTTTGAATTTAGCGGTTTTTCTCCTTTCCGCGAAAAGTAGAATCTTGCACGAAGAAGGCGATGTTCTGATCCCGTGTAGAATTTTGTGGAAGCAGCGACATCACTTCGGCAAAACCTTCTGTCTACTATGATGTGGTTTATTTCGTTATGGTACTCTCCATTGGGAGACTCACACATCCAGCGTTGAAGTTCCGGCTTCTGGAATTGCAAGTTACCACTGGTGTTATTTGTCGTCATGATAAATTCACACGCCCGCTCATCCTGTTGTTCCATTCTAATCCGTGAGTCCCAATGTGACGTTCTTCAGAGGTTCTTCCGAGTCCAGTATTAGCGGTGAAATTTCCAATGATGACATTGAAGAAGGTATGGTCTTGTCTGCAAAACTTCTCCAAATCCATATAGAATGCTTCGACTTCTTCTTCGTCATAGTTTGATGTCGGCGCGTAAACGACAAATTGTCAAAGCTGGTGTTTATTCACATCTCTTCAATCGCAAACGTCCGATTCGGGTTGTTAGTTATTCGAATGAATCGATGTTCATGGACAAACTCGTGTTGACGAGAATGGCGATGCCGCCAACTCCTCTACTGTCGCATGTTCCGAGGAGCATTTCTTTTCCGGCGTCATAGACGGCGTTGAATGGGTGGCGTCGTCTCTTCTCGGGCAGACCGATGACGTCGTACCTTATCCTTCTTGATTGCATGAGCAAGTCTTCTATCGAGGACTCGGATGCAAGTGTACGTGCATTTTAGGTACAAATCGTTATTCTTTATTCCTTATTCTATATTTTTTCCCTTGTTTCTTTGCAATCCAAGCCTATTGGTCCTGAAATTTTAGCAGCCCTCTCCGTGCCCGTCCTACCCAACCCAGCCGAGTTGTGGGCTCTTCCGGGGTCATTGCAGTGAGCACCGTTTCTTTTACTGTTTTTAGCTTTTTAATAGCCACGTAGAGCTTGCTGGGCTCTGAATGTGGGGGGGCTGGGTATACTCACGGCTAGCTTGCCAGGCTCTCGCAAATTAAACATGGAGCTTATTTGTTGGAGACGACTCCTAGCCGCCTCCCTATATATTTCCCTGTCACTTGACTGTAGGCTTTTGGCCGAATTGATTCGTAGAATACAAACCGCATAAACTAGAACGCACCCACACACGTGTGCTTGAATACGCCTCGTAAATACAGGAAGTATGTGCCAAATCGGAGCAGCAGAAACAGGGAGTCCACCCGCGAATCCAGCTGCGTCTCAGGGAGGCAAAGGTCGCTTTTGTTCCACGAATAGTCCCCTACCCGCCACCTGAGTAAGCGCCACGTAGCCTAACGACTAACTGGCTATTGGGATCCGTCATTTGAGGTAGATCCGCGGCTGTATACTGATATATCTGTTATTATGCCGAGGTTTATTGAAAATCGATCTTTTGAGTTATTAAGAAGACTAGACCTTCACGTTAATGTGCTTCCACTTAGTATCTCGTTTCAGGGCTCGATACTCATGATATTCAATCGATCCCATCATCCTCAAGTAGATTTACTTCGAAATCTTTAATTCCTACTTTTTTCATTTTTCACATGACATATACAATCCCTACAGCCTAAGCTTTCATAGCTAGCACTCTTTACATATTTCACTTTTGATTGAAACCCGCAGTCTTTGCAATTTACACATTTTACATACATTTTCAGACAGACGCGAAAGCTAACCACTACAGAAGTTTTGCAGTCCCAACAATATAGGACTTCCACAGACAGCTTTTTACGTGTGATCTACACTCGTTCCATGGCTTAATGCTTTCCCGTGCCTAGAGCTAATCCTATCTGCCTGGAATAATTCAACTTTTCAATCCTGTCTTGTGACATGTCTCATGTGTTAAAATTGTTGAGCTTACACGAGGTTGACAAGGATGTTTATTCGGCCAACCTTTCGACGTCTTCGTCTCAGAGCCGATGATCCGAGAAAATGCTCCACAGCTGCTACTTCTCTCGATGTAGCGTCTTCGTCTTCATATCGAGTCTGATCTTCCTTAGCAGAGGATCTCTCGAATGAGGCATGCGGCGATGCTCTTTTATACACGGCTGTTGTTTTTGATTCGACTACTCGTTGGTAACAAATTGTTTCTTAACGGATGCCCTCCACACTGCAGCAGTTGGTATTATGTCGCTTTTACACAACGAATAAACAATAATTTTGAAACCGACTGCCATTTAACTTCGGCAGTAAAACATCGCTCGTCTCATTGTGGATCGTATTTTTTGAAATAAACTTCGCTAGAATCTACATCTTTGCTAACAACCAGCTGTTTTTTTTGCCCTAGCAAGATGAAGTTCTGATTTTTTTGAAGCCCACAAAGCGCATTTTTTCGCAGTAGCACGCAATTCGAACTTCAACACCATTGAACGCTGAAGAACTAAGATTTTTGTCCAGAAAGACACTATAGTGCTAAACAGTGTTTATATTTATGCGACTTTTTTAAGGGTTTGAAATCCAAATTTTGTTTCGAAAACCTAAAATGTAAGTGGAACATTGGAAGATTCTTATGTGCGACAGAGTAAAGTCTTTTTACAAGTCTGCCGATCAACTGGGCCAATATTTCCATCATGGTTTAAGCATATGGAAATCAAGCCATTGGTTCAAGCCATTGGCTTAGCATTTTGGCAGTTTGGTTATTGGAGGTGTTCGGCTGGGTAGATTACGCTCAACTTGACATTTCCAAACCCTGAGGAAGGCGAAATCTGCCGAAAAGTCGGCGTGTGCGTAGATAAAGAAATAAAATAACACCTAGTGTTTGTCAAATAAGAATATGAAGAATATAGAAATCAGTTTTAACAAATAACTAGTTACTAGTTTCAATTCCAATCGCTATCATGAGTTGTGCTAATTGGAATCGGCGGTTTTTTAAAAAATACGGAACTATTCTCCATACGTGTTGCGATACTGACTACCAAATGTTGACAGCACCGTTGTTAAAGTAACTACTTGTTAAGGGTTACAGCACCGTGGTTGAAGTAACCACTTGTTAAAGGTTACAATCTAGCATTTATAGACGTTTGAGTTGAACTGCACAGCGATTCAAGTTGTCTTTTTATTACAATCCTTCAAGTTCAAACTGCGGAATGTTTCAGCACAGACGACTACCAGGAGATCACTGTATAGCTGAGACGGAGGAGTACAGCGGCAAAGACCATCAACAGTTCGATTCAGCATTTAACCTTCGAACCTGTAAACTACGAAGAACTTTGCGCGAGATCGAGTATGAATGTGAATGCTCTATGGCTCGAGCGTTCACTCAAGAACCTGTAGGTGAGTAGTTCATCAATGGAGGAGAACAATTGCACACTAGCTTGATTTTTTTGTTCTTTTTTGCTTTATATCTCAAGAAACATTCTCTTAAATTAGATATATGGAAGCATATTTCAGCGACACATAAAGGATGTACTGTAGACGACTATTTTGGATGTGTGAAAGGCGTTGTCGAGCGAGCAATGGCTCGAGGCTTAAGGAGAGTCTGTTTGCCTTCTTGCGAGTCTGTTGAATACATTGCAATGCAGGTATGAGTGCTTTAAAATGATCTATTAACGGCATTTGATATTTAGATGGCTCATCCATTTAGCCTGTATATTGCTGATTTGACATAAATTTTTCCTTGGTCTCCCTAAAAGTGGGTGGCAGGACGTCTTCATACTGCCACCACAAGAAGACGCCAATCCTTATGAATCGCACGGAGATTTTCTACCTTGAAATAATGCTGCTCCTAGAACACCAGTGTTTCCTCGAATTTGTTTTTTCGTCGACTGGATACCGGATGTAAATTCGAAGCTTGCTAATCTTCCGTGAATATGTAAACAGATGAATTCCTAGGTGAATGTCGCAAACCAGTACCTAGGAAGAAGTCTCGTCATGATGGTGTTACCAACATTTCCTTCGAAATAAGGGTTATCAAGCCATGTGTTCACAATCCGTGCACCATCCCAACGACTCACTGCGGCCTACCGTATTTGATCTAATTTGTTGTGAAATTTGGGTTCTTGATTCTTTTGATTTGGAGAAGAGAGGTTTTTCGTTTAGTATACCACCGTGTAATTGTTTTCTTCTTGTTGTCACGATTTAGATAAGCAAAATCTAAGTTCCTTCGTCAAATGACAGTCCTAGTAGAGAACGTTATAGCAGGCAATTGATTTTTTCAGAGGCATTAGTAATTCTGCCAAGAAAAGTTTGATAACCCCCTAAAAAGAGTGCTGAGCTGAAATCATGGTTCGTAACATTTAGACCTGGAAGACTATTGTCTACTGCCTATAATCTTCTTCGAGAACTGTTTTTTAGAAACCGTAATATAAAGATGATAGACCTTAGATTCGCATCTCGCTTTAGAGCAATTTTCTGGCTGAAAATTACTGCAATGACCCCTCATTCTTTGTTTTTCCGTTCGCTAGCATCACTTCAAGTTGACTCACAATTGCAGCTGCTTTTGTTGGTTGTCCATCTTACTCTGCATGCGTGAAGCAAAAGCATCCCGGAAATGGCGGTTCTGCGCCAACTATAAAACAGTCCAAATTTTTTAACACGTTGAAGTAATATGGTCCCATATTTCTACCACCTTTTTTTTCTTCTTCCGGAAGAGACTCTATTTCGAACATGAAGGAAATTGGATAAGGGATGCTGCGCTTACATTGGGAATTTCGAGAATTTCAACCTTGTTTTCAATTTTTTTAAGATGCTTCAATTCTAGGCATATAAAATTGAAGAAAATATTCCATTTTGGCCATACAAACGCCTAGGTAAAATCCCAAGTTTTTTTATTCTGAAGTACTCAAACACCCTAATGAGTAGGAAGTCTGTGGAGTGGCCGTTTGTATTTTTTTTGTCTTTCTAATATGACGCGTCTTCACATCTACTGTGCGGATCCCAGCACTTCTCACATTCGATTCGTTTCCTCCCATCCACTGTCCACGAAGGTCTTCTAACTTTTACGTGTGGCTTCGGTTACTGCTTGAGGATTTCCATTTCATCTTGAATGTCGTAGAATGACGGCCGAGCAATTCTGTCTGGCCACCGGGCTGGTGCGTTCTTAATGGATTGCAGAGAGTGATATTCTTTTTTTCCCAGACAAGTCCGGCACCATACCCCGACCTCGGAGGGATGAGAGGCTTGGTTAGCCCGAAATGGAATCGAACAAGCACCATGCTCGTAATGACCGACATCACTACCATTGTACTGTCCCCTCTGGTTGAATGTATATTTGTCTTAGCCAATGACATGAGAGGATCTGGCAATCTGTCGGTTCATTATTCTCATCCTCCCGAAAAAAGTCTGGCGTAATGTAGGGATGGAGAGCTCGGATAAGCCGAAGAGACGGTTGGAACCGATGACTGCGTATATATTGCGCCGCAACTCTAACAAATGTACTAAACGCGCACTTGCATACGAATATGCCTAAACATATATAATTCTCTATTGCCCTTTTAAAATGGCTTGACTCATCACCAATAGTGAGTTTTGCCGCATGTCTCGAAATGCATCTGGGCTCCATCACCCTAAAGGGTCACCGTAGTTTTCCGAAAGCACGTGTAAACCTAAGCGTACGCAGAGCAGGAAGGCAGCATTTGTCCACCTTCCCAGCGAAAACAGTGCATTATGTCAAAAGTGTAGAGATCTCATTATTCGAGCTAGTGATGATGTTGTAGCCAGAATGGCAGTGATTCGTTGCCCTTAGGTACTAAATATTATTTAAAATTAAAGATTTAAATATGCTGAATTTCAAATTCCTGAGCTTGGCTGGCCGTCGGAGAATATTACCATTCGCTATATATTGAGAAGTTTAATTAAAATATTTGCAGTGATGTGCACTGACATCGATGCATATATGCCTGAAAATACAACGGTGTATTTGAATACATAGCTGATATTGATGACTGCAGCACCTGTGCTAAAGAGTTTTCAATACCTACATTGCCTTAATGACATTTAAACTCTACTCGTAAAGAGCTTAAATAAAGCGGTATTTTAGAATACTTATCTATGTCCTTAGGGCGATGAAGCAAACTCTGCTCTTTAATATTTCCCCGAAATCCTCAATTGCTATTGACATTGCGAAAGCAATATTTCTAGAAATGTACTAAAGGCTAGCTCTTACGATATGACTATTTAAACAATTTCTGTAAATGCCGTCCAGATTCTAGGATCTGAACCGTTTGCCGCAGAACTTAATGCCGGCTCTCATCGAAGGAAGCGAACAGGAAGATGAAGATGAGGTCGATCAGGATGAGGTCGATGAAGATGTGAGGGAGTTTGTTGAGAATCTCTTTGCCCTGATATTGATGGGTTCGATTCAAAGTTTTGCTGTAACTATTTACTTCCAAGCTTTATTAGTACTTTTCGAATTTAGTGTCGCTTTAGTTTAGAATGACGAAGGCTTTTGTCTTCGACTAAGTTATTACGTTTTTCCCGTTCATCTCGCCTCTACAAAGTTACTCATTATTTAAACCGATGTTCACAAGTCTACAGTAAAATTTTTACATTTCTAATCTTCCTTGGATACTTGGATACTTAGACGGTCCGTCTTCACGAGCTGTGCGGACCCCAGCACATATGCCATTCGTTCGTTTCTCTCGCAATCGTAGTCCATGGCGGTGGTCTTGTTAGTGCATGGAGTCGCTTGCGAGTCTCGCACCGTGATATGTAAAACAACTGCAGCTGCGGGAACAGCTGATTAACTTTGCTTAGGAACACGTTCGCCCAACGTGTAGGTGGTCGTGCTGGGGGGACGTTTGCATTCTCTTGGAGTCCACTCTACTGTTCTTTTCGTCCATCTCTCGTCCGTTCTTCTCATTATGTGACCGGCCCATCTATGTTTCGCTATCGATGTATATTCTCCTGGATCTCGAAGATGTGACAGATTTCGAAGGTCAGACCTTCGCATTCCGGCTAGATATTGAGAGTGCCGGTTATATTTCAGAAGACATCGCTCAAGCGCTCTGTGAGTAGTGCGAAGCATTCTTGACGTAGCTAAAGTATCAACCCATGTCTCCGCAGCATAACAGAGCGCTGGGAGGACCGTAGAATCGAAGAGATGAGCGCGGATTTTCGGGTCCTTCAGTTAGTCGGTGGCTTCTTTGAGAGGCCCGAATGCGGCTCAAGCTGCTCTCCTTCTTCTATCTATTTCCTCCTTCATGTTGTTTTCCATGTTTCATTGATCGCCCAAGGTATACGTACGAGGTGGTCTCTGCAATGAAAAAAGCCATCCAATTCAATTTTTTCACCTTCGCACCATGGGTTTTTCATGAACTGGGCCTTCTTTCGATTTATGGGCAGCCCGATCTTTTTCCCCGCTTCGTTGAGCTCGTCGATCATCACCTCTGCTTCACTAGTACGTCTTGAGAAGATGACGATGTCGTCGGTAAAACAAAGGTTTGATAGGAATTTTCCATCAATACGTATGCCTTTCTCATCCCAGTCGAGTGACTTCATTTTCCACTGCAGTGCGGCACTGAACAGCTTTCGCAGTATTGCGTCGCCCTGTTGGACCCCTTTACCTATGGGTATTGTAAAAGGTCGATGGAAAAGCTTTATTTTCGTAGTGCAGTTCCGATAACACTCGCACAGAATTCTTGTGTAGGACGGGTCCACTCCTTGATCGACGAGCGCTGATAGGATTGCATTCGTTTCGACACTGTCAAACGCTTTTTCATAGTCGACAAAGGTTAGGACTAGAGACAGGTGGTATTCCCGACAAACTTCGATGACCATGGACATGGTTTGGATGTGGTCCACACAGCAAAAATCCCTTCCGAAATCCTGCTTGTTCGACTGGTTGCGCCTCATCTAATGTCCTTGACATGCGCAAGAGGATAATCACCATGATGAGCTTGTACAGTACACTCAACAAGCATATGGGACGATAGTTACGAAGATCCCTTCGGTCTCCTTTCTTGGGCAGGATGAACGTACGCGACGTCGTCCACTAGTCTAGGATTCTGGGATTTATTCCTTTTGAACGCAGGCTGTCATATGTTTTGCAAGAAGTACGTGTAAATTGTGGCCTCCAGCTCTAAGGAAATCGGCGGTGACATTGTCTGGTCCTGGAGCTGTGCCTCTTTTCCTGCTTTCTATGGCAACTCGAACCTCCGACAGAAGAGTTCCAGGTGGGTTTTTCTCCAGCGAGGGATATTAGGGGTCCGAGACGGGGATTGTGGAAGGGAAAACGTTGGTGTAGAACGTTTCCGTTATTAATTCCATATCATGGCGGGAACTTTTGACGATCCCATCTTCGTTCATCAGAGCTAACAGCGGAACATTATAATCACACAAATCCCGACGGCACTTTTTCAGACTGCTTCTTTTTCTCTGCTGCTTCCAGTAGTTTCTTCTGCTTGTACCGTTGTAGATCTTCCTGCAAAGCTATTCTGCAACTGGCATTTATTACTAGCCATGTTTCAAACGTGTTGCAGTAGGATCAAGCTTCAGTTTCCTTCTCTTTTCGAACAACTCCTTAGTAGTGATGGACATGCGATCCGGTCTTCTTGTTTGAGGAACCGAGGCGAATTCGGCACAGCTTTTCGGTCCTTCGACAAGCAGCTCGTAGTCTTCGGTCGGGCTCTTCTTTAATCTGCCAGTCACGTTTGGATAGGGGCTTCGTTCGGAATGTTCTCGTCGTATAGAGCTAGACTTTTTCTTCGTGGTCGATGAAGAGAGTTCTTTTCCAGCTTGCGGCTGAATCGAATCTTCGCGCAAAGAAGGCGGTGATCGGAACTAGTACGGAATGACGGGACTACCGATGTGTCAAGTAGGCACTATCTTCTCTTTGTCAGAATGTGGTCGACTTCTGCATGAGTCATGCCGTTGGGAGACTCCCATGTCCAGCGGCGGCTTTCTTTCTTCTGGAAAAACAAGTTTCCATGGAAGAGACCTGCTGCTGACAGGAGTCCTGCGAGACGGTTTCCATTCCCATTTCTTTCTCCCAATCCAAAAATTTCCGATCCTGTATTCGCTCTCGTTGGCCTTTCCTATTCTGGCGTTGAAGTCTCCGACAACAAATTTATTACATGCTTTATCATTGCGGATGACTTCCTCCAACTGATAGTAGAACGCATTTAAATTCGTACTCATCAGCTGCGTCGGTCGGTGAGTAGCAGTTGATGGTAGTGATCTTCTTATGATGCGACAGTTGAAGACGGAGGACAGCTATGCGCGGGGAAAGGATCTCGTATGAGTCGACGAGATGGACAATGGACGGGTGGACGACAAAGCCTACGCCGCCGACATTTCGTGACGGGACCTTTTCTCCACGGATCACAAGGGTCCCGTTGTTTAGTTGGCGTATGTCGTTCTTCTTGATTTTTGTTTCTTGTAATGCGATCACGTGAAATTTAATGCGATCTGCGGCTACAAGAAGGGCGTGAGGATCGGCGTCTGTGGAGAGTGTTCTGGCATTATACCTGCATAGTAGGAAACAATCTTCATGGCGTGTCGTGCGTCTATTCGTCAGACCCCGTTCCAATGACGTCCTGCCTAACCCGAGATTTTCTGGCCTCTCACCGGTCGTCTCACCGCCTGACGTTAGACGGAAGCACCCAGTGTGCGGGATACTGAGGCTGGCCTATTGCTGGTCGTGCAACTTAGTCCTCCCTGGAGTCCTGACTTAACCTTGCAAGGGCGTATCCAGGTCTTCACCACGATTTGGATCAAAGGAGGTGTCACTAAAACTTGGGTAGTTAAACCTTAAATTTCAAGTCAAAGTATTTATTGGAGTATTCCAAAAAAAGTGCAAAAAGTTTTACATGTCTTTTACAGCAATACCTAGAGCTGACTAATCGAACACATGAGAAATTCTTCCAGTGTGAAGAAAACGCCTATTTGGACTCATCACAGGTAACTGTTTTACGATCTCTTGTATGCTTAGGTGCTTAGATGTACAGTTTTTTACGAGTTGTAAGACTTTGATGCATCTTCATTCGTTTCTTTCGCTCGATGCATCCTTCCATCTTGCAACCACCGTCCATTGTGACAATCCACCTCCTGTATGGCTACTTCCTCAAGCGTAATCCGTGACACTTGAATCTCTTCATCTGCGAGTGCAGCTGATTGACGTGGGCCGCAAATTTATTGCACATATCTTTTCTTCCATCAGTCATTTGTTCTTTTTTATTATATGACTGCGGTATTGCAGCGGTAGTGATGTCGTTCAAAATCCGCAAGGCCATGCTTTGACCCCACTCCAGGTATAAACCCAATTCTCTGCTGCATAACGAGCGCTAACAAGACCGGAATCGGAAAAGTACGCGCGCGGTTCCAGTTCCATTAACTGGTCTTTGGTTTCTGAGGCGAGAACGCGACCCATCCTGTTCCTCTTCTTCTATGCAATTTCTGTTTCATTCTATTCCCCAAGTTCGCGTAACGCGCACGGTAAACACGTTCAGGGTGGTTTCTGCAGTCAACGAACCATTCAGTTCCCAACATACCATGTCTTTTTCATAAACAGGATTCTTTTCCCACTTATATGCAATCCTGTCCTTCCTCACGACTTGCTGAGTGAAGACAATGTTATAAGGAAAACGAAAGTTTGAGAGGTATTTCCCATCAATACTTCTGCCGTGCTCGACCCAGTCAATTGACTTCATTATCCATTGCAATGAGGCCGTAAACAGATTTAACGAGTTGATGACGCGAACCCGTTTCCTACTGGAATAGCAAAGAAGTTAGTGAAAAAAGCTGTAATTTTGTGCTTCACTTACGACAGCAGCCAGTTCAAATTCTTACATAGGACAAGTCCACTCCTTAGTCGACGAGCGCTGATATGATTTCATTCGTTTCAACACAATATAATACTTTTTTAAATATTGATCCGTTATATGCTGATTAATATAAGCCCGACCGGTGTAGGATGCTGTGCCACCACGAAAACAGAACAAAACGGATGGCAATAAGTCAACAAATGTCATGTATAAAAAGAGTCCTGCCAAGCGAGGTTACTTCGTCACGAAGACCCACATTACGAGGACGAACAACTGTGAACCACAGACTCGGACCAACGCTCGCGACTCCGAAAAGTGCGACGACGCAGAAGCGTTAGCCGAGTAAAACGCGTATGACAACCTCGTATTGGCGTAATGACCTAGGAAGACATTGGGATGCTTTTTTCATGTTCGGTAAAGGTTAAGACAAGGAAAGATGGTGTTCCCGACAGATTTGTGTGGTTTGTTAAGGTTTGTGTGTGGCTCAGAAAATAGAAATCCTGTTAAATCCTGTAGCTGAATCGACTGTGTCTCTTTCAAAGTTCTTTGTGCGCGCAATAGTATAATCTTTACGAAAAGCTTTTTGAGTTTGCACAGCAAGCAAATCAAACGAAAGATATCAATATTCCTTGGGACATCCTTCTTTTGGACAGAATGGTAGTCAGATCTTCCACTGATCCAAGATGCTCTTGTTTCGATGGTAAGGTCTCTTATGACTCATTAGCAGAATATGATTGCTCCCAATTTCGAAGTCGGTAAAGACTTCGAAGGAAGTCGGTAGTGATTTTATCTGTTCCTGGACCTGTGCTTCATTTTATGACTTCTTTTGTTATTCAAACTTCAAAGGGAAGAATGCTACATGGTTTTTACTTCTATGGGGAATTTGGGACAGATAAGATTGGTGCAGAATTCTTCCATTATCGATTTCGCATTATGACAGGAGGTTAAAGTAATCCCATCTTCCTTCATTATGGCTAACAGCGAAACGTTAATACACTGAGGTCCCAACAGCATTTCTTCAAACTGCTTCTTTTTGTGCTGCTTCGAGTTGTTTTTTTCTACCTGTACCGATGTAAGTTCCCATGTAGAGATTTTCTGCAGTTGATTTTATTATCGGCCGCAATAGCTTTGATGCAGAAGGACAAAGGCTGAGTTCTTCTCTTTTCGAGGAAGTCCTTCGTTGTAGTGGACATCCGAATTTTTGTCATTCAGGATTTGAAGCTCGCTCAACCTAACTTTTATGCTTTCCCACCGGCAGCTCGGTGTACCCGCATTTCTCGTAGCAGTTGTTGACCCTCTTGTCCAACGGCAACTTTCTATTTGCTCTGAGGAAATGAATTTCTATGGAAAAAGCCGTGCTGTCGACAATAGTTCAGTGAGGTGGTCTCAATTCTCATTTCTTTCCCTTCTTTCGAGTTCTCCGTTACTGTATTCATCCTGGTTGTCCCTTCTTGTTTTGGTATTAAATCTAATCTATTGCGGATTTATAAAACTCTTCTTTGCGAGGTATTTCCTCCGATTATGTCTTGAAACCATTCAGTTCACTCTCATCAACTGTAGAATTGACGAGTAATTGACAATGCCGATTCTTTTCTGGTGCTAAGGTTGCAGCCGAAAAATGACCAGGCAAGATGATGGGAACTCTTATGAGACAATATGATTGCTAGCAAATAGGATCACCAAACATACACCACCAACATTTCTTCACGGATTTTTTCTCGACGAATGGCAAAGTCCAAGTATCTGATTTGTATATGTCGATTTGTCTCATTTTTTCTCTTGTGTGGTGATCACATCGAATTTGATGTAACCAACGCTCTCAAGATATTCTTGAAGATCGGCATCTGAAGAAACTCTTCTGATGTTGTAGGTGAAGAGCAGAAAACAGTCTCCATAGCTTCTCACGGGTTTGCTGGTTTGATTGTGCTCAAATTATATGCCTTTCAAGCCGAGATTTTATCCGTTGCTATCGGTGATCTTATTATCCAATATCGTAAGAAGGAGCTCCCATCGTACGGCGCACTGGAGCTGATTCAATCCTGGTTGAATTATTTTTGGTTCCCTGGGCGTCCTCAAAAAAGCCTAACTGGGGCTTCTTCAAGTCCTCATAGGCAACCGCCTGTTCTTAAGGATCAAAAGAAGGTACGGCATAGTGCTACTTGCTTGTTGCCAGGACAGCGACAATCTCGGGCACAAAATGTTGAACACTTTGTCGACTTGGGAGACGTTGCCGGGGAAATAAACGCCTCATTGTGTATTACAGTTCAACAGTCAGTAACATTGTCCAACCACAATGATGCGTTAAAATAGTGGAGAGTTTTTCCAAGCACAGTTGCATTACTATGGAATTTTAACTTTTAATAGTGTTTTTAACTACTGTGGAAATGTCTTAGCTCGACCACCTCGAAGATTGCAAGGATATTCGAATCACTCAACATTCTACGACATTCCTAAAGAAGAAATCCCTCGAGCAGCAGCCGAAACACGAAATATTCGAGGGCCACTGTGGAAGATGCAGATGCACAAGATTCTGGGACTCGCACAGTAGATTTTACCACGCGTCATGTGAAATAAAATAATGTTTGAATACATGGATTGAATTCAGTAATCAGCAAAACCATCCAGTTCGATTTTTTCACACCACGGATACTTCATGAGTTGGTTCTTCGTCCTAATTATGCGCAGTCCAATATTTCCGCTTCGTTGAGTTCATTAAGTGTCGCCTCTGCTTCACTGGTACTCCTCAAAAAGATGGCGATGTAATCCGCGAAACGAAGAATTGATAGGATTTCCCCATCAATACGTATGCCATTCTCGTCCCGTTTGAGTGGCTTCATTATCCACTGCACTGCGGTTGTAAACAGTTTTGCGATATTGTGTCGCCTTTCGAACTCCTGTTCTAGTGGGTACGGTGAGGAGTATATGAAAAAAACTGTGTATTTGTGCTCCACTTCTGATGACAGTCAATTAGTGTTCGTATATGGGACACAGCCACTCCTAGATCGACGAGCAGTGGGAGGCTTGCATTCGTTTCGACGCTGTCAAACACTTTCTCGTAGTCGATAAAGGCTAGGACAACAGGCAGATGGTGCTCACGATAGACCTCAATGACTCGTTATGCTGTTTGGGCGTGATCCATACAGCGGAATCTTGCCTGCTCCACTGTCTGTGCCTCATCCAAAGTCTTCGATATGCACAAAAAAGACAACCTTTCGTGAACAGATTGTAGAGTACACCCAACAAGCATACTATGTGTTACTTACAAAGATCCCTTCGTTCACCCCTCTCTTGGGTATGGTGGCCGTGCGCGAGGTCATAAAGCAAGTGGTTTGGCATTATCTCCTTCTCAAGATATGATGTCACGTGGGTTATGACATCTAATTTGCGTCAACCAGATCTAAGGAAACCGTAGGTGATATTATCGGGTTCTGGAGTTGTGCCTCTCTTCATTCTTTCTATCGGAACTCGAAATTCAAAGAATAGAATCCAGGATAGTTTTTTACTAACGGGTATACCGGGGTCTGAGACGCAGGTTGTGGTGAGGGATAGATTGGTATAGAACTTTTTCCATTATCAATTCCTCGTCATGGTCTGATGTAGTCATAGTCCTATCTTCGTTCATCAGCGCGAATACCTGAACATTGTAGTCGCAAAGATCCCGAAAGCACTTCTTTAGAGTGGAGCGTTTTTAAGCTGTTACCGATAACTTTTTTCTTATTATATTAAACTGTCTTACAAGGACCTTCTACAGCTGGCACTTATTATCAGTTGTGTTAGGTGTGTCGCAGTAGGACCAGTCCTCAGTGCCATTCTGTCTTCGATCAATCCCTTAATGGTAATGGGGATGTGACCTGCACATCTTGTTTGAAAGAGCAGAGGCGAATTCGGTACAATTTTTTAAGTCCTTAGACAAGCAGCTTGTAGTTCTCGATCAGGTTTGCTTTATTTGGTGGTCATATAAGAAGAGAATTTTGCTGAGAATATCCTCGTCGTACACGAATTGTTTTGTTTCTTTTTTGGATAATGACAGGAGTTTCTTTCTAGCTAATGAAGGAGTCTAATCTTGGCGCCGAGAAGGCGGCGGTGATCAGATCCAATACGGAATCACAGTACCACTGAGGTGTCAAAGAGGCATTATTTCCTGTTCGTTAGAATGTTACCGACTTCTGCATGAGTCTTATCGTTGGAAGACTCCCATGATCATCGGCGATTTCTTTCTCCCATTGACTGTGTTCTCAAAAAATGAATTTCCATGGAACAGACATGCTGCGGACGGGATCTCCACAAAATGGTTTCCATTTTTCGTCTTCTTGTTCCGAAATTTCCAATCCTGTATTCATTTTCGTTGGCCGTTCCTAATCTGGCATTAAAGTCTCCAACAAAGATTAATAGAGAGAGTTGTATAAGCTGGTGTGTAGGATTGAAGCGTACTGACTTTTTTTGACGGGGCAGTTGGTGACGAAGATTGGGCAGGCGCGGTGAAAGAATTTCGTATGTGGTGAAAAGATGGGAAGTGGCAGATATACGACAGCGCCAATGCCTTCGACATTTCGTAATGGACATTCCCCTCCACAAATGACAAGAGTTCCGTCATCTAATTGGCGTATGTCGGTCACAGCAGGGTATAGATGCACGGCAAGAAGCAGTTTCCATGGCATGTGGCCAATGCGGTTCGCTGGAGTCATCCTAGCCGAAGCCCTCCTCGGGTCGCCACCACCCAGGGCAGTCACCGGTCTTTGTGGATCACAGGGAGATTCATCACTTTACCACTTGTTTGATACCAGGACGATGATGATTCATGATATTGGTTTACTCTTAGCCGAGCTACCAAAGGGAGAGCAATAAAATAAGAAATAAATAAATTTTCAACCGTTTTCTATGAAATCGGTTTTTAACGTACGTAATTGAGGGATTTTATCATGAAAATATATGGAAAATAGTAGTATAACAATGTACTGATCCTCATGAATACAGCAACTTTAAATGTTTCTTTTTAAGGCTTGTGTTTTGTTTTTTTAGTGTCTTACTCCTGGTCTTCTTTTAGTGTTTTTGATTAGATCGCTTTAGGTTTCGTATATAAAAAAGAAATGCTCATCGTGCTTTCGAAAAACAAGCCCGGTATCAAGAGGACATTTTCTTGAGGACAAAGCGCCGCATTGCCAGACTTAGAGCGGCGGTTAACAAGTGGGTGATAATGTAAAGGATTTGCTTATTGTCTAACAGTCACCGTTTGGTACAGATCAATTCATCAAGTTGTAAAATCATTGCCATAGTGTAGGACGACAATCAAGTGTTATTGACCGAATGACTCCGCTGTGTCATAAGTTCACTGCTACCCTGACATAAAGGATAAAAAGATAAAGCTCTCAGTGCTGATCAATCTCTGAGGGATGCGACATGCATTCGACTTCATCAAGCATCGTTGGAGGTGATTGAGTAAATATCTGGCCCATAAAAGGACTTGCGGTGGCCTACCGATGTATCGAGCCAGTGTTGCTATCCTGCTATACAGATCTGGTAGCAATTTGCCGACTCATCAGGGATGACAAGGACAAGGGGATGGGATGACACGTTGACGTGCAGACAGAAATTTCGAATTCCATCTTTGAAGATCCTGCTGGAAAATGAACAAATTCCTGTAATTTGCAGTTTAACGCTAGGGAGGACTTTATGCTCTGGCTCGCTACGATTATACGACAAACCATAATGTGCTATAAGAATATACTTATTTGGAGACTTCGACGGCCCATCTTCACTGGTAGTACAGGCCTCAGCGCAATATCAATTCGTTTTTGTCTCCCACAATTGTCTTCTGTGGTGGTGATGTGGTGGTCTTCTTCGAACATGGTGACATCCGCAAAGCCCATTACGTATTGCTGTATTTCCATCAGTTACCATCTCCGAATGCAAATAGTTGACGTTACCCGAATTGCACAAAAATACAGCTTTCCCATCTAACCTTTATCCTTACCCTTTACCTTACCATGCTTATCACACCCATAGGTCTAAGGAGGTAGAAATAATATGCACAAAACACAACTCATATGAGACATATGTGGCTCACTTGATCAACAATGCCTTAAACAATGTGTGGCCAACGTGTTAATATTCAACATGAAAGTTTGGTGCTTAAGAAGCTATTTAGAACGGTAGGATCACATATTTCGATTTTTACAATGGTCGATAAGAGATTTAAACATTTTGTTCCTGATTTCAAGAATTTCAGTGTCTCTCTACTGGAATGGGGATGGCATGGAAACGATTTCACCGGTGTTTTTTGCTCGACTTTCCAGTCAGGCGCAATGCTTTTTCAGATATAAGGTTTTGATTTTCGGTGTCATTACTGAAATCTAAATTGACTGGTCTTCAAAAGGTTTGCGACTGCTGTCTATTGTTTCTTCGAATCCAACTTTTCGTCCTTTCAAAGAATTACCAGCTCAAAAGAATTACTACGACGAAGCTGAGATATTTGCAAAACTCTGGACCGCAGGTGCATATGGTGGGGAACGAACGCGCTGTTTTCCTTTCCGGGGAGTAACGCGTTCACCACCACACCATGCGGGTCCTTCGTTTCGCCTGTCTCTCAGCTAGTTCTATCGATCTTTTTGCCATCAGCAATCACCCGTCAACGGGATTGGAGAGACAGGCGAAACGAAGGACTCGCATGGTGTGGTGGTGAACGCATTACTCCCCGGAAAGCACAACAACGCGTTTGTTCCCCACCATAGGCACCTGCGGTCCAGAGTTTTGCAAATATCTCAGCTTCGCGGGAAGTTATAATTCGCAATATACCCTGCCATCAAAAAGAGTAGGTAGTGAGCAAAAAGGTTAAAATTGTGATTATAACTATAGCCTTAGCTTAACTGGGTTCAATGCCGATTTGGACTCCCAAGATCAATCCCGTTGACGAGTGATTGCTGATGGCAAAAAGATCGATAGAATTAGCTGAGAGACAGGCGAAACGAAGGACCCGCATGGTGTGGTGGTGAACGCGTTACTCCCCGGAAAGGACGACAACGCGTTCGTTCCCCACCATAGGCACCTGCGGTCCAGAGTTTTGCAAATATCTCAGCTTCGTTGAAGTTATATTTCGCAATATACCCTGCCACCAAAAAAGAGTAGGCAGTAAGTAAAAAGGGTAAAATTACTACGCTTTATAGTCTATAAA
The DNA here is from genome assembly GCA_018806985.1 of Angiostrongylus vasorum. NCBI lineage: Eukaryota > Metazoa > Nematoda > Chromadorea > Rhabditida > Metastrongylidae > Angiostrongylus > Angiostrongylus vasorum. Next base: position 669,368 of record JADANN010000454.1, on the reverse strand, counting down.
TTGGCATCAGAATCCGTCAGGAAATGCGAAACACTGATTTTTTCTCATGGACTTACTACTGCAGAATTGTACAGTAATAAAAATATTTTCTTAATAGCGTATCTTCATTAGATTGACGAGCATCAAAGACGTTCTTCTCGCTTTTTCAGTTGTTATCCATTTCCTTATTAAAGTTATTCACCAAATGCAGAGAGACGTCGATTTCGTTTGTTTAAATAGGACAGCTGAATCACGAGACTTATGAGGTGGTTAACAACATTGCTTCAACGTGACTCTCTACACCTATATTCCTATGTTGGACATGGGTAGTGATATCATTTAATGCGCACAAATGCCTGGTTCAATACTGCTAGAGATTAAGCAAGCTACTAGTGTAACAGCATCAGTATACGCATGTATATCAGTATTATTAGTTTGCTTTTTTATTTTTTTCATTTTGTATGACCCGTCTTCGCGTCTACTGTGCGGTTCCCAGCACTTCTCACATTCGATTCGTTTCCTCGCATCCATTATCCATAACATCTTCCAACTTTTACTTGTGGCTTCGGATGCTGCTTCAGCATTTTCATTTCATATTGAATGTCGTAGAATGATGGTCGAGTCAATTCTCCCTGGAGTCCTGAGATAGCCGGGCTGGAGCGTTTCCAGTTGGATTGCAGAGAGTGATTTTTTTTCCAGAGAAGTCCGGTACCAATTTCCCTAACGCGGAGGCGTGAGAGGCTTGGTTGGCCCCTAAGCAGAATCGAAACTAATACCATGTTCGTGATGACGGACACCAGTCCACAGTGCTCTTCGCCCCCCTTAATGACATGATATTGATAGAAATTGTTATCTGTCAATATTATTAATACCAATGTTAATTTGCTGCAAGAGTAATAATACAACGATGACAATACAGTGACCACAGCGACATTAATATGCAAAAGCTAACATAAGAAGAAAACAGTTAAGCTAACATTTATCCGTTAAATGTATTCATGTAGTAGGATGAGTGCAAAAAAACATGCCACACAAGCATTGTTGGTCAAGTAAGAAGTGCTGCGGGCAAGCGGGAGTGCAGTACAAACCTAGATGCCGTCCACCAATCAAGCGTATATACGGTAAGCGAATGCATTGTTACAAGGATATGTCAGTGAGGATCAGAAATGGACATAAAGTGCAATGGTAAAGAAAAAAAAAGGCTGGAGGGATTTACTCAGAACCAATGTCATTCACGTGATGTGGATGGAACGCTCTCGTCCTACTTAGAGATGGTAGTGTGCTAGTATATTACGAAATCGGTGCACACACTATCGAAAAGGACCTCAGCGGGAGTTAATTTCTTGATACGGTAGATTACAATAATAAGTATGTAATATGAAACGTGTGAAGAAGAAGTGAATCCTTTTTATTTTTTTATATCACCCAACCAATCTTCACATATGTAGTGCTGGTCCTAGCACTTCTTACATTTCGTTTCCTCGCATCCACCATCCACGAAGGTCTTCAAGCATTTTTGCCTGTCGGCTAGACTACTGCTCGAGGATTTTCGCGTTCGTCATGAATGTTGCTGAGTAATGGTCAAATTGATTCTCCTTGAAATATCTCGATATCCTGTTTTAGCATTCCCAATTGGATTAGAGAAAGTAAGCTTGTCCAATAGAAGTCTGCTGACCGAGTGCAGAGTCGAGAACAAGAAAAAATAAGAAGAAAGGAGAATAAACTAGCACTAGTACCACTTCGCCACCTACAACCAACGATTTGAATGGGGTACTAAATATTATGGAGTAGGAAGCAGAATGAGGATAGGCTCCTGAAGTGTAATCTATAGTATCCAGCTGGTGTTTATTATATCTAGAGGCTAATTATTGGTCGATCTACTGCCACTTCGTGACGATGGATACGAGGAAACGAACCGTATGAAAGAAGCCCTTGGAGCTGCATAATGTGTGAAATCCGATAGCGCAAAATAAGTAAACTTTGCAAAATGCATATAAAACAATACCGAGGGCAGTTCCATTACTTTGAACGCTTCTTAACAACTCCAGCAGAAGCTACCGCTGATATGAATGAGTAAGGTAGAAATAGAAACTAAATCGTAAAATAGCGATGGACGCTTTTGATAGTGCAAGTTCGTTCGTGCACTGATTTTTTCTTTAAAACTGCATAATATTTACCAAATAACGACTCATAGCGAGCTCGTGCAGCGTAGTGGTCAGTGGCCCCTGTAATAATACACGTGGGATCGATCCCCCTCACCCAGGCTCACTAAGCCTTCCATCTCGGAAAAATTGGTACCAGACTAGTCTAGAACCATAGCGGCACTGGCTCGATACATTGGTAGGCCACCGCGAATCATTCTAAACGCCACATATACATCCAATGGTCTCTAGCGATGTTTAGTCACCTGGAATGAACGGCGCATCCTCTAGGGATTGATCAACGCCGAGAGGTTAATCCTTCTATCTTTTTAACGATATACAACAGTGCATTCAACTCCATGCACATTAAATAAGAACTCGTCAAATTATTAACCATAGAAAAAAAAACGGTTTTAACAAGCCAGTGCCAATCAGACAAGGACAACACGTAGGAACAAAATAATTTCGACATTAATGCCGAGGTTAAAGTAGAAATCGGCCTTTCGGTTAGCGATATATTTTAGATTATAAATGCAAGATACTTAGATGGCTCACCTCCATGTATTCCTGACTACAGTGCAATTTTCATTTTGTATCGATACTTTTAGTTAGAAAGATTGTATTCTGTTTGATCCATGTAGTAACCCAGCGAAACCCTCCCAAGTCGTCGTGGCCATTTTACGAGATTGCGCTAAGACCGTCTCATTGTGAATAGTTTTTTTTCCATTGCGGTTGCGAATCCAAGCACACATTTAGTTCTATACGAGCTTCGGGATGAAAATGTCACATTTTGAGCTAACTGCGAAGTAATGGACATCTTATCCTACATTGCCCTACGAAACTAGAAAATTCTGTGCCACGACTGCATTAAATCACTTACGAGTATCCATAATTACTTTCCTCCGTTAACCTCTAATGAGAATTTCTGAATTTCAGCAGACAACACATTGCGATTTCCACGGTCTTGAAGAACCGACCAACAGTTAGCGAAGAGAGACGTGCAAGCCAAGTGTTCTATGTAGGATTTTAACCTAGTGATTCATTTTCATGAGAAAAAATTGTTCTCTTTGTTTCAGTTAGTCGATCGAGCAGCGCACAGATTGAATCCGAAGCAATACAAGACAGTATCAGATATAAAACGAATTTATGGTGATCAGGTTGAAGTCGCCTTGCGGCAAATTTATGATGTCGTGGAAGTGGTAAGAGTGCTTACTCACTCCCTCCCACTTGTATTACAGAGTTTCAACTTTTCCTTTTGGAGGAATAACTATTAAACGCTCAAATGTGTCTCAAGTATAATATTAAGTTGTGAGCATTCTTCTCCTCGAAATACCTAATGCCTCTTCATAGCCTTTCAAAAATTATTCAAATTCGCTCTTTTTCTTGATTATCACACTCAGAATCCGACGTGAGTGGATTCTAAATAATACACGGGTGAACTGGTGCTAATAAAAAAAAGGATAAAGCTCTCGGCATTGACCAATCCCTGAGTAATGCGCCATGCATTCGACTTCATTAAGCATCGTTTGGAGGTGATTGAATCCATATCTGGCCTTTACAATCACTCGCGGTGGCCTACCGATGTACCGAACCAGTGCTACTATCCTACTATCCTCTCAGACAAGTCTGATACCAATTTGCCGACCCCGGAGGGATGAAATCCTGGGCAGCTTATGGGCGCGGGGATCGATCCCACGTGTGTGTTGTAGGGGCGCCCCCCGACCAGTGGTATGAGTTGACCAAATCTCATTTTCTTTTCTTTCTTTTTTCTTTGCTGCTTTTATTTCCTTGTTGTTTCCTTTTACAGAGGTTTTTTGTTATATGTTTTGCTTTCAATCCACTAAATGTCCAGTTAAAATCACTGTGTTGGATATCAAGTCTGAAAAAGCAACTCTCCAGCTAAAAATTTACATAAGCTGTCTTTGAGAAAAGTTTATTTCGTTGGCGACGGATGTTGTTATTGGAGGGTTCATCATTGTGTTTCCACATAGTGTATCGTTTCCAACTCTTTTCATTATTTCAACGAAGCTGAGATATTTGCAAAACTCTGGACCGCAGTTGCCTATGGTGGGGAACGAACGCGGTATTGTCCTTTCCGGGGAGTAACGCGTTCACCACCACACCATGCGGGTCCTTCGTTTCGCCTGTCTCTCAGCTAGTTCTATCGATCTTTTGCCATCAGCAATCGCCCGTGATTATAACTATAGCCCCAGCTTAACTAGGTTCAATGCCGATTTGGGCTCCCCAGATCAATCCCGTTGACGGGTGATTGCTGATGGCAAAAGATCGATAGAACTAGCTGAGAGACAGGCGAAACGAAGGACCCGCATGGTGTGGTGGTGAACGCGTTACTCCCCCGAAAGGACAATAGCGCGTTCGTTCCCCACCATAGGCACCTGCGGTCCAGAGTTTTGCAAATATCTCAGCTTCGTTGAAGTTATATTTCGCAATATGCCCTGCGATTAAAAAGAGTAAGAGGTAAATAAAAAGGTTAAAATCTTTTCATAATGTTATGCGATGTTACAAACATCATACTCAAATAGATTGGTCAGAAAACATGCAGTTCTTACAAAGTACACTCTTTACACACCGCTCGCAACCATTTCAACCTAAATCTTTCGTCTCTCCGGAGCCTACGTAGCCGGAAAATTAGGAAGAGTCGTCGAAAACCAGCGTCATCCATTATGTGTTAACAATACTTACTTACTTGAACACTTCGATGACCCGTATTCACTGGTTGTGTGAGCGCTAGAGTAATTTCCACTTTTTTCGGAGTTTTGCTGGCCTAGCCACTGCGGTTCCCTAGAGTCCCGAGGTCACCCTGGTAAAAAACCGCTCCAGCTCGTCACCACCACAAGCAGTCGCCGCCCTTGTGGATCAGAGGGAGATTTGCCACCATGCGAATAGTTCGATACCACGAAGTGCTGCACCGTGGTATTGGTTTACTCTTAGCTGGGCTTCCTCATGGAGGCGCCCATCTCCTCAGCTTGGGAGACTCTGCTGGAGAGTGAAGCCCTCCACTACAGGTCGCAGCCTGACAGCCACAAAAAAACTCCCTCCTAGCCACGATGAGGCGGTAAGCCTTTGGGAGGTACTTACCTAACCTACTTGCTTCCTTAGACAGCTAAACGGCTCGTTTTTCGGAGTTGTGCCCACCAAGCACGATTTCCATTCGTTTCTTTCCCTTGCAGTAGTCGTCTATATATGGTGGATTAATTCGAGCATGTTGGCGTGCGCGAGTCTTTCTACTGTGATCTCTAAAACAACTGCAAGTGCGAGTGCACTTGTTTGACTTTAGTTACGAACACGTGTGCCCAGCGTGTAGGTGGTCGTCCTAGAAGACACCTGCACCCTCGTTGAGTCCACTCTACAACTTTTTTTCGTCCATCTATCGTCTGTATTTCTCATCATATGACCGACCCATCTGTGTTTCGCTGTCGGTGTGTGTCCGCCTGGGTCTAGATGAGATAGATTTCGAAAATCAGAACTTCGCATTCCGGGTAGATATTGTGTGTGCCATTTATATTTCAGAAGACATCGTTCAAGCGCTTTGTAAGTGCGTAACTAGTGCGCACTACTTTTGATGTGATTGAAGCATCGGTCCACTTCTCTGCTGCATAACATCTCTGCTCTTTGAGTTCTGGGAGGACTGGGCTGCTGAATCGAAAAGCTGGGAGCGAATTTTCGGATTGTTTAGTTGGTCGGTGGCTTCTTTGAGAAACCTGAATGCGGCCACCTCCTTTGCATAATTCCTCATTCATGTCGTTTTCTATTTTCATTGAATGACCAGAGTATACGTTCCAGGTGGTCACTGTAATCAGACAACCGTCTCGTTTGATGTGTTCGCCTTCGCACCATTGGTTTTTCACGAATTACGTCATCTCCCGACTTATACGTAGTCCGATCTTTTTGCCGATTCGTTGAGCTCATTGATCATTGTCTATGTTTCGCTGGTAATTCTTGAGAGGGTGACGATTTTCTCATCTAAGCGGCGATTTGGTAAGAATTTTCTATCTATATCTGTGTCTTTCTCTTCCTAGTCGAGTGACTTCGTTATCCACTGCAGTGGTGCTCTAAACAGCTTTAGCAATATAGTGTCACCTTATCGAGCCATTTTTCCTATGGAAATGGTAAGAGGCGATGTAAAAAGCTGTATTTTCGTAGTGCAGTTCCGATAACAGTCAAACAGAGTTCTTAAGTAGGACGGGGTCACTCACTGGTCGACGAGCGCTGTTAGGACCTCATTCGTTTCGACACCATCAAACGCTTTTCCATAGTCGTTATAAGTCGGAAAGACCATATTGTGTAGAAAGTCACTCAGAGCATGTAGTCCATATACGTTGTGAAATCGAAAATCAATTGCTGATAGCAACACTAATGTATCAATGTAGTTCAAACAATTTAAATATATAAGTGCGCATATTTGTTTACCGCACACTGAAAACTTTGAAAAAAAAAGTTCCCAAAACGTCCGACAAATATAGGAGATTACATGGAAGGATTTAGAGAGTAGCAAAAAGTATTAAAAACCCGAAGTTACTAGCAAAACACCGACAAAGAACATAGCGATAAACCGTTGGGAAATAAAATGACATTAACTCATTGTGAATAAAGGCGCATATGGGGCAGTGGTTGGAGGCGCCATTGCGACACACAAGTGAAATCGATCCCCGGGCCCATGGCCCGCCAAGCCCTCCATCCCTCCGGGGTCGGCAAATTGCTACCAGACTTGTCTGGTAGGATAGCAACACTGGTTCGATACATAGGTAGGCCACCGCGAGTCATTGTAAAGGCCAGATATGCATTTAATCACCACCAACGATACTTAATGAAGTCAAATGCATGGCGCATCCCTCAGGGATTGATCAACGCCAACATCTTTATCCTTTATCCTTTTATCATTGTGAGTACGGCGAATAATTATGTGTCAAATGGCTGTGGAGCCCACGAGGATTTGGACGTTGGATTCCAAGAGTTAAAAAAATTTTTTCTAGTGCTCTTCTCAACCGGAAGTGTATGCCATTAACACATTCGCGAGCAAGTGAGCTCTGTAGGTAAGAGACATTGTGGCCGCTGTGACATTTAGAGATGTCGTTTTTTTTCTTATGGTTTATTTTAGTACACACAGCTCTTTTCCTACATTTATTGTAATCCCGCGGTAGTCTACCCAACATAGATGTTTTAGCAGACGTCTGCTATGAAAAAGCCTATTCTGCACTTATGAAGATACAAAAATCTCTTATTGAACGACTTCATTAATCGGTAATTTGACTTTGACTTGACTGCTCTTTCAAATCACATCGCCAAAATGAGCTATAATTGTCGTGTTGACTCTACAATTTAACGAAAAGTGCAGAAATGGACTCAGTTGAGCTGCATGATACCTCTAAACGCTGACAGTAATGATTTCGTGGTGAACCTCAGTAACATGTACTAAATAATACCCTACATACCACTAATACCCATAGAACGATTTGGCAAAATCTACAATCTCTCTACAATTCTTTCATGTTCTTGACCGTTCATGCTCAAGAATTATCGAAAAACTATGTCTGTCGACGGAAAATCGGATGTACGTTAAGGGTGTGAATTAAGGCATTGTCCCGTATGGCACCATAGAAAAATTTCGCTCCTCTCCAGTGTGGTAACGTTGGCTTAACATTTTTCAATATTTTTTTCAAGTACAGAATAAAAATTTTTTGTCAGCATCCTATTACCTTGATAATCCAAGAATGTATCGATTATTAATGTCGAGGTTAAATGACAGCCGGTTTGAAAAATATTAACTTGGGTTAACCTTACTAATTAGAATGAAGAACGCCGTTTTGGTCTGTGTGTACGTGATCTCACAGTTTTTTCAAAATTTTTAGTTCGTAACGATTTCAGGTCGACAAGTTATGGAGAATTTTTTCACCATCCACGTTTATAACCGTATTTCGAGCAAATGTTAGTAGAATGGACAGAATTGTCGAGTTAATGACACAGGTATTTTCATATTACATATTTAGGTTTCTTTTTATTATTATATAGCATTATACGACCCGTCATCACATCTACTGTGAGGATTGCAGCACTTCTTGCATTCGATTTGTTTTCCTCGTATTCTCCGCCGCAATGGTCTTCGAATTTTCCGCGTTGTTTCGAGTGCTTTTGCGGATTTCGTCCTCCTTACGAATTTCGCAGAACGTGGTCGACTCACTTCTGGTTAGATTCTTGAGCATAGCCGTCTGAGGCGTTTCCACGTGGGCTGGAGGAGAACGTTGCTAGAGGGTCGAACCAGCTCGTTGCTTCTTCATAGAGTCCACCACTACCAACCACTCCGCAACCATGATACGTGATTCCCTCGTCACCAACGCATTCGTTCTACCTTCAGCAACGAATTCATTCGCTCTGGTGGTTACATTTTTTCTCATTAGCTTAAACAGATTCCACTTCTTTGTAGCTTCGTTTACTAACGATAGTGGAAGTGAATAAGGTGTCTATCCTTCCATGTTGCACACCACCATAAGTTTCAGGATGAAGTGCCCCATATTTCTTTAAATATTTTCCTTCCAGCATCCCATTTCCGCTAGTATTCATAAATTGAAAGAACAGTAACTTTCTTAGCCATTCTGAATACAGAACAGAGCGTCTTCATAAGAAGCACGTGATATCTTCTTGAAGTTTAGTCCCCACCGGTGACATAGAAATAGCTAAAGTCCTCATATTCTATATTTTTTCACACCCACTAGTCAACACTTTTCTACGCATCTTCTTTTTTTTTATTTTTTCTTTTCTCTTGCCTTTTTTTTCTTAACATCTCCATGTGAGATGTGCAATAGTTTTGTTAAAGCTATTTTTTTCCCCAGGTGCCAGTAATTTCGTTTACTGTGGGATACAAAGAATCTTGTTTTGTGAAACTTAACCCACCATAAGTTTTCTCATAGTAACTGGGGGACTCGTTGATTATACCGGCATCCGACAACCAACATCTCAGTTAATCAAACTGCGTCAGAGACTTTTCTGTAATCTGAATTTGTATAGTCCTTTGCTTCTTGATTAGAAACCAATTATATCTAATATAATCTCACATGAAAAAAAGAGCAAGGCATAAGCTATCTGTCTTATTTCCAGTCCGGTTCTTTGATACCTGAATTTCGAGTGACATTTCAGTATGAGACTGGTCAGCTCCAGCGCAGAGCTTGGGCAGAAAAGATGCAGTCAAGACAAATGCGACATTTCTTTGACGACGAGTTTACCGAGGTAGAATTTTATAAGAATTCATAATTCGTAATTACTATATCTCAATTTTTCTTCTTTGCTATGGTCTTATTCATAGCACAGCCTACGCTTATACCTGTCAAATACAACCATGTGACTATTACTCAGTTATGCCCAAACATAACGAAAGGACAAATGGATAAAGGTTTAAAGATAGGAAGTGGAAAAATAAATAAAAGACATACTGAGGAAGGGTTTGCGCCTTCTCTATCCACTGCACTTTACTAGTTTTTGATGAAAAAGCAAATCAACACTAACAGTCGGGCACCTAAATCCGTGTATTTGCTGCGTCTATTTGACCCACAAATTTCTGCCGAACTCACCATGAGTTGATATGAACTCATCACGGTCCAAGTGCCAGATGACAAACGACCGCTCCCATTTACTTGTATTTCTGCTCTATAAATCGATCTTTTCATGAATTTCGTCAGCAATCCCAGTGTTTCTTGTTGTAGAGTATCCTCTAAACTTTCTTATAGGCTCTCCCGTGCTGATAACATCTTTCGAACTCTTGTAGATGATAGGGAGAAATCTCGTTCGCTGTATAACTGTGTTGTCGTGACCATTTGGTAACTGATTTCACAACGTATGTGTCCCATAAGTCGCGATTTCTTATGTCCACCCATTCCATGTAATAATCATTATCCACAATAGGAATTAGATAAGAACCAAGTAGTCTTCGATAAATAAAGTATTTGAGGAAATCCAAAAAAATTAAGGAAAGGAGAACCCAAAATTCTCATAGAACAGAATTTAGTCCATCGATAAGAGTATATAGAACTTTTTTCCAAGAGTCGCTCTATTTCTTGTTTTGTTTAAAACTAAAATTTCCGTTAGAAGAGTGCCACGTCGGTTTCACATTTTGAAGCGAAGCGCGGCAGCAGCACACATTAACTGGATATCACAGGACATTTTAGTGTCCTACTGGACAGGACTTTAATTGTTCAGCTCTAATTTTTGAAGTCGATATTGAGATAAGTTCTGGTGAAAAAAACGTTTTTGAGCTGTAAATCAGGGCTTCACTTTGTTGGAGCAAAAACGGCTGCATTTGGTTCACAAAGACCTATAGACTTTGCAGATTTAGAGAGAGTCTAGTTCCCACAATGCATTTAACAGAGAACGAATAAATACGAAATCAACGCATTCAATTTTTTTCACTAAAGGCGACTAAGCAAACAACATCAAAGTGTGTTAATATGGGCCAAAAGAGAAGAGGAAGTGTAGCTGAAACGATAGTGATGAAATTCATAGACAGTTTTCTGGATCGGCTAAAGCACTCATTCATAGATAACTGGTGTATGAGTGTCTTTTTGGCTGGGAAGCTACACAGAGAAGAAACAAACTGATGCAAACATTTGGAAATGACAGGAAATCCCCCTAAGTGGTTCACCACTGACTGAGAACAGGACACTTGAACGCTCAGAGAAGTATAATGGTACCAAAATGAAGATATTTTTTTTAATTTTTTGCGTGAACCGATATTTTGTGCAAATACCAACATTTCTTCCACTCGATTCCTTCCCTCCAATCCATAATCCAAACATTCTGAGTGCGACTTTGAGTGCTGCTTGTAGATTTTCGTCTCCGCTTTGGATGCCGTTGAATAGTGGCCAAACCGATTTCCCCTTAAATCCTGGAAAAGAGATTTAACTGGGGCATTATAAATGGAGAGATAAGTAGGACGATATTATGATATACACTTTTGCCATGTGTGAGAAGAAATTCATAAGAGTCGAAAGCGGAACACTATGTTGAACACCACTGATTAACACTCAGTTTTTCAATTTGTAATAGTTTTCGTGAAGCCGAGCATACATCTGCGCTACAATTCATCTAAACAAGTCTACTGAGTGACTTGCCGTCTTATCTTAACAAAAAGACACCACTATGTCTGAAACCTCAGTGTTCATGTACGACAGAGACACATATATGCCGTACTTCACGAAAACAGTTTTTCTGGTGATTGCTATCATCACCAACAATAACTCATCGTCCACGAAATAAACCGCTACGATAAATAATGTTTGCAAAGTAACAACTGTAAAGAAGAGATTTTCTGATCTAAACGACCACAATAAATATAAATTCACGCCTAATTAACTGGCCATGGTTGCTTGGATACTTGGATGCCCGTCTCCACTGATTGTACGGGCTCCTGCATGATCTCCACTCTTTCGGAGTTTTGCTGGGTTAGCTATTGTGGTTCTCTGGTGACCTGATGTGAGCCTAGTCGAAGTCTGTCCTAGACCGTCACCACCACAGGCAGTTGCCGCACTAGTGGATCCCAGGGATATATGGCATCACGCAACTAGTTTGATACCAGAACGGTAGTGGATCCTGGTATTGGTTTACTCCTAGCTGAGCTTCCTGGTGGCAACGCCGGACTCCTTCGCAGGTTGGAATGAACTGCCAGTGGAATAAATCCCTCCGCTGCACATCACACCCCGACACCCATGGGAAATTAACTGCTGTGTGAATGGAAACTGACTCGTACCGGACGTTAGCGTTAATTTGAAGACGTGTTTCTGTCACTAAACGATTTTTTCATCCATTAACAGGTAAAGCTAAATTTTTGCGCCGAACATCTAGGAATGTATTTGTTCTTTAGCATCCTTCAATGTATTTGCTGCTCGAACCACGTATGTGCCTTTAGGTAGTCGGGTGTACTTTGACATATTACGCGCCTTCTATTTCTATCCTATAACATAGTTGAGAATTTGTAATGCTTGCAGAACTAAAGTATGTTGAAGCTACAATGAAAAGAATGCACTATATGTGTCTACTCAACAATATTTTAAAAATCCTAAGCTCCACCATTAGGCCAATATACGAAAAGTGTATGAAATGTGTTGGATAGCATTCCATGGATTGCGGCTAGCGCAATATCTTTGTTGGATAGATAGACTTTCGCTTAAATACAAGTGTTTCGACAAGAAAGATTTGCAGTAAAAAATGTTGGGAAGAGAAATCCGTTGAAACTTATATATACGGCCCATTATTCCTCTACACAAGCATTGATACGGGAGCACACGGTCGCAAAAAGGCGGCTCGTGATGTTGACTTAGCATTACAATTAGGGTGAAAGGATAAGTTGATGCATCCATTTTGTAGATCTTTCGAGCAGCTTTTTTGATTACCTAGTTTGGACACTGTTTCTATGCTTTATGTTGCCTTATAGTAAATCTTTTTTGGTCTTGTAGTTCCAGTAGTTGAGTTTGTCTAAAGAAAGAAGCTTTTAGGGTTGGTACCAGCCAATTCTTCAAGATCTTGAGTACTCGCTCTACAAAGTGATTGTCGAAATGGAGAATGAGTATTGGCCAAAATTCAAATATCACATGGAAAATGGCACCGCAATGAAGGTGTGAGAAATTTTTCGGTATAAATAATAACTTAATGGATTAAGATGACTTTGAAATCCGGATGGTCACTGGGAAATCCGATGGGATGATGGGATCTTAGTATGTTTGGCTGTTCAACTAGTGTTACTGTCTTCTAGGTCAAATCTGATGGCAATTTTCCGATCCAGCAGGGATCTGCGGCTTGACGAGCCTTGGGAATGGGGGCGGAACCAGAGACGGCTTCGCATCGGAGGGCACCTCTTAGGCACAACCGTAGCGTTCTTCCTCTTCCCAGGAAGCCGGAATCTTTAAGAAGATCGACTGCTTCAATATAGTCTATCAAATTTTGTGCGAGTGTTCTGACATTGTACTTGCAGAGTGAGGAACAATCCTCATGCCGTGTAGCGCGTGTTTCGTCAGATCCTGTTCCATTGACGTTCTGCGTAACTCGAGATTTTGTGGCCTCTCACCAGTCGTCTCACCGCCTGACGTCGTAGACGGGAGCACCCACTGTGCTGGGTACTGAAGGCGGCCAGTTGCTCGTTGAGCAGTTTGATCCTGGATTGCTGACTTAACTTTGCAAGGGCGTGCCCAAGTCTTCACCACAACTCGGTCTTCCTACTAGTTGATTCGGAGACGATGTTTAAACCGAAATCAGAAAGGAAAGTACGAATGAAAAAATTAACCGGCCGCTACTTACTTGCAATTTTGTGTATCAGAATTTACCATCCTTAATAACTTATTGGTCACTTTGTGGGTGAAATCCTTTGCGAGGTTCCATGTGAAGTTAGCGATAAAATCCGTCCACACTGTTCGTGCTCACATGGTATGTTAACTGTCGCCGACTAAAGGCATAATAAATGCCAGTGGAGACTGCTATTCTCATTTTCGTCGGCAGTGCTGGACAATCGGTACTGTGGTTTTATTTGAAAGAACAGAAACTTTTGTGCAGAGGATTAATTTTTCCACGAATGTCACATGAATCTTCAGATCACTTCTCTACTGGTTTTCGACGAGACTTCCAGTGAAAAGGAAGCTCTTCTGGGCCTCCTTATCGACAGCCTTTATAATTGTACTGTCGGTGATGTAAAAGAAGTGGCCATTGAGACACTGAAAGGTTTCAAGCGCTTGTATCGTGAATTACAGGTTTATATTTCTCCCTTTATTCCTTTTTTTTCTTTGTCTTCATATATACGGTACCAAATAATATGGAGTTTTGGAAGTATGTTTATACGAGTTGCACACTTTGTTTTAGCATTGCCGTTATTACCTTTACTGTTACTGTTACTGTCACTGCTATCATTGTCATTATCATTCACTCACTGCTATTATTGCTATTATCCACTTTTGTTTTACAATCTCCGAGATCACATGTTGTGAGGATCCCAACAGTTCCATTCGAACAGTTCACTCGCCTCCACTTAATTCCTCGGATTTTCGTGTGTAGACTACGATTGCTGTTTGACGATTTTGGTTTCCTTCATAAATGCTTTTGAATGGCAGTCGCGTTCACTTTGATTAGTATCCTGGGAGGGCCGTACTACCGCGTTGTGTTTGCCACAAAAAATCACCATTCTTTGTGGATCAAAAGGAGCTCCACTGAAAAAGTCTGATACTAATTTCCTTATTCCGAAGGATAAGGGTTTGGGTAGCACGGCGTGGAATTCAACCCTTACCTTACCCATATTACGAAGTGCCAACTTTACCACTGTGCTGCTGCGCTCCGAATTCATTAATGCTGTTATTTACTGTGATGACGCTCTGGCCCGGCTATCCTAAGACACCTGGAAGAATCGACTCGATTTCCTTTCGGCGACATTCATAGCAGCATAGCCTAAATGCGAAAAGTGGTAAGGCTTTCGTGAACTACGCTTGCTAGAAAACGGCCCGAAAGAAAGAAGTGCTGGAATCAGCACAGTTGCTGTGAAGACGGCTCTTGTAAAATAGAATAAATAGGATCACTTATTGCTATGAAACTATTCTTTTAGTAGACTTTTTTCACGATGAACTGTCTCTGAGAGCTTTTGTTCTAAGAATTAAGATATTGGGCCAAACATTTCCGTTTAAGAAACAGTTGTTTTAGTCATCGTACGGAAATCTCTTTAAGAAGGAGCTACCAGATTATTTGGAGAATTTCGAATTTGGCGATAAATTCGTGAGGTATTGGAGTTTTCTTAAAATTTGTATTGTTAAAGTTTACTATGTAGTTAAAGGTCCTTCTAAAAAAGACATTTCAGCGAAAATTTTGCTATGGTGAATGTGTTTTTTGCAACAAATGCACCTTGAACATTGGAGCCAAGCCAGAACGTACGGTTTCTGGAGTCTCGCTTGTAAGTTGTAGACCTTTCGGCTACCAAGAATTTTTAATGTTTTTCGTTATCGTACATCTTTGTGCTTCCTACTTCACCACCTTTCCTATTTCATTATGCCATTACAAGTAAATTAACTTAACTAAGTGGATATTTGGCAAAACTGTTTCCTCTAAGATTTATTTTAAGGCTTTACGAATTATTTTATCGAACAGAATCTTCCCCCCTTATCAGGAGCTTGGAGAAATGTCAGCAACTGTAGAGGATAAAGCACTCGTCGATTTCGACTCCATTAAGTATCGTAGAGGTAAAATGCATATTTGGCCTTTACGCTGGCTTTCAAGAACGCATAGATCTACAAATTCCGTGTCTTTATCACCCTAAGAGAAATTTGGTAACAATTCGTGGACACTGCAAGAAAATAAAACTTCGCTTTCTCGGTAAGCTGGAAAACTGTGTACATCGCCGACCGCCTGAAAGCGTTGCATTACAGTAACTTTCTATATGATTAAACTGACACGAGGTTGATATAAAACTTTTATTCGGCCAACATTTCGGCATGCTCGCCTTCCTCAAATCCGCGTTGTTTCGAGTCGATGTTCCATAGCTGGTCGCTGACGCGGTGTGACTATTCGTTGTCGCATCAAGTCGAATCCAATGGAAGGAGCACCGAATGGCTGGTTCACTTCACTCAGCGATGCTCAGACAATAACCAGTTTGGCACCATCGACTCGGATCATCGCGGATCTCAGGAAGGCGAAGGCACCGAGGCGTTAGCCGAATTAGACTTTTACACCAACCTCGTATCGACTCAGTCATGTAGAAAACTATTGATTATTCCCATCATCGACTTTCTATTAATCTCGACATTGATCAAATAGATTATAGTTAGGTTATTGCTAATGAAAGTCTGTTTTTAAGATATCCATTGCGTTACGGTCAGCAACCAGATGTGTTGCTAAAGGAGAACTACTGAAGAGAAGAACTAGTTGTTATAATCACATAATAACCACTATGACGCTGAGATATTTACGAAACCTGGTCCTCAGTACAGATTCGAGTCCGTGACTACCCTTTCCGATGGCTCAAGTATTACCCAGTATACCACTGAAGCCCTCACTTTGCCTTTCACTCGACCCGTTTTCTACCTATACGTATATCTAGTCACATGATAGCTTTTCTCTAAGATAAAAGCAGTTATGAACAGTTTCTGCTTCACGCTAACACTTTTGGTGACATCGCATTTTTAATATTCCTCAATCAAACTTGAAAATGGATGTATAATCTCAATACGTTCAAATTCTACGGTTTAATTATTAGCATGAAAGTAAATTGCCTCGCAATAACATCTGAGCAGCGACTGATAACGATCCAGAGAACTCTGTGGCAGTGATGGGACTGCAATGGAGCACACTACATCCCTAGTTAGTATGAAACTTCTTGTATTACTGTCTATGTGCGGCACAAAATTGTAGAAGGTAGATGCGATGAGTGTTCTAGTTCGAAGGTACAGCGTTCTTGGTCTATCGTAAAGCGTGCGAGGATAAGTACATTGACGATACGGGTAGACCACTCCGTCACCGTATGGAAGAACATCTAGGTGGTAAAGCTGAAGTAAAACGAAATACTTTGCTAACCACGCGTAGGACACAGAAGCATAGCAGAGAAATTCTGAAACAAAAGTCTGCATCCTAGCACAGGAATCTGACATATCAGGGCGCAAAACTCTTGGAACGCTTTGGATACTTTTCAAAATCGAGAAATGACCGCAAGGGGAATCTCTTCTGAAAATATGTGATCTCGTGATGACCATCACACCGGTTCTTCTATTAGCGTTATGAGAATACTTCATTGATTAGATTACATATCAGTGCGACCTATTTCAGCCTCTGAAGAAAGCGAAATCCTTCGAATCGTTAGCTAATGTCGAATAAATACAGCATTAACAACCTCGAATCTGCTAATTAAGAAAAGGTTAACGTAGTTAGGGGTACAATTCCTGTCGTGATTAGCATCTCCACAATGTTTACCTCTCTCGTTTGCTTTTCAGGTGATATTGGTGGTGCCCTCGGTTTGTTTCTTGGTGCAAGTATGTTGACAATCATAGAAGTGCTATATCTGTGTTACCATTATCGAATGTTTGGAAAAGTCCGCCAAAAAAACCACTAATCAATATAGAAAATGGTATCTGTTATTCTTTTTTTACACATTTTGTTTTTTTTTGTTCATAAATTTACTACTCTTTAAAAGAGAAAACTATAAACGACGGTTTTGCAATGGAAAACTGAAAAAGATATGAATAACCAGTTTTATATTGAATGAATACCAACGTGTTACTGAGCCTTAACTTCTGAAACCCACGAGATCTCTTTCTCGTTACCTACTTGATCCTATGATTTTGCAGTAACTCCCACGTCCGACTTTCTATTAACCTCGGCATTGATCAAGTAAAAGCAGATAGTAAATCTCAACAAGAATACGAAGAATTACTACGATTTTGCGTCCACTTCTCGGAGCGACAGCCGAAAAATGCTTATTTTCCTCACTTCTCAATTTTAAGGATTTCGTAAAGAATTTACTGCTGACGATCTTCGTGAAGAACTCTGACCATCGAGATCGGTGATGTTCTTCTCTTCCTCGCTTGCCATCCACCAGGACCCACTTACTAATGACCTTCATTCATGGCTCTCGTTTAGTCACATGATCTTATTCTCGATATTTTGTAGTAGCAAGCGGCAATTTTGATATCAGATTGCTACATTAGATCAGAACTTTGCAAGCCTTCTCTCAGTTGTGTACTGAAGGAATCTCCCCGCGTTCCCCCTCTCGACTATGTTTTCAGACGCTCAGTAGGCTTTTATCCTCCTTAAGTAGCTGCAATTGAAATGTGGTCGACTGTTTTATGCCCTCTTCACTATACGCTCGATGCTCCTGAAAGTTTTGCAAACCACTCGCGTAGTCATTCTCAATTTTTGCGCTAAGTTGTTCATTGTGTTAACATTTTGAGTAATGAACCAAGTACACATACCTGGACCATTTGGAGGGATTCATTCCCTTTAGCGTATATGGATCATCAGAAATAAAGCCGTTCCTCATGAATGTTGCCGAAGTCGGCCAGCATTCGTTTGGCCTGCTTAACGTTCAATCTTTTAAGTGCTGTTTCATCAAAAAAAGCCACGACGGGGGAAATGCGGACCACCGGTTTTCATATCCATGCTATCCCGTCTCAGTTTCCCTAATTTTTTCGAAGGTAGCCGTAAATAATTTTAGCTAAATGTTATCCCCTCTTCAAACTTCACGCTTCACGTCAGTGCAAGTCACGTTATAGAATGGTGATATTTTGCTTTTGAAACTTTTGTATAGCTCACGGGGAATCTTCGTATGCTAAGTGGGGGGAACCATTCCAGTCGAGAGCTTCCATGACTGTTTCTGTCTCAACTGAATCAAATATCTTTTTTTAACCCATTAGTGGTAAGCTTTCTGTTGGTCTCCTGACAGTGTGAATGCCTTTTGTCTTACAGAGTCGTGTTCGAGTTTGCGCTGTTTCCTCACATGGCTGTACTTTGTCCAGTGTTCTGTCAATGCTGATCAGGATGATTCGAGCGAAGAGTTTCCGGACGACAGAGAGCAAACAGATTAGGCGATAGTTGCCGATGTCGTAGAAGTCTCCACTTTTTGCAGCAACACTGTCTTGTTATTCTTCCATTAATTAGAAGACTATTCTGACAGCTGTAGCCTGAACAGAGGAGCCAATGTGTTAAGGAGGACCAGCAGAAGATTCTTCAGATGTTCGATTCTTTTTTTATGCGGACCAAGTGTTGTTCGATTCCTCACCGAAAAAATAATATTTCGGATTCTAGAAAAGAAAGCCGGTGGGATAGCATATTCATTCTCTTTATTTCATATAGAGTGTGGAAGGACGTCGCTACTGGAGAGATTCTAGTGATTGTGAATGATCTTCTCCAAAGCGTTCCTAATAGGAGTAGGTGTTTCGACCAACATCGGGTTCTGATCATCTTCGTATTTTGATCGGAAGAGTTTTCAGATTCGTACTTAAGAACCCTCTTATCGCCTTTCTGTGAAGTTTTTCAAGTTCGAACCTGAGTTGGGGATGTTCCACGACTGGTGCTGCTCACGTAGCCATATTTTCTCAACTACTTCAGGAAATCCACGTTTCTGGGTGAATTTTTTCACTCTCGGCTTTCTACCACTGAAGACAAGATTACCCTGTCGGTTTTTCATCGTTGCTGTCGATAAAGGGTCTGTTCAAGGTTAAACCAATTATTTAAATAAATCGCTATTTAAGGTGATTTTTGGGAATTGCTTTTGTTTTGCTGCTTTCTCTCCTTTCCGCGAAAAAAAAAGAAGGGACGCGAAAAAAAGAGATAGTGAGACCCAGGCAAAACCTCTGATCTAATATTATGTAAATTAACTCACTGTGGTTCTTTCCATAGGAGGGTGCTAACGATGGTAATGCGGATTCTGAAATTGTGAGTTACCACGATTCGTCATGGACGTCGTGATAAATTTTTTACGGACTCTCTGACTATTCGTCCCATTCTAATCCGTGGATCTCCATGTGACGTCCCTCAGAGGTTCTTCCGAGTCCAGTCTTAGCGGTGAAATGTCCAAAGGTAACTTTAAGCGAGATACCGATTTTCCTTTAGAACTTTTCGAAGTCACGTTGAGCGCTTTACCATTTCTTTGTCATAGCTTAGTGTCGGTGCGGGCGAGCATTGTTCTTGAAACCGGTGTTGGTCGATATCTCTTCAACTCTAAGCGTCTGATTCGTAATGCTAGTTTTCCAAAAGAGTCTATGTCTATGATCAAACTCTTGTTGATGAGGACGCCAACGTTGCTGACCTCTGTATTATGACAGATATCATGTGCGTATTGGAAAAAAGCACATATGCACGAAAATATCAAGGCTAACACGGGAAGTGTGTCTAAAATAGATGCAGCAGAAATAGATGTCCATTCCCTGGACCCACCGAGAACTCAGGAAAGCACAAGATGGTTTTAAATCGCCGTTTGGCATTTTATCCGCCACCTAAGGACACACCACATGGACGATACCAACTTAGCTTTAGTGTATATCTCAGGAAGGGGGTCTACAACGATGTCTAACAGTGAGAAGTTTTCTTAACGTAAGGTATTGCCGGCTCTCAAAAATACATTATTACAGTTGTCATTCTAGAAAGGGCCAGGCTTTTCCTTTTTTTTTATTTTACATAAACGATCTGAACAGTGTAGTGGAACTTATCAATACTGGTGCATTACTTTACTTCAATGGGGTATGTAGTACCATCCCACTTTGTCACAATTTTGCCGTAGAACGAGAGCAAATTAGTAAGTAGGAGTTGAATTTCGATCGCGAATGAATTTGAGAAAGTATTGTTCTGTTAGGCCTTCACAAAGCAGCTTATATAGCGTAGTTCTTTTATTTTTATACTTTATATGATCCGTCTTCACATCTACTGTACCCATCCCAGCCCTTCTAACATTCAATTCGTTTCCTCATATCGATTATCCACGAAGATCTTCCAACTTTTTACGTCTGGCTTCGGTTGCTGCTTGAGTATTTTCATTTTGTCTTGGATGTCGTAGAAGGCTGGTTGAGAAATTCTCCCTGGAGCCCTGAGATAGCCGGGCTGTAGCGTTCCCAGTTGGGTGGCAGAGAATGATTTTTCCCAGACAAGTCCGGTGCCAATTTCCCGACCCTGGAGGGATGAGAGGCTTGGTTGGCCAGGAACAGAATCGATCTTACACCATGTTCGTGATAACGGTCATCACCATCACTGTGCTATCCGTCCCTCATATCAACATTATTGACACGGAATTTTAAAACTATTTAATAAACGTTCTCTTTTTAAACAGCACTTAATTTCCGGATATGAAAAAATACTGGCACCTTTCCTGAGTACCGAAAATGCTTAGGAAAACTTGTTTCCTTGGATTCGTGATTTATTTCTTTGCAAATATTATACTTACTATTCTGTTCTTCCAGTATGGAAAGATGCCACAAATGCATGGCATCTTGTTGTGATACCTGTGAATCACCGTCGACGAAAACTAGTTATGCTGATTCTGATGTAGGTGCTCAACAAAGTAGTTCCATCGAAGAGAGGTATGGTCTCATAACAACACGATACAGTTCCATGAATAATACAACCTCGGCTTTTAGGCAGAAAACATCATGGCTGAATCACCTCCCCGATTCGAATCCACCGACGTATTCCACTTCACAAGCATCACTAAATGATGACCCTATTGAGCAATACCTCGACGCGCTCGATGTACATCCTCCACCTAAATATGAGCTGCCACCAGGTGAACGTTTCAGGAAACATGTACTAGTATGAAATTATTTAGAGCTTTCAGTGAATATTTCGCGCAAGATCTTAAACAAAAGTGCTATTACCTGATTACTAAGTGTCTCACCTTCACGATGAATCGTTTAACCTAGCACATGCAGTTACTAGTTACCTTGGATGGCAAATCTTCACTATTTGTGCAGGCCCCAGAATAATTTCCATTTTAAGTAGTTTTGCTGGCTTGCTGTGGTTCCTTAGAGTCCCGAGGTCAGCCTAGCCAAGGTTTGCCCAAATCGTCGCCACCACAAGCAGTTGCCGCTGATACCATGACAGTGTTGGATCCTGGTATTATTTTACTCTTAGCTGGGTTTGCTGGTGGAAACGCTAGACGTCTTCTCGGCTTGGAAGGCCCTGCTGGGTGATGAATCCCCATGTTCATCGCAGCCCGATTCCAGAAACGCCTCCCAGCCACTATGAGGTGGTAAACCGCTGGAGGGACATGCAGTTATTATTTATTTTCATTGCAGTCATTAACTGATATAATACCGCTTTGTCAAGCTAACTGGGTCCCAAGAAATCCGTAACCCTACTTCTCCACTCAACTATCGGAAGACTGGTCACTCTGTGTATGAGCATTCACCAGAAGGCAGCATTTCCTAGAATTAGTTTTTGGAACCGAATTTAAACAGGAAATGAATGCAAGGTGCCTCAGCTTATGTGAGCTAGGGCTCCCCTTCCAACCACGGAGACTTTACATTTGAAAAAACCGCAGTCGGACTACAGTAAGTAAAGAATCGTCGTTTTCCAACCACTTGAAACTCTCGCTGATGTCAGTTTCGTATCGTTTCATCACATAAACAGCATTGTAGCCGTCGTGGAAATGAACTTATTCATAAAGTGTTTTTTGCTGAAAGCTCTAATTTTCTACTAATCCCATTGGAATCACCATGACATGTTGCTGCTGATTTATGGATATAGAGTAGTGGCACAAAATATCCATGATCTGACACAGATGTTAGGATCGGGATTGCGATTTACGCGCTCCGTATTGCATCATTTATAAACTTCCTGGACAAAAAAATAATGTGTATTATCAAGAGTGCAGTTATATAACTTCGTATTTTAGGTGTAAGTAACCACTCATCAAGTCTCTCAGAAAAAGACCGAGCAGGCAATAGGTAATAGTTTTTGAAATGCAGTAGCCAAAGATGTTCTACTTTTAGACGGTATTCGTGAGCGAATAATCTAAGCTTACATCGAAAGAACTTCTCTAGAGTTATAGCAAAATGACAGAAAATTTTCGAGGACGGCCTAAGTAAAGAATCTTAGCCCAACTAAATGCTCTAACTATTCTAGACCATTCAGAATCACTGACAAGAATAACGGTGTGAAGTCGAATGCTCCTGGTCTTCTACGCAATGGATGGTTTCGGAAACCGCGTTTACTAAGTTCCAGCTCGAAACACAAGGGTGCACAGCCTTCAAAGTCGCTGTCACGAAGAGCGTCTTATCTGGTTAATAACCGAGTCGCCAAACCTATCCTTCGTACAATGCAGGTATAAGGTTTTCTACAAACCTACCTTGAAGCGCATTTTGACGTGCAATTTACTGGTTGAAGGTTTATTCGTAGTAATCCCTGCTCTTATTCATGCACTTTCCCTTCCAGATACCGCAGCAAATCTCTTTAGAAGACGAAGAGAACAACTCGCAAATGACCGACTCTCTATCCACACCTACTCCTAAGCTATTTGTTGGCGAAGCTCAGAGACAAACCACCATCTGAGTGCACTCAGTCAATGCATTCATTTTCGGTTGTGATAAAATTTTGTCATAAATCATTTTTTTGTAAAAACTGGTTCAAGTAATGACCATGTTGAAATATGAGACACGTGTAATCCCATTTCACTACCCATCACCTCTCTCTTTCATTCCCTGTACTGCAGGACATAGTTCGCTTCGTAACTGTATTTAGACTATCGCTAGAGCTCGAGAGCACAGAGTGAGGAAGGAAGATGAAGGTCATAGACTTTTCCTAAAAACTCCTATGACAGATAACCATAGTGCACTGCAGCTAGAATTCTGCTCATGTTCTTGTCATTTTAGTTATAATTACCAACTTAGAGAATGTAAAGCGGATTAATCAGGTTTCTACAGCTAATTGGTGAAATCAATCTTTGTAAATGCTTACTCCTAATAACGCGTACGTAATGGAGTCCTTCGACGTTACCGCGCTGTGCAACAACGTATCGAATGACTACGCAGTGCAAGCCATCTTCGAACTTCTTGTTGAACATGAAGGAAGAATAAACATGCATGGCTTGTCCATCCAGCAGCTAGTGGCTCTCCTAAAGGAGTGCCTAAATTGCTCGATTTTCAGATGATCTGGAAAATATCTCGCACAAATAAGGGGGGTTGGCAATGGGACAGCGACTGGCACCAAGCCTTGCTATTGTGTTTATGTCTAAGACAGAAGCCCCTGTTCTCGGTCTCCGGCCACTACTCTACTGCAGACATATAGACGATTGCTTTGCCGTCTTCTCTACGCAGCAGGAGATGGACAAATGCTTTGAATTACTGGAGAAACCGAAGGGAAATTGGCTTCCGTTTTTAAACATTCAAATAAACCTATCAAGTAGCGGTTACATGACAAAGTGGTACCGAAAACCAAGCAACAAAAAACGTCCTGGTTCAATTCCTTTCTTCCCACCCTTCACACACAAAAAAAGGCGCTTGAGAGAAACGTTTCGAACAGCCACCTCTGTGTTCACAAGTAGGGAGCTAAAGAAAGAATCGCACGACTTGGCTCGGCAAATAGCCACCTCTAATGGCTACGAAATGCCAGAAATAGCGACGCCATGAGATAAGTTTGGAAGGAGAGCGACGCCCCCAAAACGAAGGGTTAGGCCAAAGCAAAATCCCGTTTATCTTGCCCTTCATTAGCGATGAAGTAAATGTAGCGATAAAGCGATGCTTAAGAAGGGCAGATCTAGAGGAATCAGCAGCTATAATTGAAATTCCACCGAATACTCTTCGTCGTCAATTAGTTCGTAACCGCTTATACGACCGTCTATATGAACCAACAAATTGCGTAATTCGCCTTACGGCAGAGACGGTGATTGCATGAGTTCAGGTACGCGATATACCTGATCTCTTGTAATAATTGCGGAGATGAATATATTGGCGAAACGGGCAGAACTTTATGTATCCGTATAAAAGAACACCTGGATGGCAAACGAAGAGCAAGATTGAGTACCCCACTAGGGACGCATAGGATACAAAAACATAGCGGAGACGATTTTGATGTAAAAGTCGCTATCGGGATCCTAAAACAGAACGCACAACCTCCTCAAGGCTTTTGGATATATGCCAAAAATCCTACAATGAATAGCAGGGAGGAATGCCGCGAAATCACACGTGATTTCGCGCCGTACCTTCTTATCGATCGTTGATGGGGGAGTGGTGCAGTCGTCAACCATATACGACTCTAAGGGGCTGTTCTTCCTCGCTGGAAGACAAGTGAAAAAAAGCGGTGGGTTTATCGAGAAACCGTTGGTCTTGTAATTATCGTTCAGATTTTCATCGTTCTGTTAGTGCTATTAAAGCGCTTGACCTAGTAAGTTGCGTATTAGTGTACGCTTGCAGGCTCTGAAGAAGGCGATTCTGCCGAAACGTCAGCTACGGTTGTGTTGTATGTGTGTTATTGTATGGAAGTAAACGTAGGCTGTTTAACAACCTCGCTATTGCTGAGAAAGAAAACGACGAGCTTGCTGTTGGGTTTCAATCTTTCATTCTTTAACTTATAACTCACTGCCACTTTACAGAGTACTAAATTGCTGGTAACCATCACAGTGGCAACGCTAATTCGTCCTGTTATTGGGCTAGTAAAGACATTATATCGCCAGAGCAGCACTGAAGTTACAGTAACCTGTCAAATACATCGCGATAGTAGTTCCAAGAAGTCCCTCCACAGGGAATCTAGCATACCATACTACTGGAGAGAGAGAGGGAGAGAGTGAAGAATCTTAATCGTCATTTCGAGGTCACCCATGCTGTACTTGTTTAGATTGACGGGCTATCACGAGGTTGCACAAAATTTTTATTCGACTAGCTTTTCGGCCCGTTAACACCAGTAAACTTCACTGTCCCTTCTGTGCGTAAAGAATCTCGTGCGGTGCTCTTTTTTATACTTTTTTTGCGTTAAAGTTATTACAGGAAGTGCGCTGAATAATTCCGTTCGTTAAACACACTTGTGTTTCTAGATGTAAATACGGAGACACTTAGAAGCTCTGCTAGGGATGATTCTTCAGTGCATCACATCGCATTTTTTAAGAACATCTCTCGCCTGCGATTAGGCATAAATCATTGCGGTGAACAAAGGCTTACTCCCATCCTGTAACAATAGGGTTGCTTATAAGTGTAGAATTGGTGGACTATGTGCTTCTCCAAACAAGGTTATTAAGAATAAAGAAGGGTTTGGACAACACCATATTCAACAGTGTATTAATTCAAGGACTGTTGCAGTAATGGCGAAGATATTCACTGGCGCCATGCTTCTTTCTCGTTAACAATGTCAGGCGATTACGTTAATGAATACAGTGGAATTTATGGCTATTTTAGGATATTAAGAAAAAGAAACTCGTTAACAACCTAGACAGCAGTAGGATAAAACTTTTGCTGCATCCACACTCATGACGATGTGCCATCAAATTATCTAAACGGGTAGAAATTTAGTTATGATCCAAAAAAGCGGGCTTGACTGGACTTCCACAACAGCGAAAGGTCGCGAAAACAAAGAAGCTAGAAAATTTACAGTTTTTTGAACTGAAAAATATTGCACAACAGGAGGTTTACTTGAAAATTTCTTATCTCCTATGTGTTCCTAGAAGTTCTAGAGCTGGATAGCTGATTTGATTTCGGCGATACACAACTCGTAACTGTTAACACGTAGACTCTGTACACGTTATTAAAATTACACAAAAAGATTGAACCGGATGATCCCTCATGACCTGTACAGCACCTCCACAAGTGGTATGCGTCATTTTTTAAATTAGTGACATCATCATCGACATAGAAAGTTTTGAATAGCATGCCCACTAAACTACTTCTTTTCCTCTCAAAGGTGTTATGCGGGAATTGCAATAAAATAACACAAGGCAGTAGGTCAATAGTGGACATCTATATAGGCTCCTCATTCTAACTGCGTCGTAATATAACAACAAGTACTAGTCAGAAGACTGAATCCTATCCAGTAACGTAATTCTGTGGTCTTAAGGGAAAAATTTCGCTCCTAGTGAGCTTGAGCTCAGTGGAATGATTATCTCCAAATGCTTTCATGAGCGTCTATCAAAGTCAGAAGGAAAACATAATAACAGTCCAACAATACAGCTCACAAGCACCTTAGTAATCTGAATTTTAGGCAGTCAGATGATTTGTTATCCGCATTACCGATTTGTTAAAGGGTGATGCTAGTGAAATATAACCACTACGATGCTGAAACATTTTGCAAAACTTGGACCCCAGGCCAGATCGAACCGCAATTACCATTTCCGGAAGCACACGTGTTATTCACGGCACCATTTTTATTTTTCTTTTGCAAATATTTCAACATCGTAGTGGTTGCATTTCACGTTATATCCTGCCATGAAAAATGCTAACAGACAGTGGATAAAAAGTTAACATGGTTATGCTAGTGTTCACCATCTCGTAAGCGAAATTTGGAGGGATAGCTGTCATGGTAATACATTTTTATTATCGTTATTATTGTCACAGTCGCAGCTTGGCTG
The DNA here is from genome assembly GCA_018806985.1 of Angiostrongylus vasorum. Lineage (NCBI taxonomy): Eukaryota > Metazoa > Nematoda > Chromadorea > Rhabditida > Metastrongylidae > Angiostrongylus > Angiostrongylus vasorum. Next base: position 642,245 of record JADANN010000454.1, on the reverse strand, counting down.
GGTTCACCTAGACCGAGTCGTTTCACCCGCAAAGGTGCAGACATTCGAATGAGACATTTACCAATTGGTATTAGAATTTTATTACGAAAGACGGGGTGACCTTTGCTGTATCGAATCACTGGATCAGCTACTGGCCATGAAATTGCCTCTCGGCTATAACAAACACTTGTATCAACGGAAAATCAATGCCTAGTCACCCGTGGTATCGACCGTTTAGATACAGGGATTGTTATCACTGTTGTTACCATAGGAGATTACACTATTATTCAATAACACTGCATTAAATCTCCAACACTCAAGTGATTATCCAACGATTAAAGAAGCTTAGTTGTACTATTTTTTTATATGAACCGACGTCACAAATATTGTGTGGGCGCCAGCATTTCCTCACGCTTTTTCGCTTTCATAGTCCACGTCTTCCAGTTCGCATGTGGACTCAGCTGTTGTTTGAGGACTCGTCTTCGTTATGTATGATCTTTAATGTCCGTCTTCCTATAATCCTCAGATAGCCTCGCTAGAGCGTTCCTACATAGATTCGAGGGTGTGGGTTAGTCTTAGGCAAGCCCGGTACCAATTACCCAACTTAAGAGGAATGGGAAGCTTGCTAGCCCAGGACCCGGTCAACCCAGTGCCTTCGGTAGTTGACATACTTCGCCATGAAAAGCATCACTACCACTGCGTTTGTCGCTACCATATGCTTGTGTATTGATTCCAGCATAAATTCCGTCTGTATTACTCACACCCAACCGTCATCCACCGCAGTGATCTGCTTCGAATATGGTGGCTTCAGTGAGGCCATGCAGAGTTCCCTAAAATGGTTACCATCATCGCTACTATCAAGTACATATATATATATATATATATATATATATATATATATATGTATATATATGTATATATATATATATATATATATATATATATATATATATGCGCTAATGGTAAGAAATGCTCTGCAATGCACACGTCGCCACTGATTTCGATTATTCGCCCCGAGCTCATTAGTGTTTCCTCCTCTCGGCGGTCCCAAGACTTGTAGCAGACTTGTCTAAGAGGATAAAATCATTGTCTTGATACATTGGCAAACCATTGCAGCTCAATTTGCAAGCTAAATATTAAGCATCCAATCACATTTAACGATGCTTGATGAGATCGAAAGCATGGAGCATCCTTGCGAGACTCGGCAACGCCGAGAGCTTCACCCGTATATATATATATATATATATATATATATATACTTGGATGAAGAAGACTACTAGATATATATATATATATATATATATATATATATTCCCTTGAGTAAATTGTGCAATCGCTTGAATAAATTCCACAAGCATCAATAAAATTGCCATCTTGGTTACGTGCCGGCGGAGCTCGCCGTTCCAGGAGAACGAGAGCATCTCACATTTCGAATGACGCCTTTTTTAAGAACATTTTTGGGAGACAAGAGCTACTGTTATCTAATCAAACTCAAACAACATACTTTGTATAATCATAACCAACTTTTGAGGGTTCCTCGAAGTAATGGAGGGGCCTATTTATTCAAAGAGGCTCGCAACTGCTTTCTGTTTATTTCCGAGTCACCTGATTGCAAGCCTGTGGTCGAATTGACATGCAGCAAACATTTCGCACACCACTCAAAACTGCCTACGCATTTATGCATGCGCTGAATGCACTTATCATCTGGATCCACTCATGTCTTAGGCAGTAAAGTCTTAGACAGTCTTTGGCTTCCGTTTCTCCTCTTCATAAATTGAAGAGCACTACATGGCCTCATAACTAATCTGCTCACGTTATATCGCTTATACGAAAGTAACCAGTGATTTTATGTAGTTTCTTTTTTCTTATTCCTGGCACCAAATAGTAACGACCAATATCAATACCAGGATCCGCCTCCATCCTGGAATCAAAGTCGCGTGGTGGAATATCTCCCTCTGATCCACAAGGGTTGCGACTGCCTGTCGTGGTGACGACCTGAGGCAGACTTTGGCCAGGCTGTCCTCGGGATTCCAAGGAACTACAATGGCTTAACCAGCAAATCTTCGAAAAATGGTGATTATGTTGGGGGCCCAAACAACCAGTGATGACGGGCCGTTCAAGCATCAAGTAAGTAAATAGTAACGACCTTCTAGTAGGCAGTAGAAGAGATCAGGTGTAATTGCAAAACCTACTGAAGCAAACTAATAACCCTGCCCCTGTGTCAGTTATAAAATGACTAGTTCGAAAATCTCACAAAAAAAGTGATGTGGATAAAAGAAAATGAGGAAGCTAAGTCATTATAATTTTTGCAACACTATTTCAATGTTTGTGATTGATACGTACTATCATTGATTCTTCACTTGAAGTGATTTTTCTTGGAGAAACAAAATCATTCTCTACGAATAGTAAACAAAAAGGATCAATCCTCCTCCACGACAAGGCGCAGCCTCACGTTGAGAAACCAGCGCTCAAAAAAGTTAAACAAGTTGGACTTCCTCATCCGCCATATTCATAAGACCTCTCGCCTATCGACTATCACTTCCTCAAGTACCATGACAACTTCCTGCCCGAGAAATGCTTCACCAACCACGATGTCACCAAAAATACCTTCAACGAATTCATCGCTTCCAGAGCTCCAGAATTTTAAGCAACTGGGATAAGCAGATCCGTTTCTCGTTGCCAAAAATGTGTAAATTTAGACGGTTTTTATTTTGATTAATTTTGTTTTCGTTTGAAGCGAGCTATGACGTTTTAAACAATGTGGTTAAAAACGCTCATTTATTTCCGAACAGCCTAATATTTGCCATCTTATTTTGTGTTGCGAATTCCTTGTTGTGGTGTCTTTGCTAGTAATATCCTCGTGCAATCGATCTACTTATCCAGCTATTTAATCACTTTTTTTTAAATTTTACATCACCCGTGATCACGTCTACTGGCCACCCATTACAATGATTAAATGATTTCGTCGTATCCACCATCCACGAATACCCTTTCCTTGGCCTGTCAGTTAAGCTGCAACTTGAAGGTTTTTGTCTTCGTCATGTATTCTCTGTATTCATTGCATTCTCGTACAATCGTTTCTCCCTCAAGTCCTAAGATAACCGTGTTAGAGCGTTTCCACATGGATTTCACATAACAAGGTGATATAGACAGACACTCCTTGTTCAATTTACCGACTCAAGTGGGATTAGGCACTTGGTGAGCTCGGTGCGGACTTGAACTAGCACGGCTAAGAGTTTTTTAAAAGGCGATCAGACTATTTCTTTCATTCTACCTTATATAATAAATAGTTATTCTCTTTTTTTACAGCAATCGTGAGTTGTTATTCAGCACACGTTTGCTTCCTCATAAATATTGTACATGCAACACAACGGTAACTGACGTTTCGGCAGTATCGCCTTCTTCAGAGCCTGGAAGGGTACGCTGATACGTAATTTAAAAGATCAACACGTCAAAACACTTCAACAGTACAAACAGAAACATGAGAATCAGAAAAATAATCAAACGATCACCAGCTTCTCGAAAAACCCACCGTTTCTTCACCTGCCTTCTACCGAGGAAGAACAGCCCGCTCGTAGTCTCACATGGTTTATGACTGCACCACCCCACATCAATAATCACTTCTGAGATACGGGGCTAGATCACGTGCTATCTCAAGGGATTCTTCCCTGCTATTCATTCTCGGACTTTTGGGAATTTATCCAAAAAGCCTCGAGAAATTTGCGCGTTGGTGTTTTAGCCTCCCGTGCGAAAATATCGACTTTCATATCAAAATCGTCTCCAGTGTGCTTTTGTATCCTATGTGTCCCTAGTGGCCCACCTTGTTTTGCTTTTCGTTTGCCACATAGATGTTCTTTTATACGAATACATAAAGGCCTGCCTGTCTCTCCAACATATTCGTTTGCACAAGTAATACAAAAGACCAGGTATATCGTACCTGAACTCATGCAATCACCGTCTCTACCGTAAGGGGCAAATTACGCAATTTGGTGTTTCACATGGACGGTCGTATAAGCGGTTACGAACTAACTGACGACGTAGAGTATCCGGTGGTATTTCAACTATAGCTAACTACAACTGTTAACTTAACTAATTTACAAGCGGTTACGTTACTTAACGAACTTAACTATGACTATAGCTGAAATACCACCGGATACTCTACGTCGGTCCTTAGTTCTTAACCGCTTGTATGACCGTCTATATGAACCAACAAATTGCGTAATTCGCCCTTACGGCAGAGACGGTGATTGCATGAGTTCAGGTACGCGATATACCTGATCTCTTGTAATAATTGCGGAGATGAATGTATTGGCGAAACGGGCAGACCTTTATGTATCCGTATAAAAGAACACCTAGATGGCAAACGAAGAGCAAGATTGAGTACCCCACTAGGGACGCATAGGATACAAAAACATAGCGGAGACGATTTTGATGTAAAAGTCGCTATCATCGCACGGGAGACTGAAAACACCAACGCGCAAATTTCTCGAGGCTTTTGGGATAAATTCCAAAAGTCCGGGAATGAATAGCAGGGAAGAATGCCCGGAGGTAACGCATGATCTAGCCACGTATCTCAGAAATGATTTTTGATGTGGGCTGGTGCAGTAATCAACCATGTTCGGCTCTAAGCGGCTGCTCTGCCTTCGTGGAAGGCAGATAAAAAAGCGGTTGGTTTTTCCCAGAAGCTAGTGGTCATGTAATTATTGTTAAGATTTTCATCTTTCTGTTTGCGTTTTTGAAGCGTTTGACCTAGTAAATTACATATTAGTGTTCCCTTCCAGGCTCTGAAGAAGGCGATACTGCCGAAACGTCAGCTACCGTTGTGTTGTATGTGCTATATTTGTGAGGAATTAAACGTGTGCTGAATAACCACCTCGCGATTGCTGTAAAAAAGAGGACAATAGATTTATAACCTAATGCCGAAGTTAATAAAAAAGTCGATCTTGGGAACTGATAATAGATAGTCTTCCACAGTGTTATTTTTGTTGCTATTTCGTGTATTTTTCTGTTTTCACCATAGAAACACCTCTGAAAACGTCGTTATATCTATTTATACACTTGATGGTTACTAGATACTTCAACGGCCCGTCCTCACTGGTTGTGCGAGCTCCAGCATAATCACCATTTATCCCCCCAGGTCGTCACTACGACAGGCAGTCGCAGCTCTTGTGGATCAGAGGGAGATTTGCCACCATGCGACTTTGATACCAGGATGGTGGTGGATCTTGTATTGATTTACTCTTAGCTAGGCTTCCAGATGGAAATGCCGGACTCCTTCTCAGCTTGGGAGACCTTGCCGGTGGGAAGAATCTCCCCGCTTTACATCGCAGTCCGACACCCAGGAACGCCTCCCAGCCACAATGAAGCGGTAAACCGTTGGGAGGATCTATTTATACAAGGAAACAAAAGAATAAAACGGCAGTCATCAGTCGTACGATCCCATGACAACCACAATTCATAAATCAGATTATGGTAGGCTTATGTTTCTGATTCATTCAAAATGTGATGCATGTGGAAGAATGTAGAGGCCGGTCAGTATGAGGCATGGAATCAAAGTGGTGAGTAAGTGTGTACTGCAAGATGCGTCTAACCACTGCTCTATACGAGTTACTCCTACGTTACCTTATCAAGCGAATATGTTCGTTATTCCTCATTTTCTATGACATGATGATCGTATGGGAGGCAAAAACGGACAGAACACTGGTGATGATTGTTTGTGCGCTGACGTTTGCTATAGTGATGGCGGTCATTGTTGTTGTCGTTATTGCTGTTACTGTTGTTGTTGTTGTTCTTATCCTTGTTGTTGCTGTTGGTTTTGGAGCCCAAGTCGGCCGCGTTAAACCGATAATGGGAGTCTTAACGAGGATGAACCACGAAACACTGCCCTCTCCGATCGCCATCCGAGCACAAACCACGTCATTATGTTATATTTTTATCCTCTCGAAAATTTTTTCTGCTTTTTGAAAATTTTCCCGACGTTACAAAGGAGATTTCTTCGTCTAGTAGTGTCATTTTTCCGAAATCTACATGCCATTTCGTCGGTGAAAAATCGAACAGCACCAGGGCCGGACAAGGTAAGATCTGAACACCTGAAGAACCTTTCACCAGTCCTCGTAAACACACTGGATCGTCTCTTCACCCGTTACCTGTCTGAATGCAAGGCAGTGTCAATCTCTACTCAATAAGAAACCAGCAAGACCGTGTTAATGTTCAAGAAGGGTGACCTCCACCATAACGGCAACTATCGCCCAATCTGCTTGCTGTCTGTCATCTACAAACTTTCCACTCGAGTCATCCTAAACAGGGTTGACAGAACCCTTGGACGAAGAACAGCCATGTGAGCAAGCAGGGTTTCGAAAAGGATTTAGTACGATGGACCACATCCACACGATAACAAAACTCACTGAAATATCGCGAGAGTACAAAAGACCGCTCTGTCTCACCTTCATCGATTTACATAAGGCCTTTGATTCAGTCGAGATAGAAGCAGTCTTGGAAGCCCTCGATAGTCAAGGATTCCCTGCTCAGTATATAAAGACTCTTCGTGAGCTGTACAAAAATTTCACAAACAAGACCTCACCATTCTACAACGATATTAACATTGACGTCAGAAGAGGGGTGGGGAAGTGCGACACCATCTCGCCGAAATTATTTAGCGCCACCCTCCAGAACGTCACGCGAACATTGGAATGGGATAATATGGGAGTGAAAATCGATGGCCACCAATTACACCATTTACGCCTTGCTAATGACATCGTTCTTGTATCACCAAATATCAGCCAAGCAGAACGAACGCTGGCCGACTTTGATAAAGCCTGTGGAAAGATTGGTCTTCGACTAAATCTCATAAAAACGATGTCCATGAGGAACGGATTGGATTCGTATACCCCATTCACGCTCAACGGAACGAATATCTCCGAATGCTCCAGTTATGTCTATCTCGAAGGGGAAATCAATATGATGAACGACTTAGCTCCAGAGTTGAGCAGAAGGGAACGAACAACATGGGTAGCTTTCAGGAAGATCAAAGATGCAGTGAAGAGAACAAAGAACACCCGACTCCGTGCCCATCTTTTCCACTCAACGCTACTTCCTGCCTTAACGCATGCGTCAGAAACCTGGTCGCTGCGTAAGCAGGATGAAAGAACAGCGTTATTGAACGCGCGGTCGAAAGAACGATGCTAGGGAGTATTCCGTGTCACGCAAGTAAGGGAAGAGATCCGAAGCTCCGACCTGCGTCAACGATCAAAAAATGAAAGATGCCGTTCTGTATGCCAAACAGTCGAAGATAGTGGGGGCGGGACATGTAATGCGTATGAACGACAACCGATGGACAAAAGCCGTTAGTGATTGGATTCCTCGGGTTGTCGAACGTACTGTAAGAAGACCACCGAGCCGATAGTCATAGTTCTTCACCAAGAGCCTAGAAGAAAGATATAATCTTCAACGAGTCCCCTAGAGCAAGCAGAACCCACTGGGTTACTCTTGCAAGCGACAGGGAGAAATGGGAGATCTACTGGCGCCCGCTCGAGTCACTCGACGATCAGCGGGACTAAAGGTGATACAGGTGGGTGTCATTTTTTTATCAACTTCTAATGTGCACTCTCTAACAGTATTCATGTTCATTGAGCCTCCTCATTTTCTATCTATTTTTGAAAAAAATAAAGGATAAAGCTCTCGGCGTTGATCAAGAGCTGAGGGATGCACCATACATTCGACTTCATTAAGCGTCGTTTGGAGGTGATTGAATGCATGTCTAGCCTTTACGATGACTCGCGGTGGCCTACCGATGTATCGATCCAGTGCTGCTATCCTCCCAGACAAGTCTGGTAACATTTTGCCAACCCCAAAGAAATGGAAGGCTTGGTGAGTGTCGGATGCGGGAATCAATCTCATATATGTCGCAGGGCGCGTCCGACCACTGCGCCGCACGCGCTTCTATGTTTATGTAGTTTAAATCAATTTTTTTATGACCAAACCAACCTTCTACCCCTTCGTCTTTATATTATAGAAAGATATTCATTTTCAAACGTGCCTTGTTTTTTGTTTTTTTTTCTTCGTTTAATTTTTTATTTCACTACGTCTATTAGTTAGCAATTTGATAACCACATGGTAGAACCTTGAATTTAATTAAAATTTTATTTAGTCATATCCATTTATCCAAGCAGTCGCATCATGAAAATCAATGATTCACTTCCTTAGCCTTGTATTTTCACTACTTTTTGTTTGCACGATCCATGTTTCACATCTACTGTGTGGATCCCAGCTACGTCTTGCGTTCTATTGTTTGTTCTATTGTTTCATTGCCATCATCCATTGACGGTCTTCTAACTATAACGAGTGGGTTCAAATGCTGCTCGAGGATCTTCCTTTCGTTATGAATCTGGTTGGATGGTGGTCGACTCCATCCTCTGTGAAGTCTTGAAACTTTTCCCAGACAAGTCTTATACAAATTTCTCAAATCCCGGAGAGATGATAGGCTTGGCGGGCCCTGTGCAAGGTCGAAGCAACACCGTGCTCGTGTTGATCAACACCACTACCACTGCACTACCGGCCTTCCACTTTTATTAATACTATCTCTTATTAGTATCACTATTACTTATTGCAACGCAAGCGTAGGTTGATACTTCAACCATGTCAAGGAACCTGTGCACCACGCCCAGAATGCTTCAACGCTGTCTTCTGAAGTCTAATCGGAGCTCACGTCTAGGCGGAATGGCAGCTGAGATCTTCAAAACCTATTCCATCTTCAGGATCCAGGAGGATAGACATCATTAGCAAACCACAGATGGGCCGGTTACATAGTAAGACGTAGGGATGGACTGTGGGCCTAGTGGAGGTCAGCATGCTCCAATCAGTACTACCATGGACGGCGGATGCGCGAAAAAAGAAACTAATGGAAATTATGATGGGGCACGGACAATCAGTGGAAATGCTCCATCCATGTATCCAAGTAAGTAAGTACTACTTATTGCTATTAACCATTAACTGTGCGAGCCTCAGCGAAGAATCCACTCACCCTAAACTGGAAAGTTTTTTTCTTCTCTACGGGTTCTTAAAAAATCGTGTTATGACCACTTCATCTCGTCTCAAGGTGTAACAGATATTTGTGTTCAGAATGGCAAAGGTTCGCTACATTACGATTGGCGTCTGCCAGGTCAGCGGCCAGTTTATGGTCAGGTCCTGCTGTATTTTTGGTGGATGGACCCCATATTCTTTTATTTCTCGTATTTGACTTGCGAATATCTTGCTAAACTTTTTTTTCAATATTTTTTAACTTGACACCCCCAAACATCTCGTTCCGGTGGCAAGGGGGTTACTGGCTATTCTGATTATTTCACAGTAAAAAATGAAATAGTTAAGTTTACAGTCATACTTCCATTCAAAAGAGTTCCACTGTGATATCACAGATATCTAAAAAGATAGGATTAAACACCCTTCTGAGTTTAAAATGTTAAAGATCGAGCACCAATGCTGTAATTTTTCTGCTAATGAGACATCTTTTCCGACAATGCAGTTGACAGTTAAAAGAAATGGTTCCTCTTGAGAGGTAACAACTATTTCTTAAACATATTTGTTTAACTTGCTTTGTGTATTTCAATTCAGTTGTATATTTTCCTACCTGTGCAACAGTCTGTGTCCGTTCATCGAACTTGTCCCTTATCGGCGCTATCGTTTTCAGTTTGATTACCATAAACCTGTCTTTCTTCCGGCTAAAAAAATATTATTTTATTGGTTTGCCGACATTTCTACATAACTGGTGTGGAGTGCTTTGAAAATCCTTCAGAGAATCAACAACTATGATACTGCATTGAATACGATAATGTACACCCCTATGGGAATCGGATCGATCTTACTACAAGTGGCGTCTTACTAAGAAATTTCATTCCGGTGCTAGGCTGGTCCATAGAAGCTGACAATACCTATGGCATAGTTTTCTACCATATGGCTTCAACGTTTCATCGTCAATCTCATCTATAAACTTTTCGAGATTTCCAATTAGAAGGCAATTTCCGTGACCATGATACCGATTTGTTAGGGTTCAGTTCAAATTCCCCATTCGTGGTATCAAAAAACGATTCTGTTATGGTTAGATATTAAGTATTTGACCTAAGTTATAATGTTTACCAACACAGGATGATAGCTGATTGATACGCTGATACGCGCCTTCGCAGAGATCGTGCCACTACCACTTCTTTTGCCTGTTGATAATTGGGCGGGAGTTCCTAAAATCCTAAGATCCTTTCCCAAAGCGTTTCTGTGATGCCGATAACTGTGGATCGGAGATAAGCTTCTTTTTTTTGGACTGGTTTTCTTTCAGGACCGAGGTAATTTCTGACAAGCTTTCTCTCAGTTGAGCATTCGAGTGAAAATGTCAACCTCTTTCTCACCTTGTTTGAACGAATGGACCCCTTGGTGTACATCGCAGTCCTACACCCATATACATCCATGATTGCGTAGTAAAGTCCCTAACCATTTAATAAATAGAAAAAATTTACAAGTTAGGAAAATTAAAATGAGTTGGCTTGCAAAGGACACGTTTTTTTTGCCTTGTTGCGAGAACTACAGTTCACCATTAGCGTTTAAAAAACCCTATGAGCGTTTTGCATGTTAATTTTCCTCTTTGCTTGGGGCTGTTGTCCTTTGTTTAATGCTTCTTACGGTCTTTAATCAACACCAGGATTCAATGAGCTCTACAGTTTGGCAAATTCTCTATAGCTATGTATCGATAACGAATTGAGCTAGTGATATTTTCACAGTACAGCTTTTTTCTTGTCATGTTTCGCTTAACTTATCGTTGTGGCCATCATCACTTACTGGAGAAGAACATTTGTAAGGACTTCATGACTTTTTTTATCATTCCCGCCTTCCCTCATTGATTGATGGATCCGAGCGAATGCAAACAAGCATTGTCACCATCGATGTTACTCCGTAGTTTGTTTTTTTGTGTTCGTATCTTTCCCATTCACTTCTACTTTCCTCATTCTTAGTTAAAGAAAAAATGCGAAGAAAAAAAGTTGTTCCATTGGCTTACCGACTAAAACACCTCATAGAAAATCAGGTGGTTTGATGAAATGGAAAGCGTTCTATTATAGTCAAGGTCTTTTTCCTTAACAACAAGATCATCTGGTTGCACTTTTTCCATATTGGTGTGGTCTTTAGACGACGTGAATTCTGTTTGATGATTGAAATTTTCAACAGTAACTAGTCGTATGGTGGTTTTAGGTGTGTTCGTTACATTTTCTATTCGCTGAAGTTCCTCAATATGTTACCAGGGCGGCAAGTTTCCCAATCAATACTAACTTACTTAGATGGCCCGTTTTCACATATTATGTGGGTAGCAGCACTTTTCCGTTCGCTTCATTATCTTGCAATCGTCCGCCCACAGAGATGATCAACTTCGGATGTGAATTTGGCTACAACACAAAAAAAAACTTGGGATGAGTTGCTTTCTCCTTTCACCGACATGATGGGTGATTACTGAGCGTAGCTTTAAATTTTAATCTAGACCTAACTGGCTTCTTATTACATTTTTCTACTGGAGGGAAACTTCAATTAAGTTTCTTCCTTGCAAGATAGCCATACATTTCCTGTGGCGGCATCGTTGTCTCGTGCGATTTCTGCGCCCGCTCGACCCAGAACGATCGACGCAGATGTAATGGGATAAATCCTGCCAATCCTGAACTTCCTTATAGAAAACCATAGAAATTTCTAAGCCAAGAACAGATTTTTAGGCGTATCTACTTTGTCATATAGCTCTTAGAACGAAGGAAAACCATTTGCCCCTTTCAAATGTAGCAAAAAAAAAGAGCAGGGTTAGAATTGATGCGAAGATGATTTGCACTTTTAAATTACCTTATGTTGATTCCACGTGAGTAAGACTTTTTATCCTGCCACATTCTTCATAGGATTCTGCTACATTAGTTATTTCTTTTTTTGTTGAGAAGATCCGAGGTTGTTAATGCAACGTTTACTAAGCAGTGGCTAAAGTTTCGGCGGTTTCGTTTTTTTCAGAGCTTGGGAAGGTCTAACTGACACACTACTCAGTCACGCACTTTCATTACCTCAACAGAGAAAAAACTCAAAGCCTAAAATAATTCTCAAGACCTATTTGCTAATAACATCGGTTTTCGTCAATAAATTACCGTTTTTCTGGATAAGCCCACACTCTAACAACCTCGTGTGTGCTTATTGAGAAAACATCACAATCTGAATTTCAGTCGTACGGTAGATAAGTTCTTCTAAACACACATCGATTTGTTCAGCCTTCCAACTACTGGTGGAGACCAACCGCAGAGAGTTTACATAGATGAGGAATCTGCCGCCTTGGATAGGTTTAATCGTTCTTAATCAGTGCCGTTCTCTCTAAAGAGATAAATGATTGTTCCGAAGGTCCTCAAATCGCTGCTTTCGAGCCATTAAAACCTAAATGACGGCGTATTGCATTTATCTCTCAATCGTCGAAGTTCTATCTATGACAGAAATTTCATTACTACAATGTGCACCAGTGAATTCATATTCGACTTGTCAAGTTCTGTGTTGATACCCAGCAGATTCATGAACACACAAGCAACATATGGTTCGACTTGTCAAGTTCTGTGTTGATACCCAGCAGATTCATGAACACACGAGCAACATATGGTTCCGTCTGCCTTTGCAACTGGATCGTTTACAACCAAGGAAAAGCATTCTTATTCTACTAACATGAAACTCCAACTCTCTAGAGTTAAGAAAAAGTATTCTTCTTGATTATTTCTTTCTTTTTACTTTGAACAGATTTCGTCCAACAGCAAATGTCGGCGTTCATCGTCACGTTTGTGTTTGCAGCTGTTGAGTTAACCTGGGACACTTGAAAACGGTGCATTTAGTTTTCAACTATTTGGTAACTTTATTTCTCTTATTCAATTTATGATTAAGGATCGAGGTAATTGAATGCAAATCTGATTGTGTGAAATTAGTGTTTTTATCCTTCCAGACAAATCTGCTACCAATCTTACCGCCATATGGAGGGTTTCGTGAGCCCGTGTAGATGTGGCCGAACCAATGTGTGTATAGCATTTCGTAACACTCGTCTTGATGGGATTAGGCAAAGCGTGAGGAACTCCGTGTTATTCGAATCTATTCACGTCGCCGATTTGAGGAACGATGTGAAGCCATGAAGCTTCAGAGTATCCCCAGTTTACTCTCCTCTGGTAACCGTGAAACTTGATCATCACCCATTACGTAGGACAGACGCGTTTCGTTGTTCCAAGGATTTCACTTGTCTATGGGAGATGAGGTCGTGGTGCCTGTGCAGGTTGGCTGATAGCGGTGATAAAATTTGGATCAAATTCAACTAGGTGCTTGCTTCGAAACGTATTTCAACGATGGGCTTTTGTCCCCTAATGTGGTGGATTCGCTTGAAATTTCAGTGTGTATACATGTGCCGCGAATATTTGCATGTAGGTGGATCGCTTCCTGATTTTCGATTCGGGCGAAAGACTTCCGTCAAATCGCTGCGTTCTAAATGGAATTGGTTTCGAGATCACTCTTAACCAATATGCGTCGACGCTTTTCTCGAGTATACTCGGGAGACGCCATTAGCCCGCCTATTAACTTCTTTGTCACAAGAGAATTCTCCTTGTCTTACTCAAGAGAATAAATTCTAAATTCCATTTTTAGTTGAACTATGCAACAGAGATAAATCGAGAGCCTTCACTATCACACGCTCGAGTCACTCGATCGCTTAAGGGGATAGTACAGACAATATAAGTGGCTGTTCTCAGGATCCACTTTCTATTACCTCGGCATTGGATTACAAATACGTAGTTTTCTTCTTCAGCAATTGCGAGCTTGTTATACAGCATACGTTTACTTCAGTACAAAAAAACGCATACAACACAACAGTAGCCGACGTTTCGGCAGTATCGCCTTCTTCAGAGCCTAGAAGGGAAGCATAATAGAAGTAGCAATAGTAGCAATAGTAGCACATAATACAAGTGGCACGATTTTTCTATTTTATTTTACATCACCCGTCTTTCACATCTACTGTGCGGGTCCCAGCACTTCTTGCATTCAGTCGTTTCCTTCCATCCATTGTCCATGAAGGTCATCCAATTTTTGCATGTTGGTTCGGATGGTGCTTGAGGCTTCTCCTTTCATCATGAATGTCGTTGAAGGTCGAATACAGGATCCTTGGAGCCCTAAGATATCCGGGCAAGAGCGTTTCTACTTTTATCGAAGAAAGTGAGGTTCCCCCATAAAAGTCTGGTACTATTTTTCCAACCTCGAAGTATCAGAGATATGATGGGCCGATGCAGGATCGAGCCAACTCGTGATGATCGCCATCACTACGACTGTGTTGCCTGACTCCTTAAGAATAGAAAAAAGAGCTCAGGTAAAGCAAATTTATAATTGTGGACAAATATGCGTGCTATTTTGCAGCTGATTTTCTTTTCTTGCATTCCTAAGAACTGCTTTTTTTTGCACACTTGCATTTATAGCATCTCTTAACTAAGCCTTAAGTCATAAGGTTCTGATTCTAATTCGGACGTTGTGTATTCATGTTGCCATTCGTTGTTCGTTGTTTTTTAGCTGACAATGAAATTTGAGCTATCCAGTGGGTTATATTTCAAGAAAACCAAAAACGAAACCACTTTACCAACAAGAACCCAAAGTGTAGTGATATCACAGAAGCTCTAGGAAAAATTAAAGGAAAACAATGAAGTGGATAAAAAAATCGTTAAAAGAAGCAAACCCTGCCTTTTTTGGGATACTGTAGAGAATTTTATCTACAATGCCAAGAGTGCATATTTGATTGTGATCTGCTTTCATTCGCCACCATGAAATGATTTTTGGAGGCGTGGCCAGTCTGTAATCTATGCTGCGTCACCGGTCGGACGAGGTTTCACCCTGAAACTGGTTATTTTGTCGTCCACTGTATAGGCGTTTAACGTTTTTGTTCAATAGTCAACATAAATTTGTAGAATCCACCACAGCACAGCGCACTTTTCCGGTCCATGTCTTCACTTTTTCCCTCAATGTTTTCTCCAAACTCTATAAACAGATCATTTCAAATGCTGTTGACGTTCCAATCGTTCTCTTGTGATGTACAAAAAGTAAAAATTGTTGCTACTGAAATGCCACTGCTCCTATGAAGTGACGTAGAGTGCTACGGGCTCTAGAACCGGATGGCTCAATCAAATTGTTAATCCTAAAATGAACTCGATGAATGAAGTAGAAAACAATCCTACTCTTTTTTAGCTAACAACCAGATTAGATGCTTAAAATTTCTTTATATTGGTCTGATGCATTTTCGTGGAACGCGAATGCGTCTTCCTATTTCATATTTTCATCGAAACGCTGTGAGATTAACTAAGTAGAGAAGAGGTTGTACATTTCCAGACATAAGCTCAACTACGGAAACAAAAAACTTCGCCAGTGAAGTGCGACTACTTCTTCGTGAAAAACCTGTTTCCAAAAAGGGCATTATGTCAAAAATTGTGACAGTTTTCCTACCTGTCGAGTAAATCGAGCCTATTGACTGGTCATAGCAAGTCACTGTAAAGGCTAAATCTTGTCAATCCAAGTCCACTTGGTCACCTCGATGGTGCCGACTGATGTCGATTGCATTGCGCTATCTAAGGGATACATCGTAGCCGAATGCTTCATCCCTTATTATTCAGAAATTTGGTGCTATTCAATGAGAAGAATATCCTCAGATTGAGTAAAGGGCTTAACTTCGCTAATATATTGATGTTCATCGACTATAGGAGAATTCTAGACAAATATTTGCACTTTCTTCCCTTTTGGTGTATCGATTTTCGTGTCGGTGATTGCGTTCCGAATTTCATAGCACTTATCGCTTTTTCTTTCTCAATGGAGATTAATTAAGCGCTATGGTTTCTTCGACACCCATATTGTTTTCTAGTCATAGCTTGCTTTTGAATGCTACACTGAGTGTTCTGCGTTGGTCTATTGATTTGGAGGTCAAATATCACAGATCAAATATTTTATCAAAAAAACAACAAAGTCATGCATCTTCGCCAGTTTCTGGACGTTTTTGTTTTCGTCTCTCTACAAACGATCTTTTCTTCTCTAATTCTTATGCTACGCTAGACTTGTTGTGATGATTCACAAGTGAGTTCAGTAGAAACAAACACGTATTGATAGATTGCGTAGTAATACTTTTACAAACTGAATTTTACTCCACGTTAAAGCGGTCTTCCACTCCAGAAGATTCGACTGGACGCGACTACGAAGACTCGCCCCTATTGTGAAGAGGAGCTGCTCTAGACAATCGATTCGGATCATTCCGACTCTCAAGAAGCCCAAAACCTCGAATTCTTTGTCGAATAGAGATTTTGTAACGACCTCGTGTGAGCTGAACAGGGTAAAAGTACATGTAGAGAGAATTCTACGAAACTCAACTACGTTTTGGATTTCTTCATCCCTTCCGTTCTCTCTCTCTTTCTCTCTCGTTCTCTCTCTATTATCGCGTAGATGAAGTTTTCTCAGCTTTTTTTGATGGCAGAATTAAGGAAGCAGAATAGAATCGCGTTATAGAATTCATATCTAGTAGTCAATTAATATGTAGAGCTTAACTTTTCGATAATACCCTTTGAAACGCTTCTTAAGGTAGTGGAACCCCATTCCATGTAGTTCATACGGTTTTTTTACTCGTCCTTTTCAAAGATTCCCGTGCTAGTCAGGTTATAAAGAGCTTATTTACAAGGAAATAAGATACATAGCATGATATCCGACCTCCACCAATTTGTTCCATAGCTTCGTCGTCGCGCTGTGCGACCCCGTTCTTGGTCCAGTCGTTCATTCCCACATATGGATGACGACAACATCATCACTCATCGATTACCTATGAACGAACTAGAATCATATTTTGTTCAATTTACAATAAAAAATATGGTTAAATGCCAAAATTTCCAGGTTTAGTAGTTCGCTTTATTACCCATATGAACACCATTTGGGTGGCTTTCGTAGAAAACGAGGATGGTGACTGGTAGGCTAAGGTCCCTAACATAGCAAATTTTATCCACTGATTGCTCATTAGGACTGTTGAAAAATCACGCAATAAAGCTTTATGTAGAAAATAAGAATAGGTCCCGAAGAAGGAGAACCGGCAGGAACTTTGGCTGGTTACTGCAGAAGAAACCACTTTTCGGATCAACGAGCAAGGTTTCTTAGAAAGAAATAAGTTTATTACCAATGCCAAGGTCTACTGAAAGCCGATTTTCGAAAGAAGTTTCAGTTTTTAAATGGAGATATTCTACCGTAATACATCGCCCAACATCGGCTGTTTTTTCAAGAATCTCTTTTCTTTTTCGGTCAACATTCTTCCGTTTTCCTATTTTATGGAATGCCACAGATCTATTTGTTGTGTTTTGCAGATGTTTCTATACCGTATTTTTTCATTTGGATAAGATAACAAAAAGTACATTGAATCCGTATGGTGGAAATAGTCAGACAATTCACACTGACAACTTTCCCGATCCTGAAAACCATCTCATTCGTATTCACCGTAATCCTCTGACTCACACGAATCTATCAAAGCACTAGTTATTGGAATATTGTAAAACGAGTCAACCACAATGATCCTGAGATGTCTGCAAAACTCCGGGCCGTAGGTGTCTGTGGTGTGGAATAAACGCTCTATTACGAGGGCTAACGCGTTCACTACCACACAATGCGGGTCCTTTGTTTCGCCTCTCTCTCACTGGTTTTCTATCGATCAGTGCCATCAGCAATATTGCAAAATGATTTGCTAAAAACAAAGAAACGAAACCTTACCACATCTTCGGAAGACGAACCTAATATCTAGTGGGCGAAATCGTGGGGATAGGGACTACCGTATCTCATAGATCACAGCGTCGAAGTGATCTCCGATTGATGGAGGGCGATGGAAATTCACCAATACACGGTATGTTTGAAAGTTAGAAGAATGTACTGGTGTTTGAATTTCGCATATAAAAGTGTTGTATGAAAAGGCCACCACGAGTCCTGGCAAAGGCCAGATATGCATTCAATCACCTCCAACAATGCTTAATGAAGTCGAATGCATGACGCATCCCTCAGGGACTGATCAACTCCGAGAGCTTTATCCTTTTATCCTTTTATTTGTTGATCCCTCATTTTATTTCATTTCAAAAAATCGTGCTATCGGTTGCATAAGGATTCTTTGGAGTGGAACAAACAGAAACATATTGAAAGGAATAGAGATGTTTTTAAAACACCCACTTTAAGAAGTTTGCATTTCTCTTCTGCACTACACATTTCGCTCACAACACCCTCAGTGTACTTCCATGAGGAGATAATTGCCACGTGGGAAGAAATCTTTTTCTCACGAAGTGATTATCCTGAAATTTTAAACTGATTTTTGCCTTTTTGACACATGGCCATGGTTAATGCCCTCATTACAATGTATTTCCTTCCACTCTAAACATTTACTATTCCCTTACAACTTTCATAAGGGCGCATGTGGCGCAGTGGTCAGAGGCCCCTGCAATACACACGGATCGATCCTCGCGCCGATGGCCTACCAATTCTTCCTTCCCTCCAGGTTAGGAAAATTAGTCCCAGACTTGTCTAGGAGGATAACAGCACTGGTTCGAAACATCGGCAGGCTACCGCGAGTCATTGTAAAAGGCCAGGCATACATTCATTCACCTCCAAGGATACGTAATGAAGTAAAATGCATGGTGCATCCCTCAGGGGATTGATCAACGCCGAGAGCTCTGTCCTTTTTTATTCTTACAGCTTTCATAGCTGGAAGCGCTTAGGTTTCTCGTCAGTAAGTATTTATTTACTAGTTGGTTACCACAGTTGTTTATTTGATTGTATTTTTATTCTTCGTCAGTTTTTTTTCTGCTTATTTAGTTTCTGGTTGATAGTTTTCCGCCTATCACTTGCTTAATTTCCATCTTCATACGGAGATTTTTCATACAACGTTTAAGACTGTTCTAATTAGATTACGTTCAATTACTACTATCCTCAGATTACTGTCAATCACTACCGTACTCTTGTCTGACCGCTTTCCAGTATGTGCTGGATAAACGCCATGAATACCCCCGTTCAGATCATCCTTTTTCTCTATCAACAAAGGATTCGTTACTAAAAGCTCTTTACACTGATGATATTCGCTATTGTAATATTTTCGTACTGCATACGGTAACGGGGTAGTTTTGTATGACTAACAACAAATTTCATCCGATAGCAGTATGAATGGAAAACGCGATTTAAAGCGGCATCCTACAACAATATTTTTTTCCACCTAGTTATGTAAGATAAAATGGTTAAGGATAGAGCTCTCAGCGTTGATCTATCCCCTGAGGCATGCGCCATGCATTTGACTTCATTAAACATCGTTAGAGGTGACTGGCATATCTGGTGTACACATTGGCTCGCGGTGCCCTACCAGTGTATGGAATCAGTAGTGTTATCCTCTCAGACAGGTCTGGTACCAAGTTACCGACCCGGGAGCGAAAAAAAGGGTTCGTGAGCCCGCGGCGCCGGGTCGATCTCATGTGTATTGCAAGGCGCCCCTAACCAATGCCCTACACGCACACCTTTATTTAAGATATTACTTTTTATCTACTTCTGGTCTTTGCCTTCTTTCTCTGGAGTCGTCAAATTTATTCTGTTCTCATTTTAATTGCTATCGTGTCTATTTTGAACTCGAAAAGCTCAGGTATCCAAGCTGGTATTCTACTTAGTACCGTTATTATTATGTTGTCATATTCCTATGTTCTTTGTTACTGCTGGTAATGTTGACAACAACGTTGATTCTGATCCCAGTGGGTTCAAAAATTCCACAACCCTAGATGTGGTTCATAGTCGGCAATACAAACGGTGTAATGTCGTTTTTTCAACATTCGCCTTCAAATGCTCCTGTCCGAAATCATGTGAAACATTAATAATAAGGTAGAAATAAGTAATATTATAGTCCAAATATTTTTGGCTATAAGATGAAAGAGTATGAAATTCTAAGCCCCTGCAAATTACGAATTCTCCGACGTCTTCTTTAGCAGCGACTAAGTTGTTGAAGACTTTCTCAACGAGCATCTCTTAAGTCGATTGAAAAAGTCTCAACAAATGGTTCTCGAGGCAGCTGTAAAAGTGGCGACTGATTGTCGCAGAGACCAAGTGAGTATACTGTATAAAGTAGTGTCTGGGACCGCAGATCTTTAGAGTTTTACAGTGTTCATCTCATGAGACATGCAGTTAGGCCTTTGTCAACAGAATTTCCCTTTATCATTACCGTCCGTGAACTTCAAAGTTCAAGTTCTCAATGTTATTTCCTCGATTTCCTGGAAGTGTTACTTTACTGTAATCACTCCACCGCATTAAAGAAGATTATGGTTGCTGACGTCACGTGCCGAGCTGACATAAACTGTTAGCGGCAAAACAAACAATCGGAAAGATTGTTCATTGATGTCAATACATACGGTCCATTCTACCCACTCATAATACGTTCACATTGTGCATAAGGTGACGTATGTGCTTGTAAAAGAGCGTTGACGACAATTTCTCCCGATGTAGTTGTAAAGTTACTCAGCGACGATGTCAATTGTTACCATATCGTGTTATCGTGAAGTTCTCCATTCGAGCGGTGCTCCCTTCACTGGATTCGACTCAATCCGAAACGATTACCCATATTGGGACAGTGCCTAGTTGGTACCATCAAATTTGGTCGACATGCTCCGAAGAAAGCCAAGAGGCCGAAACGCAGGGCCGAATAAAAGTTTTGTATCTCAACCTCGTTCAACTCAAGTACGTAGAAAATTATCTTTACTATACCCTTTCACTGATTTGTATTTCGCTACGATAATTATTTTAGCCATAATGCAGAATATCGTCGGCTTTGGTGTGAAATCGACTAGGCAGAACACTGCATAAAACGAAGTCTTCGTTACCTCGATGTCATCAGTTTTTACTTACCGCCTTTTACTATTTTTCACGGCAGGGTAATGTATGTGATGTAACCACAGTGGTGCTGAGATATTTGCAAAACTCCGGACCGCATGTGTCTGCGGTGGAGATCCAACACTTTATTACCCTTTCAGTCGGCCAACGCGTTCACCACCACACCATGCGTGTCCGTCGTTTCGCCTGTCTCTCAGTCGTGTTACTGACCTACTGGCGCTATTAGCAATCACCCGTCAACGGGTTTGATCTGTGGAGCACAAGTCGGCATGTACGCAGTTAAACTGAAACTGTGGTACAAATCGCAATGTCATCAATCAATCTTCGTTATCTATTAGTTTATTCCGTAGCATGTGTGGCGCAGTGCTTAGAGCTCCCCTGCAATACCACGTGATTATTGGGTCGACCTCGGTCTTTGTGCAAACCGAGCCCTCCGTCTCTACGGGTTCGGCAAACTGATGACAAATTTTTTGAGAGGATAAAAACACCGACCTGGTACATCGACGTGCCCTCGGAATTCGTTCCAGAGATCAAATGTGCATTGAATCACCTCCACGGTGTTAGTATTGGAGTCGAATGCAAGGCGCATTCATTGGGGATTGATTAACGCTGGGCTCCTTTGTCATTGCTTTTACCATCGTTATCACTAACATTGGCAACTCATTTTATATTATCATTATTATTATCGTTAACTGTTGCATTTATTACTACTAGTGTTTATTATGATTATTACTATGATTATTATTTCATTATGGATTTCACTAGTATTAGTAGTAGTGTTCTTAACACATCTTTTGTTACTGCTGTGATCGCTCGTTTTCTTGTTCTGTTCAATAATATCAATAATAAATGAGCTGAAAGTGCAGTGCTTTAGAGATGCAACGCAATATACCAGCCATACACAATGGTTCGGGTCCACGTTAGGCCAACGAAGCTCTTCATTTGTGCGGGTGGAAAAGTTACAATTTCACTTATCTGATGAAGGCTCTGTGAAGTCCTCTGTAGTGAATGCTAGGTAGAAATATCTCGGAATTCCAGTAGGAATCAACTCGAAAAGCATTTATGAAGGAGTCAAGATCATCAAGTTGCTGCTGAACTCGCATACAAAGTCGAAAGTCGTCATGGACAGTAGATGTGAGACAACGATAACAAAATTGATAGTACTAATTCACAATAATGACAATAATGAAGGATGGGGATAGCGAAGTGGTCAGTGATGCCGTTGATCAGGAAGGAAATGCGCTAGTTCCATGCCCACCCCTAACGCTCTTCTCCAATCCATGTGAGAATGCCTTAACCAGCTATCTCCAAGATATCAATGAGAATTGACTCGATCAATATCCTATGACATTCATGAAGAGAGGACGAAATCCTCAAACAACAGTACGAGGCAATACGCTAAGTGTTTGAAAACCATTGTGGTCGACGAGTGTGAAGAGAACGAATCGAACGGCAAGAAGTGCTGGGATCAGCACAACAGATGTAATGCCGGGTCATGTGAAGTAAAGTAAAGCAAGATAGTAGTAAATGACAATAATAGCAGCAATAAGCAGTAGCAGTGTTATTATTGCAATTGTTGCTAATATGGCTGTTTACTGGAATTGCTAGCGGCTATTATTGTTATCATCATTCTTATAACTATTATTGCCCTCGGTTTCTTTGATATTCGTAGTGTTAGGGTTTTGTCTAATATTTCGTCTGAGAGTTATTTTGTTTCCTTCTATTTGTTAGAATTGTTACTTCTGCTCATGATTTCTTCACAATGTGAAAAAGGAGCAAACAATCTCACTTTCTCCTAAATAAAATCCTTTTTTCTTTGATATCCTGAAAATCGCAGATTGATATTTTTAGTTACCGAAAGTCATAAAGTCATTGATTAATTAGAGAATGAAATAATATCCGGTTATTTCGAACCGAGTGTGGCGCAGTGGTCGGAAGCGCCCTTCAACACAAACATGGGATCAATCCCCGTGCGCATGGCTCACCAAGCCTTCCATCACTCCGAGGTCGGCAAATTGGTACCAGATATGTCTGGGAGGATAGCAGCACTGACTCGATACATCGGTAGGCCACCACGAGTCATTGTAAAGGCCAGATATGTATTCACTCCCCTCCAACGACGCTTAATAAATTCGAATGCATGGCGCATCCCTCTATGATTGACCAACGCGGAGAGCTTTATCCTTTATGCCTTTGATTTCGAACCGCACGGATTTTATCACTAAGTCTAGATGAAATATGAGCATAATATTGTTTCACCTCGTATTTTCAGCGTTCCACCTCCATTGAGGACATATTGAAATCCATCATGTCTTAAAAAATCTGTTAGAATAAAAAGTAGCTGCTAGAAACAAATAACTTTTTTTTGGGAAATAGCCATCAGTTTTTCTTCTGCTTGGCCTCGCCATGACCAATTTATAGCAATCCTATATGTTTGGAAGCTTAATCTCATAACTGAATGGAGCTTTAATAGATGAATGTGAGTTTCTTCCCATGAAATCGTGAAGTATCCGGGAAAAAATGCAAGTACTTTTCCAGCTCTTCACCTCCAGCAGTCCCGGGCTGTTATGGATTACAGAGGGAGATTTACTGCCTTGTGACTAGGCTTTTTTCATGTTGAGGGCTGTTATTCCTGGTACCAGTCTAGTTACAGTTCGATATAACCATCGACATCGGGCTTCTTTTCCAACTGTATTGGGCTTTGGGCAACGACTGAACCCTTGACCAAATGTTGTAGTGGAAGATCTTCTTGGACGCGTTGACCATGACGGCTTGCTTTATGGCTAACGAAATTGGTGTCTCATTATTAAGGTTTTCGAAAAAAAACTCGTCTCATTGAAGCTGCTAAAATTTCATGTTGATGTTCAGGGAAAGTGTAGAAAAGCTTTGGTTTAGTAGTCGATGAGAAAAAACGACGTTTCCATGAATCTAAAATTAATTCGGGGCAGAACCTTCTTAAAGCAAACATAAGTAGTACACAGCATCTGACGCTGAATAGTTTTTCGTTCAGCACTTCTCGACTAAGTGCACGCTCCGCTAGCACTCTAAAGTCATCAGTCACATGAATGATGGGCAGAGCTGCTTCCCCCTCTTCTTCTCTCTCCGTCAGTCTGTTTAAAAACACCCGTGATATTCGTTGTTTTCTGGTACGGCCAATAAATAGATGAAGCTTTTCAAACAAAGAAGAAAAAAAAACGAAGACGGAGAGCAAAACATTACTTCCAACTAAACTCATCATTCTCGTAGTTATGCGGTAACCAGTGCGTGTTTTCCGTCTTAGTAGCGGACGAGTTCACCTTCTCCTTGGTGCCCAGTTACACGTGATCCAAACCAACGTAATGCTTGTGATCTTATTCGATCATACGGCAAAATGTTTCATTAAACTTATTTTCATCGACTTTTCTCTCTGGATTGACACCCCTTTTTCTTTTTTTATTTCCTTTTAAATTCTCTTCTAACTTCGTTCATTGCTAAATTTACACTTTAAACTTGTTTGATTAATATTGAAATTGGACATTTAAATTTATACTCAGTGCATAAAATATGCATAGATTTAATAACATCATTAGCTGACTTATTTACGAAGGACCAGCATGGTGTGATGGTGAACGCGTTAGCTCCCTGAAGTGGAGCTAACGCGTTTGTTCCCCACTACAGACACCTGTGGTCCGGAGCTTTGCAAATATCTCAGCATCATTGTGGTTGTATTTCGAATCATACCTTGCCGTGAAAATTTATTGTAGGCAGCAAATAAAAAGTCACCAATATCATTAGCGTTAAGTCTCCTAAGCATTTCTTTTTTCCGTTTTTCGTTCATAATTTTGATGCTGTGATGGCAAAAAAGGAGAGGGTCGGATGAATCATAGGTGACGCAAATGTGCGTTTGGGACGACAATTTTAGAAAATTCATTTAGGAGCATGTTAGTATCATTCGTCTAGTGTCATTCGGTAGTTTTCCGTGTGGAACGAACGAATTTCGTCAGTCGCCTAAACAACGTTGTGGTTTTTTCATTCGGTGATGATTCGTTTATCGGTGAAAAACGGCGCCAAATTTCTTTCTTTTTTTTTCTTATTCTCTATTTTCTTTTTGTCTTAACCTCTTCGTTTTGTAATTTCGATCATATTTTCGCTTGTTAGGGTCCTTTCGATAAACGTTCTTGAATTCAAAACGAGGAAAAAAATCCATACATTCATTTACCAGTTTATTGCCGTACGTGATGAATTCAGCCATTTTGCTTTCGACAACATTCGTCAATTTCCATCGCTTCGAGCGCTCGAACGGCGGTGTTTTCAATAGCGTTGGCCTGCTTCCTTTCAAATCGTTTTAGGAAAAAGTTATACGGTAACAGTTGGACTCACATGATGGTTTCGAATAGTAAAATGTTCTAAGTAAACAACCGACACCTACGGGCATGCCTACTTTGGCTGAGAAGAAATGAATATGGAAAGAATTTTGTTTCTTTGTTTCTTCTCGTGATATCTTCTTAGTCATCACATATTTTAAGCGCCTGAGACTTTTGTTTACTTTATGATCTTCCCAAACTTAAATCATACCTATTTCAAGCCGATCGTCATTTAATCTCAGCATTAGTAGTCAATATGTTTCTGGATTATTAAGCTAACACGAGATTGATGAAACGCTTATTCGGCTAAAGTTTCGACGTCTTTATACAGTTTCGTCTTCCTGAGACAGCCGATAATGACCTCGCGTTAGTTTGTTAATCCATGAAGCTCTCGAATCATGTGCTCCAAAAAAAGCAAAAGTCTCTTTCTTTGTTAAAAAAGTGCTCTAGAACCTTCCTTCAACTTCTTCTTATTCTTCATTGTCTTCATTATCATTCTGACTGTCATATCTTTCATTCTCTGAAGTTTTTTTTCCTCCGGTTTCTTCACTTTTTCATTTGTTGAATGAACGCCTCCATTATCATCCGTGATTCAAGCGCAATCCATACGTGCACTCCCCATCTAACTGATCATTCTTTTCACTGCCAAGACATCTTATGATTCTGCTAATAACTATGGCTATCTGAATGTTGTTTTCTTCCTTCTTTTTTCGTATTTTCTTTCATTACATCTTTTCTTCTCTACTAATTCATCATTCTTTTAATTGTAACAGTCAACAAATTTAACAAAATTTGTCCAGTCATCGTTTTCACTATCCCTATTTGGCCAATCCATCGACTTCTAGAAGTGGACTCTTCGCTTCAGTTAAATGTGATATGGAAGATTGTGAAGGTTAAATGAAAATAGTTAATTTTGAATTTAGAAAGGCCATTTGGTAGATCAGAAGAGAGCTCTTCGTGCTTAGAAGCAATGTGTTCCATAACGTTTTTTCAATCTTTTCCTGTGCGTGCCCACGAAACAACGAACAAAGTAAACAAGTCGCTTCCTTAGGTGATCCGTCTCTTCGGAGGAAATCAGATTAAGCTCCTCTGCAATTCTATTCTCATTTCAAGTCTTTGCCTTATAATATTCTTAGGATTAACCAAAATTTTTTAATAAAACCGCCGCAATACGCATTGATCTCAATGCCTGTATTCCCTGAAATAATGACCTCATTCAGACCTAAACTGACAACGCCCTACTCATAGCGAAATTCGTTGAATAAAGTGTGAAAACCATTGAAATTTACAGATGATTACCTACAAGATGCAAGTTCTTTTTTATCCTTCCAAGCTAAAATTCCGACTTTTGTAAGGCCGCATGACGTATTTTTGCGCTTTTCATTGCTGAGATTCTTGTCTTGAACACTCGAACAATTAAACAAACGGGATGTTGCTAGAGCGTCTGGCTGTCATGCATAGCTCGAGATCCTTCCCTCCAATTATTGTTTGATTTCCATGAGAACCATCTGCTTTGTAATTGAAGAGACGTTCTACCCGAGAAGCGAAATCAAATATTTTCAGCTTCTTTTTTCTTCGCTCCGTTCCTTCCACTTCATATGATGAATTTACTACGTGGCATATGACAGTTAGCATGAAGTTATTGGTAAATTTGATTTTTAAACGTTATCTCTACATAAAAGCCCATGTTGGCATTCTATCCACAAAATTCACTCACAGTAAGCAGCATATATTATGTGGACGCTTATAGCACAGTGGTTAAAGATCTCATGCAATACACAATGAGTCAGTCAATGGTTCAATGCCGCCCCCCTAGTGGCCGAACAAGTCTTCCATCTGTTGGTAAATTGGTTTGAGACTTGTCTGGGAGGATAAATATACTGACTTTTTTATATGGGGAGGCAACTTCAACTGATTATATATGCCAGATGTGCTCTCGGTCAACTTCTACGATGATTAATGAAGTTGAATGCATGCCGCATTTGAATTCATGGCACATCCTTGGCAAGTCTTTTATCCTTTTTCTTTAGCAGATACTGTCATTCGTAATTCGAATTCCGTTGGTCATCGAGGGACTAGAGGGAACACTAGTGAAATATTCATTCGTGCCCGTCGCAAGTCAGAGTTGCATAGTTAGCTCTGCTTTCCCACTCGGAAGGTGAGAACACCTTCAAACTTTTCGTGACTCTTTCCTTCCTTTGTTTTCACGATTTCCTGACAAGATGGTATGCAGTGATAGGTCACCGTGCTCTGTCCATGGAGCTATACCTGATGTCTTCGGATCGCCTCAAATACGCCTCACGGTCACTTGATTATGGGCTTTTCTCAGCACTGATTTTAAATATATAATCCAAACTCATTCAAGCAAAACACGCACTGAGAATTAATAGCGGTTGCTTTGAAGACTTTTCGACCCAAATACGACGTTTGCAGTTGAAAATATGTGGAGCAACGCATGTTTTGACAGTCATTGTTACAACCTCTCTACTTTCCGCAGCAATAACAACAACAACAACAACAACAACAACAACAATAATCAACGACCAATATGAGGTTAAGGAATTCTACTGTCGGTGACTTCAATGCCAAGATTGCCCACAGTAGAATTTCCCAAAAACTTCATTCCAAGAATGGATTGACCAGATTTCATTATTACACCGAGGACCATCATTGAACACTTACTTAAAAGGTAAAGGATAAAGCTGTCGGCGGTGATCAATCCCTGAGGAATGCGCCTTGAATTCGACTTCATCAAGCATCGTTGGAGATGATTGAATGCATATCTAGCTCTTGCAATGACTCGCCGTGGCCCTACCGATCTATAGCAATTTGCCGACCCCGAAGGAATGAAAGGCTGGTGAGCCTGGGGTGCAGGATCAATCCTATGTGTATGCAGAGCGCCTGTAAGCACTGCTCCATACGACGACACTTACTCGCTTACTTACAATTCTGGAACCATTATATAGACGCTGTATGTGGAAATGTTCTGTTGGATAGTTCCGCAGTGAAAACGACCACAACATCATTGTTTTTGCCTGTCGTTGTCACAGTTTCTTCGTTAAAATCTTTAGCCTGATCGGACCATTGCTAGTCTAACGCAGTAGTTTTTTATTTTTCAACAAAGATAACGTCGGTAAGTTCAAGATACGAAACATCGAAACGATTATAAATCGGGTTTCTCATTTGTTTAAATTTCTTCTGCAAGTTGCACTGCTATTTTGAACGGAATTATACATCATCGACGGAGTGCTATGAAAGGCGAGTGTTTGAAAGTTATTAAGAGGCACATGTCTTTGGAAATCTTCACGCCATTACGTTGGCGTGGGCTGCAGCCTATTTGCTCATGTCCGAGCTTGAAGGGCTGCAAAAAAATGTAGTAAGGAAGCAGAAAGGAAAGAAGAAAAGAAGTAAGGAAGCTCTTAAAGGGAGGAAAACAGCAATACTCGAGGAAATTACTATGGCTAGGAAGAACTTTCGCCAATAATTTCTAGTACCACTTTCGTGAACGTCATAAGAAGATTCGTATGCGAATACTTGGGGGAGAAAATTGACGACCAGCAGCTGCACCAGCTTTCCTCGTCCTTATTACAACATCACGCATTTGTCATGCGGAATTAATGCTGGTTGATTTCGACAGTACTTGTACAAAAAGGGAAAATGCCTCTCAAGTCAACGTGAAGAAAGCAATGTTTATGAAAATTTTCTGAAACCTTGTCATCTCCTAAGAAAACCAGTGTGCCCGCTACCACCATGCCGTTACGCGTTGCGAAAACGATGCTTATCGGTCCCATTATCTTTAAGATCTCATCACTGTATTTTCACACATGTAAGTGCAAATTTGACTCCGGATTTTTTTCACATTGACGTCAAGGAACTCACTTCGTAGCATTTTCAATCGCCGCTGAATAAAATTAGCATTTCGCAGCGTAGATGATTCTTTTCACTGAAATCCATAGTCACCAGACCAACCACTGGCGGTAGACATCGACTGCCAAAGAAGGAAACGAATGGAAAATATGCAGGGCGCTGCACTACTAGTGAAGATGGGTCATCTAACTATTCAAGTAAGTAGGTGGACGAAGTGACGGTCATCGCGTTAGTATGGTACCAATTCATTGCCTTTTCAGTTCAATTCTTCATGTTCTGTTCTACGTGTGTTGTCACATTTAGTGTGAACTTCATGATTTCTTTGATTTATTCGCTTTTTAGTAGTCCATAATGAAATGCTTTAATTCGGTATCTATGCAATTTTTTCAAACCTACTTTCCCATTGTTTTCTTACTATCGTAATAAAAGGTTCAGAATGTCGAAATGAGCCCGTACTCTAAGCATTTGTTTATCTATCGTATCGAAAGCCTGAAGGTGAGAGATCATCTCGTTCAGCCCTTAAAGATATATAAGGACCTCTCGTAGGCATAGTGACCAATTGAACCTCAAGAGGAGGTCTGTGATGGGCGAAGCGTTATTAGTCAATTTTCTCTAGTATTATAAACAAAATAGTTGCTTACTAATTGTTGCGCTTAATACTTCGTTTTCTCTTCGATTCGTATCTCGTTCAGTAAAATGCCTAACCGTTGTTGATTCCTTATTTTGTAGATAACAGAAAAACTCAATGACTGCATGCGGTGTGCGGCACGAGCTTGTCTACTAGGAACATGCATTTTAATAGCTATTATTTACATTGCTGTAAATGCATTAAGTTCGAGATCTACTGAAACATGGGACGAGAATGGTAGGTTGAAAAGAAAAAAGCACCGTTACTTTATGCTATTTAGAAAAGTCGAGGAATCAGACCTTATTTTTTAAAAAAATGTTCTGCTTCCTTTGTCACACAAAAATAACCAAAGTGGGACTGTTTTTTGATGTGTTTACTTCAAACTTCTACCGTATGCGAGAAATTGGTGTGAAGCTCTAGTGATATGATGGTTGTAACGACAAGAACACTTATTCAAGTACCAGAACTACTCTGCTCATAGTTTCTTTGCTAAAAACTATTATAAACGCCCTTAAGATCTCTATAGTTTCTCTTTAAGATGACCTAACGAGGAATCTACTCGAAGGAGTCGAACCGGTCGACCCAAAGTTGGCGTCAGTAGGTGCACCGTCAATCTCGGTTGCTATCGTCATTATCATATCACTTGTTAGCGTTTCACTACTGATTACTGGTGAGCAATCACATTTCTTCCTTTATGAGTAACTTCTCACTCGAGACGCGAATAAAACAAGTATGACATTGTAAGTACGATAAGTAATAAGTAACTGCTTAGTGTCATGGTTAGTCGACTTTCATTTAATCTCGGTATAAATGATCAATGAAGTAAGTACTAAGTAGTAATACGTAGTAGTGGTAAGTAGAAAAGTACTCTGTGATATCGATCTCTTAAGGAAAAAAAGTGGGTCGGCCAAATCTTTACAATGTCTGGAAACCTGCTAAGCAATTTTTGAACATTACGTGCAGTCATTTTCTAGGGAACAACGCTTTTGTCTTATTTTTTACTTTGCTTTCCTTATCCCTTCTGACCATTCAGTTTACGATTACTTATTTCGTGGGTTGAGTAATTTGACGAAAAACGATGATGATAGGATTATTTGAATGAAAACATGTGAAGAGAAAAAAAGCAGGAAAAAAACTGCTCATATTTCGATTACAGTAAGAATTCAGCAAAAGAACATAATTGCAGGTATAATTGTCGTTGCGATTATGATTGAGCCAAACACTAGCGAAGACCAGTCGGATATTGAGTGGGACAGTCCGATGGTGGGTGGATACGATTTTCGTCCCAACTTTTCGCTCTTCATCTGATGGGATTACCCATACACAAGAAAGAATGTAAAAAGTAAGAATTAAAACTGTACATGTCATCTCTATCCTACTGGCACATAGCAGACGATGATGTTTTTTTTTCCGATAGATACCGATAGTTGAAAATTAGAGCAGTTGAGGAATTTGGGACTCGATGGACTTGTAAAAGACGCATTGATCTATAGTCTTCACGGTGTATATAATTTTTATAAAGCATAACAGTAGTGGTCGTAATCGATCAATCAACAATTGCAGACCCAGCGAGAAATCTGTTATCGATCAGTTTGGAGAGATAAAAAGTGGTTCGAAACTGAGTTCTGGGAATTTTAGACGGGAGAAAAACCACCGTTTAGATACAAACTTGGAGTTCTGAGAGCGTTCATTGTTCTTGATGGTGATACTGTAGCATGCAGGATATAGAGGTTCTTTTCTTCTCTTTATTTTCTTTTTTTAACCACCCGTCTTTCATATCCATTCTATGGGGATCGCACCAACTCTGCATTAGATTCTTTTCGTCGCATCTATTATCCAAGAAACCTTTCCAATTTTTGTATGTGGCTTCGGCTGGTAGTTGAGGATTTTTTTCCTCCATCATGAATGTCGGTGAGTGCTGGTCGAGACGATTCTCCGTGGAGTCCTGAGATAGCCGTTTTAAACTGTCTCCACAGGACTGCAGAGAGTGAACTTTTCCCGGCCAACCACAGTGATGCTGAGATATTAGCAAAACACAGACGCTAAGCCAGACTCATATCCGCGATTCTCCTTTGTAAAAAATAGTGAGCAGTAAATAAAATTCATACATTGTGATCTCAACTACGAGCTCAGTTTGACTGGGTTCATTGGCGATTAGTGCTCCCCCGATCATTCCCAATGATGGCTGATTGCTGATGGAACCGCAAGAGCAAAAAATTTGCTGAGAGAAACGCAAAGCAAAAGTGGTAATGCAGTGGGTAATACGTGAACCCACGGAAAGGATAATAACGGGTTCGAATCTGCCATGGGGTTGAGTTTTGCAAATATCTCAGCATCACAGTGGTTGTATTTTACGTAATACCTTACCATTAGAAAACAGTGGGCAGTAAATAAAAAGTTTCCGACCTGGGAGGGATGAGAGCATTGCTAAGCCCAGTGTGAGGTCGAACCACATGATTGTTTAGATACCGGCCTACTATACTACTACCGGGCTTACCCTATTCTACTACTTTTCATAATCATGGCTTTCTGGATTTCGAGCGTCCACAGATTTTGTTGTCTTAGTAAACACAGAGATTACTACTTCTCCAAAGCTACATTATTAAAAGGCTTTTACGCATATAATGAAACAATGAAGGAAATGTCCCAAATATATAAGAATTTTCACCTGTTTTAAATCATAAAAAAGGAAGCCGAAGAACCACCGTAATTTTCTCAATGATTTTATTTGACAGCGTTCACACTCGACACCCGAATTTACTCATGACGACGAGCACATCGAAAGTTCGAAAATCTACTGCTCAGACGAAACCGCTCAAGAGTTATGACAGTGAAGAAACTACATTAAACTAGGACGAGAACAAGACCATTATTACCCGTGCAATGCGTAGATATACTGAATATTTAATAAGAACCATTCCACGGAAGTGAAATCGAACTTTACAACAAATCCTATTTCATGACTTAGGACGACTTTCCTATATCGATTGACTTCCATAAAAATATGTGCCTTTTTCTTATTTCCTGACACATTTCAATCGCTACTTCACTTTATGTCAAGGTAATGGGAATTAGTAGCGTCTAAAAGCTACATTACCGTAATACAGACGTCACACATAGTTTGCTTTTTACAATATAGTTTCGCTTGTTTACTCTATTAACAACGAATACTTGGATCCAGACTTTCAGATGCTTTCGTACATTTGTGATCTTTATGACATTCTCGCTTACAGCTTTCGCTTTATTTAACTAGCATTTCCGACTTTAAATAATTGCTCTAGTGAGCCCGGTCGTTTCGGTATCTGCAAAGTCATTCACTTATTTCTAAGACGTGATCCAATGGCCTTGCTTTTCATAGGGTTCTTTCGTTGTGTAGCAGAACACTTTATTCGGAGAGTAACATAACTTCCTTTTTGTTCCTATTTATCGCCACTAAGCCTACGCTAGTATTTCTCATGAAATCCGCTCCTTCTGTACATACTGTAGTCCAAACATCCAACACATATTGTATAGAATAACAATGTATTTAATAAGAATGCTGATGAATGACGGTTTGAAAGATTTATTCTTACTCTCGCACAAATTAGTACAACTTCTTAATCAAGGCCTTAGCAGAAATAAGGCAACATAATCTGCAATCGCACTTCGTAATGAGAAGGGAAAAACTCGACAATGACATCGCATGTTGAGAGGGTCATTTTACGAGAACGACATTGATAATCCATTTATATTTATTAACGCTTACTTCAGCTATTACTCAAAAATCCTAAGACTTACCTAAGGTAGCTAGCCCGAAAAATACTGCACCAATAATTTAACCCTTTCGCGACGAAGTTGGTTTTTCGACAAATGACGACAATTTCTTAACCATTAAAGCATTTCAGGTGTTCAGAACCTTATAAATTCATAGAACCAACTTTGCTCTGTCGCAGTAAGCGTAAATATAAGTTTTTTATTATGCCCTCTGGAATTTATATATGACTAGAGCAAGGATTTTCAAGGATTTGGAAATTTAGTCTAGCAGTTTCAAAGAATCGAACTTAAGAGTGGCACTTGCAAACGTGAACGATACAATCGGTAACATGTGAGACAAAATCCCGTTTGTTCATTTGCTTTCATTTCGAAAATATGTGCCTTGAAGCTAAAGAAAAACACATATGTATCTATAAATTTATGCCATGAGCTCCGGAAAATCAGGAACTTTACCTTGGTAAAACAAGAGGAATTTTAACACTTAAACAATGATTTGCAGATTCTAAATAGCTGAGATATGTTAATCTAAAGTTGGAAGCTTCTATGATTTTCCCATCATATGACTCCCATAGAGGTCACGTCGTCGCGTAAGGGTTATGCTCAGCAGCGTTACATGCGACGTTCTTCGTACAATTTGCCAACCTGAGCCTCAAGAAGAAATTCGAATACCTACTAAACAACATGCAGACTATAAATGTAAATTATAAAACACCGAAATATGCAGATCACTGGGTCCTAAAAACATGTATTGTAACTAAATTCCTATAAAGCAACATTTCTTTGATTAAAATCATGGTCATCCATTATCGAAATTCACAGAGTGCTGCATAGAGAGTGTAAAATATAATGGCATATGACTTCTCAAAAGTAAAACTAATACTCTAGAGATGAGGATTCCTAACTTCTGACGTGGGAAATATTGGTAGAAAGATAAACACAAAGAGCTCTGTTAATCAAATACAACCAAATACTACCTAGTAATCCAGAAGACGATTTACGATATCTTCATCTTTGTGGTTCGAATCGTGGAAGGAAAAGACCAAACTTATGTTCAATTCCACTAAAGGTTGCAGCCGCCAGACGATATCCACCAACATGATCTGGATTCAGTGAACTCTCGTCCATGATCTTCTTTGTTGTTGCCGACTGAAAAAAAACTTGTGCTGTAAAAGTTGTCACAACATTGACACATGACGGCCGAAAGTGTTTTTTTTTACGATTGATGATAATTCCTCGACCGTTAGAACAGCTAGTTTCACAGCCTATGAAGCTCCAACGACGCGAGGATCACAAAAGGGAAAGATTCGTGGATTCCAGAAAAAACAAAATTTTATCTTAGCAAGATAGAACTTGTAAACTACTGGCAAAGTTGTGTTGATTTCAATTGTTTTCACTTCAATTCACAATATTCAACACGAGCTGATATACTTGGCTAGATTCGAATGTGCCTATTGTTTATGCGCCAAATGCATTGTGTTCAATACATGACACGCAATATGTGCTAAATATAATAGCACAGTATTAACAGTGGTCTTCACGTAAACAAAAAAGTGAAAATGTGGTAAGGAATAGATACGACAGGTACATAACTTCAAAATGCATGGGCTGTCTAGAAGCTCGGAATCTATAACAATATTCCATTATGAAACCTGATAACAAATTTCTAACTTAGAACTTTAAAAGATTTGTTGTCGATTCATGCCGCGCAGTTTGGCCGGTATGAGCCATGCACCTCCTTTTTATTTATTTGTTTGTTCTACAACATAAACAATCTCTGTTATACCTTTACAGACACCGTCACAGACAGAATACACCAAAGAGGCTGCTGTTGATGAATAGGATCGTAAGGATGCCTCCACTATGCAAGTACATATAAATGCTTCTTACTTATTGTACAGTAACAGTAATAAGAAGAACATTATCCACTATTAAATAAATTAAATATAAAACTATTAAATAAATTAATAATAAAATTATTTAACAAATTCTTGTCTATTCAATAAGAAAGTATCGATTTATTAATCAATGCCAAGATCAATAGATTTTCGGAATTGAGTACTTGGGCACTTCTGCTGTGGGAGAAGTGAAAGAAAAGGCGCTCTGACATATAGCATCATCCTACACGACCACCAATGAAAAATGAGATGCTTTGTTAAACCTGCCACTGAACACAGGGACTGCTGATTACCAATTATCCGCGATGATATTTGTTTTGAATAAATTACCATAAGCTGGCGTTCTTTAAACAGAAAACCGTAAAGAAAAAAATAAACAAACCTCGGACCCGGTTGGCCGAGTACCTCCGAAATCGACATAAAATATCCTTTGGAGCACCTAAACATTGCATCTACCTAACATTCGAATAACTGTAGATGTTACATTGAACTAGAACATATAAACACTGTAAGGTTTAAGACAGGAAGAAAAAATATTACGGAACCTCATAAGTAAGTAGTGTTACAGCAAACTGTGGACTTGAACGGCAAACACGAGCAGCTGTTCCTTTCCAGAATGCAGCCGGTCCTTCTTCTTTCATGATTTTCCGGGCACAGTCTGTAAAACGGCCAGTTCATGATCAGCAGATAAACAGATAAGGATACGGAATCCATATGTCACGATGACTTGAAAACCAGTTCCCCACCAATTACTCCATTGTACGTAGTTTGGCCTGCTCTTGCTGCAACCTGAAGTCTCGTCTTTATAACGTCAGCCGGAGTCACCAATGCTGCAGCAGGAACACCAGCAATAAATGCAGAAGCGAACAGTGAACCAGGATGATTGATCCCCTATAAGAATGAGAAATCAGTGAAGACTTATCAATGGCACAAATAAATTAAAGAATTTTTAGAAAAAAAAACAAAAAGAAATGTTACATCTTCATCAGCAGTTGACAATTTAGCGTGTGCATATGCTGGAAAATAGATAGCAGAAAACGGAATATCACGAAGAAAGCATGCTCTGGCTCCTTTGTACAGACCAAAAAATCCGAGTTCTTTTAGCACAGTAACCACGCCCACCTGTTAGTGAAATTATAAAAGATGGTATGATAACTAGCTGCACGGAAAGTTATGACTCTCTACAAAACACGTACACATAAGTGATAAGCATTGCAACAAATGTTGTTGAAGAATATAAGTAGATAAGAAGACAAACCAAAGAGGTAAGACAAACCCTACTAGCTGACTGTATTTCACCGGCAACCTGTAGGCGAATTTTGACGATTTCTAGAGGATTCGTAAATACTACCTAAAATACAACTAATCATGGCCTAATCACTTAGAAATGAATTCTAAAAAGTGAAAAAAAGCTGTAGAATTACATGAAGATAGGAGAACAGAAGTTAAAGTGATACACATTCACCTGACTTCCACCAGCACAACCGCCAGCAAAGATTTCTGCCCACAGAGGAATTTTACCGTCCTTCATGAACTTGTCCCTAACAAAATCGTTCATAGTTAGCTTGATAGCTTTTTCCGGAGCAACACCAACAATCTGTGGAAGAAGACCACGGTACAGTCCTAGTAGACCTAAGACAAAACGCCTGATAACACATCGCTGCAAGACCACTTTCTTTTTATACTACAAAGCAAGCAAATTCAGTATAGCTTTACATACCTTCAAACTTTATGACTTTTTTGAAGCAGTCCAAACTGTTTTTGTACATCACTTCGCCAACGAACGAACCACTTCGTTGATTTTGCATGCGTGTTTTCACGAGATCTATAGGGTAGACCGCAGTTGCACCACACGCTCCTGCTATCGAACCTAGCAGAAAGCGGTACATGGATTCTAGTACCTTAAATGTGCTTACCATGAATTTATTCACAGTTTTGAGAAAAGTTGTATAAAATGTGCCACAGTGTTTCCCTTCTTACATGAATTCTTTCTTCTTTGACTATGTATGAGTAGCTCCAATTGATCTCAGAACTAGATATAAGTCTTCAAGCCAGTCAACGATAATAAAGAGTTCCAAGAATCCGAAAATGAACCGTAGGGAATAATGCCTCATAATCACGCGTGCTCCTGGACAGTATTTAAGACTGTCATTCTAAAGTGAGAGCCACATTACGCCTCCATGTGGACACTGTGTGGTTGGCCTCCAGGTGACATACACATCCATTGGAAGACTCATAAAAAGCGGTAAATTTGCAAATAAGCTACTCTGTATTCAGTGTGACTGAAACCTTGGTTTAGCATTCTTTCTGTTTAGTTATAGAAGTGTTCGGCTGGGTAGATTGCGGTCAATTTTACCTTTCCAGACCCCTTGGAAGGCGAAATTCGCCGAAACGTCAGCTTGATCGTGAATAAAGAATGAAATAACACCTCATCTTTGCTCAACGAGAATATAACGAATTATTTGATCAGTGCCGAGGTTAACAGAAAATCGGTCGTGGAAAACACCGCAAAACATGCTAGCAAGATATTTCCGACTTTTAAAAGAAGTACTGTCACTAAGACAAAAAAATCGTCTTAGCAGACAGACAATACACTTTCTCCACCGATGCCTACAACAACAAGTCGTTCTGAACTTCATCAAACGAAGACGACTACACGTTGTATGAGGACTACCAGCCTAGGGAAGCAAACAAGATCAGATGTTCGCCTAGCGGAAGAAGTGCGAGGCGAAGGAAAATCATTTTGTTCAGTATTTTGAGGACCGCCTATGGAAAAGAATAGTGGGTGGGTAAGTGTGAGTATGGAACTCTATAAGTTCTAATGCTAAATCGCATAGCATGGCTTCAAGAGCGTAACAGAAACATCGCTAACGAAGATAAACGAGTATGATAAATAACGTGCCAAAAAATTCAAGACTAACCGTGCTAGAAGGCATGGCTCTCTTTGAAGAGGCGCGCTCGCTAGTAGAACTGGGCACAAGTTTCTCGCCATCTATAGCCATTTTTTGGGCAACTTTGCGTAAAGTCCACATAGTTTACATGAACTTTAAGGAAGATTTCGTAAGAAAGTTGGAGATGAAGCGCTAAACAGGAGCATTACAGGAACAGGAAGTAGAAGCATTACCAGCACCGCCATTTCATCAACCATTGTTCAAACAACAACACCTCAACAACGAAGTCGATATCATGACTAGGATCTCGGGAACGAGGTCTTCAAAATCCTTAATCATTACCATGCAAAAAGACTGCTCTAACCTCAACGAAGTGCAAAAAACGCGGTATGCGGGAGGTACGAGCTGATATGGTTGAAAAATACAAAAAAAAAGACTATCCATTAGTGATAAGGGTGGAGAGCTTGTAGTAATTCCACATCAGTTAAAAGTTGAGATAACGAAAAAGGAATCCTGAAGAAGCTTCCCTTTATCGCCCATCGTCTGAGAAGGAATTCAAAAGTTAATGTCTAAAATTGAACTACGAATGGGTCAAAAATGGCAAAGGCTGCTGGCCTAAAACCATCAGTTGTCTTTCAACTTAAAGTTGATTTACAAACATGTACCGTCTTATACTTACTTACCAAAGCTCGTAAGTTAGTATGCAGCGACGATCTTGTGTCTACCGATTCAACTTTATTCAAGATTACGCCTATCAATAGCTGCATAGACCGGCCAACGAATAGAATAACGTGATTTTTTAACCTAATACTTACCCAGTTGTTGAAAGACATTCTAGGTCATCATACGAACGCCCAGATATTTCTGGATCGTCTACGTACTGTGCAGCCCAACAGCGCGTGCGTGATGGAGTCCTTCGACGTCACCGCCCTCTATACAAACGTGTCGAATGACTCCGCTATGCAAGCCATCCGCGAGCTCCTTATACAACACGAAGGAGCAATAAACATGTATGGCTTCTCGATTCAGCAGTTGAAGACACTCTTGCCTGAACTGCTCAATCTTCAGATGGTCCGGGAGGTATTACGCGCAATCGAGAAGGCTGGCAATGGGACAACGACTAGCACCAAGCCTTGCCATTGCATTCATGTCTAAGGTGGAGGCACCAGTAATCGATCTCGGGCCGTAACTCTACTGTAGATATGTAGAATGACTGCTTGGTAATTTGTTCAACACAAGAGGAAATGGACAAATGTTTCGAGTTGTTGAACGAACAGTCAGAGTATATTAGGTTAATCCGAGAGAAACCAAAAGAAAACTAGGTTCCATTTCAGATCCTTCAAATTAACATGTCCGAAAACGGCTATATTACGAAATGGTACCGAAATCTAAGCATTAAAAAACGTACTACTTCATTACCTCTCCTTTCAAACTCTCAAACGAAAAGGGCGCTTGTAAGTGTTTCAAACAGCCACCAGTGTATGTACAGGAAGAGAGCAGAAGGAAGAATCCCGGAAACTTAGTGCGGCAAATAGCCATTTCCAATGGTTACGAAATCGTTGCTCTTCGGGAAAAACTTTAGCGTAATAAGGTCCCATTTATCCTGCCTTTTATCTCAAATGAAATAAGTGCCGCTGTAAAACGCCTACGAAGGGCCTGTCTAGAAAATTAGATAACTGTGATTGAACTACCACTCTAAGACGCCAGCTAGTTCGCAACCGCCTGTATGAGTCTATGTACAACGCAAAATTGCATAATCTGCCCTAACGGTAGAGATGGTGATTGCATGAGTTCGGGTACAGTTTATGTGATCACTTGTAAACTGTGCGAGGACAAATACATTGGCGAAACGGGTAAAGTTTGTATAAAAAATATTTAGTCTGTAAACAGGTCAACTTAAAGTTGAATAAAAAACAATAAAAAATAAATAACTAATAATAACAAATAATAGATAAAAATCAATACTCCTCTAGGCGCGCATAGGACACAGAGGCATAGTGGGGGAAGATCTTGAAGCAGAAGTTACGATCCTCTCATAGGAATCGAAAGCACAAGCATGCAGAACTCTCGAGGTATTCTGGATTCATTCCGAAAATCCGGAAATGAACCGCAGGGAGGAATGCCTCATAATCGTGCGTGATATTGACTAGTAGTTAAGACTGCCATTCTAATGTGAGAGGCACATTACGCATCAATGTGAACTCTGTGCGGTTGGTCTCCACGCGACATATTCAGTGGAAGACTCATGGAAAGCGGTAAATGTGCAAAGAAGCTATTTTGGGCTAAATGTGATTGAAATCTTGGTTTACTGTTTTCTCTGCTTGGTTACCGAGATGTTTGGCTTGGTAGATTGCGATCAATTTGACCTTTCCAGGCACCGTGGAAGGAGAAATCCGCCGAGTGAATTACTTGATCAATGCCTTGGTTAATAGAAAGTCGGTTGTGTGAATAATGAGTGCACCAGAAGAATAGCGGGACGAAGAACTTAGAAATGAAACCGAAAAAAAAGCCATTTTATAAGGAAAATTATAATGTCATTTGTCATTACCAAATTTGCTATAAATTTAAAAACGTAGGAATAGTAACATACCGCCGTTCCCACACCTCTCTCCTCTTTGCTGGCTACGGCCTTAACGTTGATAAGCCGTTCAACATACGACACTCGCTTCAGACGTTCTGGATCAATTAGCATAATATCCTTCAGCGACAGTGTCTTTTTCCCGGGATGAGCTAGTTCCGACAAATGGAACAAGATTTCAACCTGAAGAGGAGTTCAGTG
Organism: Angiostrongylus vasorum; assembly: GCA_018806985.1. Lineage (NCBI taxonomy): Eukaryota > Metazoa > Nematoda > Chromadorea > Rhabditida > Metastrongylidae > Angiostrongylus > Angiostrongylus vasorum. Next base: position 601,194 of record JADANN010000454.1, on the reverse strand, counting down.
TAGCGCAGAAATTTATAACACGTGTAAAATAAAGTTGCGGAGGCTATATATGCGGCCAATGAAAAAAGAAACATAAAATTAAAAGATTTTGAGACATTTTCCATCAATGAATGATCACCTAAGAAGGTACGATAAGGCTACCTATCTGATCAATAAGTTGCTTAATATTTGCTTCTGATCATAGTGCACTTAGTTAATTGCATAGGGATAGTAACACCAGTCAACAGTCGCCAAATGACATTCTATGCCTATAACATTCTTTTTACTCGCCCTATAAATTTATCCACTATGATATTGTGGCAAAATGTGGGGATACCTGGTGATTTCGTTTACTGAATCACTTTACCTCATATGGAGTAATCTGAGCATAGCTTTGCGTTGCTTGCAGAAATTCCTCTTTCGTCATTTCCAGATCCACATTTCCTCTGGCCTGGCTCACGTAAACTCGTTTGATAAGTTCCATTTTCGCCAAAAGGCTATTGAATGCAGCATAATAGGCGAATGTGACCTAAGAGGAAACATACATACCACTCTGAATTCAGACCAGAAACATCCTACAGATTAAACAAAGGTTTAAAGGAGGGTATACAGAAGAGGCTTTATTTTATCTTTCATTATTATACGACCCGAAATCATATGTACCACAGTGTGCGAATCCAAGAATTTTATGCATTCGATTGGTTTCCTCGTACCCACCATCCACAAAGGTATCCGAATTTTCTTTACATGTGAGTTGAGCTGCTGCTTGAGGATTCTTTCGTCTTTGTTACAAATTTCATTGATTGCTGGTCAAGGCGATCGCTCTGGACTGCTGAGGTGGTAGTGCTAGGGCGTTCCCACGTGGATAGGAAAAAGGGGGCTTGGTGAGCCCAACTCAGGATGGAACCAAGGCCTGGATAGATTACGTAGTCCGGCCAAGGAATGGATCAGTACCACTGCGCTCTATATGCTCTGCAACATGCCGTGATAAAAATCACACCACAGTAAAGGAAACCCAGTGGGCGGTAGTTTTTCTATGGCTAGAGGATTTGACAGGTTGAGAACACGACAGCTATATACGAGATTTCCCCTATCACTCTGAGAGTACAATCTTGCTACTTATTATGTTCTTCTATGGTCTACCATTAGATCACACTTCTGTGAGCATTCGGAAGTTTGTTTCGCAACGTATACTGTGTTTACCTCGGTATTTTTAAAATCCGCTCATTCTATAAGACAAACATGGTTCACTATAGTAAAAGGGAAGTGAAGTAACAGCCAAATGCTTCTCAAAATTGACCTTTGTTTGCTTCACATTATAGACTACGCGGATTTTCCAATAACTGGCGATAATTTCTAGTAACTATAAGAGTTGAGAAGTTGAGAAGTTAATGCATTTGTCGGAGGGAGCTTGCTGCATCGCATCGCTGTAATGTTGTAACCTTCCTAAAGTTTCATTTGGTTTTCAATTCACTTAAAATTCAATTTTCCAAGAAAAATGCAATTCCTCTCCTCTCTTGGTAAGATGGGAAAATTTAATCTTGAGAAGAACTCTAGATTTCGACACTTGTTATTTCAATTCCCGGCAGAGTCTCCCAAGCTGAGAAGGACTCCGGCGTTTCCACCAGGAAGCCTAGCTAAGAGTGAACCAATACCAGGATCTGTCACCGACCCGGTATCAAAGTCGCATGGTGGCAAATCTCCCTCCGATCCACAAGGGCTGCGACTGCCCGTGGTGGTGAAGACCTAGGCCAGACTTTGGCCAGGTTGACCTCGGGATTCCAGGGGGTGTGCCTGTCAAAGGGGAGCCTGTGGCGCAGTAGTTGGAGGAGCCCTGAATACACAAGGGATCGATTACATCGCCCATGGCCCATCAAGCCTCTCTATCTCCTCCGGGGCCGGCAAATTGGTACCAGACTTTGTCTGGGGGGATAGCAACACTGGCTCGATACATCGGTAGGCCATCATGAGTCATTGTAAAAGCCATATATGCATTCATTCACCTCCAACGTTGCCTAATGAAGTCGAATTCATGGCCCATCCCTGGGCGATTGATCAACGCTGAGAGCTTTATGTTACGCTTGTCAAAAGAGAAAAGGTGTCCTTTAGTGTCGAACTTCAGTATTAAAGTACAGTGGAGACATCCCCTATTCATCGGTAAAAGTTTTCATTGTGTGTACTCCCCTTGACATTAACATCTCTCGCTGCTCTCTTCCGAAGATGTTCTTTTTTAAATCTTAAGCGTTAACGAGCATTTGACAGGTAACAAACACTTTTGGAGCTATGTCTGATATAAGGTCTGTGTAGAAGCCAAGGATTGAATGTAAACAATCCATTCTTCAAAAAAGAAACGGTAAACAAGATACTGAATAATTATGATTGGTCAAAGCTACTTTACCTTGTGGCCACCACCAGAAACAGCTAATAGATTATTTCGTACGAAATCGGTTAAAAGATGCTTTTTCACCGTCGTCATGATATGTTGGAAATCGAGCGAACTGATTGCACCATCGCCTGCCTTGTCATATCTCTTAAAAGCTTGTATCCCTTGTTCTTCATAAAAATCGTGCAACAACTGCGTAAAAGCATGATAAGCAATGCTCCGCTTCTTGTCCCTAAAGAGTAGCAAAAAGACTGCGATTTCAAAACATTTACAGAAATAATGACTTTATCCTCCCAACGGTTTACCGCCTCATCGTGGCTGTTGCTGGGTGTCGGGCAGTGATTTAACAGCGGGGGATTCACCCCCAGCAGGGCCTCTCAAGTTGAGAAGTCTGACGTTTACACCGGGAAGCCCAACTAAGAGTAAACCAACACCAGGACCCATCGCCGTCCAACTAATCGCATGGTAGGAAATCTCCCTCGAATCCATAACGGGGGCCTAGGGTGGTGACGACCTGGGTAAGACTTTGGCTAGGCTGACCTCTGGGCACCAGAGAACCACAATAGCTAAGCCATCAAGGTATGCTGGGACCCGCACCAGTGAAGACGGGCCATCCAACTATTCAAGCATCCCAGTCCAACCTAATGTGAAAGGGAGAACCCAAAAGGTTTCTGTTTCACGTTGGTGAAAAATGTCGAAACAAAAACTATAAAATTAAGAGGAACTCACGCGCCAAAATATTTCTTTATAAACTCGGAATTGAAGTCAAAATCCATGTCATGAAGCGGTTGAGTGTGTCGGATGACAGCTTCGAACTCATCACAAGTGATCGAATCGGATGCATTTCGATCAAAAATTTCAAATGCAGTAAGATAAAGGGCATCGGGGCTGAAGTCCAAAAAAAATTTAGATGAACATAGTAAGCGACGAAATTACAGAATTTATAATAAACACTTTGAATTAGGAAACGAACCTGCAAAGAAGAGCTTCAAAAGCACAGAATTCCTCAAAAGAAATATCACCATCTTTTGTGGTGTCAGCAGCTGACGCTAGTAACCGTACTGATTCACGATTATAGTTTTCCTCAGTGAACAATCCAAGGTACCTTAATGATAGATGCAATAGCCACAGCTGTATTGAAGAAAACTTGTTCCACATATGCATGAATCGACACGTTCTTGTAGATTAAAGTGAAATGAATGGGCATTATGGCGGTATCTAACCTTATACAGCAAACGTCCTCACTTTAGATAAGGTCTTAGTGCCAAAACAGTTGCGAACGTGAGTGCAAAAGTCGAGAAAGTGGTGTGAATGCACCAATGTCGTGGATAACTCTTGGCTTCCTTATCTTCAACTACGCCTTCGAGTTCTGTTCATTTCTTCAGAGACAAATTACCTCTGTTGTTCAGCTGTTTTTGAAGAAACGCGCTTTGAGCGGTGCTTTCCATGAACGTTGGAAAATGAGTGTTTACTAAGTCATAATGACAAGAGTCCAGATAATGCCGACGTTCAAGTGATTTCTGTCCGAAATAGCACAGTTGTGCTCGATTTTTCTTTACTTATTCATCAAACCGCTTACTGTTAATCTTATATACTTTGTTGATCGAATTGTTCAAAAGATAAAAAATATTTAAATATTGGAGAAATAAAGGAAAAAACTCACCTTCTTATAAAATCCTCTGCTGTCATATATTTCTTATTATCCTTCGTCTTAGACGCAAACCTTTCGAAGATCGGGCGAAGAGTTTCAGGATTTGCACGTGGAATAGCACCTACGGAGCAATAACGGAAAGCCATAAACTTCATACCATATTTTCCTCTTTACAGTATTTTTACCCAATAAAGTGAGAAAACTGCTAATTCATAAAGAGAAGGAATATCGCAAGAAGAATTAGCCAAGCACTAAAAATTGATAAGTTGTCTGAAACTTAATTAAGTAAAATAAAGGATAAAGCTCTCGGCGTTGGTCAACTCCTGAAGGATGCGCCATGCATTCGACTTCATCAAGTATCGTTGGAGGTGATTGAATGCATATCTGCCCTTTTACAATAACTCACGGTGCCCCACCGATGTATCGAGCCAGTGCTCCTATCCTCCCAGAGAAGTCTGGTACCAATTTTCTGACCCCGAAGGGATGGAAGGCTTGGTGGGCCATGGGCGCGGGGATCGATCCCACGTGTGTGTCGCAGTGGCTCCTCCAACCACCGCGCCACACGCGCCTTCCGAAAACTAATAAGTTTTGAAACACCCTTATGCCTCAAAAAACTTCATATTTACAAACTACACTCTTCATTAGACTCTTCATTAGCAAAGGGAATTTTGACATAACTTCTGCTAAAAGTGTTTCGATATTTTCCATTGTGGTTTACCTCCAATCGAACTGGCAATCACCCAAAGTGTATTACATTTTTTTACTGATTTATTCTTAATGAACGTTCTCTGCAACATGGTCACATCAACCGTAAGGCTGCGCGGAAACTAATGTCCAATTTGCAGTTCCACTTTTCTTGCCCATGTTTTATCAATAGCTTTTTTTTCAAATTACGTACTATTATAAATCATTGAAGAAAAGAAGCGTAGCAGTCAGTGATGCAGTCAATCAGGAAGCAGGGTGCTGGTTCGATTCTGTCCCTAACGCTCTCCTCCAAACCATGTGGGAACGCCTTATCTCGGCTATTCCTAAGATTGCAAGAAGAATCGACTCGACCAGTATTTTACGACATTCATAAAGAATACAGAATCCTCAAACAGAGGCCGAAGCACTGCAACTGTTTGGTACATTGTATAGGAGGATTGGTTAGAGATCTCAATTGTTTCGGGGGTTTGAAAAATATCGGAAGGGCGAAGAAGCTCAAGAAATGGAGTCCGCACGAATTGGAGCGCCAATCAAGAATGTTGCCTTTTTGGGAGATGTTGCGGAATGAAGCTTCGCAGCACTTCCCAAAGCCGAAATTGCACCAAAAGTAATGTTGAGCGTTTGGTGATCAATGGTTGGTTCCATCCATCATATCTTCCTGAATCCGACAGAAATGATTACTTTGAAGAAGTTCGCTCAGCAAATGAACGGAATGCACCAGAAAATTCAACGGCTGTGCCCTCATTGGTGAGTACAAAGGCGCTAACCCTTCCCATGGAGAGCAGTCGGTAAGGCGCTGACTCTGTTTCGTCCATCATACTCGCCATACCTCTCCCTAATCCACTACTTATCCAAGCATCTCGACAAGTTCCTGTGTAAGAAATGTTTCGGAAGGCGAACCGAGATTGAAACTGCCTTCAACTGCATCATTGCCTCAGGAAGCCCAGAATTTTAAGCTATCGATATAGGTAAACTTGTTTCTCATTGGTATGGCTTCTGAGTGGATTTTATCTCGACTGATAAAAATATTCTGAGCTGATACATAACACATTAAAAATATATGTTGAAATCGAACATCAATTTCCACAGAACCCAGTATATCATGCGTGTTTATAATAGTCAAACCCTTGGAATTATTTGTCAATGTTAATTGAAATCTATACTGTGTAAACTACGTCAGAAAACGACTTTTTCGTCTTCTTCATAGAATTCGTCAATTACTGGCAGTCGTCGCGCTACATGGATTTAAGGGAGCTTTTCAGAGACAAGTCTGGGCATCAGTATACTCACCACGGAGGGATGGCATGCTTAGTTGTCCTATATCGAGGTGAGCTAAAGACAGCGCGTGTATTGCATGGCATCACCATCCAACAAGCTATACACTCCCTTCGGTATATAACAGAACGTTTTAAACAAAATGCGCGCTTTTCATTTCATTCATTTCGATCCCTTACAAATTACTGTTACATGATTACAAAGAAGATTTTTAAAAAAGCCATTACTCATCCAGGGGCCGGATAACGCAGTGGTGGTGATGCCGACCAACACGGGAACGGTGAGGTGTTGACTCGGCTCCGAGCTTACCAAGCCTCTGATCTCTCTGAAGTGGGTAAACTGGTACTAGACGTGTCTGGGAAAAGGTCGCTCTCAGCAGTCCAGGTGAAAACTCCTGATGAAAGGAAAATCTTTAAACAGCGAAGCCAAACGTAAGTTTTAAGACCTTCGTCGATGATGGATGCGAGGAAATAAATCGAATGCGAGAAGTGTTGGAATCCGCAGAGTAGACGTGAAAAACGGGTAGCTTAAGAAAGATTACTCATCCACTATTTTACTTGAGCATTTCAAGAAAAGAAAACAGAAAATGCTACATTTTCCCTAATGCGGTGTGATAATCAAAGAGAAGAAGGAGCTCAATAGTGTACGACGAAATAGAACAACTCAAAATTCCGACTGAAAAATCTTCCCAATGGTTTACTATCAAAAACAAACCATAAAAAATAAACCATAAATTTGGTCTCAGAGAGCTACATGGATGCCTATCGACAACTACAGTGAAAAAGGACCTTAGGTGAAAAAAACTGGTGTTCTTCTTATCATTGAACAAGCGGAATCCATTAGCAGCAATGATAAACAATCATCTCTACTAACTATATATTTACATTTCATGTTTTCTACTGTAGATGACCCCTCTTTTACGTCTACTGTGCTGATCCCAGGACTACCTGGATTCTATTCGCTTCCTCGCACCCATATCCAAGAATGTTTGCGAACTTTTCGCATGATTTCGGCTGCTGCTTGCGGATTGCTGTATTCGTTGTGAATGTCGTTGAATGCTGGAAGAGACAGTTTTCACTGGAGTCCTCGAATAGCCATGCTAGGGCGTTTCTACATGGATTAGATGGAGAGAACTGTTCCCAGACAAGCCTTAAACCAACTTCCCGACCCGAAAGAGATGAGAGAATTGGTTAGCCCTTTGCGGAATCGCACCAGCACCGTGCCCATGATGAATGGACATGATCATCAGTACGCTACATACTCCTTTATATAACCGTTAATATCATTATTACTGTTATTGCTATTATCACTGTTATTAACTATTACTGTTGGTATTATCATTGGGGTGGAGATAGCGCAAATGGTTAGTGATGCCATCGATCAGGAAGAAAGGCACTGGTTTAAGCCTCTACCCAACGTCTTCCTCCAATCCAAATGAGAACACCTCAGCACGGATTGCCAAAAATTGCAAGGAGAACCGCAGCACCAGTGAAGATGAGCCATCCAAGTATCCAAGTAAGTATTTACTGTTGGCATTACTATGTAATACTATTTGCTATCATTACTCTTTGTTACTATTATTCACTATTATTTCTTACTGTCATGACTAATCATTAACAATAGTATTATGCATTATACAATCATTATTTGTTCAAGAGGTAACTAAATCGATTACAGAAGTGCTTATCAAGTGAGCATGAAATGTTGTGAGTCGTGAAACCTTTAAAAATCTTAAAACCACCCAAGAAAATGTAACAACAATTGATTTGCTTGAACCATTAACAAAACTTACTTCGTGCAGCTAAAGCTAACTCGGCATTGCAGTGGGCCGTTCGAAACGGATTGAGCCACGAAGGAAAGCATGGGAACTGTAAACGGATAGTGCTAAAAATAAGAAAATGAAATCAAGAATTCATGAAAATATGTCTAATATTATCTTGAAAACAATGGACTCGTCAATGTCTTTCGATAAATCTCAGTTTGCGCCTTATTAAGGTAATATAAAGAATGGCATCAATAATAATAATAATAGAGGTAAGAATAAAAACAGATGATAATTCTTGGCTGGATTGATCCATGCATTACGACTCGATATCGCCTCAAAGAAAAAAAGCTCTACTTCTTAATCAAGGAAAACAGTAACTCCAATGATTGTACCCGATCCCTATTGCATAGCCTAGTCAGCTACCTATAGCTATCCAACCCATTCGCGAAAAAACCTTCAATGTAGAGAGAGCCTCGCCTCGAAGACTAGTACGTTTCAGATTTAAGACTAGGGATAACTAGTACAAAATAAAAAACGATAAATAAATAGTTGAGATAATTAATGATAACAGCGCTAAAGGCTATTTCAATAACAGTAAGGCTAATATAACTAATAATAACAATGATATGTTGTAGTATCGTTAACAGTAATGAAAACGTATACTCTGACATAACGAACGAGCTCATTGGTGGCTACCACGTCGCGCACGATAGCACGACGTCGTGCCGAAGTGAGAACATGGTCGAACGACTGCACGGCCATCTTCCTACCACCAGAACGAACTGAAATAATCAGTTTTTCAGTATTCAGAAGTCAAGGAATACGACAAGCCGATGGATCATTGGATCATTCCGATCACGAACTACAAAGAAAGGAGCTGATTCAAGTCGATAGTTAGCAGAAAAAATCTGCTCCATTGGAAGGAATCCGTTATGATTAGAAATAACACTTAAAGCATACACATCTCAAAAATCTGACTGAATTGTCAACAGGTAGTACAATTTTCAAACTTTTTCTATAAGGATTTTCAATGAAATTCAAATCAATGTAGGCTCAACATTTGGACAAACGATGATCGAATTTAAGTAAAAAAAAAGGGAAAGAAGATAGATAGCAACAGAGTGAGAGCATAAACTACCTTGAATGTTTTGCTAAATAATGAGAATATGGCACAACTGCCTGCAACTATGTAAGCCACCGACTGTTTCTTAAAAACTAACAAAAAGTTAAAAACTTCTTATGAAACAATGAGAAAAAAATACAGTGAGCAGTTGGCACAATAGTAGTTGATGTTCTTCCTGACGAGCACGGTACTGGTTCCTGACACAACCTCAACAAACCTCTCATCATGCCCGTGTTGGAGGCTCGCTACTAGACTTGTCTGGGTACAGCTCACTCCCTCTAGTCCATGTAAAAACGCCCTAGCACTGCAATCCTAGGACTCCAGGGAAAATCGACTCGACCAACGTTCAACGACATTTACAAAGAATACAAAAATCCTTAAACAGCATCCGAACTCACACCCGAAAAATTCGCAGACCTTGGAAATGGATGCGAGGAAACAAATCGTATGTAAAAAGTCATGCAATCTGAATACTAAAGGTGAAAGAAGGATCGCTTGACCATGAGTTCTACAAAAAATTGAAAAAGATTCTCACTTTTACGTACTTCCTGCCGAAGAGATATTGACAAAATATGGAGCCTCACGTAAGCCTAGAACCGGCGATTAGCGATTCCGAGTGCTCATGTGTTATTCACTACATCACCGAGGCCCTCACCTTGCCTTTCTTTCAGGAAGTTTTCTGCCTAACGGTGCTATCAGCGATCAACCGTCAACGGGAATGATCTGGGAGCATAATTCAGCATTGAACCCAGTTAAGCTGAAGCTACAGTCGAAATCACAATGCTTAACTGTTCAATTAGAAAGAAAACGCCACAATTTCAGGAAAAATAATAGGCGGTAAATAAAAAGGTGAAGTGAATTAGGTTCCTCTTTCTAAAAATTAACTATCATCAAAGGTGCGATAAGAAACAGAGGTCTGCAGCCAGAAATAATACGGACTTGTCGCAAATTGATATGACAGCACCTACAAAGAAAGAATACCGGCGGAGAAACTCTCCCACGTATTCCTACCTATGAAGAATTTCGTAAACTTTTAATAAAGCCCAACCAATCGTAGCCAAGATTTCGACAGAGATCCTGGTGTACTGGTCACGTCTACAGTAAAGACAGGGTCATAGCGCGTTCCATCTCATGCATCATTCACCTTAGTCCTAACTTTTACCGGCTATTAAAAAAGCAACTGAAAGACCTCCACATTAGACATTCTGTCAGCACTTGTCAGCTAAGCAGCTCCTACACAAGGACTCTAGGTGACTGATATCATAACTGCACAGCGAAAGACATGCACAATGGAATCGTTCGACAGAAATGTGGAGAAGAACTTTATGGGAAATTCCTATAAAAGAACCGTATTGTCGATGACTACCACTCCAGCCGAAAAGGTCAGAAAGTAGAAATCATCAACATATGGGCAAACTCAATTCATAAAGAATTAACAATTCAATGGAGAAAGAAAGATCACTCTCTGAATAGGAAAATAATATCATCGGCCTTTAGGATTTTTAATAAAAGTGGTTAATAATTACATACGTACTTAATACTTGAACGGCCCGTCATCACCAGAGGTCAGTCTGGCCAAATTCCGCCCCGGGTCTTCACCACTACAGGCAGTCGCAGTCCTTGTGGATCAGGAGATTTTCCACCATGCGACTTTGATACCAGGACGGTGGTGGTTCCTGGTTATGGTTTACTCTTAGCCACGCTTCCTGATGGAAAAAGCCGGACTCCTTCTCAGCTTGGGAGGTCCTGCTGGAGGGATGAATCCTCCTGCTCTACATCGCAGCCCGACACCCAGGAACACCTCGCGGCCATGATGAGGCGGTAGAAAACCGTTGGGAGGAGTTAATGATTAACTGGTTAATTAATTAATTAATAATTGATAATTAGTAGTTAATAAAAGTAGTAAAGTCCAAGAAGGAACAGCATGGAAGACACAGTGCATTATCATTTTGGTCTTTCACGGAACTTATCAATCAACTGACGGGCGTAGAAGGGAACGCTCATTTTTTTGACTCAGCGTTTGTTTCAGTAATGGATCTAAGACATTATCTGCCATATCAGTTCATCAAAAAAATACAAACAACAACCCGGACAACGATAACTTTTGAAGATTATCTCATCTTAAAAATTCAAAGGAACGGACATCGAAGTTGAAATCCACATGATTCTGTCAAGTTATGAGAGGAGCTAATGACAAATGAACGAGAAGAACGATAGAGTAGACTCTAACCTCTACTGGTGAGCCTACTTGACTTATGGCCAATCAGCTGTTTCCATTGCCAAAAACGAATTCTGGATCATTAAAGGATAGTTGCAGAAGTGACCACGTGACCATGTCACCGTAGAATTCTCGAAAGCAACCAGCACAATGGTGGAAAACGATGGTAAAGTAGGGAAATGAGTGTGTTTAACGAAGAAAGGAGTCCTTAAACTGCTTAAACACCATCTCGCACTTCTCCCACCTTTGTGAAGACAAAAACCATTCTTCTAGGCAAACACATTTTTAAAGAAAACACTAGTAAACACACGAATACACCACTACCCAGACACAGTCGCAACAAATGGATAAGTTCGACGAAGAGAAAAGCGTGCTAAAAAAACAGAAGAACAAAAAAAGTGTGACAAAGGAGGACATTCTACAAAACATTCATCCACCTAGAAGAGCAATCAGGTTAGGTATTATAACGAATACGATTGGTAAGCAAACCTTAGGGACCTAAAGAATATGAAAAGGGCACAGCAAAATCAATATCGCCCTCCAGGTGCACTTGAGAGGAGCAGCTGAGAAAATGCTTTGGATAGCGAAATGTGCGATGAAAAGAAAAAACAGGAGAGAAAGCCGATCGCCCGTGGGCTCACGTGATCATCACGTGCACGAAATTTGAGCGAACGAATTGTTATCTACCAAAAGGAATTCATATTTATATTTATTTATTCTATGAATAGCCTACTTCTGAAAACCCACTTAATAGTAATGACAATGAAATCATCAACAACAACAGCAGTAGTAACCATATTGATACGTGGGGCACGTGTGGTGTAGTGATCGGAAGCGCAGTGCCATACACACATGGGATCGATCCACGTGTCCGTGGCTCACCAAGCGTTCCATCCCTCCGGGGTTGGCAAACTGGTACCAGATTTGTCTGGGACGATGGCAGCACTGGCTCGATACATCGGTAGGCCACCGCGAATCATTGTAAAGGCCAGATATCAATCACCTCCAACCGATGCTTAATGAAGTCGAATGCACGGCTCATCAGGGGGCCCCTCAGGGATTGATAAACCCCGACAGCTTTATCCTGGCTATTATAAAACTATAGCAATTATAATAGTGAAAAAAAAACGATACTGAAAACAGTGAATGTTCTGTGAACACGCAAAAGAAAAACATTGAAAACAAAGAAAACCCATACTTTGACCAGAACTTAACGAAAAATACCGATTATTTAAATCATAGATTCCCTTTTCTCCTGGTGAAATCTTTAGAAAGTGGTTTAATAGAAGCCAATAAACGAAGAATGAACGAATGAAAATTCCAATGACAACGCTCCAGGTTGAGATGAGACAAGCGCCTTGTCCTACTCTAGTGAGCAGGAAAAAAAATCGACAATTTAGTCTAAAACAAATCCCAAGTACCTTTCAGCATAGTGCTATTCGTTTTTCTAATGAAGAAAATCTGACGTAATCGCGACAACACGAGTCATGTATGATTCATATTCAGCCAAAAATGATTTAGTCACTCAGCCTGAAAGGCTGATATATCTCAGCTCACAGGGGGACTTTATTAAGTGAAATGAAAGCGCTTAGAATTTTCAAATGCTTGAAAATAAGTCATATGTCTGGCGAATTATTACTACCAAAATTTTAGTTCTTAAAGCCCATAAAATTTTCTCCGTCGAGGCTCATACCTCATGCAACGAAGTGACTGAACAAACAAGAGGGATACCGCTAGGCAGAACGTACTGGTGCTATCCTCAAACGCATTCTTGGCATTTGCAGCTCTAGTATTCGCGAAAAAAATTATTTAAAAATAAGAATAAGATTTTAACAAATCTTATAAAATAATAAGTAGTAAATACAAATGATGGAAATAATAATCTTCCAAAAAAACTCATTTTTTGTTCCAAATTTTTAAAAAATACGAGTCGTAAATGAATGTACGCCCCCTAACGGTTTACCGCCTCATCGTGGCTGGCAGGTGTTCCTGGGTTTCAGACTGCGATGTACAGCAGGGGGGATTCGTCCTCCCGGCAGGGTCTCCCAAGCTGAGGGAAGCCTGCGTTTCCATCAGGAAGCCTAGCTAAGAGTAAACCAATACCAGGATTCGCCACCGTCCTGGTATCAAAGTCGCATGGTTGCAAATCTTCCTCTGATCCACAACGGGACCGACTGCCCGTGGTGGTGAAGACCTAGGGCAGACTTTGGCCAGGCTGACCTCGAGATTTCAAGGAACCACAATGGCTTAACCAGCAAATCTCCGATCAATGGTGATTATGCTGGGGTCCGCACAACCAGTGAGGACGGGCCGTTCCAGTGTCAAGTGTCAAAATGAATGCATGGCAAAGAAATAACAATCAGGAAAAAATCATACACTCTCTTAGACAGGGATGTGAAAATTTTCATTTATAAGTCTGTCAAATGTTTTGGGTCGAATCCTTTGGGTTCTCAAAACTCTGCTCATGGAAAAATCCATAAAATTGTGGTTTTGTTGGAAAAAAAGTTTTAAAAAAAATGAGGACAAAAAGGTAGATTGGCTTGTTAAGGCATGTCGCTTAAAAGTATTAGAGAGTTCTTCTGAGAAAGGGACCATAAACTGTATGAATATAGCTGTGCTAGTTGGCCAGTGGATTAGGAAGTTTGTCGGATTTCTCTGTTGTCCGCCAACTCTACGTGGAATGCCTCGACTTTGCATGAATTTGCCACGCGGGACTTTTTCTCCGCAACTGCCGTGAACAACCTCGAGTCTGGGTTATAATAGTTTATAGCAATAACAACAGTACAATAATAGTATGTGTAATAAGTACAATAATAAATAAGTGACGATATGTGGTTAACTGGATGGATACGAGCGAGATTGAAATGAGAACAAGTGATACACTTGAAAGAAGCTAGGCGGACATTGGAGTTGGAGCACTGATGAACTGAGGGACTGGAAGATAAGCACTGGAAGATTGGAAGACGAGCACTGGAGGTTGGAACCCAGGCACTGGTAGACTGTAAGACAGACACCCACTAGTTTCTATGGCTGCTGGTGCTCCTCATATTCTGTCCGCAATGGGTGGGGCTTCACAGAAGGAGTCAGAGACAGTGCTGACCCAGGTCACGACACGGTGCATGCGGAGAAGTACATCAAATGAAGCGATGTGCCAGACGCCTCGTCAACATAGAACTCAATCAGACAGCGAAGGAATAGCTCGCGGAGAAATGCTATCCGAAAGCCTACGCAAAGGCTTATCAAAAGGTCATGTGAAAAAAGATGGAATAACGTGGGGGATTCAGAGAGGGAGTCAGAGACAGTGCTGACCCAGGTCATGACACGGTACATGCGGAGAAGTACATCAAATGAGGCGGTATGCCAGAGGCTTTTATCGAAAGTACATGTCGAAACGGTATAAAGACTTATACATTATGAATGGATAGATTTAAGATAGTTATAAGCAAATAGTTAGTATACGACACGTGATATCGTAGAGAATAGGAACTATTTAAGAAATAGTTACTATAACAGCCATATGCTTAACGGCTTCGAGTAAATTTTATAAGAAAAAAAAGAAAAAAAAAGAACAAAAAGGAAAAAGAAGAAATGCTCTACCACTTCTCACATGAAGAACAAATCTTAAAAGTATCGTTGAGAGAAATCGATCAGCCAGCTGCAGAAATGTCGGCGAACATTTTTTTTTGACGACACACTTGTCTAGCGGAAACTCGTCCGCCATACTTCGACGACAGAATGACAATACTATGAGCCAATGACAGTTCCACAAGTAAGTAAATGAATAATATATAAATGTGTTGTGGAAAATCCTAGTTGTTCTCTGCAAGTCTTGTCATTCAAGCCACTACGGCTCTCAAGAAGGTGATTGGCGACAAAACTTCAGCCACATCCCCCAACTTTTGGAACGACCTTATTTAAGGCTTTCAGTTAGCCAAAACATAGATACAGTCATATATGTGTATGGAATATTATGGAATGTGGGACCAAAGATATTTTTTATGGATTGAGTATGAAAAAAACGTGGAATTCTATCGATTGGATGTTGTAGTCCACTGAATGACGTTGAACGGACTCATTTATGATCGAATTAATGATCCAGAGGTAAGAATAGAAAGAAAAGATCAGTACATGAAATGATCTCCTCCAGGAAAAGATGAAAAAAACAAAAATCGCTAAGAACTAAAATATCAAGGATGAAAAAAAAATGAAAAAAATGCTAACATGGGAATGAAAATGACTAGTTTTTTTCGTGCTTTTTTCATGTGTTTCTAAGAGTTCGATCATAAATGGAAGGTTCTATAATGGAAAAAAGAAACATTGAGTTCCTAGTAATAATATTAATTGACTCAGTCATTTATATAAACATAAAGAAAGGAATACTGTAAGGAATATTCAGGCGGGATGATTGCTGCGCTGTAGGACCACACTCACCACTTCTACGTCTTTTTTATTGTGGACCAAAATATTCTACATAGATTTTTTCACATATTACAACGAAATTTCATGTATCTAACGACGATCTAGGTCGAAAGCAATTCGTGATAACAGCATGAAAAACTCGAAGAAGAAATAAGGGACACGAATCCCTAGTCTTGGTTTCTTGACTGCTCAATAGCACACATGCTTCACAGCTGACACAAGCAACATTCTACCAACTAGAAAATACTTTACTTACCAGACTACAAGGAAGTATTGATTGAAAAAGAAGTAGAAAGAAACTGCGTAGGCAGTGGGCAAATGAACACATGAACTGACAACAAGGTCAATTTATCGTTAAATAGATCTAAAGATATCCTAAAGAAAGAAAAAAAGGGCAAACTTAGATTATCCACACACAGCTGTAAAAACTACTGTAGCCAGTTTTTTTTGCTTTCTAGTGAAAGTCTGACGGAAAGATAAGAAGTAGGACATCACTCCTAGAGATCTGAGTACTACTGGAAGCTGACAAGGTTCTCGAGTAAGTAGCGCTGTACTAATTGTAGGTTATTAACGTCTCAAAACGATAAGCATAATGACGGAAAGCTGCAGAAACTTCTGAAGAAGAATATTCTTAGGACGATGATCGTAAGTTCGACGACAATTGAGAAAACTGTTTAACGATTACAAAACTACCAGTACTTCCGAGTGTCATCCTATGTCAATAATGATACGGGCGCTGAGTCCAAGTATAAATGAAGCCTCTAGCTGGCTTGAGACTTAACGAAACTTCGTTTTCATGTCATCCAATTGATCTTATTGATTAAGTAATCGATAGTCATTATGGAAGTGGTTAGCCAAATATGTTTCTTCTGGCTTCGAGAACACTACGGAAAATGAGACTTATGCGGAGCTAGTCACAATCTCTTATTTGCTTATCAGTGGAAGAACACAGATTATTCATGTTGTGGTTCAATGACGGTTGGAATTGAAACCAATGCAGAGTCGTCCACGAAAGATTTCACTCGGGCCTACGAGAGCCTATCTCAACGAGCAGACGATAGTGAAGCAGTAGTAGTCGAAAATACAAAACATTACAGCAATTTCAGTCATCATGACCCTAGCTACCGCCAGCAACACCGTTACTACATGGCCACACAAACACATCTGTGAGCGCAGTATAACGAAAAATCGATATTGGCCAAGTGGCGACGAAGCGCGTATTTTCATAGGAGACACGCCTATCGTCAGAACTACACCCATACTGCTTGTAGAAGTTGAACGAGTACATCGGCATGATGATGGTCTCCAGTTGTTGTCACACGTATCGCATTACTTTGACTTAACAAAGGATCGATATTCTTGGACATCAGGCAACTAAGCGTATGGTTTTCCCAATAGGACCTCATTAGTAAAGCCATGTTATCAGTGTATCTGTAAAGCTTGAGAATGTTGAATGAGTGTATTGAACACCCTTGAGATACGTTTTTAACAATAAAGATAAAGGATAGAGCTCTCGGCGTCGATCTACCCCTTAGGGGCGCGCCATGCATTCGGCTTCATTAAGCATCGTTGGAAGTGAATGACTGCATACCTGACCTTTACAATGACTCGCAGTGGCCCACCGATTTGCCGAATCAGTGCTGCTATCTTCCCAGATAAGTCTGGCACTAATTCCCTAGCCAAGAGGGATGGGGTTTGGTGGGCTTGGGAGGGAGGAGATCAATCCCGTGTGTATTGCAAAGCGCCTCCGACCACTGCGCTACACGCGCCATTTCCAGCGACAATGCAATAAAAATTGTAAATAATTCTGATCTTCTTTAGCTGATGCGAAGTTGGTATAGGTCTTCGTTGTCGTTGTCGTTGATGTTGGTGTTGTTGGTCGATGGGTGACGTTTCGGCGATTTCGCCTTCCTCAGAGCCGTGATGTTACGAGTGGCACTCGCAAAATTATGTAACGATTATTGACAATACCCTACGCCGTCAGTTAGTTCGCAACCACCTTTATGGTCGTTTGGGCAGGTCAAAAAAATTGTATGATCTGTCCTAACGGGAGAGAAGTGGATTTCATGAGTTGAGGGACAGTATACGATATCGTGCAAAGCATGCGCTGAAAAATACATTGGGGAAACGGGTGGACTGCTTTGTGTCCGAACAGAACAACATCTGGATGGGAAAGCTAAAAGTCGTCAAAGCACTCTTCTAGGTACACATAGGGCACAAAAGCACAACGGCGATGATTTTGAAGTGAGTGTCCGGCTCCTAGCGCAGGAATCAAAAACATCAACGTCCAAGACCTTTAAGGCGTTCTGGATAAACTTCAAAAATCCAAAGATGAACCGGAAAGACGAATGCCTCACTATCACACGTGACCTGGCACCCTATTTCAAAATGATATTTTGACCCCGGGGTGTGTCTTGCTCGCGACCCCACGTGAACAACGCGTGGGTCAGACCCACTCGTAACATCACGGTGAGTGACCTTTCTATTCAATATCGCGTAGAACTACATTTGACCGTAGCATCCTAACCCACCATCTATTTAAAAGTTTGATCCTCATTAATCCTTTAGCTTTTTTTCCACTGAATAATTAAAGTATTCTAATATAAAATACGTCCAGGCTCTGAGGAAGGCGAAATCGCCGAAACGTCAGCCGTCGACGAACAACACAAACAGCAACGACAACGACAACGACAACGAAGACCTATACCAACCTCGCATCAGCTAAAGAAGATCAGTTTATTAGATCGTATAAATAAATATATCATCTATCCATGCCAAGGTTTATAGAAAGTCGGTCTTTTTGAGTTATGTCCAACTTATTCAGCGAAGGAACGAGAACTTCACGCGTAAGTAAAATTTTCTCAAACTTTTTAGGTGTCTTAGCAATGTGTTACGAAGTCCGGAAACGCGTAAATGAACAGAAGCAGAGGATTGTCTTACCACCTACTTACATCAAACTGTTTTCGCTTAATTTTTATTCAAACACAAAGCAAATTAACTGACCTAATTAGCTGGAATGTGAGTCAGTCATAAACAGTCATAACCTTGGTCAAAGTAGCTTAAAGTGTACTGATTTTTTGAAGACTTCACCATAATTTCTTAAGAATTATTTCAACATTTAGGGACTGAAATGAGTTGGTTTCCACTCACACTGCGCGAAAATCCTACCCTCAGAGTGAACCTTGTTAATTGCAATAGAAAATATTAAAATCTACAAATCTTAGCCTACAGGATAAAAGCTCTTTTGGAAAAAAGCGCGATAAAACCCTGAATTTCAGGAGCCCATCAAACCTATTTTCTTCACGTTTTTTTTCTGGATGGTAGTATTTCGAAAGCGATGACAGTAAACGAAAAAAGCGGTCTTTCGTCCATTACAGCGCAATGCCACGGATCTCCCTTCATTTGAGGGATCTCGAGACGGTTAGTCGCCAGGTTACATGGCGCGTTCCCAGGTGGCGGATAAGGGGGTTAATCGCGGACCAAAGGCGACTTTTGCTTCCCTAAGACGCAGGTGGATCCAGGGATGGACTCCCTCTTTCTGCTGCTCCGATTTGGCCCATATTTTCTTTATTTACGAGGCGTATTCATGCATGCGTTTGTGGGTGCGTTCTAGTTTATGCAGATTGTATTCTACGAGTCAATTCGGCCGAAAGCCTGCTATCAAGTAACAGGGTTGTATATGGGAGGCAGTAAGGAGTTGCCTCCAGCAAATAAGCTCCATGCCCACTCTGGGACAACCCGGCAAACTACCCTTAAGTATACCCAGCCCCCTACGTTGAGAGCCCAGCAAGCTATACGTGGGTATCAAAATGCTAAACACAGTAAAAAAAACCGGGCCTCATTTCCCTCACCCCGAAAGAGCCTCCAATTTCGCAGCGTTGGGTAGGACGAGCACGAAGAGGCTGCTAAAATCTCAGGGCCAATGAGAGCTGCCTGTAACACGAAGAACTATGGTGACGATCTGTACCTACAATGCACGTACGCTTACATCCGAGTCCTCCATAGAAGACTTGATCATCTAAGCAAGAAGGATAAGGTACGACGTCATCTGCCTGGCCGAGACAAGACGACCCCACACATTCAACGCCGTCTGTGAGACCGGAGAAGAACTGTACCTTGGAACATACCACAGTCAAGGAGTTGGCGGTGTCGGCGTTCTCGTCAACACGAGTTTGTCCATGAACATCGATTCATTCGAACAACTAACAACCCGAATCGGACGTTTACGACTAGAGAGATGTGGATCACTACCGGCTTTGAGAATCTTCATCGTTTGCGCGCCAACATCAAACTATGACGAGGAAGAAGTCGAGGCGTTTTATATGGAATTGGAGAAGTTCTACGGAGAAGACCATACATTCTTCAAGGTCACCATCGGCGATTTCAGCGCTAAGATTAGACCACGAAGAATGTCTGAAGATTGACGACCAAGACCATCCATGGTAATTCGCAATTCCAGAAACCGTACTATCACCGCTGGACGTGGGAATCTCCTAGCTGAGAGTGCCATAACGAAACAGACCACATAATGGTAAATATGTTTTGCCTTACCAATGTCACTATTGTCCCAAAATTCTACACGGGATCAGACCAACGCCTCATTCGTGCAAGATTCCATTCCTCGCAGAAAGGAGAAAAAAAGCCGCAAAATTCAAAAAACCCAAGTCCCAAAACCATTATAAACTGGGACTTATTCAATTCACTAGTCACCTGTTGAGAAGATGCCATTGTCGACAATATCGACGAAGAATACAGTCGGCTCATTTAACATCTTCACTTTAACGCTATGAAAGCTGAGAGCTCAAAAGTCACCAAGAGAGGTCAATCTCCAGAAACACTCGAGCTGATACGCCAGTATGGAATCGTACGAGCTGCAGGAACCACGAACTAACGTCCGAACTTGCGACATAATGAAGACACGCGATAAAAGGAGATCTTAAAGAGAGGAGAGCAGCAGTTATGATCGAAGCTGCAGAGGCTGGGAAAAAGCATTCGTTCAGCCCACCGAAGCTTCGCCAATTACAAGACAAAGATGATTGCTCTCCGACGCCCAGACGGAACAGTTACAGCGTTCAGAAAGGCGATGGAGAAAATCATTCACGAATACTACTCAGATTTCTCAATAGCTACGTCCTTCTTCCCTCGTGTGAAATAAAGGAGGATGAATATGGGTTAACATCGGTTCTCCCTTCCGAAAATCCAACCTGCTATTTCGCTGTTGAAAAAAGCGAACAGCACCAGGTCCCGACAGGATAAAATCCGAACAGCTGGAGAACCCTCCGCCAGTCCTAGTAAACACACTGGCTCGCCTCTTCACACGTTACCTGCCTGAATTCAACGTCCCTACTCAACGGAAAACCAGCAGGACCGTGGTATTGTTCAAAAAGGGTGACCTCCATGATATCGGGAATTATCGTCCTATCTGCTTACTGTCTGTCTTCTACAAACTTTTCACTCGATTCATCCTAAACAGGATTGGCAGAACACAGAACGAATGGCAGCCATGTGAGGAAGCAGGTTTTCGAAAAGGATCAGTACGATGGTGCACATCCACACGATAACAAGACTCATTGATGTTTTCGCGAGAATACAAAAGACCGCTCTGTCTCACTTTCATCGATTTAATTTAATGTATGTATGTATTCTTTGTGAGCTGTACAAAAATTTCACAACCAAGATATCACCATTCTACAACGATATTGACATCGACGTCAAAAGAGGGGTTAGCCTAAGCGATACCATCTCGCCAAAATTGTTTGTCGCTAGCCTCAAGAACGCCATGCGAACATTGGGAATGGGACAAAATGAGAATGAAAATCGATGGTAGGCAATTACATCATCTTCACTTTTCTGATAACATCGTTCTTATAACACCAAATATTAGCTAAGGGGAACGAATGCTTGCCGAGTTTAATAACGCCTGTGGAAAGATTGGTCTTAGGGTAAATCTCACAAAAACGATGTTCATGAGGAACGGATTGGTTTCGTTTGTCCCATTTACGCCCAACGGCACGACCATCTCCGAATGCTCCAGTTGCGTCTATCTATGTCGGGAAATCAACATGACAACGAATTAGCTCCATAGTGGAGCAGAAGGAAACGAGCGGCATGGTGAACTTTCAGGATCGAAGGTGTAGTGAAGAGAACAAAGAACACCCGACTCTGTGCCCACTTTTTCCGACTCAGTGTGTCTGAAACCTGGTCGCTGCTTTAGCAGCATGAAAGATCACTCAGCGTTATTGAATGCGCAGTCGAAAGAACGATGCTAGGAGTATCCCGTATCACACAAGTAAGGCAAGAGATCGGAATCTTCGACCCGCGTCAATAATGAAAATTCAAAGGCGGCCTTCTGTACGCCAAACAGTCGACGATAAGGTAGGCATAAGGTAGGCTGGGCACGTAATGCGTATGAACGACAACCGATGGACAAGAGCCGTTAGTGACTGGATTCCTCGGGATGTTAAACGCACTGCAGGAAGACCACCGACTCGATGGTCAGAGTTCTTCATGAAAAAGCCTAGAAGAAAGATATGATGCTCGACGAGTCCCTAGAGCGAGCAGAACCCACTGAGCTACTCTTTCACGCGACAAGGAAGAATGAAAGATTTACTGGCGCCCGCTCGAGTCACTCGACCATCAAGGGGGGCTACAGGTGATACAGGTGAGCTGAGAGCACATTGATGTCCCCAAATACGTTGTTGATTGTCGGGCTTTCCTGTGGGTTTATTGCGAAAACTCTAATTCTGAATAACTTTTAAAATCAAGTGGCAGTCTTAAAGAACCATATTTACTCTTATATAGATAACTTAATGTCTTTTCAGTAAGCCAACCACCTTTTCATCTGCTCGTGTATTCTAGATATCGAAGAAATATCAGCAACTTTTGAAAAACCACCATAGTCATTCACAATGTTGTTTGCAGTTGCTTTTCTGGGAAAGCTAGACACCTCCGACGAAAGCAGTCATGACTCTTAATGTATCTTATACTTTAGCACTTATTGATATTTGAATACTGACAATTTAGATATAAGCTTTACGGAAATTCGGGTTATGAAACTCAGCGATGTCTCACGAAAGTACAGGATAGTGCTGTTTATTACCTTATCGATTTATGATAGACCTTCATTAGGAGCTTTTCGAACTGATTACAGCATATGGAACAGATAAGCTTTGCATTATCTTTCACAGATCAATGACCAACCCACTAATCTCCTCCAAAGGCGGTGTTCCAAATACTAAGCACAGTAGTGTTCTTTCGTCGAGCACTTCTTCAACTGAGCGAGCATCTTGTCATGTTTCCTTTCGTAGACCGATACGTAGTATTCGCATTTCAATGTCAAGTACTCGGTGGCAAACCTGGTAGTCTGCATACATCGTCTTCGCTTATTGAAGTTAGGAACGAATTGGTATTGGTGAACAGGAGTGGAGGAAGTGTATTGCCTGTCCAGCTAGGACGATATTTTTCCTAGTGACAATGCTTCTTCTACAAGTCGGTTAACACAGGCATTGATCAAATAATTAATTGTATTCTTGATGAACAAAACGAGGTCGTTTCCTCAACCGTTCTTAGAAAGCTAGACACAAACGATGATATCGACATGAAATTTCGGATACTCCTAAACGAAACCTTCGAAGTCCCGAATCACTATAGAGCGAAAAGGTTTCGCTCTAACGTCGCAGAAACGCAAAAATTGGGATATGAGAAGTTCGAGATTTGATCTCCTCTATCACCTGCCGTCCCGCCGATCGTCAAGTGACTCGAGCTCGTCCCAGCAAATCTTCCATTTTTCCCTGTCGCGTGCAAGAATATCCCAGTGGGTTCTGCTCGCTACAGGGGACTCGTTAAGCATCATACCTTTTTTCTAAGGGTTTTCGTGAGGAACTCTGAGCATTGAGTTGATGGTCCTCCTGCAGTACTTTTGGCATTCCGAGGAATCCAATCACTAACGGCTCTTGTCCATCGGTTGCCGTGCATACACCTTACGTGTCCGGCCCACCCTACCTTCGACAGTTTGGCATAGAGAACAGCTTCTTTGAATTTTGGTCGTTGAGCCGATTTCAGCTTCGGATCCCTTCCCTCCGTTGCGCGTATTCTACTAATACTGTCCTTTCGACAACTCGTTCTATTACCGCTGAGTGATCTCTCATTCTGCTTACGCAGCGACCAGGTTTCTCATACGTAAGTTGAGGCAGGAAGAATCGTGAGGTCAAAAAGGTGAGCACAAACTTGAGCATTTTTCTGTAGTTCTCACTGTATTTTCGATGCTTTTGAAAGCTCTTCAAGCCGGTCGCTTCCTATTGCTCAACTCTGGAGCTAATTCGTTCATCATACGGATTTACCGACCTAGACAGACGTGGCTCCGCCTGGACAATGTTTGCTTTTTTCAAGAAAGATCTCATCATCAAAACAAAGGTGGTGTAGTTGCCTACCGTCGATTTTCACTCCCATGTGGTCATATTCCCTCCCAACAGTTAACAGCCTTAGCGTGGCTCGGAGGTATTCCTGGATGTTGGGCTGTGATGTACAACGGAAGATTCATCTCCTCAGCAAGGCCCTTTCATGCTGAAAAGGAGTCCGGTGTATCCAGTAGGAAGCCCAGCTAGGAGTAAACCAATACTAGGATTCACCACCTTCCTAGTTGGCTCCGATCCACAAGGGCGGCGACTGTCTGTGGTAGTGACCATCTGGGGCAGACTTCGGCTAAGCTGACCTCGGGACTCCAAAGAAATGCATGGCTAAACCAGCAAAATTCGGAAAGAATTTGAATTTTTTCGGGGTCCGCGCAACCAGTGAAGACGGACCGTCCATGTATCTATGTAAGTATATAAGTTGTGCCATTAGAGTGTTCGCATGACATTTTCGAGGGTGGCGGGAAATGATTTTGACGAAGTTGTGTCACGTTGCCTGAACTCTCTTTTGACGTCGATGTTAACAGAGTTATAAAATGGTGATATTTTTGTTGTGAAATTTTTATTTAACTTGCGAAGAATCTTTATGTACAGGGTAGTGACGCCCTGGCAGTCCAGGGCTTCCACGACTGCTTCTATCTTAACTGAGTCAAAAGCATCTTTCAGTTGATGAAAGTGAGGCAGAGCTATCTTTCCTATTCTTGCGACACTTTAATGGGTCTTGTTATCGTGTGGATGTGGTCCATCGCACTAAATCCTTTTCGAAACCCAGTTAGCTCATATGGCTGCCCTCCGTCCAGTGTTCTGTCAATCCTGTTTAGGATGACTCGAGTGAAAAGCTTGTAGACAACAGACAGTTAGCAGATAGGACGATAATTCCCGATATCATGGAGGTCACCCTTTTTGAACAATACCACGGTCCTGCTGGTTTTCCGTTGAGTAGGGACGTTGAATTCAGGCAGGTAACGTGTGAAGAGGCGAGCCAGTATGTTAACCAGGACGGGTGGGATGTACTTCATGTGTTCGGATCTTATCGCGTCTGGACCTGGAGTTGTTCGACTCTTCACCGACAAATAACATTTCAGATATCGGAAGGAAGAATCGGTGAGACGACATATCCATCCTCTCTTATTTCCAATAAGGGCAAAGAGACGTGGCTATGGAGGAGATCCGAGTCGTAATCGTAAATAATTTTCTCCATTACCTTTCTGTAAGCTGTAGCCGTTTCTTCTGGATGTCGGAGTGCAATCATCTTGGTTTCGTAGTTAGGAAGTTCGGTGGGATTTTTTGAATGCCTTTAGCACCTTTGCAGCTCCAGCAACAAACCTCTGATCTTCTCTCTTTATGGTCTTCTTTTATCGCCTGTCTGCACAATTTCGGACGTTAGTTTGCGGTTGCCTGTAGCTCGTGTGATTCCACCTCAGCATATTAGTCCGGTTGTTTTTTGGAGACAGACATCTCTTGGTGACTTTCGAACTGTCAGCTTTCATAAAGCTAGCGTGAACATATTGAATTAGCCGATCGTATTCCTCGTCAAAATCATCAAGAACGGCATATTCCAAAAGGCCGGCTAATGAATATAACGAATCACCACGTGGGGTGGTTTTAGGGACCTCGATTTCTGAATTTGCCGGCTTTTTTCTCCTTTCTGTGGGAAATAAAATTTTGCACGAAGGAGGTGGGGAGACGATGGGCTGGTCCGGTGTAGAATTTTAGAACCACAGCGGCATCGGTTAGGCGAACCCTTCGATTTACTGTTATGTGCTCTATTTCATTATTGTACTCTCCATTAGAAGACTCCCACATCCAGCGTTGAGGGTGGGTCATCTGGAATTACGTGTTACCAGGAATGGTTTTGGTCGTCATGATAAACACACAGCCGCTCACCCCTGCCCCGTTCCATTTTAATCCGTGGGTTCCGATGTGACGTACTTCAGACGTTGTTCTGGATCCAATCTTAGCATTAATATCTCCAGTGATGACCTCAGATAATGGTCTCAGAATCCATGGTCTTTCCTGTAGAATTTTCCAAGACCATATAGCACCTTCGACTTCGTCTTCGTCATTATCGTCAAAGTCGGTATTTATCGCACTTAGGCCATGGCACCAGAATACAGCAGTTGATAGTGAAAAATTAGAGGTTCGAGTCAGTTCTCGGAACCGAATAATCACTAGGTTTAAGTAGAATGTTCGTCTTCGTTGGAGGTTGCCATACGGGACATTTTCGTTGTTGTCACAGAGCAATACCTCAAACTCGAATAATTAAACCCTTATATAGCAGGAGTATCAGCGGCCTGACGAGACGAATAGGGTAGTGACTCACGAGGCCATTTAAATGTCTTCTGGAGGAAGTGGTGTTTTGACATACGTCCAGAACATTAGTCGAGTATCGCTTCCAATTCCATCATGACCAGAGCAGAGAAAAGAAGACGGCTCTCCCAAACCTTTTGCCCTTCGTGTTATTGTACGCGTAACAGCTTCGAACATAAATAGCACACAAGAAGCTCCAATTGCACAAAGCGGTTTGCATAACAAAGACTGCTTTGGCAAGCAAAGTTCCTCAGAATGAAATAAAAACATTTGCATACTACAAGATCGCAAAGGGATATGAGGAGCAGTGAATGTGGTTACTGAAAGAACAAACACATGATAAAATGAAGGAATAGTCACTATTCTGGGAATAGTTATTGTATTACTGATCCGCATCTGTTCAATCGCAAACGTCCAATTCGGGTTAGTTGTTCGAATGAATCGATAATCACGGCCAAATTCGTATTGGCGAGAACGCTGATGCCGCCTACTTCTGTCCTACCGTGTCTTCCGAAAAACAGCTCTTCTATGATATTATCGAGATTTGATAGGTGGCGTGTCGCCTCTGCTACTCGGACGACGTTGCACCCTGTCTTTTTTGCCTCCATGATCAAGTTCTGTATCGAGGACTCAGATGCAAGTGTGCGTGCATTGTGGGTATAGATCGTCACCTCCGTTCTTCGAGATTTGGGCATCCTAGAATGTCTCTGGGATTTTTGGCAGCCTCTCAGTACTCGTTCAAACCAACGCTGTCGTATCGGAGCTCTTTTGGGTCAGAGCATTGATGTCCACTTACTGCGTTTAACGTTTTTCTATGAAAAATACAGTGAACACTTGCAGTTGCAATCTTCTAGTTTCTGATGAAGCTCTCAAATAACCCAATTATGTAGGTAACAATGTTAGGTGTTCAAGTAGGTTTTTTTCAACCTAAAACGCGTCCTGTTATTAACGCGATTTAAGTGCCTTTTTGTAAAACACCTGCAGACTCATCACGCTTTTTCGTTTCCAATCTTAGTCAGAGTTTAGTGGAACTTTGTTCAATAGTTTTGTAAGCTGTGACTTTCACTTAGGCTCATCATGAATAAACGAATATGTAGTTCCTCCGATCGACTTTTCTATTAATGTCGGCACTAGGTTATAATAGGCCGCCTTCCTCTTCAGCAATCGCGGGGTTATTATACAGCACACATTTGCTTCCTTACAAAACAGGAAACACAACAGTAGCTGATGTCTTTAGCAGTGTGACCTTTGTTTCTGAGGCTGGAAGGGTATATTGATGCGTGATTTGTTAAGCCAAACGCATTACAGGACTATTGTATTAGTATTGTTCTTCTAGAACTAAATTTCTTGAGGAAATTACAGCGTTCACTCTCGTAATATCGCTTCTAAGCGGTCGCGCCAATTTCTGCTGCTTTGCAAACACCCAATTCAGACAGCAGAAAACGTCTCTACCATACACAATAACCGACAAATGCTAGGACTGAAAACGTGAGGAAAGTTACAGCACACCGAACACACAGAATTTAGACAAGATATATTTATTATATATACATATATGTAAGGGAGCGGATAGCACAGTGGTAGTGATGTCTGTCATCACGAGCATGGTGCTACTTCGATTCCGCTCCGGCCCGACTCAAGCCTCTCATCCCTCCGGGATTGGGAAATTGGTACCGGACTCGTTCACCATTGACTGATATTTTTGTTCAAAGTTGAAAGAATGGATTAATTTCGGCCGCATTTACATTAGCAATGACGCTCAATTTTTCTTTGCTACAACATGGATGACGCATAATTTCCATCCCTTGCGGACATGTCGGTTTTCCCTCAACAGACCAGCAGACGATAGTTTTTTGACAATTAGAGGACTTGGTGGGTTGAGAACGTGGAAGAACATTGACCTATCTCTATAAAAATATACATGATAGGTACGCCACCACATATACTTCTAATTGTAGACAAGAGCTTTTCTCGGCCGAACCTTGCTACAATATGGGTTGGATAAGGTAGTTACTGATTGCAAGAAGTGTATGAAGGCGATTCTGTGCAGCAAAATGAGGTAAGACTTAGAGAGCAACCTCTGCAGAGATCATATCGGTCACCATGTCCGCCTATCTAGGACTCGTACGAAGATGATGTCGCGTCAAATGTGTTAAGATAAATGAATATGGCAGCACGTGTGTTGATGTCATTCGTAACAATGAGTGGACCCATGTGTAGAGGCTTCGATGGAAGAGCACGTGCAGAGCAGTCGTTAGAGGTCCCCTTCAATACACATGGGTTTGACCGTGCGCGCCAATCTCACCAAGCCTTCCATATACCCGGGACTGGCAAATTGGTAACAGACCTATCTTGGAGGATAGTAGCACGGATTCGACACATCCATAGGCCA
Organism: Angiostrongylus vasorum; assembly: GCA_018806985.1. Taxonomy (NCBI): domain Eukaryota; kingdom Metazoa; phylum Nematoda; class Chromadorea; order Rhabditida; family Metastrongylidae; genus Angiostrongylus; species Angiostrongylus vasorum. The sequence goes on along the minus strand of JADANN010000454.1, from coordinate 572,566 downwards.
CCGCGAGTCACTGTAAAGGCTAGATATCCATTAATTCACCTCTAGGAAACTTGATGAAGTCGAATGCACGAATGCATGGCGTATCCTTGTGAAAGTGATCAACGCCGAGGACTTTATCCTTCATCCTATCATTCAGTTTACTAACTTCCACAGGAAGAAATCACGCCAATTTTTCAGAAACCTCGAACACAACTTGCGTATCTATTTGTGTCTAATCCGCATCGCAAGCTATGTGGTTTCATAAGGTTCATAAAATTCTTCAACACAGAATTCAGTATTTGCAGAACTTGAATAAAATCCTCTACATTATAAAGGAAATTTATTCTAAATAAAGCTGGAAACTTTGCACTGTAACTTTCTGACATAGAAAATCAATGTTTCAAGAATGAGTTTACAACTAAAACTGCCACAGGAACAACACATGGATGTGCTTTGAGTCATACATGAAAAACACAAGCGACATGAAGCGTTTAAACATGTGCTACTTCAGAAAAGCGATAAATAAAGACGGGAACTTTTCCTTTGTCATTCCACTAGCAGTAAGTGTCCAGAAAAGCGAATACTAAGTTAAAGGTTATTTGAAAAGCGCAGTGATAATTTCTAGTAAAGCTTGTGTGTATTTCTATTCACCGTAAACACAACAACATCACATTATCTATCGTTTCCAATTAAAAATAATGTTTAAAAGAGCAAGCAGTTTTATGTTTATGAGTAAGGAAGACTCAGAATAAAACCCGATAACCACAGAGAACGCGCAATGCAGGCTAAACGAAATATACATGAAGAAGATCACAAATTATATATAACAGACCATATAAGAACCTAGTAATTTACAAGCGAGTATGAGAAGCTGCACACATGCTTTGAAAACTGGACTACTTCTTCTTACTTGTTATTTTGCTGGACATCTCAGCTTCCTTCACTTGCAACTCTTTCCATTTCTCTAGTCGTTCTGTAAATTCAAAAAAGCAAATGATAGAACACCATTAAACATAAGATACCACACATAGCGATGTCAACTGACTAGAGACTCTAATAAGAAAAAAAGCTCTTAAGTGTCTGAATCTGTAATGAGAATTCCAAATTTGCTGACTTAGTGTGAAATGTTATACGCTAATGATAAATAGTAGTAGACTACTCAGAATGAAACGTCCCATTCGGAACGTGATTCACTTTTTTAAAAAAAACTCAAGTAGTATAATTCAATAAAATCCTACCCTATAGTGAAAGCAGAAACCATTATATTTCAAAAACCCTCGCTAACGCACTGCAAACCTACACATCCGAACCAAATAAAAGCTTGGACCTCTTGGTCCGATAAAGCCATCACAGGCCTTTTTCGACTGCCTTTTGTTACGTCAAAGATTCGTGGTGGAAGAAATCCAACGATTTCGAAGGGCGAGTCCTGCTGAGTGGGAAGTGCACAACAGTTCACTGTTTTCTTGGTGAGCAAACACGAGGCTGGTATTACAGAATCTAATAATGCAGAATAACTGACGTCTCGGCAGTTTTGCCTTCTACAGAGCCCTGAAGGGTCAAAATGACATAATCTACTCAGCCAAACACTATGATAACCCTCAGCAGCAACAAACCAAAACTAAATTGCAACCAAACATTCCACTAGGCGTGCATAGGACACAGAGACACAATGGCGAATATTTTGAACCAAACGTCACTATCCTCGCGCAGGAATCCAAAACATCAACCTGCAAAACTCTTGAAGTGTATTGGATTAATTCTAAAAATCCAAAACTGAACCGCAAGCAGGATTTTTTTTTCTGTGATTGCGACCTACAGCCATACCTCAGGCTGATCCCATGACCTAACCCAGGTACATTCTTCGACCATGTAAAACTCTGTGCGGCCGCTCTCCACCAATTGACTGGGAGACTTACCACGAACCAAACGATAAGTGTTTGAAAGAAGTTGTTTACTGCGTGAATATAAATTTATGTGTCACGTGGGATTTCTATGAGAGTTTCCTACTAAAACTAATTCAGCTTCAGGATCAGCACTTCTGGGACATGATGACTGCTGTGGATAGCATTTCTCGGTAATCAACGGTAGCCGTTTTTTATTTTCCAACTCATATGAGCCGTTCCAAAACTGTCGCCCCCTAAAGAGTCGTTCCAAAAACGCCGCGTATTCCAAGCTATCAATACCGTGGTAAAACCTTCGTAGCCAGAGCTATGAAGATGGTTCATATTTAAGTTTTTTTACCACTTATTTTTTTAAGACAAGGTAATGTGGTGAAACAACCGCAGTGATGCTGAGACATCTGCAAAACTCGGATACCCTGGCCAGCTTCGAACTACCCTTCCGGGAGCTCACGCATTACCCACTGCACCACCGAGGTACTTGCTTTGCCTACCTCTAAGCCAGTTTTTTAACCTGACGGTGCTGGAAAGCAATAACCATGGAAAGGGTAGTCGCGGGTTCGAAGTTGGCCTGGAGATCTGAGTTTGCAAACATCTCAGCTACACTGCGGTTGCATCATATAATACGCTGTCATGCAAAAATAATAGGCAGTAAATAAAAAGTTAAGCAATGTGATTTCCAGTGCATCGTCAGCGTAACTGGATTCAATGCCAATTTGTGCTCCCTGGATCATTCCCCTGTTGATGGGTGATTGTTGATAGTGCCTACATACAAACATATATATATATATATACATATATATATATATATATATATATGCATATATATATATATATATATATATATATATATATATATGTATATATATACATCATGAATATACATACACATATATATACATACATGTATATTTACATCCACGAATCTCCCTCATATGAGGGATCCCGATAGCCGGTTAGTCGCTAGGCAACGTGGCGCGTACTCAGGTGGTGACCAGGGGGTTAATCGCGGACCAGAAAGCGACCTTTTGCTTCCCTGAGACGCAGGCGGATCCAGGGGATGGACTCCCTCTTTCTGCTGCTCCGATTTGGCCCATATTTTCTTTATTTACGAGGCGTATTCATGCACGCGTGTGTGGGTGCGTTCTAGTTTATGCGGATTGTACTCTACGAGTCAATTCGGCCAAAAAGCCTGCAATCATTTGACAAGGAATTATATGGTAGGCGGTTAGGAGTGGCCTCCAACAAATAAGTTCCATGCCCACTATGGGAGAGCCTGGCAAGCTAGCTGTGAGTATACCCTACACCCATGTTTAGAACCCAGCAAGCTATACGTGGGTACCAAAAAAGGCAAAAAACAGTAAAAAGAAAAGGCCTCATTCTCCTGACCCCGAAAGAGCCCCGCAGTTTCGCAGCGTTGGGTAGGACGAGTAGGGAGAGGCTGGCAAAATCTCAAGGCCAATGGAAGCTGCCTGGATCATGAAGAACTAAGGTGACGACCTATACCTTCAATGCACATAAACTTGCATCCGAGTCCTTGATAGAAGATTTGCTCATGCAAGCAAGAAGGATAAGGTACGACGTCATCGGCCTGGCCGTGACGAGAAGACGCCACCCTTTCAACGCCGTCTATGACACCGCAGAAGAACTGTTCCTCGGAACATGCGACAGTAGAGAGTCGGCGGCGTCGGCGTTCTCGTCAACACGAGTTTGTCCATGAACATCGATTCATTCAAACAGCTTACACCCGGAATCGGACGTGTACGATTAAAAGGATATGGATCAATACCGGGTTTGACATTCTTCGTCGTTTACGCACCGACTTCAAACTTCAAAGAACAAGTCGAAGCGTTCTATGGGGATGGAAAAGTTCTACAAAAAGACCATACATTCTTCAAGGTCAACACTGGAAATTTTAACGCCAGGACTGGACCAAGAAGCACGTCTGAAGAACGTCACATTGGGACTCACGGATAAGACTGGAACGAGTAGGGTGAGTGGCTCTCTGAGTTTATCATGACGACCAGGACCACCCATGGTAACTCGCAATTCCGGAAGCCGCACCCTCAACGCTGGACGTGGCAGTTTCCCAATGGAGAGTACCATAACGAATAGATCACATCATAGTAAACAGAAGGTTTTGCTAACCGATGTCGCTGTTGTCCCAAAAATTCTACATGGGATCCGACCATCGCCTCTTTCGTGCAAGATTCTACTTTTCTCGGAAAGGAGAAAAAAGCCAACAAATTCAAAAACCGAAGTACTAGCACCACCATAAAATGGGACTTATTCAATTCACTGGTAGGCTAGTGGAAAGATGCCGTTGCTGACAGTATCGACGAGGAATACGATCAGATCATTCATCATCTTCACGTTAGCGTTAGGAAAGCTGAGAGTGCGAAAGTCAGCAAGAGACGTCTGCCTCCAGAAACAGACTAGCTGATACGCCAGCGTGGAATCGCACGAGCTGCAAACCGCGAACTAACGTCCGAAAGTGCAAAATAATGCAGAGAGGCGATAAAAGAATATCTTAAAGAGAGCAGAGAAGCAGAAATTGTCGAGGCTGCAGAGGCTGGAAAAAAGCATATAGTAACTATTCCTTAAATAGTTTCTATTCTCTACGATATCATGTGTCCTGTACTAACTATTTACTTATAACTATCTTAAATCTATCCATTCATGATGTATAAGTCTTTGTACCGTTTCGACATGTACTTCCGATGAAAACCTTTGTACATGTTATTCCATCTCTTTCACATGACCTCTTGATAAGACGAAAACCTTGTACAAACTATTCCATCTCTTTCACATAACCTTTTGATATGCCTTTGCCTAGCCTTTCAGATAACCTTTTTCTACGAACTACTCCCTTCGCTATCTGATTAAGTTCTACGTTGACGAAGCCTCCGGCATCCCGTTTCATTTGATGTACTTCTCCGCATGTACCGTATCATGCTCTGAATCAGCACTATCTCTGACTCCCTCTGTAAAACCTCACCAATTACAGACAGAATATAAGGAACAAGAGTAGCCACAGAGACTAGTGTTCGTCTTCCAATCTACCATTGCCTGGGTTCCAACGCTCAGTGCTCGTCTTCCAGTCTTCCAGTGCTTAACTTCCAGTCCCTCAGTTCCTCAGTGCTCCAACTCCAGTGTTCGCCTAGTTTCCTTCAATTGTATCACTTGTTCTCCCCCTACTCAGTACATAGAGATTCTTCGTGAGCTGCACAAGAATTTCACAACCAAGATATCACCATTCTACAACGATATTAACATTGATGTCAAAAGAGGAGGTAGGCAAGGCGACACCATCTCGTAGTCCCGTTGATCGTCGAGTGACTCGAGCGGGCGCCAGTAAATTTTCCAATTTTCCTTGCAGCGTGAAAGAGTAGCTCAGTGGGTCCTGTTCGCTCTAGGGACTCGTCGAGCATCACATCTTTCTTCTAGCTTTTTCGTAAAGAACTATGACTATCGGATCATCATTCAGTGCTTTTGACATCCCGAAGAATCCAGTCACTAACGGCTCTTGTCTTTCGGTTGTCATTCATACGCATTACGTGTCCCGCCCACCTTATCATCGACTGTTTGGCGTACAGAACGGCATCTTTGATTTTTGATCGCTGACGCAGGTTGGAGCTTCGCATCCCATCCCTTGTGTTGAGCGGGATACTACTCCTAACATCGTCCTTTCGACTGTGCGTTCGATATCGCTGAGTGATCTTTTCATCCTGCTTACGCAGCGACCAGGTTTCTGACGCATACGTTAGGGCAGGAAGTACCGTTGAGTCGAAAAGATGGGCACGAAGTCGGGTGTTCTTTGTCCTCTTCACTAGATGCCCAACGCTCTTTAAAGCTTCCCAGGCCGCTCGTTTCCTTCTGCTCAGCTGTGTAAGTCGTTCACCATATTGGTTTCCCGACCTAGATAGACAAAACTGGAGCATACGGAGATATTCGTTGCGCTGAGCGTGAATGGGGCGTATGAAACCAATCCGTTCTTCATGAACATCGTTTTTGTGACATTTAGTCGAAGACCAATCTTCCCACAGGCTTTATTAAAGTCGGCAAGCATACGTTCCGCCTGGCTAATATTTGGTGTTATTAGGGCGATGTCATCAGCAAAGCTAAGATGGTTTAACTGCCGACGATCGACTTCCACTCCCATATTATCCTATTCTAATGTTCGCATGACGTTCTGGAGGGTGGCGGTAAATAATTTTGCCGAGATGGTATCGCGTTGCCTAATACCTCTTTTAACGTCAACGTTAATATCGTTGTAGAATGGTGATATCATGGTTGTGAAACTTTTGTACAGCTCACGAAGAATCTTTATGTACTGAGTAGGGACTCCTTGACTATCCAGGGCTTTCAGGACTGCTTCTATCTCGACTGAATCAAAGGCCTTTTGTAAATCGATGAAGGTGAGACAGAGCGGTCTTTTGTACTCTCGCGATACTTCAATGAGCGTTGTTATCGTGTGGATGTGGTCCATCGTACTAAATTCTTTTCGAAACCCTGCTTGCTCACATGGCTGTCCTTCTTCCAGTGTTCTGTCAATCCTGTTTAGGATGACTCGAGTGAAAAAGTTCGCAGACGACAGATAGCAAGCAGATTGGGCTATAGTTTCCGATATCGTGTATGTCACCCTTCTTAAACAATAACACGGTCTTGCTGTCTTCCACTGAGTAGGTACCTTGCATTCAGACAGGTAACGAACGTGTGAACAGCCGAGCCAGTGTGTTTACGAGGGCTGGTGGAAGGTTCTTCAGGTGTTCTAGCCTTATTCTGTCCGGACCTGGTGCTGTTCGATTTTTCACCGACAAAACGGCATGTCAGATTTCCGAACGGAGAACCGAGGGGTGCAACATATCCATCCTCCTTTATTTCATTTGACGAAAGGTGGACGTGGCTGTCAAAGAGATCTGAGTAGTATTCGTGAATGATTTTCTCCATCGCCTTTCTGGACGCTGTAACTGTTCCGTCTGGGCGTCGGAGTGCAATCATCTTGGTCTTGTAATTGGCGAAGCTTCGCTGGACTTTGCGAATGCTTTTCCCAGCCTCTGCAGCTTCGACCATTACTGCTGCTCTTCTCTCTTTTAAGATCTTCTTTTATCGCCTGTTTGCATTGTTTTGCAAGTTCGGACGTTAGTTTGCGGTAGCCTGCAGCTCGTACGATTCCACGCTGGCGTATCAGCTCGAGTGTTTCTACAGACAGACGTCTCTTGGTGACTTTCGAACTCTTAGCTTTCATAGCGCTAACGTTAAGATGTTGAATGGGCCGATCGTATTCTTCGTCGATGTTATCGACAACGGCATCTTCCCAACAGCCGACTAATGAATTGAATAAGTCCCAGTTTACGGTGGTTCTGGGACTTCGGTTGTTGAATTTAACGCCTTTTTTCTCCTTTCCACGAGAAATAGAAATCTTGCACTAAGGAGACGGTGGTCTGATCCCGTGTAGAACATATATATGTATATACGTATATATGTTCTTACGAAAGAACTCTTGTTGAGCTTTTGGGTTGTTGATGGCACAGTAAGCATAAAAAAACTGACCGAAAGAAAAGCAAAGCAAGGGCCTCGGTGGTGGAGTGTGTAGGACGTCTGCCCCGGAAAAGGTAATTGCGGGTTCGAGGCTGGCCTGTGGTTCTGAGTTTTGCAAATATTTATCCCAGCATCAGTGAGACTATTAAAAGTTCCTCGATGAAATACAACCATACGAGTTGTTTTTTGTTTTAGCACCAACATTGATATTTCTTGCTGAGCAGCCTTATACAACGTTTTGTTACTAAAACGGCATTGTAGGAAAAAAAAACTACTAAACGTCTTCTGCAGAACGAAATTTGAAAATGAACTCAACACTTGGAGGTAGTTCAGTTATAAATTAAAATAATGGAAGATAACGTTAAGAAGCAACTAACAACAAATACTAACACGGAACATACCCATACACTCGTTCAAAGAAACAGTGGCCTTCTTAACCAGAGCAAGTGAATCCCGCACATACTTTTCCGTATCATAATCAACCGTGTTAGAACGTGCAAGCAAATTTCCCAGTTCTTTCAACCATGTTTTCATGTTCTGAAATACAGAAATTTCAGAACTGATAACTCAGTTCCAACTTTGGAATGATTACGTCACTCATTTCATTACCTGTTCGAAGTTGTATTGGCTATATAAAGCATCTTCCTCGGCTGCATTCAAACTTGATATAATTTTCATCATGTCGTACGTAGTCTTATCCGTCCCCCTAAAAAATAGTTTTAAATAGGATAAAAAACACCTAGAATGGCAAGTGTTTCACTGAACGATATCCATGATATATAAACCGACTCACATTTCTGCTACAAACAAGTGAAAGATCAGCATCTTCATTGTTTCCATCACCGGCCACATCATCTCGTAGCATTAGCTCTTCATCTCCCTAGCGGAGGAGAGTTACCGCCTTCGTCAGCACCAAGCTCTTTTACCCTAAAATTCCGGCGGTAAGAAGTTCTGATATACTCAACTATGTCTTATGAAATGTGAAATAATAGCATCCAGAAAAAGGTTTCCTCCAGAAAAATTGGTGCAACTGTAGGAAAAACGCCTAATAAGTTTCGCATAGAACTGGTGAAAGCTACACAACAGACCCAACACTTATCTCGTATAATTCGATGCCTTTATCTTCAATTCTTACTCTTCGCAGAGGATGCAGTTAGAAACGTGTAAATGATATGGTGAAAAAAATAGTCTCCGGCAAAAATTCTTTTAGAAAAATCTGAGAAACTGAAGCTACTCGGGTGACTGCTATGCCTGGGAAACAATATGGCTATACAAGGAACCCTGAAATAGAACAAAACGCACCTATCTGCGTAGCGCAGTGTATTAATTGTGTGTTCGCAAGACGACATACCAGGGCTTATCATTGCTATCTAAAGTTACAACATATTTAAAAACCATGTCTTACGAAAATAAAGTATCCAGTGTCATTTAAAAGCTCTTAATTTTAGATAAATCAATCTTTTTGGAAAGCATCACTTCAAAAAGGACGAACCATACAAGTGCGTGCTTTCTCCCCAATGAAGGAATCACGGAGAACCAACGTCAGCTTCGACGTCCGAAATGGGACATGCTGGCTATTTTTAGCCATTGCTCGGATACACTCCTGACAAGAAGTCGATATACAGAGTATGGGATCACCCTTCGTAGGTAGCAAAAAATATAACAGGAACAGGATCGCAAAAACAACAGAAATTTTAAACCGACCATCATTTAACCTCGGTAGCAGAATAATCAACATGTATTTGAATTTCCGACTTTACATGAAGTTGATAAACAGATTTATTCGGCAAACGTTTCGACGTCTTCGTCTTCATCACAGGCGAAGATACGAGTCAGTGGTCCACAGTTGTTCGTATTCTCTATGTGGCGTCGTCAACTGTGGACCATCTACTTGGATCATCGGCTCTAATACAGACAAAGACGTCGAAACGTTAGCCGAATAAATGTTTATCAACCTCTTGTAAGCTCAACAATTTAAACACATGTAGAAATTTTAATATTGCATGAAGAAATATTTGCTCAGCAGAAATAAGGAGGACAACATACAAACCTTTAAGGCCAGGAGTGATTTGTTGATTTCCGCTCCCTCATGGCGTGTTTGCTTATCAGAATTACCAGTATCTTGACCACGTTCATTACCCGCCAAATCTATCAACGAAAATTTCCCCCATAATTTTTTGTCCTTTCTCAATATAATCTGAAAAACGGCGTGAGATCTACTCGAATTCGAGTTCGCAGAGGTTGTACCAGCCGTACGCATGTCAGTACCCTGTCGAATCAATCCCAGAACCTAGGAATCAAGAACACATATTCTTTAATACAACAAATATCGTCATCATTGCTTTGAGCGGTTGTTAATCAATAACGACTAAACGACAACAAGGATGCTGAGATACTAACAAAACTCAGAACCTCAGGTGAGCAAAGCGCAAAGAATTTCACATAATACACTGCTATGAAAAGAAAAAGTGCAGCAAATAAAAGTTGTAAATCGTAAGATAAATATGCCCTAGTTTCGTACTTCACACATCGCTGCATAAGTATCTTTATGCCCTAAGAGAGTTTAAGAGTGAGTTATAAGTCACATACACAATCCTTTAAGCCCATGATCCTACGTAAACCAATGAACTGGTACGTTTAAATGTACCCAATAGATTCGATCATTCTATTCTCATGGGTATCATCAGAGTATTAGAAACATCCATAGTTAACTACCAAGAAGAAGTCCAAAATTAGTCGCCAGAGGGAAAAAATTGTGCTTACAATTTTTGAGACCAAAGCGACCTGTAATACCATAAATGCCCAATGATTCACATTTACGACGATGTAACCTCTACGGGAGTCAGACGCGCAAATGGCCGCTTTAAACTTAACCAACATTTCTCCGCGCTCCGTTTTTGCAGCTGAGATGTGGACTAATACTTCAACCATGTCAAGAAATCTGCGTACCACTTACAGAGCGCCTGAACCATTGCCTCCTGAAAATTAATCAGCACTCACAGCTTCTAGCCGGAATGCGCACCTCAGATCTTCGAAAGCTATACCATGTTCGAAATCCCAGAGAATATGCAGCGATAGCAAAACACAGATGGGCCAGTCACATAACAATAAGAACATGGGAAAGATAGACGAAAAGAACAGTGGAGTGGACTTCAACAGAATGTAAGCGTAATCTTTAAAGACCACCTAAACAACGTGGCTGACGTGAACCATCTGCGTTCGCAGATGGAAACGCTTTAAAGAATTCGAATGGGCCTCAAAGACGTCACCATGCTCGAAGCAGACAATCACCATGAACAACAATTGCGCGAGAGATAAACCAATGGGAATTAAGCGGGGCCCCCGCACCACCAGTGAAGACGGGCCATCCAAGCAAGTATATTCCAGCTCCTACTAAATTTTATCATTTGCAACAAAGGCTCCTACCTACAAATTTCGGCTCGCAAAAATATATAATCTTCTATTCTATCGAGCTGAAATTCCCTGTTTTATGGAACCCATAAGATGTATTTTTGCACAATTTTCCCTGGATAAAGTCATATACAGTGCGTGAAAGCACTTCAAGAAGCAGGACGTGTTGAAGTTCCTCAACGAATCGTTACTGTTGGTAAATGCGCGCTCTCGTTTGAAATGTTAGAAACTAAAATTCGTTTTCTACTTCCTATTAATATCATATTTAGATAAATGGTTAGATGACAGCCTTGGGAGTGATGAGTCAACATTTCTACGGATCTACCAAATAAGCGATATTATGAAGGGACGACATCGAAACTACAGGAGCGTAGAGGTTACATCAAGCTTGAGTTTCCTGGTAGTTCCACAGGTTAGACAGTAGTTTGCTGACGTGAACTGTCATTCATACAGTAACACAAGGCCTTTTAACGCCTTTTAACACTAGTGCTCGGTGTTTGCCAGAAAATGTTGACTTCGACCTACCAATGAGCATCTAGTTGTATTAAGCATTAATAGCCATTATAAGAAAACTCTGCTCTTACAACAGCAGACGATAATTTTTCCATTAATGGATAAGCGGAGAAGACGAGGACTCCAAAGACTAGTAGCAGAGACTTTGACGTTGCGCAAAGGTGAAGAAAATCTTTCTGGAACATTTTTCCAAAAGCTAAACTTCTTTACACTCACTATTTTCAAAAAATTTGAAAAAAGTTTGATTGTTCAAAATTTCGTACGCCAGCCACAAAAATTATCAATTTGCTGAGAGCATAATCGTGTCCTGTTAGACGAAACACCAGCCTTTTGGCAAAAAAAAAGCGAAAAAAGTAAGTTACATGGCTGCAACTACCCAAACATGGTAAAACAACCGGTTTTGTCGGCAAAGATATCTAGATTCTACTAGTCTTCACGGTAATCAATAATATCCATTATTATCTGGGATGATTATCTAAAAAAAGACAAAGGCGACCGATGTTTTCGCATCTTTTGACGCTTACAGAGGTCATGACGTCGGGTAAGTGTTAATGGGTAAGCACTTGCAGTGATAATATTACAAGTTTCGTTAGTCATAAATATTGCAAACATAGATTTCTGGGCTAAAGATCAATTTTTGAATTTCTTCTTGGTAGTCGACAGTCAATGTTTCATTACTCTTATGATACTCTTGGGAACGTAATAATCAAACATGTTGAGTCCAATCCACTCCATCCGACCTCAAATTTAGTAGTTTCTTTTTTAACTCGACTCTATAAAAAAGTTTGTAGATGGGGACATAAGATTATGAAAATGAGAGTTTAAAATGAAATCACACAAAGAAGAAACTGACATCACTCTCACAAGAGACAGACACCTCTTGAAGACCAACGACTTGCACCTCTTTTTTACCGTCTTCTAGTACTCGCAAAAGAGTTTTATGTTTCAATAGATCAAACACCTAAATCAATCCGTCAAAAACCTTGCGTTTTCGTATACCACAGAAAACAGCCAGAATCGCAGTATACCTTTCCTCCGTAGATCTCGAAAAAACTACAGCTTACAGACAAATTCAACTTCTTATAATGTGGCGAGTGCTGCATCTTGAAAACGTCACTTGCCGTTAAAGCATAGATTCCTCCAGCACAGTTCTAAAACTATTTTTCTAGTACTTTTAACACTTCCAATACCAACTTTTTATTAACCTCGGCAGTAATAAATAATCCACTGTCCTCTTGATGAGGAAACACAAGGCTGTTATCAAATTAACTTATTTACTGTTACTTTCAAAGTTTCTTGCTAACCATTAATAAATACATATATGTGTATACATGTATATATACATATGTATAAAGTAAGGTGAAAACGCAGAAACGGGCCTGGTTCCCTGCCTGTGAAATCTCCACCCATTGTGTGTGTCTTCCCAGAACCCGTTTGTCCATAAGCGAAGCAAGTGGCAAATCCTTGCTCGAAAATGGTTTTAACTAGAGGTTGAGCAGTAAATCTAAAGGAAAACAGTAAGGGATTTTTCATCACCTTTCTATGATGTAATTGAAGAAATCGGACAAAAATCGAACAAAAAAGTGGATAAAAAAACTCGATAAGGGAGGTCAATAAACGACTTACTTATAGACCATTTCGTTAGACGTGTTTTCATCAAATGTATAGTCAAACCGAAACTTTTGATTATCTAAGTACTTTGTGAGATCAACCTTGACTTGTGGCTGATGAACGATTAAATGGTCGCGGTTTGGAATTGTAATCACCTAAAAAACTTCTTTAACACTGCACAGGAATGCCAAAAAATGTATTCAGTGGGGTAAACAATGGTTACAAAGAACTATCGCTACAAGCACGACATCAAAAAATCTTTTTGGTAAAGTTGTGATGCTGCAATACTTCGATATATACCTGAATGGCCCGTCCTCAGTGATTGTGCGGACCCCAGCATAATCTCCACTTTTTCGGAGTTCTTCTGGTTTAGCCATTGTGGCTCCCTGAGGTCCTAAAGTCAGCCAGGCCAAAGTCTGCCACAGGTCGTCACCACCACAGACAGTCGCCGCCCTTGTGAATTAGAAGGAGACTTGTCATCGTGCGACTAGTTTGGTACCAGGACGGTGACGAAATCTGATATTGGTTTAGTCTTAGCTGGGCTTCCTGATGGAAACGCTGGACTCCTTCTCAGCTTGGGAGAAACTGCCAGGGGGATGAATCCCTCCGCTGTACATCGCAGCCCGACACCCAGGAACACCTCCAGCCACGATGAGGCGGTAAACCGTTGGATGGATGCTGCAATAACGAAAAGAAACCACTATAAACGTGATACCTCGATTTCCTTTTTGCTGATTTCCTTCTTGTTGAGAGGACGTTTTCTGACACAAACAGAAATACGGTTATCCACCACATGATCACTCATTTTGAGAGGACGGTAATCTATCTGAAGAAACCTTATGAAATATAAATTAACATAATAGTTTACTTCATTGAGAGAACAGATAAATAAGTCCTTCATCGTAACCTGCACATCATCAATAATCTCATTAATATTCAAGTGTCTAAATTAGTCACAAGCACTAGTTTTTGTATAATAAATGTCTCAAACTAGTGCTACCAAATGGGCTCAACCAGCTTGGAGACTTCAACAAGCAGTGAACCCTTGCTTCATGTTGTTCTTTCTTAGAGACTAGACTGAAAAGAAACAGGCATCTTGCCGGTTATGGCCCTCGCTTTAAACCTATCCATCATCAGGGACGCCCTCACATAGCTGCGTAACTAACAGGCTCGGAACCCTCACATGAGGATATCCACGTTTCAAAAAACCACTAAGAACCCAAATGACGTTCAAATACCGACCTGTGATTGATACTCTCTTATCATCAGCAAAAACTGGTAATTTGGATTACCAGGATCAATGCTCTTCTCTATCTCCTTCTGTCTTTTCACATGGTTCTAAACGAATTTTTTCTGGAGCTTTCTAAATGGAAATGTACGCACAGTACAAAAAGGTGGTCATCAGCAGAAGCAATAAACCTTGCTAACCTGCTGAGCTCTTCGTTCTTCACGTTCCTTTTGCAACCTCTCAATGTTAGCGACAGTTGAAGATTTGACTTTTGGTTCGGGAATTGCGGGGGCAGAGTTTAAATCTTCCATTTCTGATGACCGAACCATATTCGATGGTTGGGGAATGCGGTCTACTGGAGTAGTGGCCGCACTACCCGTTGCTTGCTTAGTTGAACCTAGAACTGGTGATAATTCATGACAAACATTACATATAAAAAATGGACAGTGATGAAACAGCGCAAAAAAAAACTTTGTAAAGCTTTTCTAAAACTCGCCAGTCGTGATCTTCTGTGGGGCAACCAAACCACGAGGTGCGGCACGATGAGTAGGAGGTTGGATGATCGTAGCTTCCTCATTTACCAATGTTGTCAAGTCATTACCACTACCAATACGATCCAGTAATAAAGAATGGCTAAATGAATCATTTTGCTTCGATATTCACATTTATGAGCAAGTAAGAAATCCCAAATAATCAAAATTTTTTTATTTCTGAATGTTAAAAAAGGACAAAGCTCTCGGCGTTCATCAATCCGTGAAGGATGCGCCATGAATTCGACCTTTATTAAGCATCGTTGGGGATGTTTGAATGCATATCTCGCCTTTACAATGACTTGCGGTGGCCTACCGATGCGTCGAACCAGTGCTGCTATCCTCCCGAGACAAGTCTGGTAGCAATTTGCCAACTTCGGAAGTGATGGAAGACTTGGTGATCCACAGGCGCGGGGATCGAATGTTATCGTCACAGTTTGCGAACAGCACGAGCAAGTTATTCAGATGCTTCTTGTACTATTCTACTTCCTTAGAAGATCGCTTCGAAAATCAGCTTACCGCACAGCGGCTGATGAAGAAGAGGTGGATTCAGAATGATTGCGATGATTCGGAACTACTTTCCTATTCAAACGAGGAATTTGCATGTCGTATAGCATTTCATTCTCATCATTGTTCTCCTGAAACTGAACTTCACAAACGAATCGGAAAAACGCTCAGCAAAGAAAAGGAGATGACCAATGACAGAAGTTAAAAACCACTCACTTTATGGGACTGAATCAACGTCTTCGATAACGAATCTTTCCCTTTTAGCGTAGGATTAATGGCCAACAGTGAGACAAGATCAATCTCCTTCCCTTTTGTTTCGCCCTGAAAAATGACTACTATCAAGGTCCTGAGCTCACATTCACTGAACTACTTTTTCTACAAAATCCACAAATCCATTGTATCACTAAAATCTTTTTGGAAAGAAATAATCAACATGTTAGCACACTCGTGATGACGTGCATTGAAAACAAATTACAAGAAAAAATCGTCCTTTCAATTTTAAAGCAGCATATTATTCCTCGCTAGAATTCATGAAATTTTAGTTTACTGTTGCCTCGAGCAATGAAGCAACTAAACCTGCATCATCTCAGCACGATGGAATAGTGTCCTCGAATTCATCGGCAACGGCAGATTACGCACTTCTCTCCAGACTTCCAATTTTCTACTGTTTGAAATACTGGTGCGGAAAATGAAACACTCTCTCCTACAACTCTCTCAAGGCCTACGGTCCCCAAGAAATCGAGTTGAAGAAGTGTTAACGACAAAAAGGCTGATATAAAGGCAAAGCAGGGGTTTGGTTGGTGTGGTGCGGACCACGTGGGCTCCTAGTAACGGTAATAGCCGTTTGAACCCCACATGAGGTACCGAGTTTTCCTCATATCGCAGCCCTCCTATAATGTATTTCAAATCGTATCCCATCATGCAGGAAAAAAAGAATAGCAAAAGTTAAAAAATGTTACCAACAGTTGTAGGAAAGCAACAGGGTTGAGAATGGGTTAACATATATTGCAACCTCAGAACACTACGGCAAAAAAAACTACCCACCTTAATCTATGATGCTTCAAACTGTAAATGGTATGCTGGTGTAATCACGCCTTTCAAAACCATAAATATGCTTTACTTGGATACTTGGATGGCCCTTCCTCACTGGTTGTGTGGACCCCAGCACAATCTCTACCCTCTCGGAGTTTTGCTGGTTTAACCACTGTGGTTCCCTGGAGTCCCGAGGTCAGCCAGGCCAAAGTCCGCCCCGGGTCGTCACCACCACAGGTAGTCGCCGTCCCTGTGGATCAAAGGGGATTTTCCATCATGCGACTAGTTTTTGCACCAACACGGTAACGGAACCTGGTATTTGTTTACCCTTAGCTGGGCTTCCCTAATGGAAACGCCGGACTCTTTCTCAGCTTGGGAGACCCTGCCGTGGGATGAATCCCCCAGCTGTACATCGAAGCCTGACAACCAGGAACACCTCCAGCCACGATGAAGCGGTAAAGCGTTTGGAGGACAAATGTGCTTTAGTTATACAAAAAGTCTATTTTTTAATACGTTGTTAAAATTTGCACCTAACAAAACAATGAAGGCACAATACCATTAACACCGGCGTGATCCTAGTCCCTGCCCTTTATCTAGCTAAGAGTCCCCATTTTTGAACTACATGAAAAACCGCAGCAATGATGCAAATTCACGAGTTACCACTGACCTTGAGGATGACGCCCACAAAGCGTGCTTTCGCCTTTTGTGAAGAGAAGCATTGCACTAAAATCTATAAACATCGCTGAAAGAACCCCTTGAGCATATTTTTTTATAGGACTCTCTTTCACATTTACTGTGCGAATCTCAGCACTTCTCGCATCCGATTCGTTTCCTCGCATCCATCATCACGAAGGTGTTCCACTTTTTACGTGCAACTTCGGCGGCTACTTAAGGATTTTCCTTTCATCTTGAATGTCGTTGAATGCTGCTCGAGGCGATTCTCCCTGAGTCCTGCGATAGCCGTGCTACAGCGTTCTCACTTGTAATGATTGATTTTTCCCCGGACAAGGTCGGCACCAATTTCGCGACTCCGGAGGGGTAAGAATATAAGAAAAAGAAAGAAAAAAAGGTAAGAAAAAAAGAATATAAGAAGCTTGGTGAGCCCAGAGCGGGCTCGAACTAGCACAAGGCACGTCATGATCGGCGTCACTACTACTGTGCTATACGCCCATTTGAGCATAGTTTACGAAGTTTTTTATTCACAAGTTTTCTTTTCGAACCACTACACTGCAAATAAGAAATTTTCAAACCAATTTTTCGCCTGTAAGGAAATTGGCGATACGCATAAAACCGTGTTTGAGGGATATTCTGATAGCCGAATACCCAGGGAAAAGTCACATTTGATTTCAAAGCCTTACTGTGAGCTAAACTCTCCAACAAACACATGTCATGGAAAATTTTATATTGCTAACATGTACAACATGGATTTTTTAAAGTAAACAGCTAGGTGAATAGCTATGATTACTTTCCCGAAATAATTACCCCTGATAAGAGTGCATCAGGTTATTCACTAGCAAATTCCCGTAGCTGGGATTTTTTGATAACTGCCAGTAACCACAGCATCTGAAAACTACTGAAACTTAACGTAGGATCCTACTCGCCTTCCGATTCCCCTTCAAGAATATGCAATTTTTCTAAATAACATCTTCACCATACCGATTTTTACGAAAACTTGAGAAGACGCTGGTAAAATAAAGGTACCGAAACTAATAATGTGAGCATAACAGCAGCCAACGTCAGTAATCACCGTATAATCTTCGACGCATGGTCTTTGCTTGGTACAATCGCTTAGCTGCTAGAGATCCCCCCAAGATAAAAGGCGAATCACATACTCCAATGGTCTACAACTTCAGTGCGATGGGATAGACGAAATTCGAAGTCATCGGCAAAGAATTTGAAAAGTGTATCAGCTTTTAATAACTCAAAAGACAGTTTCTATAAACCTCGGCATAAATAGTTGGTGCTTATTTACATGTTCTTTTGAACTAGTCATGTTGAGCTGATATGAGGTTCGTAAAAGTTTTCTTTGTCGTTGTTGTTGTTGTTGTTGTTGTTGTTGTTGTTGTTGTTGTTGCTGTTGTTGTTGGTCATTGTCGTTTCGGCGATTTTGCCTTCCTCAGAGCCGCGCTGCTACTTCATAAGAACATATAAATAAATATATCGATCTTACTTGTAACTATGAAATTCGTGGTACAAGATACCTTCACTTGAAAGTTAAAGTCAAGATCTGCTCTTGGCTACACATGTGTTTCCCATATTTGAGTCGTACTTTCTGAATAATTTTGAAAACGCTTTGACATATAACTTGGCTCACCTTCAACGACGGTTTAACACATCCAATATTTGACAACAGAAAAATTAAAACCAATATACTTTGATCTACCAATGTACATTCTTCTTTTGCTTTTTTAAGAACCTTAAAGTTTTATCAAAGGCTAGATGGATAACCCTAGTCGTTGTGCAACTGCAACAGCAGGGAAAAGAACTTCAGAAAAGAAACAAGGAAAACTTGACTCTAAATTCACGATTAGTTATAAAATTATAACCTAGCAATATAAAAATCCTCAGGGATAATCTCTGAACACCTACAGACCGCACCAACATCAGTCACTCTTTTCCCTCAAGTAGTCTATTGACTCTATAGGACGAAATGTTCTTTCTCGAACACTACTTTTCCCAAATAGGTGTTCAAAGAGGAAAACGAACAATCGACATAACAATTCTATCGATTGATTACCATTACTAGTTCAGATAGGATGGCTTAGTACTAAAGCAGTTGTTTAATATTCTAGAAAAACCTTCCTTTTCACATGTGCTACCCATGAGTCATATCCAACTCCTCATTAGCATCCACAGGATATCAGTATGGAAATATTCCCGTTCTTCGAACCCTTATTGGTGGATACTATTAATAAAAAAATCAATCGATAGCCAAATAAACTGCCTTCTCGAACCATTCCACCAGCACCGCTTTGCGTTCGGGTTTGAGTTGAGAGACAACCGCACCATGCACTCGGCCATCAGATCTTTAAAAGAACTTTGTGTGAACTAGTATGATATGCACATGGCAGTGGACGTGTGGAAAATTTAGACAACATCAACTTCTTGCCTCTAAGATCAAACTTTTGAGCTTAGTGAGTTTAGTAAATCCCACGCAGAATCAGACCATACGAGCGAGAAAGCGCTCACAACCTCTGAATGTCCACGTGCATTCCCACTTCGATCCTTTCCATTTTCCCCTAAGAAATCGAGTCTAAGTTGGCAGCAGAACGAGTGACCCCTGGAAGTACAGGAAATACGTGACCAAAAAAATCACAAACATTTACATTCACGTGGAAAACGAAAAGATGACTTCAGAGATTTCATCACAAGAAGTGATTTAAAAAGTCAGGTCACTTAAGTCAAATCAAGCCAGAATGATAACCTCAAGAAAAACACCAGACTTCTTCTAATTAGAGCTAAGCTAATTAAATTAGGTTACAGTTAAATAACGCGAACAGTTTTAGAGAATATTGATTGCTTTCACAGGCTTCCAAAACGGATATTCGAAAAGGAAAACTGGCTTTGGCAGGGGAATATATTAGCCCTTACGTTAAACAAACTTTAGACCCCCACATTACCGCGAAGCCGAGCGTCCTACGTATTGACAAGCAATAATTTCAAAACAGATTCTTATCGATCTTGGCGCTCCAAATTCATTGGAGCAGAAATAGGAATTAGCGCGCATAATCTTGGACCCATAACGTTAAAATCACAGATTACCCTAATTTGTTACCGAATCGAATCATACGTCAGACCCCACGGTAATCAGAACTATACTATTGACTGGAGATGCTCGCCTTTCTACATAGTCGACTTATAGTAAAATATCTTTTCGATAGACATAATAGTAAAGAAACTTAATTTGCTTAAGGCAAAAGGGACTTTATCCTTGTAGGGATTATACACCTCCCAAAGATTTACCGCCTCATCGTGGCTCGGAGGTTTTCTTGGGTGTCGGGCTGCGATGTGCAGCGGATGAATTCGTCTCCCTATCAGGACCTTCCAACCTGGGAAGCAGTCCGGTGCTTCCATCAAGAAGCCCAGCTAAGAGTAAACCAATACCAGGATCCACCACCGTCCTGGAATCAAACTAGTCGCTTGGAGGCAAATCTCTCGTTGAAAAACAAGAGCGGCGACTGCCTATGGTGGTGACGATGGCAGACTTTGGCTAGGATGACCTCGGGACTCCAGGGAACCACAATGGCTACGCCAGCAAAACTCCAAAAACGGAAATTGTGCTGGGGCCCGCACAACCAGTGAGGACAAGCCATCCAAGCATCCAAACAAGAGATTATCAAGCTGAGGTGTTACTTTGATGCTATTTGTATTAAGTGTCGCTTAGTATTTATTTTTGTTTTTGTTAAACGAAGCATTTGCTTTGTACGACTTAAGTGAAATTGGCTTATGTTGCTAGAGTCCATAAAAAGTTGCTTAATTTTGCATCTTTCTTCAATTTATGTACTTCAGTACTGGGACTTTAGAACTCTTTTAAGGATATACCTTCCTATATTGCCCTCAATCGATCGATCAACTCGCATCAGTCGCAGAAGTCCGTCGTCTTGAAGAAGTGGGGACTACTATAGCGATCACCAACGCCGTAGAATGGTTATCTCTTGACTTTAGCATTCAAGAAGAAAACCACACTCGACAAGCATTTAACATTTTAGTGAGAACAACTGCAAGTTAGGCCAAAGCTGAACCCGGACATGAACACAACCACACATCCTCATCGACGACGGTTGCTGAACAACGAGACAAAGCAGAGTGCTAAGGAAGCTTAGGAAGGAGCTAAGCAATGGCGACGGTTAAGAGGACAAAGCACAAACAAGAAATCTTGTTGCGTTGAACAGTCCCTTAACGATGCGCCATGAGTTCAAAATTCACCAGGCGTCGTAGAATTAGTTAAATGCGTGCCTAACCTATAATGACTTAGGTGACTAATGTATCAAGTCAACGTCCTTGTCTAAATAAACAAGTTCGGTACTAATTTGCGACACCTGAGGGATCGAGGACTTGATAAACTCGAAGCGCGGGATCGTACCATCGGCCGATATTGCAGAGCACTTCCAACCGTTGAGCTGCACGCCCCACGACAGCTATTACTTAGCCAATTCGCAATTCCCAATCAGAAAAATCAACAGATGTCGGGACAGTAACGATGAAAACAAGTAGTGTGTAAAGCACGATAACCACATCAGAATCATATACTATACATATTGATTCGATCCATCCATTTTTTTGTAGAACATGAAATGATTTTATTTGAGAGGGCTGGTGGCGCAATAGTAGTAGTGCTGTTCATCACGAGCAAGGCGTTGGTTGGACCTCAGCTATGCCCATAAAGCCTTTCATCTCTCCATTATCCGCTGTACCAGACTTGTCTAGGCTCAACTCACTACAATCCACTTAGGAACTCTCCAAAACCTCTCCCTTAAGATTCTGGGGAGGATCGACTCCAACAGTGTTCAACGACATTTATGACGAAGACGACAAACAAGAGCCCAGCCCACACGTGAGAAGCTCCGAAGATCCTTGTCCATGATGGATAGGAGGAAACGAATCGAATGCAAGGAGTGTCAGGATTCGTACTGTAGATATGAAGACGGGTAGTGCACAAAATGTCTATCGCTCAATCCCACTTTTTGATTAGTTTCTGAAAGTATCGAATTATTCTTAATCTGCTAAAATTTCATGATAGCATTGTTCCAAACACGGTTTTAGTACATTTTCTGTCAATTTTTCCTTATTCCATCTACTTTTAACTATATCCGAATGTTAAATGCTAATCAAAGTCGGCAGTGGTTCTATTCTTGAATGGTGAAGAGAATGACTCAGTGCTTTTGTCACAACATACATTAACGTATGGGAGAGGAAATGTTGGATCTTCATATCTTTTTGGGTATACGAGATTTTGAGAAGTGGACATATTGTCATCATGGCAATATTTAATAAATCTATCATGTACAATAGCGCGTGTGGTGCAGTGGTCGGAGGCGGCCTGCAATACACACGTGGAGTCGATCCGCCTCCCATTGCTCATCAACCTTCCATCCCTTCCGGGGTCGGCAAATTGTTACCAGACTTGTCTGGGAGGATAGCAGCACTGGCTCGATACATCGATAGGCCACCGCGAGCCATTGTAAAGGCCGGATATGCATTCAATCACCTCCAAACGATGTTTAATGAAGTCAAATGCAGAAGCGCATCCTCAGGATTGATCAACGCTGAGAACTTTATCCTTTATCCTTTATCATGTACAATTACTTGGAAGCTTCAATACTCGGTCTGCTCATTTTCTTGGACCACTTAAAATCGCGCAGGCCACAGTATGGTCTCTACTGCAATGGTAATTCGCTGTTTGTGTAAAATTTTCGTCATTAGAGTTTAGAAAACCATGGTTCGGCTTTTCGATGTCGTCGTCATTTGCTAGCCAGTGACCATCTGTTTTCAGAATGGCCATGATTTACTTTTGCAAGGCTTTGGGATGGAAATGTCGATATCCTTCTCGGTTTGGACACTTTGCTAGAGGGACGAACTCTCGTGCTGCGTATTGCAGTTCGAAGCTCAGCAAATTCCTACGGCCATGATGTTGCGCTTAACCAACGGGGCTATACAAAATAGAGTAGGTTTCATGTTCGTTCTAGTTCAGTGAGATGCAAGTGCGAAGTCATTCAACCTGCACTATTGTAGATGTCTTTTTAATTGTAGTACATCATGAATTAGGCGTAGTTATATTTGGAGCGCCTTGCATTCACGAAGCAGACCCCGCTCCTTATTGGAAGCGATCACCGGTCATTGATTTTTAGTATTTGTGAAAAAAACACTGAATTCAACATAGAATAGACCAGGAACTGATCTCTTGAAACCAGCCGTGATGCATACAAGCAATTTACACAAGTTTTAGTCTAAGTTTGGTGGCTCATCGACCACATGGTGTCAAGAGACATAGCTTCGCGACTAATTGACTTGAGAAACATCCCATGAGAGGCGTGCAAACGAATCACTGAAGAATTCATTAAGAATCGATTCAAGGACAGAAGTAATGGAATGCGTTGTGGGAAATATAAGCTAAAAGCATGATTAGAATCAGAAGTACTCATGAAGGAGGGAATGTTCCGTTAGAGAGAGAAGAAATGGCAAAATAACTTTGAAAACTTTGAATTATGCGATTTTAGACAACCAACAATGTCGACGTTCCTTCTGAGCGAAAGCAATGTTTCACATTCGGGAAAATCTAAAAAATTCATGATATATAGCCAACTACAATACATTATAAATAATGGATTGTTTAACAGGAACGTTCACTATAAAATTATGTCTAAATTCATTTCACAATATAAAGGAAAAAACTAGATAGGAAACAGATGGGATCGTTCAGAAGCAGGCAACAGCCTACGTTTTAATAGATGTACATTGTTGGAGAATTCAGATTCTCCAATGGAATATCCACTCTAGGCAAGCGCCAGGATTACCTTGCAACCCAACCCCGTTTTCTTTGTTAGAGTTCAGGAACGCCATCCATTCTTTCAATTGAAATAACATCGTTTCTTCGGAAATTCTAGCTTGGAATCTAGCGTAATTTTACATTGCTATGGGAAAGTGGGTTTAGTGACGACTGGACACAGAGCTTCTCCGGTTATAGGGAGTTTCCATGGCGAATAACACTTAGTAAGATTCATAATATTAATGGAAGAATAAAATAAAGCTCCATTTGCAGTCCAAGCAGCATACGAGCTTGACCAGTTTCTTAGATGACTATTGTATGGGTTAGAAACGAAGGGAAGAAGTGCTGGTATCAGAATGACTTGTCAAGACGGGTTATATAGGTATCTAAACGAAATAAAGTATAAAACTGCCGTCAGTGTTGATATACAGGAATATTTCGAAGAAGGGATAACCACGAAGAAAATGAAAAGTAAATTGCTCCCTGCAGAAGGAAAAAATCGGCACCTAAAAGCTTTATAACTCTTGACTTAGAAATACGGGCCCCGCTTCTTAGGTTTTGAGAAAGGAGATACTACCACAACGTAAGTTTATAGTTGACTTGTAATAAAAACATTTCTAAAAGATCAAGCCACTGGACGGTACAGCGATAGGAAACGTCGCGCGAAAACCATGGTGTTTCACTTCATTCGAAGGGAATGTACTTTTAAAGTCATGAAGTGTACTAAAGATTTTTTAAATTTCAGTACGACATCACCAAAACAAAGCGAATAATTCGTTTGGATAAGCCGAGAGGAAACGTTTGAAAAAGTGAACTTTTCTGTAAACAGATGTACTGTCATTGTGATCACCCTGCCTTTTTAAATCATGTCTATCCATTAGCAACTTCTTTACTCGAAGCTCTTTATAGCAACTGTTTCACCAGCGGATCCATTCGCTAAGCATGAAATAAGGAGAGTTAGTCAATTAAATAGGGAAAAAAATGGTTCAAACAAGGCACCTGATAATCACGTGAGGTTTTCTTGCGATGGTCTATGTTATAACACGTGGTTATCACATGAGTGGTGAGTAATGGCTGTGATTACAGCTTCCATTTTGCGAAAATTCGCTCAATATGCAAGCAAGCTTTGTGTTTTCATGCTTCTGATGATCACTTTAAATGCAAAGAAAGGTCTCCGGCATGATTTCCGCTTGAAGAGATGCTGCATGGTTCAGGAGTTGAAGGCAGAAAGGGGATTAAAGTACGTTTCTTGCCACTAATTCCGTATTGTAGTTAGAGTTTTGGAGAAACGTTGCACAGAGGAGGTCATTCGTGACATTTCGCTGGAAACTATTCCTTCCAAGTTTTTTTCTTTATACCGTATCTTTATGATTTCCTTGTCTTGTAGAGATGTGCAGCTCACACTTATTAGCATGCTATCATTCGTTGGGAACTCCTTCCAGTTAGGTTAAGCAACCAGTTTACTCTCTTCTTCATAAACTCATCAGTGATGATGGAAATGAGAAGCGGTCATTTTTGAAACATTTTCATTGTATAAGACTTTTCTTTTCACTCTGAGGGAAAATGAGGACTAAGTCTATTTTCCAACAGAAGAGCTGGTGTGGTGATCCGGCTTGCTATAATATTGCGAGTTCTTTGAAGATATTAACGAAAACGACGTCTTTACATCCTCATAATCCGGTCTGCGGTTGCTACAATAATCTCTAATAATTAACTCGGGCGAAGACCTTGGAGCTTCCAAAAACAGTCAGGGAAAAATTAGTACAGCATTCAACGACACTTGTGAAAACAATGGAATTCTCAACTAGTAATCGAACCTACATGCAAATCCGAGAAACTGCGTGTATGACGAATGCAAAACAACTAAATCGGTTGAAGAAAATTCTGAGATCGGCTTAAAATGTGGTTTTGGTTCGCATATATACATATAATAAAATAAAGAAACAAAACCATAATGATGCTGAGATATCTGCAAAACTCCGGATCGCCGGTGTCTGCGGTGGGGAACGAACCGCGCTATTACCCTTCCCTGGGCTAACGCATGGGGATCGATAGAACTAGCTGAGAGACAGGAGAGACAGGCGGAACGAAGTACCCACATGGTGTGGTGGTGAACGTTTTAGCTCCGGATAAGGTAATAGTATGTTCGTTCCCCCACCGCAGACACCAGTGATCCGGAGTTTTTGCAGATATCTCAGCATCACTGTGATTGTATTTCGCATCAAACCCCTGCCGTGAAAAATTATAGTAGGTAGCAAATAAAAGTTAGCCCTACAATGAAACGTCTTTCATCGTTATGCTGTTCCATTGAAGAAAAACATGATGTCGGCAGAATCTTATTAACAAGGTTCCAATCTTTGATATTCTACCCGAGCTATTTCAAACCTTGATTCTTCTTAGTTGGTCTTCCTGATATCGTATTTACGCCATAACGGACGATGTTCATTGTATACAATCACCTATGACCGAAAACAACCACTTCCTTCAACGATAAACAATTTTATATCAGCTGATACTTCACTGCTTGCTGGGCAACGTTAGAATATAGAATTCTTTCCTGCAAAATAGAAGTTCTTCTATTCCACAGAGATGCAAACCAGATCTTTTGGAGCAAACAGAACGTAGAAACAGTTTTTTTGGGATTCTAATTTTTGTCCAACTCGTATTTCGAACACCTAAGCGAATGGATGTTCAGGATTTCGTAGAATAAGAATAAATGACGTATGCAACAATTTCAAAATTGACACCTCCCTCTGATCCACATAGTGGTGAAGACCTGGACACGCCCTTGCAAGGTTACGTCAGGACTCCAGGGAAGGACCAAGTTGCTCGACCAGCAATAGGCCTGCTTCATTACCCTGCACACTGGGTGCTCGCGTCTATGACGTCAGGCGGTGAGACGACCGGTGAAAGGCCAGGAAAATCTCAAGTTAGGGCAGGACGTCATTGGAACAGGATCTTACGAACACACGCACGACACGCCATGGAGATTGTTTCTTACTGTGCACGTACAATGCCAGAACACTCTCCACAGACGCCGATCTTCACGCCCTTCTTGTAGCCGCAGATCGCATTAAATTTCACGTGATCGCATTACAAGAAACAAAAATCAAGAAGACCGACATACGCCAACTAAACAACGGGACCCTTGTGATCCGTGGAGAAAAGGTCCCGTCACGAAATGTCGGCGGCGTAGGCTTTGTCGTCCACCCGTCCATTGTCCATCTCGTCGACTCATACGAGATCCTTTCCCCGCGCATAGCCGTCCTCCGTCTTCAACTGTCGCATCATAAGAAGATCACTACCATCAACTGCTACTCACCGACCGACGCAGCTGATGAGTACGAATTAAATGCGTTCTGCTATCAGTTGGAGGAAGTCATCCGCAGTGATAAAGCATGTCATAAATTTGTTGTCGGAGACTTCAACGCCAGCATAGGAAAGGCCAACGAGAGCGAATACAGGATCGGAAATTTTGGATTAGGAGAAAGAAATGGGAATGGGAAACCGTCTCGCAGGACTTCTGTCAGCAGCGGGTCTCTTCCATTGGAAACTCGTTTTTCCAGAAGGAAGAAAAGCCGCCGCTGGACATGGGAGTCTCCCAACGGCATGACTCATGCGGGGATCGACCACATTCTGATCAAAGCAGAAGATGGTGCCTGCTTGAAACATCGGTAGTCCCGTCATTCTGTACTGGTTCCGATCACCGCCTTCTTCGCGCGAAGATTCGATTCAGCCACAAGCTGGAAAAGAACTCTCTTCATCGACCACGAAGAAAAAGTCTAGCTGTATACGACGAGAACATTCCGAACGAAGTCCTATGCAAACGTGACTAGCAGATTAAAAGAAGACCCGACCGAGGACTACGAGCTGCTTGTCGAAGGACTGAAAAGCTGTGCCGAATTCGCCTCAGTTCCTCAAAGCAAGATGATCGGATCGCATCTCCGTCACTACTAAGGAGTTGCTCGAAAAGAGAAGGAAACTGAAGCTTGATCCTACTGCAACACGTTTAACATGGCTAGTAATAAATGCCAGCTGCAGAAGTGCATTGCAGGAAGATCTACAACGGTACAAGCAGAAGCAACTACTGGAAGCAGCAGAGAAAAAAAAGCAGTCTGAAAAAAATGACGTCGGGAATTGTGTGATTATAATGTTCCGCTGTCAGCTCTAATGAACGAAGATGGGATCCTTCGTTTCGCCTGTCTCTCAGCTAGTTCTATTGAACTTTTTGCCATCAGCAATCACCCGTCAGCGGGATTGATCTGGGGGGCCCAAATCGGCAACGAACCAAGTTAAGCTGAGGCTGCAGTTATAATCAAAATTTTGACTTATTATTTACTGCCTACTCTTTTTAACGAAGGACCCGCATGGTGTGGTGGTGAGCGCGCTACTCCCCGGAAAGGACAATAGCGCGTTCGTTCCCCCACCGAAGACAGCTGCGGTCCGGAGTTTTGCAAATATCTCAGCATCATTAAAGTTATATTTCGCAATACATACCCTGCCGCTAAAAAGAGTAGGTAGTAAATAATAAGTCAAAATTGAAGATGGGATCGTCAAAAGTTACCGCCATGATATGGAGTTAATGACGGAAATGTTCTACACCAACCTTTTCCGTTCCACAATCCCTGTCCCAGACCATAATATCCCCGCTAGAGAAAAACCACCTGGAATTCTTCCGTCGGAGGTTCGAGTTGCCATAGAAAGCATGGAAAGAGGCACAGCTCCAGCACCAGACAATGTCACCGCCGATTTCCTTAGAGCTGGAGGCCACAATTTACAAGTACTTCTTGCAAATCATATGACAGCCTACGTTCAAAAGGAAAAAATCCCAGAATCCCAGACTAGTGGACGACGTCGCGTACGGTCATCCTGCCCTAAGAAAGGAGACCGAAGGGATCTTCGTAACTATCGTTCCATATGCTTGTTGAGTGTACTGTACAAGCTCATCATGGTGATTATCCTCTTGCGCATATCAAGGACATTGGATGAGGCGCAACCAGTCGAACAAGCAGGATTTCGGAAGGGATTTTGCTGTATGGACCACATCCATACCGTGTCCAGGGTCATCGAAGTTTGTCGGGAATACCACCTGCCTATAGTCCTAACATTTGTCGACTATGAAAAAGCGTTTGACAGTGTCGAAACGAATGCAATCCCATCAGTGCTCGTCGACCAAGGAGTAGACCCGTCCTACATTGGAACTCTGTGCGACTGTTTTCGGAACTGCACTACGAAAACACAGCTTTTCCATCTACCTTTTACCATACTCATAAAAAAAGAGGTTCGAGAGGGCGACACTATATCGCAAAAGCCGTTCGGTGCCGCACTGCAGTGGATAATGAAGTCACTCGACTGGGATGAGAAAGGTATACGTATTCATGGAAAATTCCTATCAAATCTTCGTTTTGCCG
Source organism: Angiostrongylus vasorum (assembly GCA_018806985.1). Classification (NCBI taxonomy): domain Eukaryota; kingdom Metazoa; phylum Nematoda; class Chromadorea; order Rhabditida; family Metastrongylidae; genus Angiostrongylus; species Angiostrongylus vasorum. Next base: position 543,419 of record JADANN010000454.1, on the reverse strand, counting down.
ACGACATTGTCGTCTTCTCAAGAAGTACTAGTGAAGCAGAGATGATGATCAACGAGCTCAACGAAGCGGGGAAAAAACATTGGATTTCGCATAAATCGAAAGAAGACCCAGTTCATGAAAAACCCATGGTGCGAAGGCGGAAAAATTAAATTGGATGGCTCTCTCATTGCAGAGACCACCTCGTACGTATACCTTGGGCGATCAATGAACATGGAAAACAACATGAAGGAGAAAATAGACAGAAGAAGGAGAGCAGCTTGTGCCGCATTCGGGCCTCTCAAAGAAGCCACCGACTATGTGAAGGACCCGAAAATCCGCGCTCATCTCTTCGATTCTACGGTCCTCCCAGCGCTCTCTTATGCTGCGGAGACATGGGTTGATACTTTAGCTACGTCAAAAATGCTTCGCACTGCTCACAGAGCGCTTGAGCGATGTCTTCTGAAATATAACCGGCACTCTCAATATCTAGCCGGAATGCGAAACTCTGACCTTCGAAATCTGTCACATCTTCGAGATCCAGGGGAATATACATCGATAGCAAAACATAGATGGGCCGGTCACATAATGAGAAGAACAGACGACAGATGGACGAAATGAACAGTAGAGTGGACTCCAAGAGAATGCAAACGTCCCCCCAAGGCGACCACCTACACGTTGGGCGGACGTGTTCGTAAACAAAGTTAATCAGCTATACCTGCAGCTGCAGTTGTTTTACAGATCACGGTACGAGACTCGCAAGCGATACCATGCTCGAACAAGACCACCACCATGGACTACGATTGCGAGAGAAAGGTACGAATGGCATATGTGCTGGGGTGCGCCCAGCTCGTGAAGACGGACCTTCCAAGTATCCAAGTGTCGAAGTATGCAACAATTTGGCTGTCTCCTACCGATGTCGTTAGAATATGTAAGCATGAACTATTTCATTCTTCAGCGAAATGAACTGACCAACAAGTAAACCTGGTATCTGTATGTAATCTAGATGTCTCATGTTCGAGAAAAAAGAACAGAAAGAATTTCTTGAAGAAAGAATTTGTGGTCGGTGGTTCATTTTTCCCAGATCCATTCTTACGGAATGATGGGTTATCACTAAGAGACGGATTATTAGGTCTACCGATGGAAAATTGTTCCTGTTTAAGGAATATGAGGACAGATATGTAAACCTCGTTTATTTCTTGCCTTTGGATTATAATATATTTACTTGCTGGTAATGTTTTAGCCGTTTTCCTTACATCGTAAAGAAATAGATTGTAATTTTTTTTCGCTTGTAACATCCAACGATGTTGTATCTCAGAACATAATGAAGCATGGACGACGAATACCGCTCTCCTAAAGATTCCCGATCAAAATCGATCCATGAACAAAGTTCAGTTCTTTCGGGCTGTTCTCTAACCACCTGCTGATCGCAGTGCTGTAATCCGCGCCATTCGGTTTTCCGTGAGCGAGTGGAAATTCCTCAAAACTTCCATAGTGCCTTCAGAATGAAACAAAATACACACGGTTATTGTTATTTTTTTCACTTAATATTCATTTAACTATTGAAATCTTTCCTATTTGTCTGGACAACTGGACGACCTGACTTAACTAGTATTTTTGGATGGGCGGTGTTCTGTCGAGTGCTGATTAGGTGCACAGTCGCGTTCTCACCCCGAAACTATAGGAAATCGTTCACTATCGTGGATCGGCGAATGTTTATTTCTCTGCGAAAAGACTTCTTTTTATCTGAACTGTGTGGCAAATCTGCGCATATGTTTGCTTGAATAGCAGTGATTCCCGGAATCTTCCTCGTCATAGTCAAACTTTCCGGAATAGGAATCTATTATTGTTTGACAATCAGTAACATTCTGTTGTTTCATAAACTATAGAAGGTGGCTTGTTAATTCTTTCTACAGTCAAGCAACAACAATAAATTTTGAGCAAATTTTTATTATTATACAACAACAGATGCACGAGCACATGCACCCATTGGGAGGTTTCATAGGAAACTTGCGCAATAGACTTCTAGTAACCAGGAGGTGTACGTGGAGCTGAAAAAAGAACAGGTACTCTACGATTGGAATTAAATGTTTCTGTCTAGAATTATTGTGAAAACCTACGTGGGCAGTGGCCACAGTCTCCTTTGTCGCCATCGTCACCTGGAGGTCCTGGTGGTCCATTTGGTCCGGGTCGTCCTTCGACTCCAGGATTTCCTGGATCTCCCGGAGGACCAGGAGGTCCCTGATACGATTGCCCGTCCGGTCCAGGGTTTCCCTTCGGTCCCGGTGGCCCGGGTGGTCCTGGTTTACCAGGTGGTCCCTGTGGTCCAGGAACAGGTATAAGTCGTCCAGGAGCTCCAGGAGCCCCTTTCATTCCGTCACGTCCTGGTCTTCCGATCGGCCCAGGCTGTCCAGGCATGCCATCTGCACCAGGTGTGCCGTCTTGAGGTGGTTCGCCAGGTGAGCCCTTCGGCCCAGGTGGCCCCTTCGCGCCCATCGCTCCCATAGGCCCTGGAGCTCCAATTGGGCAAATCACACACGGCTCGCTTGCTGGGGCGGGAAGCAGCTCGGCATCGCGCCCGTTCTTTCCGTCTTTTCCGTTTTTCCCGTCTTTTCCGTTGTTTCCAGGTGGACCTTCCGGTCCAGGAGGTCCTGCTGCTCCTTGATTACAAGTGCAACAAGTAGGAACTGGTTCTGCGCTTACTACTGCTCCGTAACCGCCATATCCAGCAGCTCCTTAAACAAAAATGATCAGCTGTACATAATTCCAGAATTTGCTCTATGAACTTACCACTACTACCATGTGTTGATCCAGATCCACCACCACCGGATCCACCTTCCGGTATCCACTGTCCAAACAACCACGCTCTCTTCTGACGATGTACCATACCTTTACCAGCTTGTAGAGCAGTCATTTCTAGCCACATATCTCGAGAACGAGCCTATCAACAAAAGTGCTTGAGCTACGAACAATGAAATGGACGAATAATGTAGTAAACTTAAGAGGATGGATAAATAACAATATTATTTGAAAGAAAACACTAAAAGGTCAACGAAAGGGGCCATACCTTGCAGTAGTCGGTTTCCACCATGAGATGACTTTGAAATGACTGCACGTAGTTGTACAACATAGGTAACGTGACAACGCTAGCAATAACGGCAGCTGTTGAGACGACGACGGCGACGAACGCGATGCGCCGCATCTGACGCTGTTCCTCCGTCTCCTTCAGATCCATACTACTCAACGAGAAATCGTTGTTGGCTTTTATAGTGTTAGTGTGAAGGCGTGGTCATTTGCATTAAAGAGAGTGTATCGGACAACGAGATTCAGTACGTGCATGGAAGTGAAAGCCAGATACCGTATGCGAGCAACCGGCTTGTTCGCACAACTTCCAATAACGGTTGTCGGCGCTATAGGAAACTCTTAAGGACGTATATGTTGCGACTGGATCCGCCTTATTGCCCTCATTAATGCTTTCTAACGAGGGCATCAAAAAAAATGGAACACCTTCTGTTAGAAAGTTTTTTGGTTGGAGTGAGATGAATTCAGTACAAGAAAAAACACGCTACTATTAAATGGTACTGTAGTATCCACCTATTTAGCAGATAGATTTTAGGCACAGTAGTCTGTTAAGACCTTTACTATTAAAAAAAGGCAACAGTTTGATATATTCAATAAGAACATTAGATATTTTATTGGGCACCATCTATTACTATCAATTCCACAAAAAAATGCTTCAGTTCCAAAACGTTGTTCTACTGCTACAGTTAATGATCATTTAAGATGTTATAACACCTTCTCATGCCTAGTGTAGGTAATACTTTTTTCTCTGGGATCGAGCAATGGTCGTTTTGGTGATAACAGGGCTACTACTGCATTGCGCTATGAAACCACTTAAACTGTAATGAAACAAAGTACAGAGTACCTCATAAATTAAATGAAATAGAAAATTCATTACTTTCAACAGTGTTTATTTACACATTTAGATATATGAGCGTTACCGATTTCTGTGCAGCAGCGCACGAGTCAATAAGAACCATACTGAGCTGTTCGCATTGGCAACACAAACAAGCTTATAAGACAATTCGCACACAGTGGGCGCAGCAGTGCCTACTTGGTAGTGTTAACTTAAAAACTAGACATACAGTACAGAAGATAATCCTGTAGGTTACGAGATTTCGAAAATTTTGCCCTTTTACACCAGAACCAGGTCGAAGCCGTGTTTTCAGTTGACCCAAATCTTGCTGTCTTTGTCCTATGTTCGCGATCCGAACAAGACACTTGGGGAAAAGAATCGTTTCGGGATAACGCGGACGAAGAAAAAGGAGAAAAAAACGGGACTGCGTATCAGTGGACGAGAAGAAATCTTGTTGTTCACGTCCGGCATCAATGCTTGTCATCTAGCAATAATCGCAGTAAAAGAGCACGGAAAGCCGAAAGAAAAATGACCAGGCAGTGAGAATATGAGTAATTTGACATAAAAAGGCCTATGAAGTTGTACGCCATGAAAAATACATACAAGTATTGTACAAGAAAATAATGAATACACAGTGGAGCCGAGTCTTATTCTCAGCGCATACAGAAGCTCAAAGATAATAATAAAGAAATCAGAGGAAAAAACCCAATAGACAAAGAAACATTAGCGTTGAAAGCCTCGTTTGCGGGTTGATTAGCTCTTCAAAGCCAGCAAATCAATTCAAAAGCCTATGAGGTACGATACAAACGAACAAGTGATAGGATACTAAAAATGAGGATTAAATGAGCGCTACTGAAATGGCAAGCATTTCAAGACAGTGTCAAACTCATCAATAGGTTTCGATTCTTATCCGACGCAAAAAAAAGCGAATCCATTGTTTCAGTCCAGTGCATGACGTCCGAGAAGATCGAATGAGTAATCGTAAACGTTTAGTGGAAGGCAGGGTTCGGTGAGAAGAAAACGTGTTGACGTTCGATATTCACGTAGCATATCTTCACATTTTTTCAACAACTGAAAGTAACCAGTGCACTGGAAAGGTAAAAAGTATTTATTAAAAACAATAATAGAAGGTAAAGGAGGAAACATTCGGCGTCGATCCAATCCCTTAGAGATGTTCGACTTCATTGCTAGCATGGCTGATGTAACTGAATGTCCATTTGGTACAAGAAATAACTTGCTTTCCCCTACCGAAGAATCAAGTGAGTGTTTCTTATCGTCGCAGACTGTTGGTGCTAAATTACCAACTCCCGAAGAATGGAGTATTGTTTTGCCAAATGCGCAAAATCGAACAAACAACTGCGTGTTTCGAAGGGAAAGTCGGAAAAAAAGTGGGAATAGAAATTTGGTTTTTGAAATGTTGACCCGTTATGTGCTAGATGATAGCTATAGCGACTTCTACGGGATGGATTGTATGGAAAAAACAAACAGGTTGCTATCAACGGCCAATCACTATTATCAATAAACAACCCGTTTAAAAGAGCATCACCGGGTGAGGTTGCCTCATTCGAGCGATGCCCCGCTGAGGAAGATCCGATCCGTCGACGATGAAGGCACGATATCGAGAAGAAGAATAACTGTGGACGATCGACTCGGATCATCTGGCTCTGAGGAAGATGAAAACGTCGAAATGTTGGTCGAATAAAGTTTATTTATAGATTTCGTGTACGGTTATTGAAAAGGAGAATGAGAGAACTGCGTGTGTATTGCACGGCACCTCTAACTAGCGCGCTACGACGGCCGCTACTAATAAAAACAATAATGGCGCTGAAAACAAAAAAGGCACTAATACCAGCAGCATTTGAAAGTACATCGGGGACCGCCGCTCATTACTCACTATGTCTATTGCCATCTCCGCGAAATAATAGGCATTTTTGCTTAGAAATCGTTCGCGACTAATGGACAGTACGTAATCTCGGAATTATTTTCAAGATATGTGAGCCTATTCGGTCAACTGACTAATTGAAAGAAACGAGACCTTCCTGTAACAACGATATTCAAAAGATAGCAGACTCGCTTTTGAATCCACAAGACTCGGGCACTGACAGTGATGAGAATCAGAAAACAACTAATAACGGCTATCTTTACTTGATACTTGATACTTGAACGGTCCGTCCTCACTAGTTGTGCGAGCCCCAGCATAATCACCATTTTTCGGAGATTTGCTGGTTAAGCCATTGTGGTTCCCTGGAATCCCTAGAAGAGCCTGGCCAAAGTCTGCCCCAGGTCGTCACCACGACAGGCAGTCGCAGCCCTTGTGGATCAGAGGGAGATTTGCCACCATGCGACTTTGATACCAGGACGGTGGTGGTTCCTGGTATTGGTTTACTCTTAGCTAAGCTTATTGATTGAAACGCCGGACTCGTTTTCAGCTTGGGAGACCTTGCCGGTGGGAAGAATCTCCCCGCTTTACATCGCAGTCCGAAACCCAGGAACACCTCCAAGCCACGATGAGGCGGGAAACCATTGGGAGGAACGGCTATCTTTGGTCTTTGAAATTAGACAGATAACAATGTTTAATAGAGGTTCACCATATTGATGAGCTCAGATGATGGCAGATCGTCAAGCAGCAGCTAATCAACGTGCACATGAGCAAGATCATCTTTAGAGATAATGGTTGCAAGAAAACAAAACAAGTAAAGATGGTGTAGAGGTACGCGCAACGCTTACGAAAGCTTCCAACTAAGTATAACTGACTGGGCAGTAAGTAACCCTGAAAGTAATGGCTAGAAAGCGCTCTAAACGGAGTACAAGATTCTTTGGTTTTTTTTCTTTTTTTTTCTTTTCCTTAGCTATAGGTTTGCTTTAATTCTAAGCCTGCTAAGAACAGCGCAAAGACCTTCAACGGTTTACCTTACTCTTCTCTTACCGGGATGTCAACACACGCCGGCCTCCGTGAAGAGGAACAAGTTGTTACCTTCCGAGTAAGTTTGTTTCAAAACTTTGATGATTCCTTGACGCTTATTCTTAGACTGGCTTCCTAATAGAAATGTCGAATTGTTTGTCATCTGAGATGAAAGAAACTACCGCTTCCACCTTGAAGTCGTAGGCCGTTAGAGGAGTTCTACTCCGATATCAAATGTTTCATCCAACGTTTGTCACTTTTCGTGCGATTTTCTTTTACATTCACCATTGGCGTTGACATAGCTGGAGTGACCACATGACTTTGTTTATGAGCTAAACAAACAACTGACTACTTAATTAGCTGGGAAACTAAACAAATGACAAGATGATATACCACATTACGTTTTTTCTATCTCAAACACACAGGCACACTGCATTTTTACAACATTTGGACCGCCTGTTTTCCCATTCACTGTCAGTCCTCTTAAAGTCATCATCAAGTATGTCTAAGAGTAATCATTCGCCAGGATCTTATTTCTTGAGAGACACGAAAAGCGTTGCACCATTCTTTTAGAGCTTTTAAGAAGATGTCTGACCATTAGGTTGGAAATATTTTTGCTGTCGTTAATTTATTTCCCTTCTTTCTTCGAGACCCAGGACAACACACATCGATGGTGAAACAGAGGTGAGCAGGTCATATAACGAAAAGAACAGACGACAGATGGACGAAAAGAACTGTAGAGTGGATTCCACAAGAATTCAGGCGTCCCTTAGGGACGACCACCTTCGCGCTGGGAGGACGTTTTCGTTACTAAAGTCATACAACCACAATGATGCTGAGATATTTGCAAAATTGCGGACTACAGGGATCTGCGGTGGGGAACGAACGCGATATTATGACTTTTCGAGAACTAACGCGTTCATCACCACACCATGCGGGTCCTTCGTTTCGCCTGTCTCTCAGTTAGTTCTATCGAACACTGCCATCACCAATCACCCGTAAAGTCGTATAATTGTACTCGCAGCTGCAGTCGTTTCAGAGATCACGATGTGAGACTCCCACCCGGCCACCATGCTCGAATCAAACAACCATCTTGAACCACAACTGCGACGGAAAGAAACGAATGGCAAATGTGCTGGGGTCCGTACATCACGTGAAGACGGGCCGTCCCACTAGCCAGCGACTTTTTATCCAGCCGAGTTGTCGTTCAGATGTATTAGGTTTCCTGACTCAACTAATATCTAACACTTTGTCATACCCAATAAGGTTTCCGATCCTTGATAGTCGACGTAAGTCAAGGAATCAGATTGTCTCACTCACTTGTGTGATAAGGGATACTCACAGCACTACACTCAACGTCAAACTGCGTTCGCCTATTTCATTTAACAGTGCAGGCACAAAAGTGTACTTGCTTTTTAGTAGGTTTAATTCAAGATATAGGAAACAAGGGTTCACATAACTTTTGAAAAATGTGATCCTGTTGGGCTACCATTTATTGTTGTCGATCATTTTGGTGATGGATTTCTTCTTAGCAACAGCGATTCAAGCTATCGTTACAGCAAAAAGGAGTTTTAAATTCATTGAGACATTAACTAAAGAGTAAAACATTTGGTTTAGATAGCAGAAATGATGTACCTGATGACGAATTTCTAGTGTTTTCATGTCCCAAATTCGATATGGTGGCATGAGGGCAGTGTTATGAACACAGTATGCAGTATGCATGAATAACTGGAAAAACGATGCAGCTTGTTCCGATTCGGGCTTCTAAATTAATGTTACTGAGAATAAATGCAGGAAATCACTCGCGATTATCTATGTTGATTGGTTTTTGAAGTATAGAACTTGTAAAGCACAAAAACTCTAGTCAACCTACATTTCTCATGACTTTCAGTTTAACATTCCAAAGGGTTCGTAACTGATCCATAACGTCCGGTTGATCGGCCAGTGACGGAAACAACGCCAGAAATGGGTCAGATATCAACTCTAGAAATACGTCTTCCGCAATAGTCGGGATCTTGGCTCAGAATCTTTTTTTTTCTTCGGATTATAACTAGTTTTTCATTTTACATTGTTGAGGTACTGCTGTTAAAGTATTTATGAGAGTCGTTTTTTAGCTGTGAGCTAGAACTTTGGGAAACAGAGTGCAAAGAATCCCCGTTTTTGTTTTATGCCTGTACACCACCACTTAGGAGAACACGAACATTTGTTCTACTATGCATGAGAAGATTCAGAAACCAATGGAATAGAAAAGATTTTAAGAAAAACCTTTAAGATTGATCCAACTCCCACAGAATTCGGATAAACCAGAACCCACAAAGAAAAATACCACTTTTCAACTACTGCATAGCACATGAAGGATTCTATGTAGAGCAGCCCTCAATGATAGAAGCTGCCTCCATGACCACATCTCTCCCAACTAAGTTGAAAGCCTTTTTGAGCCAGTGAAAGAGACAAAGCGATGTCTTGTACTCCAGCAGTACGTCAGTCATTATCGCTTGGATATGATCCATTATGATGAACTCTTTTCGAAACCAGGTCTGTCCTCATTGCTCGCTTTCGTTGAAGGTTCTGTCCATGCTGTTGTTTACACTGCATCTAAGTCATATCATTCATTCTGGGAATACTGTCAGCATCTTCACTATAGACTTCGACAACGATGGTAAAGAATGACCGCGTGATAGAAGCGCTTAAAACTTTTGGAGCGTTTTAGACTAATTCCAAAAATCCAAAGCGAACGGCAAAGAGGAGTGCCCTGTTATCAGGCGTGACTTCGCGCCATCCCTCAGCCTGATTCAAAGACTGACCCAGGCACAGTCCTCGCCCACGTATTACTCTGTGCGGCTGCTCTTCACCAATTAATTAGAATACATGCAACGAATAAACGGTGGGTGTTTAAATGAAGCTGCTTATTATGCGAATGCAAGTTTATGTGTTAAGTTTTATCTGCTTGAGTTATGAAAGTGTTTGGCTGAGTAGATTGCGTGTCAATTTGACCTTTCCATGCTCTGAAGAAGGCGAAACCGCCGAAACGTCAGCTATTGCATGCTAATTGATTCTATAATACCAACCTAATAGAAAGTCGGTCTCGTGGATGGTAAAGTATTTGACAGGAGATAGATGGACGTCATTTCTTAGTGAGGTTAAAGCATGTCATATGACTTTCCTACGCAAGAAAGCCTATCGATTTCATAAGCTACTGTATAGCAGCTTCGCCTCGAAGACAACTTTCTACCATAGTAAATAGCAGCCACTTTCGGGAGTGTAGAAGGAGGTCAACATGGAACGAGAATGGACAATTCCTCATTACTTGATTAAGGTTAAACTACTACCTCACGGCACTATGAAAGGAATAGTGGTGAAAGGATTTAATGAAAATAGAGAAAAGGATATAGGCGTAGACAACATCAAGATAAAAATCTGTTTTTAAGAACTGCAAGTCTCCTGATGACGTTGAACTTTAAAGCGTAAACCTTCGCCCAATGAGCGCTGTGTCTTGAAAACGTAAAGTCAAAAAACCGTACTCATAGAATAGTTGAATCATGAAAAGAGGAAATCATGAACGAGCACATTGGGGCAAGACCGTAAAGGATAAAGAATTCGGCAATCATCAATCCCGTAAGGATGAGCCTAGAATACAATTCTGTCATGCATCCTAGAGGTATGCATATTTAGCCTATTCAATGACTTACAGGGCTTTACCAATTCAACAAATCGGTGTTTCTATCATTCTAGACAGCTCTGGTGCCAATTGCTAACTCGGAGGGATGGAGGTATTGGTGAGCCCTCGGCGCAATAAGCAACAAAGCGCTACGTGTCTGTTACACATTTAACTACCGTGCTCTGTTCACTAAGGTTAGTCTCGAAATGGAGAACCAACAAGATGTGCCAATATGATTAACGATAATGTTAACAAGAGATATCAAACTCCGTTGTCGTTTTCTTATCAGGTCACTTTTCTACCAGTAATCATATACGATGCTTTTATTTTCAGTGATGGTACGAAGGAGTGAAAACCAGATATCCATGCACCTATCTAAATCGTTAGATCTCCATTCTCCCAAAAAAAAAGGTTTTGGAAGAAAGAGAAGATCGAAAATAAACTGTGCCTGCATTGAGGAGATTGTCTCGATCACGTAACAATGTGGTACCAGCACGGCGACGAAAAAAGAAGTAAAGTCTCACGAACATTGGATTGAAAAGTAGCACATCAGGCATTGAGCTGTATAAAAAAAAGAGTAAAAAGAAGGCAATCTGATGCACGTTGGAAATCATCTCAAAAACTTTTTCTGACAGTTAACGTCTGATTTACTCAAGTTTTTCTTCGATAACCTCCCAACGCTTAACCAGCTCGTCGTGGCTGTTCGTGGGTGTCGAGCAATGAGACACTGGTGTGTTCATCTCCACGGCAGGGTCTGCCAGGTTGAGAAGGAGCCCGCAGTTTTCACTAGTTTAAACCCAGCTAAGAGTAAACCAATACTAGGATCCACCACCGTCCTGGTATCAAACTAGTCGTATGGTACCAAATCTCCCTCTCATCCACAACGTCGGGGACTGCTTGTGGTGGTGACGACCTGGGGCAGACTTTGGCCTGGCTGAACTCGGGACTCTAAGAAATCATAATGGATAAACCAGCAAAGCTCCGAAACAATGGAAATTATGCTGGAACCCGCAAACCAGTGAGGACGGGCCATCTAAGTATCCAAGCAGATTTTCTTACATCGAAGTATACATTCCTTTAGCAAAAAAAAAGTGTCATGCTAAACCCTCTTGTTTCCCCAATTCCTCGACAGCGCTTTTTTTTACATCTGTAGGTAAAAGTGCTACTCGGTCGTTCTTTGTGAAAGAAATGAAGCAACATACTCGACAAATGGTATCAACTCCTGAGGCACATCCAACACTTTCAACACGATTTTGTACTGTGTAGATGCACTATTGTTCGTTGATCGATCGAAAATGTTCTCAGATCGAAGTGTCTCATAGTACGTTCTGAAGAGATGACCAATTCTGTTGTGAATGTTTGAGGAATAGAAAGCGAAATATAAATACAACACACTAACTTATTGCTAAAGATGACTTCTCCTTTATTGATCAGATCGATAGTTACGATGCCAAGACTTCGCTCTTCAAAACTTGGCTGAATGAGATGAAGAAGTACAAGTAGAAGAAGCTAATACTAGTATAGACACTAAACCCAATCATTATGTCAGACATTTTTCGTAATTCCATTACTCCTAATTGACTTTCGAAAAATCGCACTGATATCTGATTGGTAATGGTGACGGTAGTAAGCACACTAATCTCAATAGGAAATTCTATACTAATCACTAGAAGCTTATTTATACCTTCCAACGAAAGACAAAGAATGCCTACTTGTGTCTGAACCACACGAGATGCTTCTATCAAAAGCACGACATCGGTCATATTATAATTGGATCGAACGATAAAATCACCGTACTCAACTCCAGAAGACGTTGTGTCCGTCTGTAATGATGAAATCATAATAATTAATTCCACATCTTAATAAATAGCACTCTCGTCCCAACGGTTTACTGCTTCATTGTGGCTGGGAGGTGTTCCTGGGTGTCGGACTGCGATGTACAGCGGGGGATTCGTCCTCCCGGCAGGGTCTCCCAAGCTGAGGTGTCCCGCGTTTCCAACAGGAAGCCTAGCTAAGAGTAAACCAATACCAGGATCCACCACCGTCCTGGTATCAAAGTCGCATGGTGGCAAATCTCCCTCTGATCCGCAAGGGCTGCGACTGCTTGTCGTGGTGACGACCTGGGGCAGACTTTGGTCAGGCTGTCCTCGTGATTCCAGGGAACCATGATGGCTTAACCAGCAAACCTCCGAAAAATGGCGATTATGCTGGGGCCCGCACAACTAGTGAGGACGGGCCGTTCAAGTATCAAGTATCAGGTAGGTAAACAGCACTCTAAAAACCAAACTGTCTAAGAATAGCTAGAAGAAGTCGCGATTATACAATGCAATTGGCATATTCTGTAAAATTTTTATACCCACCCTTGTGTTAAAAGTCCACGTTCGATTCTTTACCTGTGCTCGAATCGTATGCACATTGCTCACCTAAATGATTAGAGAAAGACTGAAATGATAAGAAACATCACTTTCGTTATATTCTTAAATTCCTCTGTATCTTTATTCAAAAATATTTAGACGAAGGTGCGTGTGGAGCAGTGGTTAGATGTGCACTGTAATACAATCATAGTCGCTGGTTCGATCGCACGTTTTCGAAAAACTAGGACTTCTACGTTTCTGAGGGTCGAAAACTCGCTGCAAGGATTGTTCGGGAGGATAAAGCACTTGCTTTATACATCGACAGATCAAGGTAAGTCATTGTTTAGGCTAGATATGCATTCAACCTACCGTACACCGATCGAGTTCCTTGCGGTGTGTAAAGATTAGGTTTAGATCAAAGTTGTACACTTTATCTGTTCATGGATGCTGCGATATGAGCAAAACTCGGAACCTCAAGTGGGCTTCGAACCCGTGATTACCCTTTCCGCTGCTCAAGTGTTATTCACTGCACCATCGAGACCTTTGCTATGGCTTTCTCTCAGCCGGCTTTCTACACTACCGGTGTTATCATCAACCACCTATCAACGGAAGCAATCTGCGCAGCACAAATAAAAAAAAGGAGGCTGAGAGGAAGGCAAAACAAGGGCATCGATTGGTGCGGAGGAGAGCACATAAGCTCAATGTAGGAGTAGTCAAAGGTTCGAAACTAACTGAGTTCCGAGCTTTGCTCTTGTCTCAGAATCGTTGTGGTTGTAGTTCACAGCATACCCTGCCATGAAAGAAGAATACGCAATAGATAAAAGATGAACACTGTGCTTTATCCCTTTATTCATTTCACTTCTCATAGATTGCTATTTCTCTTACTATCGGAGAATAATCATCGATAGCTCATTTCCTTGGAAGCATGGTGCGCTTTCGTTTTTGTTTAGTTTCTATCAGAATTTTTGACGTTAACTGAAGTTTCATTAGAGTTCATCAATTTAAACTTTGATAACACTCTAACTTCATTTTTTTATGTCAAACAACTCATGTCTTGACGCTATGTTATAAAGATCTGAAGTTCACATGACAGTACGTTTTGAGAAATTAGTTAATAACGTCCTGACACGTTAGAAAGAAGTAGTTATTGGATATCGAAAAAACTCAGAACCATAATGGTTACAGGTTTCATATCAAAACTGAAATGAAATAAAGTTATAGTAAAACTCAACAGTGGACAGCTAGAACACCGTAACTTCCTTGATTATATGATTCCCAATACATCAAGCGTTATTCTGGACCAATGAATAGGGAACGGTTTTCATGGAACACCTATGAAAAGATCTTTTTTTGACATAATGCAAAGAAAATGAAGTTCATAAGAAGTAAGTTCGTTGCTGATGTCACTCAACGAAGCAACGCGGCCACGGCGAAACAAATATCGTCAGGAGCTCTCTGAACACAACTCCAATATTGGGAAGAACGAAATAAGCGGCTTAGACTATTTATATAAGCTTCGAAGATATAGTGAGAAGAAAAAGAGGTATCCGATATGACTTAATAAACTGCAGCAATATCATGGCCAAGTTTCGCATACTTATTAAATTACGGTCGCAGTATAGTGCAGTGATTATCGAGGTTGAGCAATCACAGTTAGGCTTTGGTTCGATCCCCCGTCACTGCCTAACCAAACCCTCCATATCTTTGGGCTCAGGAAACTGATACCAGACTTCTCTGAGAAGACAAAAAACACTATTTGACACATCGATAGGCCACCGCAAGCGGTTGGTTAGGCGAATTGTTCATACAGTCACCTCTACAATGCTAAGACTTGTCTGAAAGTACAGTTTCCTCATGACATTCGTCAAAACCGAGCGCTTTAGACCTTATTTCGTTGTAAATCTTGATTAATGTAAGGTATTATTAAAATTTGTTTACCGTTCTAGCCCTAATCTAAGTCTGTATTAGTATGTGATTACGAAAAGACTCACGATTTGCCGTCCAGTTCTTCTACTACGGTCATAGAGTGCTGCTCTAACCAGACATACTTCACCGTCCTGCTTCGGCATCCCTTCCAGTCGAACCAGACGCACCAATTTCGAAATTCGAACTCGACGCTTTCGAAGCTGTATAGATGAGTGATGTTTAAAAATTCAGCTATATAAGACTTCCAGTTCTAAAAATCATAACTTATTCATAGATCACATTTAGAAAAGAGACCATACTCAATAATAAAGGATAGAATGAACAAGGAAAAGGAGCATGAGAACATCAAGCGACTATGAACTTCGCAAAGCAGATCTCTTCACAATTCATAGTAGTTCAAATTTCCTTGCTTATAATGAACGTTGTAATAAAATCTTTGAAAAGATGATCTTACTTTCTTCCCAATTCCTCAAGCGCACCAGTACTTTAAAAAAAAACCTCTTTTACGGTGTTAGGCCTGATCAGGTCTAGTTTTTTCTATTCTCGATAATCAGGTGTCCATCATTCATACTACAACATGTCATTTCAGAAATTATTTTAACTATCATCTCCAAAATTTTATGAGGTATACGTTAGTTATCTGCGTGATTTTCGATGCTCATGCATTGTCCTTTGGTCAAGCCAACCTTCCCGACTGACTCGTTCTTCTCCGAGTTCATAGTTCGTTTTAGAAAATAACTATACGATGGATTCTCAAGATCAGATTTTTTTTAATAACCTCAATCATAAGTTAATGTGTTCTTGATAAGCACACACAGTACTTATTTCACAATAGCTATCGAAAGGCCTATGTTGATAGGCAGTCTACTCAGCCAAATATTTCCATAGCTTTAACAGAAAGGCTTACAGAGAAAACACAAACTTCTTGACACGAAAAAACTTCGAGAGACTGATAGAATATGAGAATACTGATTTTACCTTATCGTCACGATAGTTCCAGTACAAGTCATGAAATCCGACATTAGAATGACTAAGTCGAGGAGTTAAATGACAAGCGAACGACAAATGTGGATCCAATAGTTGTGCATCACCAAGACATCGAGCTTGACGAGTTGGTGGAGTCTGAATGAAAAACGAAACGAAAGTGCATTCAATGGCAAAGAAAAAATTACTCTGTAAAGATGTTTATTTGAGAAATCGCTCTGAATGCAGAGAAATTTAATCTTTTCAGAAAATTGAATAGGCGTTCAATGAATATGGAACCAATATTTCCCAGGTAAAATTTACCGTAATGTTACGGAATTGACCTTTTCTTTGTCTTTTTTCTATATCTTTCCTTTCCTTGAAAAGAAGCAGTGGTCACAAAACAACGACACTTTACTTGCAAAAGACTAATTCGATTTATATCAAAGATAAACTGAAACTTTCCACTCATTTAAGGTGACACAAGCAACTGAGGGAGGTATTAGTAAGCCCTACAAGTGCTGTGTAAATAAATTTTGTAAGAAATTCCTAAATCAACCACGACTGCGACTATGAAACCCAATTTTTTGCCGCAAATCCCATTGATTGGTGATTGCTGATAGCACTGTTGGGCTGAGAAAAAGGCAAAGCAAGGGCCTCGGTTTGTGGGGGTGGATAGCACGTGAGCTCGCTGTAAGGGTTATCGCTGGCTTGAAGCGCACCTGAGCTTTGTTCATATTTCGGCATCCTTGTTGTTGTATTTCACATAATACCCTTCCATAAAAAAAAAGAATAGGCAGTAAATAACAATCAACGCGCTCTGATTCCGTTAGCAGCTTCAGCTTAACTGAGTCATTGCCGTTGCCAGTGCTTCCCAGATCATTCCCTTTTACGGGTGAATGCTGGAAGCACTGATAGTGTAAAAGACTGTCTGAGAGAATGGCGAAACAAGGGCTTCGGCTGGAGTGGTGAGCAACACGTGAGCCCCTGGAAAAGATAATCGCGGGTTAGAGACGCACCTGAGGTTCCGAGTTTTGCTATCTGCTTTTGCTATTGCTATTTTGCATATCTCAGCACCCTTATGGTTTTACCATATAGTTCCAAAATCGTTGTATTAATAACAGTTCTTGTTCAAATAAAGAAAAAAAAACCATAAACCTATTGAATAGAGCAATGTCAGTGATCCCTACTTGACTAGATGAGAACAAATGTTTTGGTGGCGACATTGGCGGACGAGTAGATGAAATTGTTCTCCAATCGGGAAGAGTCTAAATGGACAATTGATGGTTTTGGAACTTAACAGCAAATTTTTTTTCTGTTTTAAACGACCCGTTATCAGCATCAGTTGTGTAGATTTCGGCAGTTCTTGCATTTGATTCGTTTCCGTCGCACTCACAGTCCACAATGATCTGCGGGCATTTCGCGTGTTCAAGCTCCTACTGCTTGAGGAATTCGTTTCCTTTATGAATCTCGTTGAATACTGGTTGAATCGATTCTCCATGCAGTCTTGAAGATGGTCGGGCTAAGGTGTTCCCATGTGGACTGGAGAAGAGCGTTAGGGTGGGAATCGAACTATGGCGTTTGCACCCTGATTGACCGCATCACTAACCTCTGCGCTACCTAGCAAACTGTTCTGCCAAAAATCCACAAATCCACAAGCAGCGAAAATTCTTACCGTTTCTTTCGATTTTTTTTCTTCTTTTCTCTGTTCATCCATGGGCAGTGCTTGTCGGAGATATGTTTTTGGTACAAGTCCGATCATTCCACTTGTATTTCTAGCCATCCACCATCCATCAGGTCTGTATTAACAGAAAAATTCCTTCATTTATACTGCCAACAATTGTCTTTGAATATTGCCATCAACAGTCGCCATTCAACGAATGGTTTCCCGCCTGACTATGGATTGGGATGTAGGTGATTGTCAAACTGCGATCTAGAGCAGAGGTGCTTTGACTACCACGGTTACTTACGCTCGAGAAAGAGTTCGATATTCCTATCCCGCCTTGAGTTGGAGCTTAACATTCCAAAGAATACCTCTACTACAGTCTTACCCGTAGTGATAACTTCATTTATTGCGTTATTGCTTTAGAAGTGAATGCAAATAAGATTGAAAGCAAAGACTTTCATTTATGGGGAAGGACTGATTTCTCAAATTATTCTAAATTAACTGAAGTTGCAACATACAGACCGCATTTATCCCAATAACTTAATCACAATTCACCACGTTAGGATTGGAGAACAAACCTGGTTTGTACGATCTTTAAAATTTCTCCCTCAGAGATGCTTAGATCACCTGGTTGTGAAGCTCGAAGATTCGCTAATACAATAAATGTACTTCCGTCAGCTATAACACCTTCTTCTGAAAGTGATGCATCGATAACGCCAGCAGCTGACACCACGGTCTCGGTACTGCTAGCGGAAGTGCTCTTGGATTGCACAACGGGTGCAGTCACCACCGGTGTCACTTCCTTTCTCACTCGAGGTGCAGGTTGAAGTGTTGGCACTTGCACCTGAACCTTTGCTGGCGTAGACGATACTTCTTCTGACTCTTCTTCTATGTCAACCTCAGAGTCATGTTCCTCGTCTTCTCCATCTGATGCGGCGTCATACATGAGACTGCATCGTCTACCCGTCACTGTGGTCACCTCGTGCTGAGGTTGTGGAGTATGCGCCAACACTGGTGTTTCCTGTACGCTCAGCGAAGATGATTCGTAGTTGACAGGTGTTTTTCCTTGAACTGATTTTTCAGCAGATCCTCCAGAACCACCGACATCATCGCCGCTTCGTGACAATGACGTCGCATCACTGCTTGCTCGATCACGTTCTGGAGCTATTCGGAGAAGTCGAACCTGCAGGTCGTCCAGCTGTTCTAATGCTGTCAATCTTTGCACTTCAGTGTTATCCGACTTTTTCATATCTTTGACTCGATTCTTGTAATCATCGATCTGAAAAAATCACAATAACTCAGATCAGCCAAAAAAGAGCACCGGATAAAAAGTCTTGACATAAATGAAATTCATAATTCCTTCGGTTAGTTCTCAATGGAACAAAAAACTCTTTCCTCTTCCGCGTTTAGGGTTCGCAACTCTGAGAACTCCTTGAAATATACATGTCTTATCTCTTTGAAACATTCTACGGTCAAAGGCATAAAGTTTAGAATAAATCACTCGTCGTTATTGGAACCACGATAAGTATTTCAAACACCTAACGCATCGTTATCAGCATTTCAGTTGTGAGATGCGAGCCTTAAATTGGATCGAGTCCAAGTTAATGTTGACTTTCACTTGAAAAAAGCTCACAGTTCGGTTATAGCTTCACTAAAAGTCGTCTAATACAAAATCAAACACACTACTGATGTATCAAGCCGGGACTTTTTATCCTCCAAGAAAAGTCCGGTATTAATTGTCCCTTCGAAAATGGTTAGAGGCTCTGGTTAGACTACGGCGCGGCATCGAACCAAACCGGTCACGCGTAAACTACAAGACACCTCAAGCCGTTATTCTAAACGCACCCGTGTGTATAATTTAAAAATAACAAATAAAGACCTGCTTGTAGAGTTCACGACATCGCTTTGTAAAACTTCGCTTAAGGTGTGTATCGTTACGAGATATTAAATCTTCCTCCTCCAGCTTATCCACCTGAAATCTTTATTTGATAGAACAAACTCTTCATATGCGGGCCCCAGCATAATCACCATTTTTCGGAGATTTACTGGTTAAACTATTGTGGTTCCCTGGAATCCCGAGGGCAGTCTGGCCAAAGTCTGCCCCATATAGAATATAACAAAATATTAATAGGATCCTTAGTGAAACGTTTCACTTAGAACAAAGAATGCTAAAGTATCAGTAGTAATTTTTTATATTGGAAAAAGATAAGAAGTTTATGTAATATAACGAATTTTATCCGCTCATATGTGTTCTTTCACTACCTACAACTCTTGTTATAAACATATCGTGCTTAATTAAAACATTTATTATCACTTTCATACAAGCCATCATTTGAATTCTTACCAACTAAACATGTGTTTGGGACTAATTTTATCATCTCCACATTAGGGTTATCCGGGTGATAAATGAGTTTGACATTTACACTTGCGGGGCCAGCTAAAACTTCACCCCTAGGTGAATGTAGGAATCACCACTACTGGAGTAGTAGTCTATTCACAATCGAAAATCTCATTGCAATTACTGCCCTGTACAGTGGTAGCTCCTGTCTACGATTTTTGATGGACGACTTGATCTTGAATAGAAGGTTTCGTAAAACGTTATTGGATATACGACTAAGCATTCGGTGTGACCAGTTCTTGATAGAAGTGCCATGACCTCGACTTCGTCAAGGATCGTAGCGGTGATTGAATACATATTTGACCTGTGCAATGAGCTACGAAACCCAACCAATAGACCAATTCAGTGCTGCTGTCCTCTCAGAGCAGTCACGTACCACCTTGCCGCCCTCACTGGATGAACGGTGCGAAATAGGATCACCGACGGTGTGTTTTCTGCATTTCTCCTCTAAGTACTAATCTACACTCGCCAATGTCACTGGAAGTGGATTAGAGCAACACGATAAAAAGACGACAGTGAGTCCGACTATGCAGCTAAGAGCCTTGAAAATCATCTCGTCTTCGAGATCCAAATGAAAGCGAACAATCGATGAGCTAGGCGCATATGATGAAATGTAGACGACAAATGGTCAAGGACGGCAGCGGAGCATAGCGGACTTCAAGAGAATTCAAGCGTTTAGATATCGTCTGAACAAACACGATTGTTGTATATAATAGCCAACTACACTCACAGCAGAAAACAATTTGTGGATTAAGAAAATATACGAAGGCATCAGCATTTCCAGAACAGAGCCCCATAATCGACGTTGGTGGAAGAATGACGCGGATGGAGAATGTATTGATCATCCCAATATTTGGGAGAGCAAGCTCCTCTCTAATCAAGCAAGCCGGCAATATTTTTTGCAAATCGTTTAGTTTCTCAGCTTCTGCCTCTATAAGGAGAAACAAAAAATGAACTACTCGGATGAATTTGAACAGTTTAACACATATATTCATTGATTTCAATGCATTCTTCTTCTGGGTGTTTAGTTAGGTACCTTTTTTGCTCTACTTTTTATATTCAATCCATAGCTTATCTAACACTTAGTATTTTACAAAGGACTGCTTACGGTACGAATTTACTCTGTTCTCGATGAAAAAGGTATTAAGATATTTGGTTTCTAATTCCCCTCCCAGCGGTTTACCGCCTCATCATGGCTGGGAGGTGTTCCTGGGTGTCGGACTGCAATGCACAGCTGAAGATTCACCACCTGGCAGGGTCTCCCAAGCTGAGAAGGAGTCCCGCGTTTCCATCAGGAAGCCTAGCTAAGAGTAAACCAATACCAGAATCCACCACTGTCCTGGTATCAAAGTCGGATGGTAGCAAATCTCCCTCTGATCCACAAGGGCTGCGACTGCCAGTGGTGGTGAAGACCTGGGGCAGACTTCGGGCAGGCTGACCTCAGCATTCCAAGGAACCACAATGGCTTAATCAGCCAATCACCGAGAAATTGAGATTATTCTGAGGCCGGCACAACAAGTGAGGACGGGCCATTCAAGTATCAAGTTCAAGGTTTTCGAATTCCACAGACTGTTGATGATGAGGTGGGTGGCAACCACGAGCGCGAATACGTCGATGCACTTCCGTAAGGTCTATCTTTATCAAAATCATGGCTTTTCAACTCTATCGTGCTCAGATATAATGGAACTGGAAAATGTCTTTAAAAAAAGCCGTAGTACACTTAAAATTTTTTTGTTAAGCCGACCAGTAAAAAGCTAGCAATACCATGGTTGAATTTGTGATGATTCATTTTCGTCACAAGGAGTTGGGATACTTTCGAAAGTATTTAGAGAAATTATGGATAAATGAACATAGAATACACATAAAAATGTGAAAATATGCAGGGATTTGTCAACTAATGCATGAAAAAATCGAGTTATAGAGCGAAAGACATGGAAGAGGGAGCGGCCATTTCTGAGAGGCAGCGTGGACCATGTGCATGAAGTTCAATGCACAACGCTTGAAGTGAGTGAAATACGTAGATTCACGTGAGCATTACGCAAAGTCAGTGACAGTAAGTGTTAAATACTGATGATATGAGAAAAAAATAATTGCTTCAGGTTGCAAATGAGTGAATAAATTAGAGAATGAACGATTTCATACTAAGCAATTCTGCTAAGCTTACAGAGATCTATGAAATCCTGCAAGATCTCACCTGAACGTCAAGTTGATGCAATCTTGTCTGCACATCGCTAATTGAAATGATTCGACTGAATAAACTCATTATCGATTGGAAGAATTATGTGAGGTACTAATTCCTTTCTATCCACAGGTTGTCCAGCTTAGCAAGAGAACCACTCCCAGTTCAATGGAGAGATTCGAGTGGGTGGGGAGGAATATAGAAACGAAGTACGGGGCCGCGCAAACAGACCTGGTTTCGCGCATTGTTGCTTGGCAACCATTAGAGTTACAGCGCTACCGCACTAGCAAACACGGAAATATCTATGGGCACTTTGACTGTTGGCGAAAGAAACATCATAACTTATTCCTTATGGCAATCCTTCTTTTTATTTGAGATCGTTGAATCACATTTACGAAAAATAAATAACATCGGTGGAGAGCATGTAGGTGAGTGGTTAATAACGCAGTCGGTAGTCTTCTTTCTTTGCTCATGACATCAAAAAACAGAAGAGAGGAGAAAGTGCAGTTGTAGACCAGTCGCTCCCATATTATCCTATTCCAGTTTTCGCATGGCGTTCCCGAGAGTTCCCTTAAACAGTTTTAGCATATTATACCACAGAGTTGGTTTTATGAACGATGTCTTCTCGTCTGAGCCACTCCGATGACACCATACCTTATCGTTTTAGGCGGCATTGTCATTTTCTCAATGAAAGGCTCTGATGCAAGAGAGCGTACCTCACAAATACAAGTTTTCACATTAGTCTTTCCGAATTTAAGCAGCCTAGAAAGGGGCTAAACTTTTACAAGCATCTCCGTACTTGTTGTACTCAACGCTGTAGTACTGGTGGCTCTTTCTCGGTCATGGGAATGAGGTTCATTCATTTTACCGCATTTGGCTTTTTGATACTGATTCTTAGCGCGACCAGCCTTTCCGAAACTAGACGTGGACCTTACCCGTCAGACGCAAGCCGTGACCACCTTCCATGTACGCAATCATTTACTTAATTGTGTTATTTTGGCCGAACATGCTTGCAAATTTTCATCTTTTTTCAATCTTCAGAATTTCAATAGACGGGAAAGCACTGTCGAAGAAGGGAGTTCATCTTTTGGATTAACGTGCGTTTCAGGAAAGCACAAGATCGATTTTGGACCACGTATAATTTCCTATTCTTCATCTGGGACGTGCTACAAAGCTTGGAGAGAGCCGGATGGTAATCCATCAGTGAGAAAGATCCGTGGACCAGATGGGTTTTGCAGGAAGTACATGTTATTCAGAGAGAAATGAACCATGATCAGTGAGATGCAGGAAACATATTTCAGGTGATGTCACCGATTAACTGGTCCACTAGCATCGAAACGAACGTTAATTCTGTTGACATCATTGTAGCTAGAGCTAAAGCAAGAAAATGTCAACAACTAATTGAGCAAATTGCTCTACTCCTATAAAGTGCACCCAATTTAAGCAATATGAAGTGTGCATCGGCATCTACACCAATTACTACGACGGCGATCAAATTACAAATGGTTTAGTACCAGACCATACAATGTTGTGGTGAGGATTCTTTATTATCTGTCGCTACAATGACCGATTACCAGTAGACGAATGAAACGCAGTAGTGCTTAAAGATGTTGCGCAATAATCACTCTGCGTCGACTATGGTTAACCAAGGCTCCCATGCCCCGGGAGTTGGCAAGTTGGGATCAGACTTTCCTTGGAACAGTTCTTTTCGAGCACGAGAACCATCAAGTGTATGTGGTGATCGACTCGGATGCGCCAATAGTGTTGTAGCAGGATTCTAGAAAAAAACCAGCTCGATCAGGATTCAATCTAGTTCATGAAGAAGCCGAAGCCCTCAAGTGGCCACCAAATTTACTAACAAAATCGAAGACCTTCATCGGTGAAGAATGCGAGACAACATACGGAATGAAGGAGGTATTGTGATCGGCAAAATATTTAAAATCTTTTCACGTAGACAAGTAGAAAATGAATAGACTAGGTGCATGCTACAGAAGTCGTTACAGTTGTTGCCAAAGATCTTAGTGCAGCTAAACAAACCTTCATTCTTCGTGGAAATAAGTTGCAGTTACGATGATTTGGAAGTTCCTGATATTGTTACTATGCGATTTGAGAGGAAAAAAGTTCTCTCACTAGTAATGCACAATGCCAGTGGTGGTGGTATTGAGGAATGGTGCTGTCGGACACGTTAACCACATCTGATTGAAAAGTTACTGGTACTTAAAGACCCTAAACAAGAGCTCTTGTTCTCTAACAGTTTCCAGTATTTACTGACTGGAAACTCGCTCTTCCTTGTCTCATGTACATTCTTTTCATTGTTCGACAACTGCAAGGACGGTAGGAATGAAATGAGCTGAAAGTGGACTTGTTTACTTCTTAGACCTTTTCCACGCTTCTGAATTCGTGCACTATGGAGAGCGTCTTTGAAGTATGTCATGAATCATGTCTTGGGCCTCTTACCTTTAATTAGTTATGCGGTGGATGTTAAGGTACTGGCACATATATGCCCCTGAAGTAGCTGGCGAAACTCGAAGCGACTTCAATGACTTTCATTCTTTTGCTGGCTGGCATACCACGGTGATAAAACAGTTGGCCCAGGTTCAGTACGCCTGCGATGTGACTGTGAAAAAGTATGGCTGACATCATTTTTTTTTGGGACTCATGTTTAAGAGTAACAAACACTACCATCCTCGCCGTGGTTTGCAAAGCTCTCTGGCTGTTAGTTTAGACAGAGAGAAATCTTCCCCTACACTTTCTCTGTACTTCTATGAAAACAATTGCTGCTCGTCCATTAATATAACAGTGAAGTAGCACTCTTTTCAGATTTTCACCACTCCTTTTTAACACCGCTCATTTACAACCATAATGATGCTGAAATATTTGCAACACACCGGACCGCAAGTGTCTGCGCTGGGAACGAACGCGCTATTACCCTTTACGGGGACAACACTTTCACACCACACCATGTTGGATTTTTCGTTTCGCCTCTCTCTCAGCTAGTTTTCTATCTACCAGTGCCATCAATAATCACCTGTCAACCCGATTGATCTAGGGAGCGCTAATGGGCAATGATCGCAAATAATAGATGAATCCTGGAAACTGGGAAAGAGTCCAGACAGTAGTACAGGTCTGCTTGGATCAACTTGCAATGTATGAGAGGTATGCCTCTGATAGTATCCATTAACAATGGCAAGTTTTCAGGAGCATTCGAATCCAAAGAACTTTTAATCCTACGTCACAAGCAAACACAGGGATCAATCGAGTGCTGTATAAGAGCTATTTCACATCCTCCCAGACAAGCTTGGTACCTATTTGCCGATCTGGAGGCATTGGAAGGCTTGGAGAGCCTCGAGCGCGAGGTTCGATCCTATGTGTATTGCAAGGCGCCTCTAACCACTGTGCTACACCAACCTCAGTTTTTTACGAACAAAACAGGAATTATGCCATGAGTAAAACTAGGAGTAAAAAAAGTGTGGAAACCACAACTCTCTGTTGCTTCGATGTCAATAAAATCTGAGCTACTTTTTACACGACCCGCCTTCATATATTATGCGGATCCCACCAAATCCATTGGATTCATATTTTTTTCACATCCATCGTCCAAGGTCTTCGGATTCGCGTCTGTCTTCAGCTACAATAATAAAAAAAAATATAAGCAATAATGAACAATAACAAAAGACAATGGACAACAATAGTAATAATAAAATAACTATGATAATAATAACAATAATAACAATAATAATTAGTTGGACACTTGGATGATTGTCTTCACTGGTTGCACGAGCCCCCCAGCATAGTACCCATTTTCCCCGAATTTTGGTAGTTTGACCATTGTGGTTCCCTGGAGTCCAGAGGTCAGCCTTAGCCAGTCTGCCTCAGGTCGTCACCGCTACATGCACGCCTTTGTGGATCAAAAGGAGATTTGCCACCATGCGACTAGTTTGATACAAAGACGGTAGTGGATCCTGATACTGGTTTACTCTTAGCTGTGCTTCCTGATGGAAACGCCGAACTGCTTCTCAGCTTGGGAGGCCCTACCAAGGGGATGAACCCTCCGCTGTACATCGCAGCTCCACAGCCAAGAACAGCTCCCAGCCACGATTAGGCGGTAAACCGTTGGAAGAAATAATAATAATAATAATAACGATGTGAAATAATTTCGGCTTCTTAACACCTACCAAATTCCACAACGAATTACGCTAATCTGGACGTTGATCGGACCAGTTCAAACATTCAGCCAAGAAAACAATGTGCTAGAAATTCTAACCCAAGAAATAGGCACATCCTGAACTACTGTTAATCTTTATCTAATAACAATAAAAGAACGAATCTCCAAGCAATTCTGTGATCTACTGCAACAAATCCAAAATTATGACATAATTCAACTGCATCTGTATTTCTATGACCACACATATCTCAGCAACACTGGTTCTAAAATAAAACTTCCTACCACTAATAGTTCAGAAAATAGCTAAACAACACTGAATGATAGCGATTCGTCATAAAAAAAGAGTTTGAGCAACACATTTTCATGAAGAGGTTATGCATACATACTCAATGTTAACACTTTCGCAACGACATGACCTCACATGGAATAATTCGTGAGCGGACATTATGGCCGCAATGACTCCTACTGGAGTCATATCTGTTGCGGCGGAAATTAAGACGTCATCGCGAATATGTCAAGAAGACGCTGCTACGCACTTTCAATAATGGTCCGGTACAGTACCATGACAAAAAGCGCTTCGTCAAATGAAGTTCTTACGAGGTTGCTTCTGTGCCAAGACAATTAGCTTCGTAAAGTTCAGTTACAACTACGTTGTCACGTGCACTTATGTTCAGCTTTGTTAATAATTCATCTTCATTCGATGAATCCTAAGAACTTATCATCACAGCAGCATTTATTATTCTGCGACCAATTTTTCCTCATACTCGTTTGGCGTGTCAATAGTAAAAATTGAAATCTAAAACGAAAAGTAGGAAGGCTCAAATTATAAATGAACACCGAGGAAAAAGCTACTGGTTCACCATAGAAATGTCACACGACAGCTAATGAGCCATAGAATACCTTAATAATTATGTACATAGGTACATCTGTAAACATCGATTTATACTGTTATGTCTAATAAACATTTCCACGACGAAGTTTAATTGCTAGGAGATTGACGACCATTTAAACGTGATTCAACTATATCGTAGATGGAATTCTGCAGTCGGCTGTACGTTCGGCATAAATTGTAAAGACCAGTTTTTAGCCCGTTACTCACATACGCAATTGTTATTTTGTTCTTCAGATCGTATGCGACTTGCTGACATCCGTGGCCTGTGTGTCCGACCAAAAAATTCTGTCTGAAATACAGAATTCTGACCCTGATAATGAAATCCAGTATGCCTCCACTAGTGTTTCTTTTCTGTAGTACCAGAGTTCACAATATTTATAAAGACCATAACAACATGAAACAATGAGCCCGAATCTTAGACCTACTAAAAATAGTGCTAAAAACTACTTAAAAACAATAAGTCGATGCATCTGGTGAATTAGGTCACTGATGAATGAAAATTCTTCCCATAGCTCTGGCTTGGTAAGAGTTCTCGTTTTTTTTTACTATGCTTGATATGATTCCCTTCTGAACTATTCCACCGTTTGCTCTAGTGCTCTTAATTATAGAGACGGAATAAATAAGGCAAAGGTAGGTAAACAAACTTTTCAAGAAAAAAAAATGAAACTCACTCCAGCTCGGTGAAGAGGGAGATACATAAAGCCGTGTCCTTTCGCAATTGTATCTTCAAAAATTAAATCAGTATCATTGTTATAATGATGTTGCAATTGTTTCAACACCTTCTGGCCTATGAGCTTTTCTGAGACCACCTGAAATGAGAGCAGCGAGAATGACGACCACCTTGACACACCACACATGACCTTTAAACTCTTACAACTATCCACACTCCGTACCTCTTTTCAATTTCGTGTGGCATTTTGTCGAGAAACGCTTACCAATCTGATTTTTTTGGGGAAAGTTGTCCCACTCTTTTCATCAGGATTTATTACTTCAGTTAAACTGCACATGGGCAAAATCGTACCAGATCAAACAGTGCAGCCAGAGATCGTGCATTTCCAATTCCAAGCGCGGCAGCCTGCTCTAGACGATGGTATTCGGGATTGTTCATTGTGCATTTGCCTACTGCTTTCAGCCACGATGGATTGTTGACAGCTCGAGAAAGAGGTGTATCCTACGAAAAAAAATTATAGTAAAAGTATAGAAGTAGAATATAAGAAAATACCTACACCACAAAATTCAAGATGCCACGCAGTTACCATGATGCTGAGATATTTGCAAAATCTCCGGACCGCAGGGGTCTGCGGTGAGGATCGAACACGCTTTTGCCCTTTTCGGAGATCACCACACCATGCAAGTTCTTCGTTTCGCCTTTCTTTCAGCCATTTTCCTATCTACCACTGCCATCAGCAATCACCCGTCAACGGGGTGGATCTGCGGAGCACAAACCGGCATTGAACCTAGTTAAGCTGACGCTGTAGTCGAAATTACAATGTTAACTTACTGCCTGTTATTATTTTCACGGCAGGGTATGATGTGATATACAACCACTGTGATGTTGGGATATTTGCAAAACTCCAGATCGCAAGTGCCTGCGGTGGAGATCGAACACGCCATTATCCTTTCTGTGGGCTAACCTGTTCACCTCCACATCATGCGGTTTCATAGTGGTTACATCATACCCTGCCATCCACTGAGTATGTCGCGTGAAGACCAACCGCACAGAATTCACATGGATTCGGGTACAGTCTATCTGATCTCCTGTAAGGCGTCCGGAGACGAATACATTGGCGAAACGGGTAGACCACTCTGTGTCCGCATAAAAAAACACCTAGTCGGTAAACGTAGACCAAATATCCCACTAGGCAGGCACGCATAGGACCCAGAGACATAACGCGGAGAACTTTAAAGTACAGGTCACGATCCTCGCACGGCAATCGCGAACACAAACGCGCAAAACTCTCGAGGCGTTCTGGATCAATTCCAGAAATCCGAAAATGAACCGCAGGGAAGGATGCCTCATTATCACGCGTGATGTTGGGCAACATATAAGCCTATCATTCTGATGAGAGGGGCACACTACAATTCCATGTGAATTCTGTGCGGTTGGTCTCCACGTGACATACTCAGTGGAAGGCTCATAGAAAGCGGTGAGTGTGCAAAGAAGCTATTTTGTGTTCAATGTGATTGAAATCTAGGTTTAGCCTTTTTCTCTGTTTGGTTATGGAGGTGTTTTGCTGTCAACTTGACCTTTCCAGGCTCTGAGGAAGGCGAAATCTGCCGAAACGTCAGCTTGTTCGTGAATAAAGAATAAAAATAACACCTTGTGTTTGCTCAGCAAGAATGCGAAGAATTACTTGATCAATGCCGAGGTTAATAGAAAGTCGGACGTGGGAAAAAATTCTAACATTGTGATACTATGGAGTATTTAAAATACCTCCTTGGATTATTAAGCTAACACGAAGTTCACAAAGATGTTTACGCAAAATATTGTTCTGCTATCAGCTGTGTATTAGCTAACATAATACCGATTGCAACAGGATGGATTGCCCGTTGAAAAACAATCTGTAGTCAAGGGACAACCATTATCGACAACAAACCTCCGGTATAAAACAGCGCTGCCGGACGAAGTAGCCTCATTCGAGTGGTGCTGCACTGAGGAAGATCCAACTCGACACGAGGACGACGGCGCCACATCGAGAAGACGAGCATCTGTGGACCATTGCCTCGGATCATCGGCTCTGAGGAGAACGAAGACGTCGAAGCGTTAGCCGAATAAATCATTTTATCATTCTTGAGTTAACTTAATAATCCAAGAAGGTAGTGGTTATTAACAACAAGGTTTAAAGAGTCGGTTTGGAAACACATTTGAAACACTTCAGTCCACGGGGATTGGGATGTAGTGATGAAGTATTAATGTCGTCTTCTTAGCTAACATGATTATCGGGAAACGGTTTTAGATAGATGAAAGAGTGATGCTTTAGCAACGAATAGAGGCTGGCGGTGAGGTAGAATTTTCTTATTGGAATTTACTCATTATCAGCTTCTTATCATGGAAGAAGCCGGTTGTAAAACTTACTAACGGAATTCCATTAGAGTATTGCTTTTTAAGCTGTTCCAGCCATTTTCCTTGTAGCGTTGCAAGTTCTAAAAGTATATTCAGAAGCTGGTGTATCGGAGTCCACTGACAGCTCGGAATACTCGACCTCGTCTTCATCGATTTACCGAATATAATTGTCCCCAGTTAGTACTCGAATCGAACGCGCGAGTTATGTCAACAGATGATTTCCATGTACAACGGTGACCATCTTTCCTTACAAAAAAAGTGAATTTCTATGAAGAAGTGTGCTTTGTAAAGAAGGCCAACGAGATAGTTTCCACCATCATATGATACCTGTGCTCCAAACTGTTCAATACTGCACTTACTTTCACTGGAATTTCGCATTCCAGTATCGAAGTTCTTGACAATGAATTCATGGAAACAGTCTTCATTTCTGACGGATGGTCAAAGAACTCGTATAATTCGTTCTTACCAGGGACGAAAATAAGCAATTTATACTAGTAATATTCTTTTTAACTGAGGACGAAAGAAACCTATACAACGACGTGATGGTTAGTGGACGGCAGCAAGAAAAGCATAGTTCTCCTGTTGGGAGACCACGTGGAACATGACGTACTTCCAAGACACCACGAGAAATATCATCGACACTTTAGTTTAAAGCAGATAACAACCTCTATTATATGTGAGCTGCAGATTTTTGACCCCAAATCCTTATTTGGATGCTGCAAGAACGAAATTTTCTGGCCTCCCCCAGGTGGGACGTTCCCGAGTTGTAATCATAGGTAGCTCAAGGAATTGCAAAGATGTTTGTCGTTTTACGGCACTTTTTCTCTAATGCTTTCTTGAACCCCTATTGCTAAGATAGGCTACGGACAAGCCAGTTATGATGCATGTAGAAGTTCAAACTATACTGTTAAACTAAACTATAATTGTACATAGAAGTTTAAACTATGCATGTCTCCGATAAAAAAAGATAAAGCTCTCGGTGTTAATTAATCCCTGACAGATACGCCATGCATTCCATTTCTCTAAGCATTATTAGAGGTGATTGAATGCATATCTGGCCATTATGACTGGAGGTGCCTACCAATGTATCGAGCCAGTGTTGCTATCCTCCCAGACAAGTCTGGTACCAGTTTGCCGACCCCGAAGGGATGGAAGGGGCTTTGTGAGCCTGGTGCGCGGGGATCGACCCCATGTGTATTGCAAGGGCTCCTCCGATCACTGCTCTACACGCGCCCCGCAATAAATAAATAGATAAGTCAAATGCTCACTCTGATAAGTTTCCAGAACGCCAGAAAGTACTTATACACTCTCCAGTCGTAAAATAATTCGCTCATTCTCTCCCATATAGTCGGGACTGTAATCCTAGCCACCCGATGCTCTTCTTGCATTGGTAGACCAATGTGATAGTCGATCTCTAGAAATAAACAATCGATTCATAACTGGCAATGAAAACGTGTGACCACGAAGCCAATAAAGTACTACAATTGAGTGCAACTTTTACCGGAAAGTAGCTATTAATTCTATCAATCAATGTAAAATGGTTTTAACCTTTTTACTTACTGCCTACTCTTTTTTGATGGCAGGGTATATTACGAAATATAACTTCAACGAAGCTGAGATATTTGCAAAACTCTGGACCGCAGGTGCCTATGGTGGGGAACGAACGCGCTATTGTCTTTTCTCGGGAGTAGCGCGTCCACCACCCAAACCATGCCGGCCCTTCGTTTCGCCTGTCTCTCAGCTAGTTCTATTGATCTTTTGCCATCAGCAATCACGATAGAAGTAGCTGGCTGAGAAACACGCGAAACGAATGTAAGATAGATTGTTAGGACAAATAAAGGAATGAAAAAACCAAGAATTCACGTCCCATACCATAAGGTCCTGTTATCTCCTCTCTAAGGAACTGTCCAATTCCACGTTGTTTCTCGTCCACATGACGTACAATTTGATCCACAATCCATCCGAAAGTATAAGGGTGATAACCATTCTTCCGCCCTGGCTCCCACTTTGGAGTCTCATTCTCCAGTATCTCCCTCATTTTGTTGTGGTCCGCGGCAATTTCCTCAGTGATTGGAGTGTCCAAGTAGCCAAGCCCTGCCTACCAAAGAAAAAAAAAAGAAGAAGAAATAAGGCGTAGACAGTGTAATTGTCAAATAAGAAGTGATGAATTGGAAGAAAAATACTAAAACACCGGTACAATAGTCAATTGGTTTGGTTACTTGCTGTCGATAAAAAAGCCAATTAAATGGACCACTCTCAAAAAAACCCCTCAGAAGCCAAATGATATCTTCGATTTCTCCTCATCAAAATTTACAAAACTGCGCCCAATATTTCAATAATAATCGTAATGGTGCTGAGATATTTGCAAAATATCCGGACCTCAGTTGTCTACGGTAAGGACCGAACACGCTATTTCCCCTTCCGGAGGCTTACGTTTTCACTACCACACCACGCGGGTCCTTCGTTTCACCTTTCACTTAGCCGTGTATTTAACCTATAGGTGCTATCAATAAACATCCCTCAACATCAAACTTCAAAAATAGTTTTGCTAACTATATAGACAAAGTCCCTGGGAGGTTTTAGACGATTTGGGAGCAAAATTCACTTCAAATTTTCACCAGGAGAGCTAATGCTTTGGAGAGAACAAGGGCAATAAGAATTCGTTGTTATTCTGATAAAACCTTGAGCATTTAATGAAAATCCAGTTGACTAGAATGCTTTGCCTGTAGCATTTTCCGACCCACCACTAAGAGAGTGTAGGTACAAATGCTCAGGATTGTAGATTATTTTCGATCAGATATGCTTGATTTGCAGTTTCTAACAAGGAGGGAGGCATTATAGCTCAGCTCACACATCTGTATCATCTAATCTCAGCCAGGACGTACCTCATGAGAAAGTGCCATTTGCACAGTTATGTTTTCTTTTCCGTTCTTCGCGAATCCAGGCCAGTGGATCCAGATAAGGTCATCGTAACGAAGACGTCCACGTTCTACCAACACTGCGACACAAACAGCCGTAACTGCTTTTGTCGCAGAAAATGTGACTGACATCGTGTCCTGAAAAAACAGTACCAATTTTCCATCAACGTTTTCTCCTTCTAGTCATTACAACGACGAATTTGACTTAATGTAATTTTTAAATATCACTCTCCCTCTACATCATAGATAAACATTGGCTATTCCTACATAAAGCTCACAGTTCCTGTTCATCACCTTAGTGAAATTCTTAAGAGCATTTGAACCAATAAATTAATTGACGTACTTTATACAGAGAAGTCAAAACAACAGAACAGGTAACGCAGTGGTAGTGATTCTACTTATTACACAGACAGCTCAACCTAGTCATGCGCTGGTTCGACCCCGGCCCTGGGTCACCAGACCTCTCACCACTCCGCAGTCGGGAATTTAGCAAAACCCTTGTATGGAACAAGCTCGCTCCCTTTAATCCATATAGGAACACCTCAACACGGCAATCTCAAGATCA
The DNA here is from genome assembly GCA_018806985.1 of Angiostrongylus vasorum. NCBI lineage: Eukaryota > Metazoa > Nematoda > Chromadorea > Rhabditida > Metastrongylidae > Angiostrongylus > Angiostrongylus vasorum. The sequence continues at coordinate 509,877 of JADANN010000454.1, read as the reverse complement.
CAGGGAGAATCGACTCGATTAACATTCGTGACGAAGACTGAAAAATACTCAAGCAGCAGCCCAACCCACTCACTAAAAGTTCGAACACCTTCATGGATGATGGATGCGGTGAAACGAATCGAACGGAGGAAGTGCTGGAATGTGTTCAGTGATGTCAAGTCACGCAATAGAAAAAAATCATCATGGCGCCTTAACCACATATGATAACAAATCTAGTTGGTCACAAGCTTTCTGAACTATTCAGCTACCATGACGTTTTTAGAGTAACATCTCTGCTAACTCTGCATGAGGTAAAACCAAATACATGAACGAGTGACAGTGGTTAGAAGCGCCATGTAGTACAAACATGGTAACTGGTTTAACTCAACCCCTTCCCAATAAATCATTTACTCATTCCAGGTTTAGCAAACTGGTACCAGACTTATCTGAGAAAAACTTCCTCTAATCCAAAAAGGTGGGCGACTGCTTGTGAGAGGACCTGGGAACGCTCCAACAAGGTTATGCCGTGATCTAAAGGAGAATCATTCTCGACCATCATTTAAGCACATTTATGAAGAAAGCGAAATCCCCAACTTGTAACCGAATCCACACATGAATCCCAACACCGTTCAGGATGACAGAACTCAATGAATAAAGCTCGAATCACACCGGTGTAAAAACAACGCTTAGTTAAAACAAGCCACACGAATGGTCAAATACATTATCCTCCCATAACTTGGCAACACCAGTTGTTCGCTGTTTTTTCATTTTGCGGCGTCTATATTTTCCTCGTTAGTGTGAGACCCTTCCTGTCAACGGTTTACCACCTCACCATGGCTAGGAGGTATTCCTGGCTGTAGGGCTGCGATGTACAGTGAGAGGATTCATTCCCTCAGCAGGGCCTCCCATGCTGAGAAGGAGTCCGGCATTTCCATCAGGAAAGCCAGCTAATAGTAAACCAATACCAGGATCCACCACCGTCCCGGTATCAAACTCACAAGGGCGACGGCTGCCTGTGGTGGTGACGACCTAGGGCAGACTTTTTGCCTGGCTGACCTCGGGACTCCAGGGAACCACAACGGCTAAACCAGCAAAGCTCCGGAAAAGTGGAAATTAAGCTGGCGCCTGCACAACCAGTGAAGAAGGGTCATCCAAATATCCTAGCATCGCAGCATGTGACCCTTAATGAATGAACGTCACTAGCTCAATATACACAAATTGGCAAATATTGTTGAAAAAACAAAGTTCTGGAGTAGGAAAGCATCGCTGCATAGATCTTATGTGTGTTATCTTGACACTGAGAACCTGCTTCCATTTCCTCCCTGCCTCGTGGTCTGCGTAACCACCCCAAAGATCAACGACCTTCGTCCCGTTTATGAAGACCGCCAACGACGCGCCATCACGTTCCCAGCCGTCTTCGAAATTTCTGCTAAACAAAAACGTCATTCAGTAAAATCTATGCACTCATCTGAAAAAAAATTAAGCAAAAGACCAATCGATAGGACAGAGAGATAGAGAAACAGTTGTTTCGTTTGATAAGACTGATTAGGGTAGTATTAGAAGAGACCATTAGGAACGAGGATTTTGCGGTAACTCTCATTAACTGCTGCCATATTTGGTTTGTCCTTAGCAAGCTGAAAGGTTAATGAACAAAGGTCGAGTCCAAAGATTACAAAAAAAAGAACCGACAAACATTCGAAGATATATCTTTGACTCCCTATCGGTGCCTCCCAGACGAAGTATTACAAACCTGTAGGAGTAGGAGGAAGTGGAACCATAAACCATTTTTCGTTTATATTTATGTTTCTACAGTTAACTAGGAGTTAACAAGCTCTGATAACAGACACTGAACTTAGCTGATTGTCAAATAAAGGTTAGGTATATCCCTCAAATCTGTTATTTTCGATAGCAAGCAGCAAAGACCTCAATAAGGACCAAAATGAAGCCGTGAAGCCATATCTCATGAAGTGAAAGTGCATTGTGAGAGTGACTAATGAAAGACCAAGTACTGGAGGGCTCGGCAGAAATGCAGGTGAACTCTTGACAAAACCATTGGTCTCAATGTAGAAATAGATAGTTAAATAAAAAGTTAGTGTCAGCATAGATGGCAAGCAGTCGAGTAGGACTGAAAGCATTTATCCCTTTCTTTTTGATACTGGGATTGAAGGGTTTAATGAGAGTACATTGTTAACTCCTTCGCGATTAGGTTGGTTTTTTGACAACTGACGATGACTTCTCGATCAATAAAGTGATTTAGGAGTTCAGAACTTTTAGATTCATAGAAGAAATACATGTCATGAGATCCAAAAAAAATCAGAACTTCATCACAGCAAAACAAGAATGCTTTGATCCTACAGGCAAAGATTTGCAGATTTCAGTAGCTTCCACTGCAGTTGATAAAATTCACTGTCAGACCAGATATGGTTCTTTAAACTTGAAAGCGGCCATCGTTTTCGCAACGTATGGGCCCTATAGAGGTCATGGCGTCATGTATGGGTTAAAGTCAGCGAGAGAGAGATGTGAGACAAAGTGTAAAACTATGAAAATGAACAATGATGGCAGGAAAAAAAGGACATGAAAGTGAAGATTCCAGCTAACAATGTACAAATATAACGAGTTCCCGACTTATACAAGTGAAACAGAATTGTCAAAGGGATAAGTAAGAAGAAAAGATTGAAGCAGTAGGACCAAATGACACCTTACCTCCTTCGTCAATATGCAGAACAAGATCAGATTAACTGGTACACTTACATGAACATCTTCTTCACTTCCTCATAACCTCGCTGTACGGAGCCATCAATATGAGTTGGTAACCTGGTGTTATGTAACCCAAGAAGCAAGTTCAGAGCAATCGCCGCCACCAACGACAACACTGACAACTTTGCCGCACCCATCGACAAGTGCTCAGCTGGAAAACTGAAGTGTAGAGGATGGATATCGACCCATGGGATACTCCAGACACGTTTACAATCAGTTTTTAAGAGGCCAAAAATCAATAATAAGGGCTTCATTGGTGCTAAGAATGGATCATACTGGTGGCTGGAACAACGGCTTGTTCACACGTGGCGGACACCATGACGACTGGTAACGCACCGCAGGGGCGGGTGCGTTGCTGAGAGTAGTTTTTCTTATCTTCGTTCAGACTTCTCCATGGTCAGCAAACTCTCTCTCTCTCTCTCTCTCTCTCTCTCTCTCTCAGCGTTGTGAAAATGTTTCTGGAAAAGGCATCTGGGAAAAACAGAGCAACCTATCAAAATATAATAGGACGTAGACGAAGATTGGGACCAAGAGATAGTCTCGACTTCCTTCTCCATTGGATTCCCACGACTAACTTTCTACCAGCCTCGGCATTGATCAAATAGTTCTTTGCGTCCTTGTTGAGCAAACATGAGGTGTTATTTTATTTCTTTACTACGATGAAGCTGACGTTTTGGCGGATTTCGCCCTCCTCAGAGCCCAAGTTGACTTGAAAGGTCAAGTTGACTGCAATCTACCTAGTCAGACACCTCTAAAAACCAAACACAGAAAGTGCTAAATCAAAACTCAAACTCAAGATTCAAGTAGCCAAGCTTGAAATTCTGGTTTAGCAACTCCTCTGGTTGGTTACGGTGTTCCGTTGGGTAGATTGCAATCAACTTGACTTTTTCAGGTTCGGAGGAGGACAAAATCCACGGAAACGTTGACTTCATCTTAATAAATAAAACAACCTCTCCTAAATGTTACAAATTCTAGTGTAAATACCAATTCTGCTACTTTCATCCCCAAGATTTCACGGATACGAACTCGGATCCTCATAAAGCAAACCTTAAATTTGCTCCTAGATATGTGTGTTCGTTGTCAGTAGTGATTATCTGTTTACCATCTATGATCATAACGGTTATGGTTAAACAAAACCTCCCCATTGAGAAACAGAAAACGAAACTGTTTTTTGGAACTGTGTGTACCTCATTTGAGGATGCTATGCATAGCATTCATAGATCCCAGAGCTACTTCAAGTTGCCCTTGTCAAACGCTATAGGTCACTTCTCTCTTCTCTTACTCGCAACTGTACCGTACTGAAACCTCAATAATGGGAACGAGAAATCAACGCTTCTTCCAAAACCAGAGCTTCCAAGAGCCACAAGATCGGAGTTAAGGACTCTCCTTCTAAGATGATACTTCTGCCACCGCATATTTCAATCCGATATCTCGAGAAAACATTTAAACCCCCAGAGATTTAAATTTATAACATCAGAGTTGTCAGCATAATAAACTAAGAAAAGCGACGTATCCTACAGATACACATATACACAATCAACAAATAACAATTTCCAGTCAAATCAGAAGTTTCTCGACGTCTTCCTTAAGCTTCTGGATCTGAGATTTAAGCTGAGATCCCTCGTTCTGAGTAATCGACACGGCAATCACGGGTCGTGTAACGCCACAGGCACGACCGAGAGCTGCTTTGCTTCTCACAAAAACGTACGGCACATTTTTATCCTCACAGAGAAGAGGTAGGTGCAAGATAATCTCCAGTGGTTCTGCATCAGCAGCCATAATAATCACCTAAAACACCTAAAGCCTTGTGCTAACAACTGAGCAGTACGGTTAGTACCCAACGGACAACAAGTTCTCTGAAACCCACCTCCGATATGCCTCTATTCAGAGTTTTTGTTGCCTCATTCGCTCCTTTCTTAAGCTGTTTATAGTTTAACGCCTGTTGCACGAGGTCCAAGAGTTTCTGGGACAACTGAGTATCGGCGAGTGGATAGGCCTTCGGATTCACTCCATCATCGGCCATTATTTTCTTTTTCTATAGAAACACAATTCTAGAAAACACATACAAAACACAAGTGGTCTGCTTTCATAAAAGGTGGATTGGAATCCTTAAGCTCTTTAGGAAACGTCGATAAGAACCAAGTAAAGAAAACTTCGAAAAGCTATGGCAACAACGAAGGGAATGCCACTGATAACTGAGAGGATAAAGCATAGAAGAAGAGATGATCGACCGGTCGATTTTCAGTTAAGCTCGACATTAACTTTAACACGGAAACTCCATTAGGTCGAAACGTGCCAATCAAACATCTAAAAAGAAAGGACGAAAGTGAGAAGTGAAAGTAAGAAGAAGTACAATAAGTCGAAAGCTCTCAAGAATGTCTCGGTTACTCATTCCAATAAGGTAAAAAGAGATAACGTAGATAAGAAGCGGATAAAGACGACAATCAACAATCCTTTTCTTTTTACTTTACATGGACCGTCATCACATCTACTGTGGGAATCCCAGCACTTCTTGCATTCGATTCGTTCTCCTCACATCCAACATCCAAAGTGGGCTTCGAACATTTCGCGTGTTGTTTCAGCTGCTGCTTAAGGAACTAACATCTGTTGCTTCCTGATCGACGACATCATTAACCACTGCGCTATCCGCGTCTCGACAATCAGTAAAACCAATGGAAGTGATGGCTCACACAAGGTGAGACCAGTAACTTAAAGCAGTAACCTACATGGGAAAGTTGAGGCGCGTCTCGTTCAGGATACTGTGCTGGACGAAGAATGTGGGTCCTGCGACGAATAGTTCTCAGCGGACTTCCCACACTTGAATTTGGCTTTACTTCAGTAGCTTATTTCATTACTATTACCTTACTTATTATTGCTTTTTATTACCGTCGTTGCGTTTTTTACCTTGCACTTTCTTTGCATGTTTTATTTTCACGTGCCTGGATGCTTCCTGTATTTCTGCTACTTCTACTTCTCCTACTGTGAGATTGATCCCGGCACCCCAGGCACATCAAGCATTCCATCCTTCCGGGGTAGGTAAGTTGGTACCAGACTTGTCTGGGAGGATGGCGCTCGATACATCTGTAGGCCACCGGGACTCACTGTAAAGGCCAGATATGCATCCAGTCACCTACAACGTTTCTTAATGTCGAATCCATGGCGCATCCCTCAAAAATTGATCAACGCCGACTTTTTATTGCTACAGTTGCTTTTTCACATCTTGATTTCCTTCCGTGTTTTCTATTTTCTCGTACCCGAATGCTTCTACTTCTTCGATTGCGATTGTTGGCTTCTTGAGAAGTGCCATGTGGCTCTAACCTGCTTATAAAGGTCTCATGTGTCAAATTTGATAATACCACGATGTTTCCTAACTTCCAGACATTCCAGACAACAATGGGTGCGGACGGTAAGAAGGAAAAGATAAAAATCTTACAAGTGTCGAATATTTCGGTCACTGCAACAAAGGATCAGATTTTCACTATGTTCCAGTACATCGGTAGGATCGAGGAAATGAAGGTTTGCAAAGCTGTTTCCTGAACAAGTTTTTTTTCACTACCTAGTGTTTATTAATGTTTTAATCAATTAATTAACGTGGCGGGATAGCGAAGTGGTTAGTGCTGCCGCCAATGTAGATACAAAGGCGCTAGTTTGATCCCCGCCTCTCCTCCAGTTGACGTGGGAACCCTATAGCCCGGGTATCCCCAAGAGTGCAAGGGCAATCATCTCGACCAGCGTTTTACGACATCCATAAGGAAGACGAATTTCTTATGCAGCAACTGATCCCACACGCGAAGAGTTGGAAGACTTTGGCAGTTTACGACGGATCCGAGGAAGGCAAATCGAATGCAGGAAGTGCTGGGATCTACACAGTAGATGTGATGACGAGTCGTGTAAAAGAAAAAAATTGTTAATATTTAGCCGGTAAAAGATGTTTTGGGGGCGGGGATTGCGTAGTGGTTAATGGTACCGTCGTGTGCTGTCGGTCAGGAAGAAGCAAAGGTGCTATTTGATCCTCGCCCCAACACTCTCCTCCAGTTCACGTTGGAACGCATTAGCCCATTCATTAATGTTTTTTTAGGTGTATCCTTCTGATATGAATATCACCTCTGCAACAACTTCGAAGTGTGCATTCATCAAGTACGATGACGAACGAGCGGTCGAGGTTGGCCAACATCTTACAAACACTGTCCTTATTGATCGAGCGGTTGTTTGTGCACCGTATCTCCAAAGCGTAATTCCTGATGAGGCAACGTTCACAAGTACTGGGGGACCAGTTACTGCTGGTCAAAGACAATTACCTCCACATGTGACGAACAGAGTTCAGGAACTGGATGACGGCTCGTCGGTGTTGCTTACAGTGGACCCACAAATGGAGGCGCTTGGATTACCGACATATCCGCCACTTCCTGGTAATACTGACCTAGCGAAGGTGGAGGAAATCCGGCGAACTATATATGTTGGAAATCTTCCGAAAGGTGTTGATGGTCAGGCTGTTCTTGATTTTTTCAACAGTTATGTTGGAGAGGTAATGTACCTGAGGATGGCCATCGGGCCTGATACTTTGCCATGTGCGTATGCTTACGTAGAATTTACCAACCAAACTTCTGTACCAATTGCTCTTCAGAATAATGGGATAGATTTCCAGGGAAGGCCGTTACGGATTCAGCACTCCCGCGTTGCGATCATCAAGCCACAAGCAAAATCTGCAGATCAAGCTTTGGAAGAAGTAGAGGAAGCGATTAGAATGGGAAAGAATGGACGGTCGCGTTCGCGTTCACCTCTTCGTCGGCGCCGTACACCTTCACCATCTCCTCGTCGTAAGAGTAGATCTCCTCGTCGTCGTAGAAGTCGATCGAGATCGAAGTCTCGTGAACGCAGAAGGAGTAGGACAAGGTCGAAAGAGCGTAAGAGAAGCCGTTCGCGCGATAAAAAACGAAGTCGCAGTAGAGAGAAGCGGAGAAGTCGAAGCCGTGAACGACGCAGCCGAAGATCTCGCTCTCGCGATAAAAAACGCGACCGTTCTCGCTCTCGTGACAAAAAGAAAGAAAAAGAAAAGGATAAAAAAGAGAGGAAGAGAAGCAAAAGTCGTGATCGGAAAAAAGAGAAGGATGCTAAGCGCGATCGGAGTTCTGAACGTAAGAAAGACAAAGAGAAAGATAAGAAGGAAAAAGATAAACCTAAGGATGCAAAAGTTGATGGTCTGGATGAAGAAGCGTTGCGTGAACGCCTACTTGAGAAGGCGGCTGTGCGTGGCGGGAAGGAAGGGTCAGAAAGTGATCGAGAAAGCGATTTGGATAAAGGAGGTGATAAAACTCCGAGCAAAATAAAGAATGAAAGAAAAAGAAGGCACAGTGAGAGCGACTAGCTAAGCTGGCATGTTCGTTTTATGTGTTGTATAGAATAACTGTACCACTTTTTTATGCTTTGTATATTTTTTCGCATATTTATTGTTCTGGATCTCTTATTATGATAGGTTTCTTCCAGCTCTTGTTTACGAAAATTACTAAAGCCGCTGTTTTTCCTGTTTTATTTTCCAAGAAACTCTTCTTTTTTATCCCCTGATAGGTCGTTTTCCCTTACTTTCGGATTTTTTCAAAAAACAACCAGAGCGTTTTCCAAAATATTTTCTTCAAGTATGATGTATTTTTGTAGCTTAAACGCTGTTTGATGGGTTATTCATTTTCCTGTGCAAATAAAGTGTTAATAAGTTTGTTCCTTCATTAGTCTATGAACAGTTGTCGTATCCCAATTGTCTAACATTTCATTCTGTTGGAGCTAAATTTCCTATTGAGAAGATGCCAGATGCTGTCACCGCGCTCCGGAGTACTGTCTATACGGTGGCTGTCGGCAAGGCAACTAGTATATTCCGAATATGGGAGTCCTTCGAAGGTTATCCATTTTTCTAAATGCAAGGTACAACATGGATGGAACATGGGAATTTCATTGCAAATCATAGGTAGTGAAGTTGGAGACTGTTTCTCTACCTGATACACCTCCGGCTGGTCATGTTCACGTAAAGTGGCTTGGCGCTCCTGTCAACCCAGCAGATCTGAACATGATCCAAGGTGTATATGCAGTCAAGCCGTCACTTCCAGCTGTTGGAGGTAACGAAGGTTACGGCCGTGTAGAAAAGGTATTACTGCCATAGAATACAGAAGCGTTTTGTTGGGAGATAGTGTTTTCTTCATAGGTGCTGGAATTATCCGTGATAAGTCTATAGTGGTAGCGGGCATGTGGTTGTAGTCTTAACGTGGTCAAAGCATTCACTTTTTACTGAATTTGTGTCTTTATTTAACACTTAGTTCTTTTGAGGTTGGTAGTGGTGTAACAAGCCTTCGTGTTGGAGATCACGTCATTCCTATGAAAGCTGGATATGGAGTATGGAGAAGCGACGGTCACCATAAAGAAGATGACTTGTTTCAGATAGATAATACATTGTCTCCCGAACATAGCTGCAGCATTCAGGTTGGTATACTCGTTGCTGTACTCTTTTCCACAATTTTTTTTTTACGTTTAAGGACACAAACAAGTGTTTCTTTACAGTGAAGAGTAAAGCTCTCGGCGTTTTCGACTTCATTAGTCATCGTTGGAGGCGATTCAATGCGTATATGGCCTTTACAATGATTCGCGGTGGCCTAACCATGTGTCATGCCAGTGCTGATCTCTTATTTACTTGGTACTTGAACGAGCCGTCATCACTAGTTGTGCGGTCCCAGCATAATCACTATTTTTCGGAGATTTGCTGGTTAAGCCATTGTGGTTCCTTGGAATCCCGAGGACAGCCTGGCCAAAGTCTGCCCCAGGTCGTCACCACGACAGGCAGTTGCAGCCCTTGTGGATCAAAGGGAGATTTACCACCATGCGACTTCGATACCAAGACGGTAGTGGATCATGGTATTGGTTTGCTCTTAGCTAGGCTTAGTGATGTAAACGCCGGACACCTTCTCAGCTTGGGAGACCCTGCTGGGGAGACGAATCTCCTGCTGTACATCGCAGTCCAATACCCAGGAAAACCTCCGAGCCACGATGAGGCGGTAAACCGTTGGGAGGAGTGCTAATGTCATCCCAGACAAGTCCGGTGGCAATTTACCGACTCCGGATGGATGGAAGGCTTGGTGAGCCTGGGGGCAGGGTTCGATCACATGTGTATTTCAGAGCTCCTCCGACCGCTACCCCACATGCGTTTCTTTAAAAAGGCAGTTGAAATGAGCATTGAAATCTTTTAGGTGAACCCATCAACAGCTTATCGAATGTTAAAAGATTTTGTTCTTTTAAAACCTGGAGATACAGTGATTCAGAATGGAGCGAATTCTGCTGTTGGAAGGGCAGCGATTCAGGTGTGACCACTAGATGAACTACATTTCTTTGATTTATTTTACAAGGGAGTGATTGTCCTTTAGATTTGCCGTTTGCGTGGATTTCGCTCTGTCAATGTGGTTCGACAAAGAGACGATATGGCAGCTCTTGTCGATGAGCTAAAAGCTCTTGGAGCGAACGAAGTTATCACTGAAGACCAACTTGTTCGAGAATATCGGTAAATCTATATCGTTTCTCACAGATAAGAATCGAGGATATTGGTATATCTATATCGTTTCTCACTAGAAATAAGTAGTAAGAGTTCCAGTGGAAAGATAAAGGACGTAAAATTAGCCCTAAACTGTGTGGGCGGTAGGTCGACGTTATTGCTTGCCTCTACCCTGGGATTTCGTGGATGTATGGTGACGTATGGCGGTATGAGCAAAATGCCTCTGCAGGTAGGTTTCTATTGTAAATACAGAATCCATTGCAATTTTCTACCACCTAGATTATCGTGGGGATAAGACATCCGCATATGGGCGGTTTAGTTGTTTAGGTCCCTACAGGTCCATTTATTTTCAATGATATTCGCTTAACCGGTTTCTGGATGTCGCGATGGTATGAAGATCCTGGAAACTTAGAGGTCGGTTAGATCCTACGAGAACTGGTTAGATGATAAACTGGCTTAATTTCGCTTATTTTGATGAACTGGCTTAATTTTTCGTATTTAAGGAGCGTAAGCGAATGTACGCAGAGTTATGCGTTTGGATGAAAGCTGACGAATTACGACCACCTCAGTTTCAGAAACGGAGCCTCGAAAATCATACTGAAGCTCTTGAAGCGGCTGCTGTAGATTTTACCAAGAAACAGTTGTTCGTTCCCTAGAAGACTTATTCAGTTGTTAATTTAGATAGGTGTATTGGGTTGCTAGAACCTTTAAGGATATCATACTTGTTTTAAGGGTCCGGATGACATGTATATGTTGTAGTGTATAGCCTTCTTCCCATCAAGTTTTTACTTTATTGTTTCTCCGCGAATTATTTTCGCTGTTGTTTATCACATGACACTTTTTAACAAGTTTACAATAAATCTTCTTGATCGAAAAGGTTCGTTTAAGTGTGTGCAGACCAAAAGAAGTGTTTTATCAGTGTCGATATCTAAGCACCTATGAATTTCTTTAAACCAGTGGGAGTTACTGACATATGACTTATGTGCATAAATTTCCCAAGTTTGAGACGTTGAAGGAGAAAATTGTTCCTGCAAAAACTGGCCCACCGGAGAAAATTCCAGAAGGAATTTATGTACGTAGTTTTCGAGTGTATGAAGATCATTGTGGTCAGAATCTTGTTCGTATTTAGAGCTACATACAATTTGTATGAGGGGTATAAATATAACATGCTTGGTTTCAGAACACCTGTACCCTGCTTACCATTAGAGGATGTGTGCGAGTTTCCTTCCATATTTTCCACATCATAATTACATCTCACATGTAGCGCAATGGTCGGAGGCGCCTGCAACACACATAGGTCCGCACCCGCGACCAAGGCTCACCAAGCCATCCGTCCCTTCGGGGTTGGCAAATTGGTTCCAGACTTGTCTGGGAGGATAGCAGCACTGGCTCGATACATCGGTAGCTCACCGCGAGTCATTGTAAAAACTAGATGGGCATTCAATCACCTCCAAGGATAGTTAATGAAGTCGAATGTGTCCTTCAGGGTTGATCAACGCTGAGGTTTATCCTTTATCTAGTCGTTCTCTGCTTCATTCTTTTCTGCGCCTGGCAAAGGTTATTGATTTTGAATCCTCTTAATATGTTGCTTGGGTATGTTGAAGAAATATATATAAACAGTCGTACAGCGAGAGCGGTAATTGAGTATAATTCGGTTGCCGATGTTCCATGCAGAAGCCTTGTGTAAGGAATGTTGTGAACGAATAACCCTATTTTTTAGGTTATAATGGCTCTCGTGGGTGATGTGGAACTGCGGAGTGTTATTCGTGTAGAACGTGTTGGAGCACATTCACACATCCATGGTCTTGGAGTTGCTTCTAATTTCGATCCAGAAGATGTTGCCGATGGTATGGTTGGACAAATCCGAGCGAGAAAGGCCGCTGCTATAGTGGTGAAGATGGTTCAGGTTTGTCTTATTAGTGGTTTTCCCTTGTTTATGTACTGCTTAAAGGAAGGTAAACATTTCGATGTAGGTGCTGGAAATGTTCTCAATACGAATTTTCAAGACAGGTAATATCGCTGGACGAGGCGTCCTTATATATGGTCAACCAGGAACAGGGAAAACCGCCATAGCTATGGGTATCGCCAAGGCTCTCGGTCAGGACACTCCATTCGTCTCAGTTTCGGCATCTGAAATTTTCTCAGTCGAAATGAGTAAAAGTGAAGCTCTCACACAGGCTTTCCGCAAAGCCATAGGAGTTCGTATTAAAGAGGAGACAGAGGTTATCATAGTTTCATTGGTAGTTTCTTATTTGTCATAACGTTTTCTTGCAGGTAGGCCGAAAACATTCTGATTATAGGTTCTCGAAGGTGAAGTCGTTTCGATTGAAATGGACAGGCCAGCTACTGGAGTTGGACCAAAAGTACTTTTCAGAGTTTCTTTTAGGAAAAATTTTTTGTATGGTTGTCAATGTCCGTTATAACATATGACATAATCTTTCAGGTTGGGAAATTATCACTGAAAACAACAGACATGGAAACCATTTACGATCTTGGAAGCAAAATGGTTGACCAGTGTATTAAGTTGCGTGTTTGTGCTGGCGATGTTGTTCAGATCGATAAAGGCTCAGGTGATAACTCTCCTGCTTGTGCTACTTTTTTTGTTTTGTATTAGCAAAAAATTTTTTTCAATCCGTAGATACAGTACGCCTTCTAAGGGTTTACCCACTCATCGTGAATGGGAGGTGTTCCTGGATGTTGGGCTGCGTTGTACAGCGGGAGGATTCATTCTCCCGCAGTGTCTAGCAAGCTGAGAAGGAGTTCAGCGTTTCCATGAGGAAGCCCAGCTAAGAGTAAACCAATATCAGGATTCACCACCGTCCTGGTATCAAAGTCGCATGGTGACAAATCTTCCTCTTATCCACAAGGGCGGCGATTGCTTGTGGTGGTGATGACCTGGGGCAGACTTTGGCTGGGCTGACCTCGGGACTCCAGGGAACCACAATAGCTTAACCAGCAAAACTCCGAAGAAATGGAAATTATGCTTGGGTCCGCATAACCAGTGAAGACGGCTCATCCAAGTAAGTAAGTAAGATGCAGTACGAATATGACTACTCATTCCAGTGTATTAGACTGCTCGACGTTGCCCCAGTTTTAATTCCTTGTATTTGGATGGCGCATTTTCATAAGTGGTTCGACCACCATCATACACTCTTGTTCATTCGCGAGGTGTGCTGTGTCGTCCGTCACACATCTAGATCTCGCCTACATGTCGTAAATTCTTTTACACCACGTAATAGAACCATTTTTTACTTTGATTTTGATGTATATTCTTCCGAAATTGAAAACAGGGTTACTTACAAAGATTTGAATTGCGTGGTCTGAATTAATGTTGTGGTTTCTGGCTACATTTCAAAAGACATCTTTCGAGAGCTCCGTGATGGTGTCTAAGGTTTGCGAAGTGGGTGAAGTGTCAACTAAAGTAGGAGCTGTATTGTAGAGCTTCAGGATGATCAAATCAGAAGGGTTAGAACGAGGTTTTAGATCTCTTTTACTCCATCAATGACTTTTGTTACAAGCTCGAACATGGTTCATGTTGCATCTACTCATTTGTACAATTGTGCCGTAGTTGTCCACAACACTATCGCCATCTTCATCATTATCGTTTGATCCACTTTTCTCCACATTCTTCATTGGGACGCACCAGAGATTCTTCGTCCTCGGTGTCTCCGCTGTCTTCTTATTCATCTTCGGTGAGGGGGTGTATATCATCTATATCACCTTTTGTTCCGTTGGTCGTCCTTGACTCCGATAAGTCTTCTACTTTCCACTCGTGTGCAAGAATAGCCCAGTGGGTTCCGCTCGCTCTAGGGACTCGTTGAGCATCATAACTTTCTTTTTAAGGTTTTCCTGAAGAACTCTGACCATCGGGTCTGAGATCTTCTTGCAGTGCTGACGCACTGAGGAATCCAGTCACAAATGACTCTTGTCCATCGGTTGTCGTTCATGCGCATTACATATCCGATCCACCTTATCATCGACAGTTTGGCGTCATTCGCATGTCTATGAAGGGTATGTCAATAACAAAGTTCATTTCGTCTTCGCTCATCAAAAGCATATGAAATTAAGCGTTGTTGCGATTGTGTTAACCATGTTCCTCCCTTCATTGATGCTTCTCAAGAAAATGGGAATGCCGCGGAGGAATGAAGTTCTGAAAGGAATTATTTGTTCATGCGCACACCCTCTTCATCCCATTCAAGCAACTTCTCTATGCAACATGCTACAGTTGAACAGTTTTTGCATGGTGTCACTTTGTCACACTCACATTTTTTTCGTGTGGACGTTGTATGCGATAAGTAGATAAAACTCTACTGTCATGAGCTCAAGTAGCACTTACAACTGTTAAATATGACTGGTTCAATCGCTGGTTGAAAAGCACCAACAAGGTCGTGGTTATTATGGTGTTCTGAAACAACTATTCAGTGTCCACAAAGATCAGTAAAGGTAAATGGTCTAACGATGGGTGAGGTAAGCAAGGGGGGTCAGATTATGTTCTCAGCAATGGTCTATACAGCAGTATCCATCTTTCGGCCACGTCTTAGTTGCGTGACCTCGTGAGAACTCGATTTTGAGGGTTCTGATGTTTGTCAGAGTCCGAGCTTTATTGTTATGTAGAGTTCTCAACTTGAGTGACATTCTCAGTAGATAAGAACTCCGATTGTACAGGAATACAGCTCATAACCCGGGAGCCATATTGGGGACGACTAGCTGCTAACTCATAAAGAGGAGTTGAAGATAAAGTGGACAGCAATGTATCTTTAGGAAGGCTTACTCGAGTAGGTCGCTCTGCAACGCGGTCACATGATTATGATGCTATGGGGCCGCAAACGAAATTCGTGCCTTGTCCAAGAGGAGAAATTCAGACAACAAGGTAACTATTTCACTATAATTGTGGCATCGATATACCTGATCCGGCTCATATTTTATCCCTATTTTTGTTTAATGTTCATTTACTGCAATTTAGGGAGGTCGTACACACAGTTTGTCTGCACGAGATTGATGTCATAAATTCTCGCAGCCAAGGATTTCTTGCACTTTTCACCGGGGATACTGGAGAAATTAAAAGTGAAGTTCGTGAACAGATCAATAAGAAGGTGAGACAGTACCATTTTCGTTTAAGGAGAATGAAAACTAGGATTAGGAAAAACGTGCCTGCATGGGACAAATTGACACAGATTAAGGCAACTGAAATGATCAGTAAGCGAATTGTTCCCTGCTTACATATTTATTTATCGATATCACCGTTTCCTGGACTACTCCGTAGTTCATTGCTTCGGATCGAGTCAAATAGCCTAGATCTACGTTTTTTCTACGTTATAAATGGCTTAGTTTTGATGTCGAAGACGTTATTCACAGTTTTACAAGCTTTTATTTGCAATGGATCTCGCAGTGTCACCAAAGAGCCGTTGAGTACTTTCTATGGTTGTTCACGATGAAAAGCTCTAGCTAGCTTTGTATCGGGAAAGTTTCGGAGTGCTTTTGCTAATCATTTTAAAGCTCAGGATTTTGTTAACCTATGATGGTTTGTCATCGTTAGCTCTGAAGATACCGCTAAGGGTTCTTTTAGTCTGAGTGTGAACGATATAAAATATCCGTATGCTTTTCGTTCAACTCGAAAAGTGAACGCGATGAGATAATATCAGTTCCACATTTAGAGGCAGTTTCGTGAGGAAACGAATTAGTTGCACTTGTTTTGACAAATTGCGGTATAGGTACAAAAGCCCCAGTAGTCATCGTTGAAGACATCACTTGGAAAATTCAAAAAAAAAGCTGAATAAGTGGATCACTGTGATGCAAGGTGCAAGATGTCTTCGCTACTTCATTGGAGTGGCACAAAATTACTTCCTAGTGATACTACCACGTAGGGCTCGGATGACGTAGTGGTCTGAGGCGCACTGCAATACACATGGAATCGATCTCGGCGCCTCAGGCCCACCAACCTTCCATCTTTCCGGGGTCCGCAAATTGGTGCCAGACTTGTCTAAGAGGATAGCAGTACTGGCTCAATACATCGGTAGGCCACCGAGAGTCATTGTGAACACCAGATATGCATTCAGCAACCTCCAACTATGCTTAGTGAAGTCGAGTGCATGATGGATCCCTCAGAGACTGATCGACACCGAAAGCTTTGTCCTTTTTATCCCTTATTATCGCGTATGATGAAAGATGAATATTATACGACAGTAGAGGACGCTTAGACCCATGGTAGAAATGAGTAGTCCAAGCTGAACAAATGGGAATGTGAAACCGTGGCTTAGTCTGCCCTACTCACCAAAACTGTGACCTCTGTAGAAACAAGAGATTGAAACCTTTATTTAGCCAGGATTTAGAAGATGGTGACATGACAGAATTTTGTTGATTATAGCAGTTTTTTATTTCATTGACATTGACAAGGTTCCACCTATCAGAAAAGGAATGGTATTTAAAATTTTCCTTTTAAAATCGAACGTCTATCCTTCCAATCACTAATAATTCTCTGTTTTTCAGTTTTCACGCCATTGTCGCTTATTTAGCTTTTTCATTTCTACATCCTTTTAATTTCTCATTCTTCTTTTCAATCTGCTTGGTAATGGAGAAACGTTGATAATCTTCACACATACAATACCTATGGATATAACCAAAATGATGCTGAGATATTTGCAAAACTCCGGACCGCAGGTGTCTGCGGTGGGGGAAGGAAGGCACTATTACCCTATCCATGGCTAACGCGTTCACCACCACACCATGCGGGCCCTTCGTTTCGCCTTTCTCTCAGATAGTTTTCTATCTGACAGTGAAAAATTGTAGTAGGCAGTAAATAAAAAAGCTGACATATGAATCTACTCAAACATAGTCCGTAAGGTGTAACAGTGATTTGAGCGAGTACTTCGGCAACTTTATAGATTGGAGGACTTGATTTTAATTTGCAGGTTGCGGAATGGCGAGAAGAGGGTAAGGCGATGATTCAACCAGGTGTGCTGTTTATTGATGAGGCCCACCTGCTAGATCTAGAATGTTTCTCTTTCTTAAATAGAGCTATGGAATCTGAACTCAGCCCCTTGCTCATCATGGCGACGAACAGGTGACTTGTTTATTTACCCACTGTGATGAACAGTTTGGTGCATGGCACATTCTCTGTATTTTAACTAGATAAGATTCGTTATTACATATATATATATATATATATATATATATATATATATATATATATATATATATATATATATATATATATATATATATATATATATATATATCTTCCTTCTGACTATTTTAAATAGGTATATTACTGCTATCACCACGGGGCGTGTTACGCTGTGGTCGGAGGCGCCCTGCAATAGAAATGGGATCGATCTCCGAGTCCGTGGCTCACCAAGCCTTCCATCCCTCCGGGGTTGACAAATACCACACTTGTCTGGGAGGATATCTGCACTGGCTTGATACATCGGTAGGCCACTGCGAATCATTGTAAAGGCCAGATACGCATTCAGTCACCTCCAAACGATGCTTAATGAAGTCGAATGCATAGCGCATTCTTAGAGATTGATCAACGCCGAGAGCTTTATCCTTTTATTTTTATCACTGCTCATTTGTCTAAGCATAAGTTTGTCTTTTAAAAGCCACTGTGGTTTAGAGACAGAGGTGTCGTCCGTGGAACCGATGTAACCGCTAATTACTGCCTGCCCCCCGATCTCGTTGATCGCCTTATTGGCATTGCAACAAAGCCGTATACAAGTGATGAAATCGGTCGAATTTTAAGTTTGCGTGCCGATGAAGAAGGAGTTAGGTAAGTAGTTTTTTGTCCGTGGGACTTTCTGTCATTCACATCAACTTTCTAATATAAAATTGCACTTAGAATGGAGGCTGGAGCACTTAATTTGCTGAAAATGATAGTGGGTGAGACGACCATGCGATATGGAATGCAAATAATCGCTGTGTCAAACGTTCTCCGAGAACGTAGGAAGAAACCGATGGTGAGCAACGTATCTGTTAACGCCCTTTGTTAAAATGGAGGCAATGTGTGTTATCCAAAAACTTCGTAGAATTTGACGTACTGATATTGGTAGCCTCCCAATGGTTCACCGCCTCATCGTGGCAGGGAGGTGTTGCTGGGTCCCGGGCTGCGATATACACAGGAAAATTCGTCCCCGCAGCAAGCTCTCCTAAACTGAGGAGTCCGGCGTATCCATCAAGAAACTCAGCTATGAGTAAACCAATACCAGGATCCACCACCATCCTGGTGTCAAATTAGTCGCGTTTGGCCAGGCTGACCTCGGGACGCCTGCAAACCACAATGGCTAAACCAGCAATTATAAATTATGCTAGGCCTTGCACAACTAGTGGAGACGGGCCATCCAAATATCTAAGTGAGTAAGGTATTCGTAGAGGATCACAGTGATCACTTTATTTTTTCCGAAACTCGGTTTTAAACTAAGTTGTTGTCCGAGTATGTTGGAATTTTCATGCAGCATCTTCTAGGTTACAAAGGACGAGATCAGTGCCGCATACAAAATGTTTTACGACACAAAAAGAAGCGAGATGTACTTGACACAGAACTCGGACAAATTCCTCATGTGAACTGACCTTTTTTCCTTCTGTTGTGGTTTTACAAAACCCTTGTTATTTTGTTGGTAAATGATGTTAAGAAATTCTGTACATCTGACAAAAAACAAATATATTTACAGTATTCACAGGTCCAGATTCACAGAGTAATAAATGAACAACAACCATGTTGGAAGTGAAAACGGCATGAAGCACGCTCCTTCAGAACATTGTCATCTACGGTGGTCCACTCAGGGATGTAGTAAACAAAACACATCGTAAGAAACCATAGAAACATAGGAAATAGGAACATGACATGAAAAAAACAACACACTTTAGGCCTTATTTCCTAGTTGACCCAGAAAATTACTTGCGGTTGATTGCTTACAACTGAGAAGTAGCGCGCTGTAAGAAAAAAGCAACATAACAAAAATACCTTGAAAGGAAAGACAAACGTCACGTTCTAGAAATCGATGCAAGTTTACAAAATATCAGGGCTTCCTACTTTAACTGGAAACGATCAGTAAAGTCATTTCTCTAAAGCTGATATCGATTGAGCAGAACGAGCACGAATACGTAATGTATGGGTGCCGAGTCTAAGTCGTAGTAGTTCATTCTTAATTCCTGTGTATTTAGCTTTCATAAGGGCCATTGCTGAACGACGAGTTGCATGAAGTAGTCCTTCGTATCCAGTTGCATCCAAATCAGCTAATAGGCGATTCACCTCATCTCGGATTTGACTCGTCTTCATACTTAGCGATGATACTGAAGAGAAATCTTTAAACCAGTGCAACATCTAAAGAGGAATTTTCACTGCAATAGGGAAGAGAATACTCAGGCATTTGCAATCGCTAATAGAGCAGAACACTGAAAACTAGGAGAATATCTAGCCATAAATCAACCGGGAAGAGAATATGGTTTAAAAGTCCTGTGACAGGGAAGTATACTTCGTAGTTACGGGTTACAGCTAAACAGAAAACAAAGACACGACCTGTGGAATGAAAATGAAACGCAGTAAAGAACTGGAATAGCACTTAATAGAACTGACCTTGTTCCTCCAGCACCAAACGCTCATTGACTAAAGAACATCTTTGTGACTCACGAGACTTAATATGCTGAAAATATCTGGACCTTTGTTCTCTAACATAAACAACGTCGGTAAACGACTATTGGAACTACTCACATTCCAGGTGAACTATGCTTGATATCTTGGATACCTGGATAGGCTGGCTTCTGTGGCTTTGCGAGGTCCAGAATAATTTCCATTTTCTCGGAGTTTTGCTGTTTTAGCCATTGTGGTTCCCTGGAGTCCCGAGGACAGCCTAATCAACGTCTGCCCCAGCTCGTCATCACAACAGGCAGTCGCCGCCCACGTGGATCAGAGGGAGATTTGCCACCACGCGACCAATTTGACACCAGGACGATGGTGGGTCCTGGTATTGGTTCACTCATAGCTAGGCTTCTTGGTGGAAACACCGGACTCCTTCTAAGCTAGGGAGACGCTGCCGAGGAATGAATCGCTCCGATGTGCATCGCAGCTCGACACTCAGAAACACCTCCCACCCACGATGAGGCGGTAAACTGCTGGGAAGATTCTTAATACTAGCGAACAGTACTTCCAGAAACCTTATATAACTGTTCCATTGTTCTGTTAACAGTTATGACAAAGAGGACTTTAGTAAATTGTATGGACTGGGTGGTGTCAAGAAAATAAAGAATCATAGAAAACTCACCAACTCTGAGAGCTTCTCTAACATGTCCTGATACATATCTCTCATAGACTGTTCTTTATTAGAGTCCAGCTCAGATTTACGAAGCATTGAGACATTGCTCTTCAGTTCAGCAACACGACTTTGCAAGCGCTTCTCTACGTCATTTGCTCTGGAATTGGCTAACATTCTTAAGAAAATACAAAGCTTAAGTGGAGTCATTTGTCTAGTTGAAGTCCTTAAAAGCTCTTTTAAACACACCAAAGAGCTTTCCATCTAATTAAAAAAACTTCTATCCTTGAAGAAAGGTCACTAGATATTTCCATATGAAAGCACTGGAAAACTTCAAAGATGAACAAACGATTGTTCAGCTGCAGCCATTTCTTGTTCAGCCTCAAGTAGCTGTTGTTGCTCCTTTTCCAGTTCTAATCGAATGATATCTACTTTTGCAAGGTTCGATTTCACTTCAAGATATCGATCGAATTTTGACTGTTGTAGTTTTTCGTGAACATCCACTTTTTCGAAGAGAGTATCCGACGCTAAACAGCGTCAGTTAGGAGGAAAAGGAAGGATAATGAGGAAAAAATCCAGTAACTATGATGATGAAATCAATAAACGGCTAAATGTGGTAGCGGAATGAACCCAAGCGATACCTCTCTGCTCACCTTTACCAGATAGAACTCTCTTCTTTCTGAATTCCACACATAGCTGGCGGACTATGTTATCAGCCATATCCTAGATCCTAATCCTTGTCCTATTTCTAACCCTAAATGGAACGGTAAAGACCAAAGCAATACGGGTTACTGTCAACGAAGTAATTGCCGACGATGAGCCGCACTACTTCCGATGCCTGTAAAAGTTCTCCATATAAGCCTAAGCCTAAATAAGTAATTTCGAAGTCCATTAAGACGATTCTTCTGCCTTCCTGACAACTTTAACACTTTCATAGTCGTCCAAGTATTTGAAAAACCTGATAATTCCCCTTTGAGGAGCTTAACAGAGTTATGGGACATATTCCCATCAGGACATATTCCTATCCAGGACATATTCCTATCCAGGACATATTCCTATTCAGGACATATCCCTACTTATTCCTTTTCACCAAATGAAGCTGACTTAAGAAATTTGCCCATGTTAGAGACCTTAAAGAGATTTCAAGAAGATTTTAACAAAACGAAAACCAGAGAAGAATGACGTCTCACGAAGTGGTTTCAATGGTACTCGACAGTAAAGTGTAACTTATAAAAGACATAACGTGTTCAGTACTTTTCAGGTAAACAACGTCTATCAGTACTTGATTGAGAAGGGAATTTCAACTTGTGATTGAAACCAAGTTGATTAGCAACAGGGCAGCCGATACCTTCGGATTCCCGGACAGAGCGACGTCCAGATAACAGACCACGCTAACAGACTAGTAATAAACTCTGGGATTAGAATCTTAACCTTTTTATTTACTGCCTATTCTTTTTAATGACAGGGTATGTTGCGAAATATAACTTCCATAATGCTGAGATGCAAAAACTCCGGACCGCAGGTGTCTGCGGTGAGGAACGAACGCGCCATTATCCTTTCCGGGTAGTAACGCGTTCACCACCACACCATGCGGGTCCTTCGTTTTGCCTGTCTCTCAGCTAGTTCTATCGATCACTGCATCAGCAACCACCCGTCTGGGATTAGAATTATCCGGAAGGATTTGAACTCAAGGATTTATCCGGAAATCTAGCTATGGCTCTCGGCTTCCACTATGAATGATAGTTAAATTCACATACAGTGAAAAAAATTGTTAAAAATTACAGTGTAAACTATGATCTGTAGGGTAAAATCGATTTAGCAGGGGGGCACAAGAAAACATCTGTTGTCAAGAAATGAGCAAAATGAAATAGTAATACAAGTGAATAAATGATATAAACATGGAAATAAACATGAATAATGAATAATAATTAGTAAAATAGTAGCAAAAAATGGCAGTAAGTAAAATAATAATAAACTCTCTGAACGTTTTACCGCCTCATCGCGCCCAGGAGGTGTTCCTGGGTGTCGCGCTTCTATGTGCAGCGAGGGTGATCCGTCCCCCTCAGCAGGTTCCCTCAAGGTGAGAAGGAATCCGGCGTTTCCATCAGGAAGCCCAGCTAAGAGTAAACTAAGCTAGTCGCATGGTGGCAAATCTCTCCTTGACACACAACGGCGGCGACTGCCTGTGGTGGTGATGGATGACCCGGGGCAGAGCTAAACCAGCAAAACTGTGAGAAAATGGAGAATATGCTAGGGTACGCACAACTAGTGAGGACGTGCCGTCCAAGTATCCTAGGTGATAATAAACAGATAAATGACAAGTATAAAGATAGATAAATAACTATAATAACATCATATAACCATATAGTGTGGTATGTTAATATGATTTGACATGTATGAAGACATGATAGAAAGTGATACAATAATAAATAACAACATCCTAAGCCTCCACCCCACACCCCTCTCCCACATAGCCCACCATTAGCATAGGACCATAACTTCACCTTTACAAATCTTATCTAGAATCCTATCCAATCTCTTAAGTAATCCTTTTTATCATAATAATAAATATGACACTAAAAACCACAAGTACAATGAGCACTGAATGAAAGTTATGCAATATTTCTAATAAATACAATAATAAAATAATGTAAGTTTTGCAACACCTCACCCTGCCATGTAAAAACCTTAGGCAGTAAGGAAAAAGTTGGACATATGTTGTCATTAAGGTGCTAATTAAGAAGAGTATAAGGTAATTTCTAAGGAAAAAATCGTGAAAACACTTCTAAATGTACGGATTAAAAATACATTTTCAAAGTGCTCGGATACACCGCGTGTACACGAAATATATGAGATATCTCGAATGTCCCCTTTGCAAATCGAATTATCAGTGGCTTAGCGAGCTTTTTAAAGTTACTTACATAGTCCAGAAATGTAGGACGTGTAGTCCAGTGGTTCAAGGTGCCATGTAGCGCACACGCGGTCATCATCGGTTCGATCCGCGCCGCGAGCTCACGCAGCCTCCCATTCCACCGGGGGTACATAAATTCATTGCAGACCTGTCTGGGAAGATAGCAGCGACCTGATACATCAGAAAGCTACTGAAAGTCATTGTATAGGCCGGATGTGCTCTCAATCATCTCTAATGATGTTTGATGAAGATATGCTGGAACTCCACGGAATCCCAATACGGATGAGTAATGTCCAACGTCTAGTACTTAATCGCTTAACTCAAAGGTGAAATCGTCTTAACAAGAATCGAATGGAAGTATTATAGCAATTTTTAGAGAAGCTTTAGCCGATAAGAAATTGCTTGGACAATATGATCAGTGACTCACTGACATATTGTAGGAGTCTCATCGACAAGATTACATTTGGACAAGATTATTACATTAACTAATCACAATACTCGGCAATCATTCCTGGTTCAGTAAGTTGTTCATTACCGTACTCTTTACCGAGCACTTTATTCTCTTCCTAACTTACTAACTTTACCGGATGTTTTTGCATAAAAAATATATACTTCAATATTGAGGACAGAAAGCACTAGGAAAAATGGTTGTCAAGAGCAAACAAGAAGCCTCCATCTAACAACAGCACCAGAGTTCGAGTTTCTTTCTCCAACTAATCTTTGTCATGAGGGGAAATTCTCACACTTACAACAACCCAGAAAATGGAGCTTCTCTTTGAAATTTAACTGGATTATTTCCCACTATCCTTCGCTACCCACCCTTGTTTGTCGTTATCGATCAGAATAAGTGCAACAATCATTATCATCCTGGAAGAATCCTATCGAGAAGACAACAAGCTTTCCCAGAAAATCGTAATCGTCAGCGACTGATTTCAGAAAAGCCCTGGAAATGGTCTAGCACAGCTATCGATTCTCAAATGCAGACAATCCCAGCATCCAATGTGTCTAAAAGAAAGGACACGAGTCCTTCAAGTCGTATCCGAAGTCAAACACGAACTAGATCACCTACATGGGCGGTGTTTACGGAACAATTAGCCAAAGCGCCGAAGCGTTAAGGCCTAAACGTCGTTCATGTGAAAAGGACGAAATCCGTCTATGTAAGGATTTTCCACATTCTCACTGAGCTTATTCAATGAATTCAGTTCGGAACATTAAAACGAATTTATCGTCAATTCACAAGAAATGCAAAGCTACAAAAGAAAAATATCACCGGTCCTTATGTAATGAAATTATAAAACATTTGTAAAATAGTACTAATTATTTGTAACAAGTACTATAAAATGTAAGCAGACGGAGGAGATAACAACAGGTGAGGAAGAGGGGGAGGAGGAGGAGGAGGAAGAGGAGGACACTAAATGATGAAAGTGAGAAGGGAAGTGAACATACAGATAGGTAGACAAAATGCAAAAATGCACAATCATTTAAACACACACACACACACAAACACACAAACATGTACAGGATTTAGTGGCAACGGAAGGCATATACGCAAGATCGTTGGAAAAAAATGAAAATACAGTGGCAATTTTTTTGAAAACACGTACACCTCATGGATTGTGTTCATCTTCTAGGTGTATGTCATCCTCTATATGATAAGAATAGTGGCAAAAAATAAAGAAACTACAAAATGTTATGATTAATGAAATAGGACAGATGGTTATCTCAAACGATTAAAACAATACGACTGAACAAACGACAATGAATAAACACCGAGACCGAGGTGTGTGCGTGTGAATGAGGAAAGATGAAAGTTCGCAAGTAAGAAAAGACATCAAATGGCGTATAATAAAGTAATAATAAAGTAAGGTACAGTAATAGTGACAACATAAAACATAAAGCGATAAGATTAGCCATGTCTCTGCATTGTCGAAATATCACGATCAAAGCTTTATAGGGCATATTTACATCGTAAATGTGTTAAGGTAGAAAAATTTAAAATGGCAATTAGAAGCTAGTAAAAGAAAATACAATGAGGAGGTACAGCAGCAACCGGTAGGCCAGCCAGCCAGCCAGCCAACTTTTGTGTAGTACTGTTTCAAAGAAAAAACAGTAGTAAAACTGCAGAAAACAACAATTATCTTTTTGTTTTGTCTTGTTTTCAGAGGCCAGAAAACGCGACATAACGATGAGCACCGTAGGAAGGCGATAGATAGTATTTTTATACTGTGGATAGGGAAGCGGCACTATTCGGCATGAATGACATGACCCGTAGACAAATGGGGAACGAGGGACGAAATTGCTATGGAAAAGTTCTGGGATGGGAAAAAAGGGACAAAAAGGCCTACGACGACTATTTTCGATATAGAATGAATCTTTTTAATGGGGGTGGTAGCCGTAACTCATCAACTCGATGCAAACGATGACGTCCCATTTCGACACGGATCGCTCGTCGACAGATATCCATTAAAGGTCGTGGAGAAGCTGAAAATCACCACAATCACTCATCACATCAAAGCCAATCACACAATCAGCCACGCTGGCCAAATAACACAAGCGTACACAAAAGCTAAAAGCTACTATGTGGTGTACTAATCCCGGTATCACTCACTACGTTCTTGGATTATTAAGCTAACACGAGGTTTGTAGAAATGTTTATTAGGCCAACGTTTCAACGTCTTCGTCATCCGTAGTCGTCAGTTATTCTCTATACACTAGCTAACATAAAATCGACTTCTGGAGGATGGAATGGCCGAAGAAAACAAGTCTTAATCAATGGACAATCATTATCAATCATTGTCAGGGACGGGGATATCGCAGTGGCTAGCGATGCCACAGACCAGGAAGCAAAAGGCGCTAGTTCGACCCCGCCTCAACGCTCCCCTACAATCCACGTGGGAAGGCCTTAGCCTGGCTATCTCCAAGAATGCAAGGAATATTGACATGATCAGAATTCTACGACATTCATAAGGAGAAGAAGTGTGGCGGCGTTGAGCTCCCAACTTTATACGAATACCAAGTCGTTGTGAATATTAGTCCTTGTAGCTGCCACGCGGGTCTTTTGTGTGTAAGTCGGGTCGAACGCTGGGTTACAACTTTTATGATAATAGTAGCAATAACAACAATAACAGCAGCGCGAAGCATATGGACGAGTTAGGCGATATGAACGAACTGAATGGACACTGGACTAACACTGCAAACATTTGAAGACGAATGCCCATCGGCTGCCTGTATTATTTGTGCAGTAGGTGCAGTTTTGCCAGAGGGAACTAAAGACAGCGCCTAGAGAGAGGTTCTAAATATTTTTCCTACTAACACAATCTGATAGGGCTACATGTGAAAGGGCGCAGCTGCTCGTTCGAAAACTTCTTTGGGACGGCAGATGCTGGAAAGTACATTCAGCTGACTGCTGCTGATTCAGTGCCCGAACTATCGAACAAAGAAGAGGAGTTTATTGAAAGAAGTTATAGAATCCCTTTCCGGCCACCTGCGAGGCAACTGCATGAGATAGTAGCTAAGAGGCAACGTAGAGAAGATGCGAAGATAAATTTAAGATAGTTACAGGTGAACAAGAAACATACACTAATGTCGAAAATAGGAGCTATTTGATGAATAGTTCCTACAAGAAGAAATCATCAAGCAGCAGCTGAAACAACATGCGAAACGTTCGAAGATCACTGTGGACGATGAATGCGATGAAAAGGAATCGGGTGCAAGTGCTGGGATCTGCACAGCAAAGTGTGACGACGAGTCATGTAAAATTAAAAAAAGAAACATTGTCGACAACAACCGCCATATATAAAAGGACATCATCGAGCGAGATTGCTTCATTCGAGCGATACTCAGCTGATGAAGATGCAACTTGATACACCACACCACATCCAGAACACGAACAACTGTGGACCATCGACTCGGACCACCGGCTCTCAGGAAGACGAAGACGTCGAGACGTTGGCCGAATAAATGTTTGGTAACAACCTCGTATTAGCTTAAAAATCCAAGAAGTTATTGATGATTAATGCCGAGGTTCCATGAAGGTCAGTTTGAAAAATGTCAAAATCAACGACCTTGCGTACAAGTTGTACCTAAGTTAATGACATGGAATCGTTCATTCGAGCAGCAACCTCAGGAAAGAGACCGGAGTCATCAGTACTACACAGTAAAGTCTACTAACATCATCGAATTCACGGCAACGAAACTGATAACATAATGCTACAATGATGAAAAGAACAATAATATGGCAAGCGCTCGACCTGATCGATATGTAAATTTTGCATACATTTCATTCTTACTAATAAAGTACACAGCAACCAGTAATGTCATAACAGAATATGATGGTTGTATAGCTTCAGTCATCGAAAACAGTCGGCCAAAGGTACTTGTATTCAATAAGCGGCATCTTTTCAGTTGGTGGATGATAGCGAATGCGAGACGGTGGTGGCAATAAGAAACTAGCCGGTGCTGTTGGATCAAATGGCATTCCTACTTTTTGTTTATCTTCATTAGATTTCTCAGTAGATATACCAGAGTGCTCATCAGGTGAAAAAATTGTCCATGGTGAAACGACATTACGAAGAATTGGTGAGAATGGTAATGGTTCAAATTTTGGTCGCTCACGTTCGATTCCACCGAGATATTTCATTGTTACTTCACAATGTCCCCACACAGCGGATACTATCGGATACAATGTTCGTCCTTGAAGATTTCGGAACGCAACACCCAAATAGTGTTCATCGGTAGCGAACGCCATGTAGCCGTCGTCCATATCCAGAATACAGTAAAACTGAAAAACATCTGGTTGAATACGACAGTTACGCAGTAATTCGGTAGTATAGAAATGGCTTACAAGTGTGATATGAACGTTAAAAGACTTTAAAAACTTTTTTTAAAAAAGTAGAAAGAAAAAAGAAGAACGAAAACAAATGGACGAAATCAATGTTAAATAACCGGTTTCCAACGATTCCTTCAACAATGAAGCTGCTAACGGAGAGTTTCGAAGAAAAAAGCGATAACGATGACTTCCTGTTTTAATTTTTGCAAGTATTCGGTAGTTATTTTTTAAAAAAAGCGGAACAAAAAGCTAAAAAAACTCTCGGCGATGATTAATCTCTTACGGATGCGCCACGCATTCGACTCCATTCGTAGTATCTTCGTAGTAGAGGTGATTGAATGTATACCTGGCCTATACGACGACTGGCGGTGGTCTACTAATCTATCCAATCAGTGTTGTTACCCTTCCAGATAATTGGTACCAATTTTTTTGACCTCAGGGGTTGTAAGGCTTGGTGGGCTTGTGTAGCGGGATCAAACCTATGTGCATTGCAGCGCGTCTCTAACCATGCGCTACACGCACACACCTGTAGAGAATATAGGAAAAGAGAAATATATACCGAATGCGGAAAGAAAGAATTTCATAAGAAGAACAGGCTAAAGAAAGGAATAAACCGAATTTAAATTCACCTTATCAGGAATCGGGATGTAGGCAGGCCGTAATGGTACTCCTGTTGGATACTGCCATGAAGCACAATTCTTTGAGTCATGATGACATTCACCACGAGCTGAACTCAAATCATTCAAAGCAGATAAACACAACATAGAGCTTTTGTTGGTATACTTGTATACTTGGACGCCCCAACCTCACTGGTTGTGCGCGACCCAGCACAATCTCCACTTTGTGGGAATTTTGCTGGTTTACCCATTGTGTTCTCTGCAGTCCCGAGGTCATCCAGGCCAAAGTCTGCCCCAGGTCGTCACCACCACAGGAAGTACCCGCACTTGTGCACCAAAGGAAGATTTTCACCATGCGACTAGTTTGGTACCAGGACGGCGGTTGATCTTGGTATTGGTTTACTCTTAGCTGGGCTTCCTAATGGAAACGCCGGAATCGGCTTGAGAGACCCTGCCACGGGGATGAATCTCCACGCTGTAGATCGTAGTGCAACACCCAGTAACACCTCTCAGCCACGATGAGGCGGTAAACCGTTGGGAGGTTGTTGGTATAAGATAACGTCATATAAAAAATCCCTGGGCTAATTTTTTACAGGAATGTGATAACAGCAAACATAAACTCCATTGAAATGGTTTCGCATCAGTATTTAGTATAAAGGCGAAAAAAAACAACTGATGCTACCAGGTGTTTCTTATAGTTTTCAATTCCAAAGTAACACAGTGTTGCTATATTTTTTATCTGACGGTAAAAGGATAAAGGATAAAGCTCTCGGCGTAGACCAATCCCTGAGGGTGCTCCATGCATTCGACCTCATTAAGCGTCTTTAAAAGTAGCTGAATGCATGTATCGAGTCAGTGCTGCTATTCTCACAGACAGATCCGGCACCAGTTTCCCGAGCCCGGACCGATGGAGGACTTGGTGAGCCTGGTGCTCGGAAACGATCCCATGTGTATTGCATGGCGCCTCTAA
Organism: Angiostrongylus vasorum; assembly: GCA_018806985.1. NCBI lineage: Eukaryota > Metazoa > Nematoda > Chromadorea > Rhabditida > Metastrongylidae > Angiostrongylus > Angiostrongylus vasorum. Next base: position 480,049 of record JADANN010000454.1, on the reverse strand, counting down.
CCATTGCGCTACATGTGTCCCTTTATTTTTATGTATCAGCGTCAATTCCGTTCAGCAATTTATCAAATCACTCACTAAGATCCCATCCATAACTTTCGGTATTCGTTCCTATCAACGACGTATAACCCATAGCATGAAGTGCAGCAGCCTTTGTTGCCACCCCTACTACGGCATGCGTTCCTCGCTGTCGTTGTGGCCATTCCATTTGCCAAACATGAAACCCTGTCGTATATCCCACCTGTAAATTAAAGTGATTGAGAAGGTTTTAATGGAAAAGGACGAGAACAAAAACACAAACGTAATAATGCAGAGATATTTGCAAAACTCAGACCCCAGGCCAGATTCCGACCCCTTAGCACCCTTTCCGGACGCTCAGTGTTACCCACTGCACTACTGAGACCCTTGCTTTACCTTTCTCTCAGCCTGTTTCTTTTTTACAAAACGACACCTTCAGAAAAATTCTGGCAATTTAAATTTCAAATAACCCTTGGTTAGGTCATGGTATGCTAAAAAGATGTGGTAAACAAATGATATATAATTATCAACGTCATAATCCCTATTATCTTTCACTACTAAAATGATATTTCGACATACTACTTACTTGGAGACTTGGATGGCCCGTCTTCACTGGTTCTGCTGGCCCCAGCATAATTTTCATTTTTTCGGAGTTTTGCTGCTCTAACCATTGTAATTCCCAGGAGCCCCGCGGTTAGCCTAGCCAAAGTCTGCCCCAGGTCTTCACCACCACTGGCAGTCGCAGCCCTTGTGGATCGGAGGGAGATTTGCCACAATGCGACTTTGATACCAGGAGCGTGGCGGATCAGGGTATTGGTTTATTCTTAGCTGAGCTTCCTGATGGAAACGCCTGTCTTCTTCTGAACTTGGGAGACCCTGATGGGTGGGACGAATCCCCACGCTGTAGATCGCACCCCGACACCCAGGACCGCTGCTAGCCACGATGAGGCGTTAAACCGTTTTACTGTCAGGATCAGAATTCTTCACATAACTCATACATCATGTTGTAAACATAATATCAGTGCCTGTTTTCATGTTTTATACGTATCATATATAAGAATGAGGGAAAACTACTGTCATTTTACGAAGGTAAAATCGTAAAGGAGTTCAATTAACTAACGTCGTTCATGTTACTTTTTCGTGATAACTGAAAAAGTTACTTCCGTTCTCTTCATCTTCACAATACGTCACATACACCAAATAAAAACCATTAAGACAAGAATTACATCAGTATCAGAAAAAAAACCGATATTGATACCGTTTCTGTTCCTTCGGATGTGGACTAGGTAAGCCGGTAAGCCTATAAAGTATTGATGAATGGATGATGAATGGACGAATTCATGCCGTCTATTACATTAGAGATATTGTCATATATACATTTCCCAACTAAAAACTTTAGAATGTTCACCCTACACGAGTTTGTTAGTAAAGAGGTTTTCGTAGAGGTTTAGTAAAGTATAAACTCTAGACTTATAACCCTTAAGGCTTACTGATATATATATATATATATACATATATATATACATATATATATATATATATATCATATATATATATATATATATATGCTTGATACTTGAATGACCCGCCCTCACTGGTTGTGTGGGTCCTAGCGTAGTCACAACTTTTCGGAGATTTGCTGGTTAGGCCGTTGTGGTTCCCTGGAATCCCGAGGTCAGCCCTGGCCAAAGTCTGCCCCAGGTTATCACCACTACGGGCAGTCGCAGCCCTTGTGGATCAGAGGGAGATTTGCCACCATGTGACTTTGATACCAGGAAGGTGGTGGATCCTTGGATTGGTTTACTCTTAGGTAGGCTTCGTGATGGGAACGCCGGACTCCTTCTCAGCTTGGGAAATCCTGCCGAGAGACGAATCACCCCGCTGTATGTCACAGTCCGACACCTCACTTAGAAACACCTAGCCACGGTGAGGCGGTAAACCGTTGGGAGGATATATATATATATATATATATATATATATATATATATATATATATATATATATATATATATATATATATATATATATATATATATATATATATATATATATATATATATATATATATATATATATATATATATATATATATATATATATATATATATATATATATATATATATATATATATATATATATATATATATATATATATATATAATAAGTGAGAATATTTTTTCAGCTACTGTACTATACAGACCAAAATACAATGATTTGAAAAGAATTTTAGCCATTTCAAAAAACCAAATAAGGAAAACCCAAGATCATTAGATTAGAAGAAGCTTGCCTGTAATAGATCACGTTACGAAGAATCAATCGAAGTAGTGGAAAACAAAAGAAATTATTAAAAAATCAGATGAAGAAATAACAAATTGAGTAAGTAAAATGGTATCTTGTTGGACGGTCGTACAGAATCCAACCATCTTTTGGTTTTTGTTTCAACTAACACCATTCATTAAGGGCTCAGTTATGCTGCTTTGATGTTGAAAGGCTCAGCTATCTTCGACTATGAATGCATTGAAATCAACACACAAAGTTACGGATGTGCCGATGGTGTATGAAAGCCATATAATTATAATATTTAAAAGAAAATAAGATAAAGAGATACAAAAAAGTGTGGTCAACACGAAGACTATGAAAAAAAATGAACATTACAGAAAATATTTTAGGTTTGTCATGGATCCAATTTGTTTCAGCAGTATTAAACCCAGATAACTACACCGTGCCAATTATAGACAATCCACGAATGAAAAAGATAAAGTTTAATGCATTCATGGTTCGATTTAGTAAAGATTTAAAGACGGACTCGTAGCACTAACAACAAACCTTCCCACGTATACAATCAGTACTTTGAGCCACAGGATGCCTATGGAATGTGAAACAATCGTCGTCTTTAACGAATATATTTAAAGACCTGAAAGATTTACTTATATAGATACCAATATAATGTTTAGGTCAATTCGTTACTGTATAAATAAAAAACAAACCGATCATCCGGATTCCAGGCGTGTAACTCTTGTGTATGTCGATCTATAAGCTGTTGTGATCCTAGAATGAAGTCGAACTTCGCCGGTCGTAGCATATCATCCAGAGCACATGGCTAGAAATCACCGATTTTCTATAGTCTAGATGTAAGTATTACCTGTAACACATCTACTGAACCTAAAGAAAAATCGCATGTGGAGCTCGGAATCACAGAACAAGGAATTCAACTTTTTGAGTTGACCGATCCTTCCAAGGATGTTCTACCGATTCGGATAGTAGATGATTGAACACATTCCTGGCCTTAGACTTTTGGTGGCCTAGCGATGTGTTAAGTTGGTGTTTTTTATTTTCTTAGACAAGCCTGGCAGTTAAATTTTCGTGACACTTATGAATATAAAATCATCCTGTAGGTACCGTATTATTTGAAACTATTTTTTAAATATCCATAGCGAAATTTTGTGGTCATCCTAGTGCCAGAATACCGAAGCTGAACGGTTGTAGAGAGCACTGCCACGACTTTCGCAATGCCATGTAATAAATATCTCAGCTTTAAAAGATTCGCCATAATATACCGAAATCTGCTCCCTAATTGCTTTACTTGGTGACACGTCAGATTTCTACGCTTTACGAACATGCTTTTTACAAACTCTGCTGATTACGGTATTCATCTACCACTACGCTTCACTGCTACGAAACCCTCTTATGATTACTCGCGTGTAACGCAGTAGTTAGAATTATTCCGTAGTACGCAGTGTATCGGTCGCTGTTTCAATCCCGTTCGCTAAGGTCCCCAAGTCTTTCATCTTTCTGGTGTCGGTAGATTGGTATCAGATTGGTCTGAAGGGATAACAACACTGATTTGATACACTGGTAGAGCAGAGCACCGCAGGACAACGTATAGATCACTTATGCATTCAATCATTCTTGTGACGGTTAACGAAGTCGAATGCATGCGGCAACCTTTAGAAATTGATCAACGCCGCAAGCTTTATCTTTCCTACTTTATCCTAAGAAAACAAATCGAACTAACTGCTGCATGTGGATGTGCTGGAGACAATGTCCTTTGTTGTCCATCACGATAATGAAGTTTACAGCGATGTGATGTTATTGGTCGATCTCGGTCGTCTGGAGCTGGCATTCCTGTACTAATTGTACCCGATGTAGATGCGCCACGAGATGGACACGTTTCTCCAACTGGTGATACTGAACACACATTGAAATCAGTTCGTAAGACACTTTACATCTCCCACTAAGTAATGTTTTTCTCCAAAACATGATTTTCTATCCTGAATACTCAGAAAAACTAAAAAATACAATAACTGAGTGTGAGGTGTAAGCGATGAGATAGAATTGATTGAACACTCTTTACATCGTTCAAGAATATTCACGGACATGGAAATTCACAGCTTTCCAATTTCCACGTGCATCCATATTACTTAATCAGTTAAGCAGAATGATCACTGTATTGTTTAACTGATAAGCTAACATGATGTCGTCATAAAATTGAATAATCTTCCTCAGATAGCTCAGAGACAGAAGAAATTTAAAAGAAATCATAAATCATAACTGATGACAGTATCCCTCTAACGAAGGGCAAATGGTGGTAGGAAATGGAAAATAATAGATTGGGAAACATTTAAGATAGTCCAGAATCAGAGTGACAGCATCGTTTTCTTAACTATGTGAGATAGGTAGAGAATTATCTGGAAGGTTCCAGAAATCATAACTTTTGGCATTGAGACGACAAAATGGATTAGGATACTGAAATAAATAGTTCTCTGAGAATGTTAGATATTGTTCTTAGTGAGTTATGCAAAGATTTTAAAAAATACCAAGGGAAAATGAGTACACTAGCGTTCCGTTTTAGAACGGAATCTAGAACTAAACCGACTAGATATATCGGTAGACGTATGACATGAGAAATGGTGTAGAAACTAGTTCAACGATATGACGATGTAGGTAGAAAATAATAAGAAATACCGATTCAATAAAACCTTTCTGCCTACAGAAAGAGGTTTTCGAAGTGAAAAAGAGGATGAGTTTGTCGCCGAACGAATACCGAGAACCAGTTATTTCTATTCATCAACACCAACGGCTACCTCTAGAGCTTAGAAAGAGATTCTAAAATGTGAAAGTTTGTTTCCAGCACATATTAGGATACTTAAAGGCCTCAACTCTAGGAATATTTTTAAAGCGGTTACGAAAAGTCCGAGTATGCTGACAACTTAGAGTTCTACTTTGTGCTTAAAAGTAGCTTTCAGCTGCTAGGGGATACGACTGATAGACGTGAGCCATAAACACGAACATCCGCCATTTAGGTTTCCTCCATGGAGAAGACTTTGACACTCTTGAGGTGTATTCTTAAAGTTCTTCTTGTACACACTCATATACACTGTCAGATAGCCTTCTCATCATTCCATTGATTATTCAAGTTTCTTATTAAAAAGGACAAAGAAAAAAAGCGCTCGGTACTGATTACTCACTTAGGGTACGTACACATTCAATTGTATTACCCATCCTAGACTGAACGAATGTATATTTGCCTATAGAAAGATTTGCGGAGGCCTACCAACGTACAAATTCAGAGTTTTTATCCACCTAGACAAGCCTTATGGCAATTTGTCGACCCTATCGGGACAAAGGGCTTGGTTTGTCCAAGGCGCAGGATTGGACTGACGACCCTGTATGCATTGCAGAGTGCCTCTCACTAGGGTGCCACATGAGCCGTAGCACGAATGCAAAGTGTTTGTAAAGCACATAACATAGGGAACTTTACATGATGTTCTGCCAGCTACATTAATAGATAGTCTAGTTTAGGCATTCTGTGAATCCCGCACAAATGCCTGTTTGAGGTCTCAGCACAGCTATTCTAGGTGGCAAAACGAGTAAAGAAATTTTGAGTCCGCAATTCAATACCGAGATTTGAGATCTATCCCAGATCCGTTAGGTGCTTCCCTCATGAGCCCGAATGCGAACTATAGTGGATTTTGCCCCTCAAACAGTTTTGCAAACTGTTTAGTATGTGTAATAATTCAGCATCTTAGAAGGATGAAGGCCGGTATTGTGTTCGAACAACCTTCCATTTTGACTCGATCTCGAGTGAAAAATGAGTTCTCCAAATGTTTCCTGTTCCAAGCTATTCACATTCGTGTCCAGTTTTCTTGTCCTCTTTCGATAACGTCGAATGCTTTTTCACAACCAGAACAAACATTAGAATCTTTTTCGAAATTCGGCATGCCCATTGGGTTGTTCGTTTTCTTGGAAAGAAATAACTCGGTATGTTCCCCCGATCATGTGCCTGTACACTGCTGATGCTCTTGATCGTAACATGGTTTTCAGAAGTAGCAATCCTTTGTGAATTGTCTCCAGGTTTTGGTTTTTCTACGGTTAGGTATGCGGTTGCGAAACCGAAAGAATAGAAACTGAACTTAGCCGTAATTACTCCTGAAATACCATAACCGCAAATATTTTTCGCACGGCAGGGAGAGGTGGTGGGATACCTGTATTCGTTAAACAGAACTGATCACAAGTTATTAAATTTGCAAAGGTCGAAGAGGTCGTAATAGGACTCGGTAGGGAGTGATAGCAGTAACGAAGTAGGGTACTCAAGCACTAGGATGTGATCGATATCTGCTGTATGGGGGCCTTCTGTTAAGGATTCTCCTGTCCGGCGGTGATTGGTTTCCTTCGAGGATGAACGAATTTCCATAAAACAGGCGTAACGTGAACAGAAACTCACGTAAGACGATTCCAACTATTTCAATTCCGACTTTCTATTCCAATCTCCACGATCCTGTATGGTCCCCCTCTCAGTGATTGTCTCCTTGCCTTTTCTTACAGAAAGGCCTCCGTCTCCTACTCTCTTCTCGGGGATAATGAGGCCGGTTTTTTTTGCTGGTGGAGCAGGTTTTTTTCCCTGGGGGACCCGACAATAATCGTTTCTGGCGGACGTTCCCAGGTCATTACCAGATATGGTGGCCAACAGTTGAGAGCCAGGGTATATTCCCATATGAAGATTCGCTAGACCTCATTGAAAACGACGACATTTCAATCACACAGCCTTACTTTAAATTGGACTCTTGTTGAAATGGTGGGGTGGTGAGGGGTACACTGCAGTTTTATACTTACAATCCCTTATCACGCTAAGGCCATACTTCATGTAGGGAATGGGGAATCTTTCGTAAGAAGAAAATCATTTCAGAACATTAATATAAGAGAATAAGATGGAACAAAAACTATGATGAAAAAAAAGAAATGCTAGTGATCAGATGAAGTAAACCTCTAATAGTGAAATTTCAAAGATATAAGCTAGACGTAGTCCGGAAAAAAAACCCCCAAAGCAACACAGTGAGAATCACAAACTGAGTGATAAGACTGTTTTGAAAAGAACAACAACTACCACTTCAGTTTAGTCGGGCGATTCAGTTAGACAATAAATCAATCTATCAACGTTTTTTCAAAACTGTTCTTTTCTTCGGATCCTCTCGAAAAACACTCTGCAAACACTTGTGTATCGAGAAATGAAGAAGAAAAGTGAAAGTTAACGGCAACACGGTCGATTTTCACAACTGGTTTTGCGGTGAGCGCACAGTAGTAGTCGGTCGAGTTGTGCGTGACCTCACATACAAACATATCAGACCTCGAATATTCAAATCTATGTCAATTGTATAATTGCGTTCGTCCATATTGATCGCCATCGTAACTCATAAGAGAACTTAAGAGGATTGAAGAACGGATAGGGTGTAGAGTTGAGGTCTACACATCATCATCGTCGTCATCATCATCGCCACCATAATGGCTAATGACTGACAGTGAATGAACGGACGAGAAGAAGAAGTATCGAATGACTCGTAACGTAATCAAATACACAATATGCTACGACCACTGTGTCATATGGTTAGCAGTGACGGTTAGCTGAAGCCTATGAGAGTCGGAAGAAGCTTACAAACCAATTATGGACGGCTTTTAGTAAAAGGAAATGTCCACAAAAAACTTTTAATGTAATACAGCTAGTAACAATGTATTACAGATAGTATTGTTAGCACAACCTAAAGTCGGAGCTGTTCACGAGATGAGGACCATCTCGGCCGCATTCGAGCTTCTCAGAGAAAATGAGAATGAGTAAGAAGAATGGTACGAAAAAATGCAGATATAATATTGAGATCAAGAAAAAAAAGTGAAGATGCCTTCCAGAATCGTTTGGAAACGACTAGATTGGATTGTACATCAGCCGAGAAAAAAGATCTGCACTGTCAATATTCCAGAGTCACTAATATTAAGAATAATGATAAGAAACACTGCGATTTCCCTCTGTTTATCACCAGTGAACAGCTGACGATGATAAATTAATAGCAAGAAAAAAAGACCAATCCTTTGAAATGCTTTAGTGATTCCTACCACCGACTTTCTACTAACCTCGACAAGGGTCAAAATAACTCTCCATATTCTTATTGAACAAAAACGAGGTATTACTGTATTCTTTATTACGATAAAGCTAACGTTTCGGCGTATTTCCCCTTCCTCAGAGTCAGGAAAGGTCCAGTTCACAGCAATCTACCCAGCCAAAACTACATAACCAAACAGAGAAAATAAATGATTTATTAGTAATGAAAGGCATCAAAGGTCAGAGTTTGGAAAAAATGGAGGAGCATGGAGAAAACTGTAGAAGTGCAGGAAGTGAAATGAGTAAGGAAGACAAAAAAGGACTACCACAGAGAATGAAGAGAAGGAAAGGATTGATACACATATTCCCGTGATTTGCCAACGCAAGAAAGAAGGAAGGGGTATGATTAATACAGTTCTTCGCATGAAATGATAATGAAGGAGAAAAAAGAACGACTCTGCTTTGTGGATAGTCATATAGTCATAAAGGAGAGAACGAGGAAAGGATCACTACTGCGTTCGACTTGAAACCATTATGGAGCAAGAGAGGAGTACTACATCTTTCGCTATTGCACATATTGGATGGCGTTAGCTGATCCGAATACTAGACGAATCGGAAACGATGCGTGGCATGGGAGGTGGACGGAGGGTTGGTGAGGGTGAGGGTGTTAGATGCTATAAGAAGCACTCGCTGAGTGAAAACAGAAGAAGCCGGTTCTTTAGTGTCACATTTCGAAACGAACGGAATACTGTGAAGGAAATCGAGTCTTCCCTGTCCAATTTCTAGAGACAGCAAGTAGTCAGAGATCTAACAGCTACCACAAGCAAGCACACTTAGCAGTTTTCACGCCGGATTAATCATGTCTTCCGGACTTCTCTGACAATATCTTTACGATGCAAATTGTAGCTTCTTTACTTGGTGATACCTAGTACTTTCACCAAGTAAGTTCAAGCTCAGGCGTAAAAAGCTTCACGAAGTCTGAACTTTTCATCTAGAACTTGCTAACAGACGATGTATAAAACAACTATTTTTACTATTGTGTAAAAGGAACAAATAAGATTTCTAACACTTTCCCAAATTTTTTCCAGACTGGCCGACTCTTTAAAGTCAAACATTTTAAGAAAAAAAGTAATGAATAAAAGAAAGATAAAACTCTCGGCGTTGATCAATCCCTTAGGAATGTGCCAAGCATTCGACTTCATTAAGCACCGTTGGAGGTGATTGGGTGCATATCTGGCTTTTTTACAATGACTCGCAATGGCCTACCAATGTATCGAGTCAGTGCTGCTATCCTCCCAGACACGTTTGGTACCAATTTGCCGACCCTCAAAGGATGGAAGGCTTAGTGGGTGAGGTACGCAAGAATCGATCCCATGTGTACTGCAGGGCGCCTCCGAACACTGCGTCATACGCGTCCGTAAGTAATTAACAGAAGAGCAAATTTAATAAAATGTAGTGAAGGGAGTGCAACAAATATATACAAAATAAAAATATAAAAAAAACAAATAAAAAATAAAATGTAGCAAAAGAAGTGTAGGAATGTAATAAAAGAAATATAAATCCTAGGAATCTAAAGGAATCTGTTGGAAACGAATCGATCAGATGAGAACGATACTACTGGAGTCGAAGGGTTTGAAGAAATAGGAGTTAAGCGAAAAAAAGAAACGAAATGATGAAGTTCTTCGAGGGATTTTCGAGTAAAAGGAAACGGCAAACTGATGACATCGAAATCAGCGCGCTTTTAAACACCAATCTCCAACCTCTAGCGGTAGAGACGAACAAGTCAGAAATCAGAGCTCATACAGTTCGGATCGAGCTTGACGAAAAGCCGATTTTAAAACAAAAGTAGACCTTCATCGCTTAGTGGAGTAGAAAAAAGATTTGAGATTATAAACGGAATGGTCAGCAGACTTTGACGCATTAGTGAGTTTTCGTTTTTCCTTCAGTGAAAAAAGGAACAACGATAACAAAAAGCAATAAAACGCTAACTGATGAGAATTTTCCCGGCTAATCGTCTTAAAAATTCAAAATGGGATTTTAAGGATGTGATGATAATCACAGAGGAACAGAAAATTAGTGGAATTGCTTCGATATAAAAAAAAACGCCTAAAGAGCTACAAAGGATAAAATGATAAAGCTCTCGGCGTTGATCAATCCCCTGAGGGATGCGCCATGCATTCGACTTCATTAAGCATCGTTTGGAGGTGACTGAATGCATATCTGGCCTTTACAATGACTCGCGGGGACCTACCGATGTATCCAGCCAGTGCTCCTATCCTACCAGACAAGTCTGGTATCAATTCGCCGACCCCGGAGGGATGAAAGGATTGGTGGGCCATGGGCACGGGGATCGATTCCAGGTGTGCTACAGGGCGCCTCCGGCCACTGCGCCACACGCGCCCTTCTAACGAGCTATGGTTTACAAAACCTAAGTAGGAAATACCGAACGAAACACTTGATACTTGAACGGCCCGTCCTCACTAGTTTTTGCGAGCCCCAGCATAATCTCCATTTTTCGGACATCTCATGATTAAGCTCATTGTCCCGAATCCTGATGTCAGCATGGCCAAACTCTGCCCCAGGTCTTCACCACCACATGCAGTCGCATCCCTTGTGGAATAGAGATTTGCTACCATGCGACTATGATACCAGGACGGTGGTAGATCCTAGCATTGGTTTACTCTTACCAGGCTTCCTGACGGAAACGCTGGACTCCCCCTCTCAGCTTGAGAGTCCCTGCCACAAAGCTCGGCAGTTGTGGCATCAAATCCAGAAAAACACCGCAAAAAAATCCATGTATTATGGACTGGATGAAATCAGGATAAAAACTTTTAGATGAATCCCTAATAATTAAAATCAATGACGGCAATGCGTGTCTTCCGAAAGACTGGCTATATTTTCTATTTTTATTTTTAGAATCAAAAATCAACAAACAAAACAACATTAATGGATGAACACAAGAATTACAAGTAGAAACAAAAAAGAAACTAACATTATATCAATAATAATGCATATATAAGCTTTATACAAATGCAGTAACAGAACAGTTTGAGTAAGTCATAAATGCTTCACACTGTTGTCTTGGCGCTATCAAACGAGAACGTCGGTGAGAGTGGAAGTGCAATAACATCGTACGCTATGGTTGGTTACTCATACGCCAATGAGATGTGAGATGAAGCAAATGAACTGTTTTAGCCAAAACAAAGAGGTTTATAAAAAAAGCGAATGAATAAATAACTAAAAAGGAAGCAGGTGATTGCTGATGGCAATGGTAAGGCAAAAAAACTGGCCGAGAGAATGGCAAAGTAAGGCCTCAGTTGTGCAGTGGGTGTTACACGTGAGCGCCAGCGAAATGTAGTCGCGGGTTCGAATCTGGGTCTTGGGTCCAAATTTTGCAAATATCTCAGCATCACTACGGTTGTATTTCACATCATACTCCATCGTGAAGAAATAATAGGCAGTAAATAAGAAGTTGAGGATTTTAAAAAGGAAAAACATCAAGTATTTAAGTAAAGTGCAACAGAATGAATATCATACGAAAGAAAAAGTTGCGATAGAGAGACTGGTGAAGCCAAACAACGGAGATGAAACCAATTCCTGTACTATGTTAAACCCTACACACAATTATAGGAGCTCATAGTACATATTATAGAAAAATATGAGTAGTAGTGTGATGAAAGGTATATACTTCAGCTAAGTGGTAGATCTTTTCAACACCTTAGGCTATAAACAAGAAGCAGGATACTTTCAATAAAAAAATCCAAAAGCTTCAAAATAACACATCTTGCCACTTCTATTGCTTGATGTGTCACATTTCGCAATGCTTTCAACGATTTAGATCTTGTGCATTGACAACTATACATTTGCTTTTCTTCCATAACAATTCCCTTTAACGATCACGTCAACGACGACGACAACTATCATACAATACGACAGATGGACGGATGAACGGACGGACGGACGGACGGACGGACGGTTCCACTCTAGTGGTGCTGTGGACAAAGAACGATGTCGATCTGTTCGATTATGAAAAGAAGGAATCATTCCATCATCATAATCATCATCATCAACAGCATCTACAATCATCTCAATCAACATCATAATCTGATCTGGCTTTTAAGGAAGACAAACAACAATATGCCGCATATTCGAAGATGAACGATACAGTTTCGTTGTTGATAACAAAACCCATAGATGATCGATGTTCGATCTACATATCGATACCGTATATTAGAGAGAGCATCTATGAAGTGTTCCATCACCATTATCGTTAACACATAGAGACACGAGGAAACTACACGCATAGCGATAGCATCCAACCTTCTCTGAAACACAGATAGGCTCAATCGTTCTTACGCCTTTTACGATATCACACGGATGAAATGAGAGCTAAGTTCATCTACAAACGCTAAAAAACTATCTACCGTGTTGAAAGTATGGTTCATTATAACGAAGAAAATCGATCATCATTCCCTCTACTACTCGAACTAAAGCATAGATAAGACTTAACCGGAGATATGATGGACGAACTGCAGTCAGATTGGTATTAATGCTTGAAATATTACCCTTTAGCCTCCAATAATAGGTGTCAATCTGGAAGAAAAAATACGACGAAACACTAACTAACAGCTGGTCAATAGCGACCGATTTGATGGAATTTCAACACCGAATGAAATCGAATGTATCGAATAGCCTACGAGCAACTTTATCCTAGGAATCGGCTCAAAAAGAATAATCGAGAATGGGACATCCACAACATTCATAATATTTTTACTTAAAAACGCACGGAATTCTCGAATTCATAAGTCTCTTATAAAAAAGTACGTCTCTGAAGAATAAGAGGGAGATAGGGAGACAGACAGACAGATACGAAGAAACAGCGAAGGTGAGACAAGAAGACAGAGGAGAAAGCGAAAGAGGAGTAGGAAAAACAAAGAATAGCGTTTCTTTGGAGTACGATGACACTCTACATGATACCAAAAATCATCGACAATCTGCTTTCACGACTTTTTCGACTCTGAGCAGATTACTTACTCGTACAGTTCCTTGTTACTCTAAAGATATTAGAGTTTTCAAATCGAACGCTTAGTGAGACAAAAAATCTGCTACAATTTCAAAAAAATTGAAAAAAAGCCTGCCTAAGATAAAGCTGTTATGAAGCTATTGTAATAGTAAAGAAATATATCTAGTCAATAAAAGAGATCAGCATCAAGGATATGGCGGTCCCCTTGCTCAATAGCACGGATAACCTACTTCAAAGAAAATGTGAGAAAAACGAGAAACTACGTGAATAGTTGTGGGATGGAATCTCTGCGAATGTAGTCGCTCGACAGCTTACAAAAGCAAAACATTACGAAAATCACTAGAGAGTAGGTGAGAATGAAAATCGTAGGCCGCAAAAAAAAGGAACCTCACAGGAACGTAGGAATAATTGTTGTCATGCAAGAAAACGTTCAGTCATGTGAAAAGAGATCAGCGTATTAACAGCAAAGGTAAGAATAAGGTAAAGCAATCTACTCAGCGTTTTCAGAAGCCTTGTTGATGAGTCGAATTAATGTAGCCAAATAATTCCTATTCCTATAACATAAAAGCAATTTTTCCTAATTTTGAACACAATGTAAGATTCGGGGAGACAAGGTGACTGTCTAAACTTAGAATGAGAAACTCAATAGAGTAGTTACCAAATCAGAACAGGACGTCGCACAGCGATTCCAGATAACGACAAATTGTCAAGGATCAGAAGGTTTCTTTGAAAAGAAAAACGATGACAGGGTAGGAACTGTGGTCAACGTAACGTACCGGATTGAGAGTAAAGCAGAAGACTGAGTTGTTCTGCTGGTGGTAAACGTCGAGCCCATTCACAGATAGCAGCTGTTCGATATCTCTCTTGTATATGTAATTCATATTTTTTCTGTTGTTGGATGATCGTGAACATTTGGCCTCATACCGACATTGCGACTTCCATATGGGCAATGTCGATTCGGTCGGAGTTTACGCAACTTTTCTCGAACATCAATGGCAGTCACTGCTGATGGTCGTGTGCTTATATGCGGATTTCGACATGATCGTAATACTCTCAGTCGTTTACGGATATCCTGAGATGAATTTGCAGGTTCTTCAGACATCTCTTTCACCTATGGAAGAGACGTCAATAAGCTCCTAGGCCGTTCGAAAGAGCAATTAGCTGGAAATAAGCAGCAACTCTTGCAAATAAACGGACAACAGCCTGCGTCAGACAAGGCCGATAAGAAGCTGTTGCTCAGCCAATTTCTTCGAAGATATGAGTACAGGAAAAATCCGTCGTAAAAGAGGAAATGTGTACTAGAAAAAAGTCGAACATGGAATTCCGATGATGCGAACGCAATGTGAGATTTTTCGTAGGGTCTAGACGAATTTGCAACTGGAAGTGAGCGCCTTGGCCACGCCTTTCCTCCGCGTCCTGGAACGACGAGAGGTTGGAGAGGAGAGGGGAGATGAATTCGATCAAGGAATCCGGACTATCGTGAACTCAGGCATATTCTACGATGTACTGCTCAGTGTTTATAAACAGATAGGTTAATCAACCAAACGCTAAACTACCATCGTCTGTGCTTGATACCGTGACCACGAACACTATCAGTCGTTCATGGCACGAACCACTTTCACCACAAGTGGAGGTGTAAACATAAAACAGCTACCAAAATTTCGAAAACATACGCAACGAATTATACCAAGTGATATCCGATATCAATGGTATGGTGTCTCCAAAGAAACGTGATAGGTTCAATTTACTCAGATCACGTATGAACGCGTCAGGGAAGATGTTCTACGCCATGAAGCGCGTTCTTCCAACAAAAACTTTGTTATCATTCAAGCTCTAATGAAACAACTTACAACAGGACTTTAAGACTGCACTTTATCTAGCGCCTTAATGACGTTAAACGATTTCTGCATGTTTGATCCGGGTTTTTAAAAAATGACACCAACCGCGTATCTTCCAATGAGTGATGACATTGCTCTCTCTCTCTCTCTCTCTCTCTCTCTCTCTCTCTCTTTCTCTCTCTGAGAATTTGCCGAAAATACTCCACTAATCTATCAACAAATGTCACTTGTGTAGTTTAGAAAAGAGCGAAGAGCCGCCGAATGAGTGAAAACACTTGGCATTCACACTAGAAAAAACAGCATAGCCCCTAGAAAAGAAAAAGGAGAACCAAGGCATCGGTTTCTCCTAAGAGGAAAATCTCAAAACCATCAGTCATTTCCCAAAAGCAGAATCGGAACTTATTAGCGTAGTCCCTAATTGGTCCCCCATAGTCCCAGATTCATTCGTGAACGGTAATTTGCCCAGTTTGGAAAAAAAACAAATGTGATAGGAAGTGGTTAGCGAAAAAGAAAGACAAACACGTGAACGTAGAATGAACGATTTTTGTCTTCGTAAGACGTAGTTGAAACGTTTAATGATCGATTCTGAACTATTACATAGATCCAATACGAGATTGTTTCTACGGCGTATAACTGTAAAGTACTGCATACTATATTAGTAGCCTCTCTGAATCTTTCTGTACTTGTATAAAGTACTTCACACCATACTAGTAGCTTCTCTGAACTTGTCTGTACTTGTATAAAGTACTGCACACTATATAACTAGCCTCTCTAAACCTTCTTGTACTTTTAATGGATTTGATTAAAACAAATGAATGTCGGCCTTTGGAATTACAAATGAATAAAGTAGTATTTTCACCATAAATGACATACTTCAGTAGGTTTCGCTTCGAATTCACTCTAGTGCACCTTTTTTACGTTCCGATTCGGGATTTAAAAGTGAAACCATATCATTACGGTAGTTTTCCTGAGATCGTGCCTGCGTCAAGTTGCCGCCTGGTTCAATATTGGCCTGACCCAGATACGAACGAATTCACTCGGCGACGTATCCGTTTTCATGGATTTCTCACAAAGAGAGTCACAAACTCACAAAATAATCGCATATAGGATGAAAAAACGAGAAACGTCGATGTTTGACGATGAAATAGTGAACAATCGAATAGATCCGATACCGTCGTCATCGACAGAATTCCATGCTCTGTCACTCTGACGTCATCAACACAACAACAACGTTCTTTTTCTGTCATCGTTTACGTTCAAGCACGACTAAAAATGTCCACTTCTGGAGGGGTTTCTAATGCGAGTCTTCGGCTGCTTCAAAATTCACGACAACTAAACCTTTAATCTTACATTCCCATTAGATACGAAATGTTCCAAACATTTCTGTCAGATGTTTACAAAGGTCCAGTGTGAATTCGAAACTTCAGAGATATAGACGCGTGGCAAAAAATGTCTTCACAAACACGATTTCATGGTTGAGCAAAAGCAAAACGTAGATGTAGCCCGCTTCGACGATGACCACTGAATGTCTCATACTTTATGTTCAACTCAAATTCTCGAATCTTCCGCGAAGTTTCGGCGAAAACGTGTGTCTCTATGGATTCCGAACACTGTGACTGTAAAGATCCGACTTCCTCCTGTTCGACAGTTACCAATTTCGTCCGATTAGTGCACCATCGATGCGAAAAAACCTTACGTAAACTGAAATTGATTGTATGGGTGTAATCGCTCGGAACGAAATTAAAAGGAGATGGAAAGACTATTGATAATGAGGACACTCACCATTTTTCTCCCCATACATATATATGTATATATATATATGTATGTATGTATGTATATATATATATATGTATATACGTGTGTATATACATATTTGTATATGCACATATATACTTGTATATATACACATCTACATATATAATGTATACACATACATCTATGTATATATATGTGCATATATATATATATATATATGTATATATTCCACTCGTTTTCGTTTACAGCTTTTGTTTTGCGGACAACATATGTCCGAAAAGGGAAATCAATGCAAGTTTTTCTTTCAACTTCCTTTGGTTAAAAAGTCAAAAGAAAAGTCGAGCATTTACTGAATCATTTCCATAATTACGATGTTTATTGACTGTATGAGTGCATTATTTCTGGACGTTGTTGCTTATTCTGAGTGGTCGATCTGATCGCACATTGATCCTATGGGTATCGATTGATGGGATGATGAAGTCGTTTGTCGCATGGCGCCGGTTTCTACGCGCTTCTCTAGCTGTCGTCGCGCTGCGCATCTCCGGCTCGGCAACTGGTTCGTGGCGACCAACCTGCCACGATTTCCATCATATCGTCGTCTCTACCACCACCTTCTCTTTCGTATTCGGGAAATAACCACCACATAGAGTTATTGCCCCATTCAGATTACAAACCGCACATCTCGTCGATGGGATACGACGACTGTGGTGAGGAATATGTAGAAAGCATTGAAGTCAAAAAAAAATACAAAAGTGAGTTTCTTAGGCATAAAAATGACATTTTTAGAAAAAATTCGTTTTTAAATTTTAGAAGACCCGTTAACAACTACTGTGCAGATCGCAGCACTCCTTGCATTCGATTCTTTTTCCTCGCACTCATTGTCTACAATGGTCTTCGAACATTTCGCGTGTTGTTTCAGTTGCTGCTTGAGGATATTGTCTTCTTTATGAGTGTTATATAATGCCGGTTGAGTCGATTCTCCTTGCAACTCTGGGGATAGCCGAGCCAGGAAGTTCACAATGTGGAACGGAGGATAACGCTGGGAAAGGACGAATCAGTACAACGCTTCCTGATGGACTGCATCATTAATCACTGCGCTTTCCGCACCCACCCTTTTAAGAAGGAAGGAAAGTCAAATGTAAGCTTCATAATGTATTCTAGATAGTTCTTAAGACCACGAGATCTCCTAGGAACTCTTTTTATTATTCTATTACGCACTGAATCTTAGTTGTACTCATCTTACACATGATATTGGGCAGTATATAAGACTGCCATTCTGATGGGAGGGGCACATTACGCTTCGATGTGAATTCTGTGCGGTTGGTCTCCACGCGACATACTCAGTGGAAGACTCATAGAAAGCGGTGAATGTGTAAAGAAGCTATTCTGTGTTCAATGTGATTGAAATCTTGGTTTAGCGTTTTCTCTGTTTGGTTACGGAGGTGTTTGGCCGAATAGATTGCTGTCGACTTGGCATTTCCAGGCTCTGAGGAAGGCGAAATCCGCCGAAACGTCAGCTTATTCGTGAATAAGTAATAAAAATAACACCTCGCGTTTGCTCAACAAGAATACGAAAGAAATTACTTGATCAATGCCGAAGTTAATAGAAAGTCGGTCGTGGATTCATCTCACACAGTTAAATTTGTTAGTCACTTCGAAACTGGGGAAAATTTTGAAGTATATGAGTCGAAAAGGGGCGCGTGTAGCGCAGTGATAGGGAGGCGCCCTGCAATACATGCATAGAGGATCGGTCTGCGCGCCCGTGGCTCACCAAGATTCCCATCCCTTCGGAGTCGGAAAATTGGTACCAGACTTGTTTGAAAGGATAGCAGGATTGGCCCGATACGTCGGTAGGCGACCGCGAGTCATTGTAATGGCCAGATATGCATTCACTCACCTCCAAACGATGCTTAATGAAGTCGAATTCATGGCGCACCCCCAGGGATTGGTCAACGCCGAGAGCTTTATTATCCGTCCATTCATTAGTAAAAATGACTTGTTTAAAATTCCTAGAATACCATTAGAAGGATAATTTTCTCACAAAACAAATGTATCAAATGTAAAGGGATATATTTTTGCTGATTCGTTTATCCCTAAAGGTAGATCTGCACTCAAGTGAACTAATAGGTTCAAAGAAATTCGGATCAAACTGAAAATTCTAGTTCAGTCCCAGTGCAGTAATCGAAATCATCCCTATGATGTGCTTCTAGTTCAAGAATGACAGTCATTTAAGCAAACCCGCATGAAAGAAGAGGAAAGCTGATTCTCAGCCTGTCTACAGCATATTTCCATGAAAAATGGAAAACAAAATGGATGCGAATAACAGAGAGGGAGCTAAGTAAAAGGTTTTGCATGTGTGAGTGAGAATCAACAAACTAAGATGAAAAACTGAAACAATCTAAGAAGTAATGAAAGTACAGTTCAATAACATCGTACAGCACCAGATAAAACAACTGGGTAAACCACATCTTGAAACATACAGCAAAGTTGGACGATCAAACGACCATGGACGTCACCGTATCCATCTGTAGCCACTTATTATACTTCTACCAGAGACAATAATGAGCTTATTTAGTTCAATATGAATAATAAATGATGGAATGATAAATATGATGGAGATCTGTAGCTTGCGAATAATCTGATTCTCCGCATGATTGAAAATTTATGAGGAAGGAAGATAGCGAAGAAGGAATAAACTGAGATAAAAAGAACAAAGATGTTGTGTTTATTAAAATTAGGGTTAAAAAAGTAGTGTAAAAAACACGATTTAAAAAATATTCTGAGACATCAGCATTTCTAACATAGTCGATTAACAGAGGACTGGTCCTGTCAGTGCCAGTTTGTCCATACGACTTTGTTGCTAAGAATTTCCCTTGTAAATTGGCAATGAAAATGACTAAATACAGAAATATTATATTGGTTCACTTTACTACTACCTATCTACGATTGATAGCGCACGGTAGAAGGACTTTTTCGCTGCATAAAAATCACTCCCTGTCGTTTCCTCACTCATTCAGGCATTTGTTGATGAAAACGAAAGAAGATAGTAGATAAGATGACAGTGGGAAGAATGACATGAACGACATGGAAGAATGACAAAGCGGAGATTAAACAACGAAAACATCACATTCATCACGCGACCAACCAAGGAATGTTTCTGTTTTGGACGTCGCAATCCCACATGAGCACTGAACATCAGAGATTATCGGTAAACATCTAATATATGTAACTATATTGTATTATACTTCTTATATGAGCCGAATTCACATGTAGTGTCGATGCCAGCATGGAATTTTTCACCCTCCCTTTTCCTTTTTTCTTTTTTCAAACGGGTAATACTCTCATAACTGCAAAGCATGAAGGTTTCCATGTTCGGGTGTGGGTAAGACTACTAACTGAAAACTCTGGTGTCTTCACGAATATCACTGTAGTACTGGGCAAGCCCCTAGGAAATCTCCTTGAAAACCTGGAATAACTTTATTATAGCGTTCCCAGGTGTTTGCCACAGGCATTCGCTGACCTTGTGGAACACAGGCACCTTCTGCCTCCGGGATAGGCGTATATCATTTCACAAAAGACAATGTATTCAACACCTCCTTCGAATTAAGCTAACACGAGACTGGTAAAAGAAGATGCTTAATCGGCTAACGTTTCAACCCATTCGTCTTCTTCAAAGTCTGAATGGTCCGAGGCGACGGCCCATAAGTGGCCCTCCTCGCCATGTGACTGTCCGTTGTCGCATGGGCTCGAATCCAGTGAAGAAGAGAACCGCTCAGAGGAACGCAAAGACGTCGAAACACTAGCCGAATAAAACTTTTTCACCAATCTCGTGTTAGATTGATGATCAAAGAGACACTGATTATTTTTGCTGAGGTTTAATGGAAGTCAGTTCTGAGATATTGTCACAATATTATTATATTGTCACAATTATAGACAACCACGCTTTCCATTGAATGATCCTCCTTATCACAGGTGGTACACCAGACACTTCATCTTTATGGCAGAGTCACCCAGGCTGAAAAAGTGATTACGAGCTCCATTTGGAAGCCGGCTATTAGAAAACCAGTTTCAGAAACCGCTACAGAAACAAAGCAAGTCTCTTCAAGCAGCAAACCTCCCTAGGGACAACGACAGTAAGGGAGTGATCTGGTAAGACACTGGCTACGTGTGTTGATGATGATCAATCAAAAAGCTTATGAAGCTAAAAACGCAAACTGTGTGGCAAATGTGTATCACGTGCATTCGCCATGAAAAAGTAGTTAAAAAATACAACTTTTGCGGTGAATACGGGGATCGTCTTGTTGGATTAGTTCCTGCGATTTAAATATTCCCATGGGGAACTTTGCCAGAAGAAAGACCACAAACCGCTGGAAATGGGAGCCTCTCAAACGGTGTGCAACTTGTAGCGGTAATCGGTCACATCTTCGTCAAAAAAAGATGGGATTCATCAGCGAATATGGTATCATCTCATCTTTCTACACTGAACCAGATCATCGTTTTTCATTGTGCTTTCACTTGAAGCACAAAACGAGAATAAGATCCAACGATCGTGCAGAAGAAGGGAGAAAGAAAAACATCGCACACAAAGGATCCACTCTCAGTGGCGTCCTTTCAGCTACGATTAGAGCGAAAGCGAGGATCTGACAGTGGATTATGAAATGCTGTTGAAAAGGTTACCGTACTTGTACTAAAGCTGCTGGAAGGTCTCCGAACATTTGGTGAACGATCTCTTTCTAATCAAAGACAAGCTTTGATCGACTATTAAACAAGACCAAAGAGCTTCTCATCAAACAAAGTCTTTGGGATCTTCTCGAGATGCATTTTTTAATGATTCCCAATATTTGTAGCACAACTTCATATACCTACTGAAACAACAATACCAACGAATTATCATTGAGAAGTTCGAGCTTTAGCTAGAGATCTTGGCACGTCTTCTTTGCCATATAGATGACATCTGACATTCACAAAAGTCATTAAAGGGAACTTCCTGCTTCTGCGCCTAGGCTTGCTTGACTATCTCACAGTGTGCCGACCGCTACCCCTATCCCCATTAAATCGACCACGCTACAGACACATCCTAGATAAAAAATGCTTGCAAATGGCAGAATTTTTTGTGTATAAACGATATGATTTTCCACCAAAAACTTACTATTCCAACTAATAAATCAATACGACACACTGACAGAAGAGCAGCACCAAAGCCGATTTCCGCCGTGTTACAGTAGTAAATGGTGTTGCTGGGACGAAAATGAGACCATGTTGATGGACGATTCTTCTTCAACTTTGTTTTCAAGAAATAGATATTGATGAGCGGATAATCGTAATGAGGAAGGAAAAGGATATGTGGACGCTAAGGACATTAGGGTAGGATCCTGCAGAATACAAGCAACCTTGAGAGAGACCTTCAAAAAGATGGTCAGATGTGTTCGCTCCACGCATAACCTAGCTATTTTCACAGCTGCAGTCGACTTCTAAATCCATAAACGGTAGCCAAATCTAAACGTAAGAACGACCACCTCCAAAGATGAGGGTGCAGGGACAACGAAAAGAATGGAAAAAGTGCTGGGAACCAGCACGATATGTGAACAGGAGTCATGTAAGTATGTAAACATTTAAAAAAAGAGGAAGTACATATAATAGTACGAAGAGAGCATTCGTCATTGATAAACCCTTAAAGGATACACCATGCATTTGACTTCATTAAGCATCGTTAGCACTTTTCAATGTATTATTCGCAAATATCAGTCACATATGGTTTATACCGAAAAAGGATAAAGTTAAGCGCTAATGTTGAAGAGTGCGGAATGCATTCATTTCCATCCACTGCATCGCCAGAGGTCTGAGTGCACATCTGGTCTATAACAATTACTGCACTTCTAAAGACCTAGCGATGTAACAAGTCAACGTTTTTATCCCTCCAGAGAAATCTGGCATCAATTTGCCGACGCCTGAGGAATAGAATGCTTGGTGAGCTGGGGCGAGTTATCGAACTAGCGATCGATCCAGTGAGCACTGCATGGCTCCTCTAACTAACCACTGCACTACACACACCCCTCAGATATGGAAATCCTTAGAAAAAACCTGGGTTGAAGTCAAAATTCTTCACTGCTTATTGCACGCAACTAGTAGAAACAAAGCGAAACACGCACCAAAAGACAAACAGGTGGTATCCAGTGGTCGAAGACCGGATGTAAATAATGGATGCCAAGAGAAAAAAAAGAACTGCAAACAAATGGGAAACATACAGCTATCTCGATAGCTGACTACCTATGAAGACAAAAAAATCAGACAGTACATCTAATTGCAGTTATTTGAATAGTTTTAATGTTCTCTCTTTTCAAAAAAAACAATATGCCTTCAGCAATGAACGCTTGAAACCCAAAGAAGATGAAAATGAAGAGGATGAAGAGGAAGAAAAGGAAGAAGAAGAAGAAGAAGAGAAAGAAGAAGAGGGATTAAAAAAAAGGGTAAAGATTATCGACAACAAACAACTAAGAATGACAGGCCAGAAAAAGTGAAGACGATGTTGACGTACTCCAAATTACTTGTAATGATAAGTTACTTGTAATGATAAGTGTCACTGACGGCCGCGGCGGCGAAGACGATGAGGACGACGACTAGACGATCAGCAAAACAACAAGTGAATTCAAACGATTTTCGAAATATGTTGTACTTTGAATACATCTTCCAACGTGAACATTTTCATCGACTAGTGAAGTATAATTTAAGCTAATAACCTAAAAACTTATGAATATATCATTATTTTAAATGATTCCTCACGAATGAACTACGACTGATGACTGCTATTGAAAGATTTGAAAATAATGTTAGATATTTAGGCAGTTCTTTCACACATACGAAATCACCTTAGCCATCATGACGAAAAGCGAACACTCATTTCATATAGTACCGTCTTTAAGGATCGCTTCTTGAATCGGAACAATGTGAAAAAGCACTTAGAATCAATGAGCAGCAAGGGACTAACGAGGAAAAGAAATAGAAAGATGAAAGAATGTGAAAGAAAACGCAATACTTCTAGCTAGTAGGAAATTCAACGTACGGAAATATTTAACTTTATAACGAAGGCACACTAATCGACGTGAATATTATCTGAGCTAACCTCACTTAGGAGAAGAAAACGGATGACAAATAAAAACAGGAATGACAAAGATAAAAATGGATCGAATGGCTAATTTTTTGTGGAATGAACGCTACATTAACAAACTCTTTATCGAGTGACTGTCAGCCTATAGAGGATACGGTAACATACTGACCAATATGCTGTGGTTCACTGAGAGGTGTTGAGAGTTCAATAATGAAATGATTTAATTAAAATTACAGTTATGCGATCTTTATAGAAGAAAATAACCAGCAGTCTAAAATATCTGGCAGTACGAAAAATATACGAGTATCATCTATATCTATCAATACCTATATCCTCCCAACGATTTCCTCATCGTGGCTAAGGGGCGTTCCTGGGTGTTGGGCTGCGACGTAGAGCGGAGGATTTATCGCCGCAGTAGAGCCCCAAGCTACGAAAAAGTCCGGTGTTTCTATCCGAAAGCCCAGCTAAGAAAAGACCGATCACCACCGTCTTGGTACCACACTAGTCGCATGGTGGCAAATATCCTTCTGATCCACAACGGCGGCGACTGCCAGAGATGGTGACGACCTGGGGCAGACTTTGGCTAGGTTAACCTCGGAACTCCAGCACATCACAAGGGCTAAACCAGAAAGTGTAAATCATGCTCGGGTCCACACAACCAGTGAAGATGGGCAATCCAAGTATCCAAGTAAGTAAATATTGATTAATTGACATGACATATTATAGAAGTATTTCGAAAACAGACTTTCCTTTAACCTCGGTATAACATGAACTGATCCTGATGAGCTGATGCGAGGTTGGTATAACTTGTCCAATCTCGCAACATGACGGCTCTGAGAAAAGTGAAATTGCCGAAACGTCAGTGATCGACCAACAACAACAATGACAACTTATAGCAACCTCGGTATGGTAATTATGATTGATTATGACTACTGGTATTAACTGGTATGACTATCATATCGAAGTTAAAGGAAAATCGGTTTTTGAAATATCGTTATTCACTGCACTAGCTGACAATAATACCAACCTCTGCAGAATGGATTTTCCGGGAAAAACAAGTGGTTATCACCGGACAGCCATCGCTATATCGATAACAGCCGCCTGTATAAAAGATCATCGCCTGATGAGTGTCTCATTTGAAAGATGTTCAATTGAGGAAGATCCAACTCGACAAAAAAGATGAAGATGCCACACTGAGACGACGAACAACCGTGGACCATCGGCCTCGAATCACCGGCTCTGATGAAGATGAAGACGTCAAAACGTTAGCAGAATAAAGCCTATTTATCAACCTCGTGTAAGCTCAACAATTTAAACACATACTATAGGAGTATTCGAACAATTTCAAACAAACATCTGCTTAGTCAGGAATTCTTGACGGCATCAACAGAAATCGTCCAAGAGCATGTGGCAGATGATGATGAATTAATGGATCGTTAAAGGAACAGAATATAATTTACGCTAGGCGAGGAATACTTTAAGCGAAAGGAAGCGGAAGAAATGCGGAAGCAATGAAACTGAAAGCACTTCCGATGAGGACGATAAGAGAAAAAGACCTGGACTTAAGTTCAGTTTAAACCGGCTTGCCAAGTCTTTTTTACAAAGGTCGTTAAGAGCTTAAAGAGGATCATGGTGCGTGGTGTAAGAAGAAGCTAAACGACTGGTTTTCATATGCAGTGAAAATCCGATCAGAGGGAAAGTTCCGTTGATAGAAAGGGAAAGGGCTGACATCCACATCTAAAACCCTACGAGTAAACAGTAAACAAAGATTTTTCATCAGGATCCATCATTCTCAGAGAAGCTCAGAATTCAACGAATTTTCGTAGCGTAGAATTTATAATCATATTCAGTTGTAAATCTAACTAATTACTCACAAAAAGATGCCAAATCTACTTTTTTTCTTCTAAAAAGTGTACAACATAGGATAGTTATTCCTTTCACAAAAAGAATATCGATCGAAACATTCCTATTAGATGAAGACGTCGGAATCTAATAGAAACAATAGCGATCGATCGAGCGGTCGACACCGTAGTACCAGATGGTCGCATCGTTATCTTTTTTTCCTACGTCACTATTTGAAACGTCAGTCATACTTTTTCGATGTCTGTCAACAGATAGATGGAAAACCACTATCGATACTCTTTATGAACGTAATACAATGAAAGACCAATCGATCGTCACAGGACATTACGAGTCGGATCGGCCGAGTTTTTTGTGAAAGAACAGACGAAACACTGGAATATTTCTATCGCCAACCAAATGTAATGTGTCGTTTTGTACCGTGCAGTCAACTACACCCCCCCAGTCATCACTATTCCCTATCATTTTCATGATATCAGAAGTAAAACACGACGACGACATGGGGTTTTTTTGTAAATTTTGTTCTTCTCAGAAGTCTTTCTCCACTGTGGTTACTTTTTTTCTTCAACGAGATCGATCTAGAAAAAAATGCATGACCTTTCCCACCAACGTGTCCTATCTGCCAGAGAACGTACGAACTATGATTCTCATCGATTTTTCTTTTGGTGAATATTTTTTTAGTTGCATTACGGTCGAGAACCAATCAATACAGTTCACTGATTTGTGAATGATTGAATATGGAATCAAAGTAAAAGAGCTGTAGTTCATAATTCCATCAGTAAAGATAAAAATGATTATTTGATGCGATTACTGTAGTACCTTTAACCTAAGGCTGTATCAAAAATTTTACCAGTGAGCAACAAATGGTACATTATTAGCTCGTCGATCGATAGTTATCTATACAGTACCACCCGCAGGACGTGCAAAGTAACGATGATTTTTGTGAAGAAATGATGAGAACAAGAATAAATGACAACCAGTGGGTAGTATTTCTTTGAGGACATAGTAAAAACAAAATGAAGTACTTCTTTTTTCTAAATCAGACTAAGCCGAAAACAATACAGTTTTGTGGAACGAGTAATGCTTGTTAGCCGAATGATAACGAAAAGCAATAACCACAGACAGCAGTTTCGATTCTCCGTTCCATGATTGACCTTATGCACGTCCTCGTTTTCCTCATAGCTCCTCCTCCTCCACGTCATCTTTCTCCACCTCGTCCTCCTCCATGTCATCCTCCTCCATCTCTTCCTCTTCCATCTCATACTTCTCCACCTCAACCTCCTCCATCTCGTCCTTGTGTTGTCTCCGTTGCGGCTGGCGTAGCAATAACAACGGTCACGCCACCATGTGTGAACAGAAGTGAACATCAACGTGAACAGATGTCAACAGACATAGATAAAGGGACGGTGTTTTACAATTCGAAAATAAAAACCATTCAACGATAAGAGGATAAAACGTTGAGTGTTAACCAATCTCAAAGCATACGCCATGCATTCTATTCAATTCGCAGCATGCTACAGGTGGATAAATTCATATTTAACTTACAAATAATAATTTAAAATGGTCTGTCAATGCATCATTTAAGTACGGCTATTCTCGCAGAAAACTGCGCTACCAATTTGCAGACCACAGATGCATGGATGGATGGTTTGGTTTGCCTAGGGAAAGGGCGCGGATCGAACGACCCTTTGTGTATTGCAGGTCATCCATCATTAATTACTGCATTACGCGTTCCCTAACATTCAACAAACACGGGAGAGTTTGAGAAAAAAACAACGAAAGCAACGGCAACAGAAGCAGCAACAACAGCAACAGCAACTACAGTGACAGCAGAAACAATCACAGAAACAATAACAAAAGTAGTTTTATCTTTTATTTATACGATCTCATAAACTGATCTTTTTGAGCCGATGCGAGCTTCATATAGGTCTTCGTTGTCGTTGTCGTTGTTATTGTTGTTGCTGCTGTTGGTGTTGTTGGTCGATGGCTGACATTCCGGCAGTTTCAGTCCCACTAGTAACATAACGGCTCTGAGGAAGCCGAAATTGCCGGAATGTCAGCCATCGGCCAACAACACCAACAGCAGCAAAAAGCAATAACAACGACAACAAAATAGTTTTTAATGCGTTCAAATACCTAGGGAGAATTGTCATATTTCCGGATAGACTGAATTTCGTTTCCAGACACGACTAAACAAGTCATAACGGTTCCATGAATATCATGAAACATGTCAATGATATAATCAGTTATGAACATCGTGTCGAAGCCATTAGATTTGATCGATGACGCTTGTCACAACATTGCCCTTATCATCCACTTGTCACTGTCGATTGTTGTGTGGGATCTTTTTTTTGCCTTAGTTTCAAAACGTGACATTTGTAAGAAGTAAACAAACAGTAAGAATAAAGGAATAGTGTTTGGTATTAACTACTCTGGTAGAAACTCTCAGTTTCCAGTTTTCCGTCTTTCTCCTTTCGTTTTCTTCTCGTTTCATCAAAAACATAAACATGAACCCACAGTCGTACAATTTACAAAAGTTCCCAAAGAGACTGGAAAAGGTAACCAGGGGTTTGATTTTCTCTAAATTCTTGCCGAAAATGGTTGATAAACCCGAGTCAGATTAAGCGATGGAGCAGCCCCTACAAACGAGCTACGGTAACTGCAGTTGTGTAACGGCCAGACTAAATTGTTCCGCTAGTGATTTATGATGTCCTTTTTTTTCTGGAGAAGTGCAAGAATTGCAACAAACACTTCGAACACACACTTGAAAGTTCAGGATGAAGAAAATACAAAAGTTTAGGATAAGAAGTACGGTGTGCAGAATCTGTAGAACATTTAGGAAGATAAGCCGTATAGAAAAAAACGGCTATTCAACATGTTTAACGAAACTTTCTTCTCCTCTTTTTACTCCCCAACGCTCTATTGCCGCCTTTTTTTCTGCAGTGTCCTCTTATTATTCATTCAAAAACCACCATCTCTACTGACATCTCACCAGAAGCGAGAATTACTGAGAATTGCCCTCTTCTCCAAACAGAAGAATCTTGAGTAACTCAGAAAAGTGCAATCGAATTGTAGTTCTTTCAGGACAAATGGACACACATTCACTCTTTCTTAGCATCAATAATATGTCACATGGAATTCTCTTCAATTTCATGTGAGATGACATGTAAAAGCAAAAGAAAAGTAGGTTGAAAGCGAAAAAGTGAGGAAGAAGAAAAAAAAGGAAACGATTTAATTAGGATAAAAGATACAGCAGCAAAAATTAGGGAGAAAAAATATTGTTAAAAACCCGTCGGTGATCTGAAAAAATACTTGTCCGGCAAAAAAATGTACAAATAATATGTATTGACCGGAGAAACTACTACGATCTACCAAAACTCTAACGAATAAATTTCCAGAAAAAAGATCTACAAAAATGGCATAAATGAAATAAAAGAGATGAGATACTGTAGAAATTACAAAATTTTTGCTTGCTGGATGTTAAAATACTTGAAAATTTACCTTTAGAGAATTGTATTTCATGCAATCATTTCTCATTTTTTTCCTCCTTAATGAAAAATGAATGACAGAGAGAACAGGAAAATGAAATCGTTGATGAAACTCGAGTGAAGATGATCTCAACGATTTTATATGACTCAAATCAGAGCCTAAGCAGAACAACTGGAAAGAAAAAGCGAAAGAAAATAAAAAAGAAATGAAAGGGAACATTCAAAAAGGACATAATTAAACGTTTACTTTCACAAATCTATACATACTTATGAAATATACACTTTTTTTTTAAACCTACGGCTTAAATGGACGCACCTTCATAAGCTTTATTGTCTTCGTGTGTTGACTGCTTTCCGCCCATCATAGAACGCCTCTGAAATACTTCTATGATTCAATTCCTTAAAAAGTCTTGCTATTATTTAAAATATAATAGGCATGTAAAATAGGATAAAAACAGTTGAGTTGATAGGTTGACCAGTCAACGATTCGATTCAATCGACTATTGAAAATCGAGAAAGAGTTAGCAAAAAAATTGAAGTTGAGAAATTCGCAGTAAAGAAGAAAGGAAGGAAGAAAGACGATAAGAGAGCCGCGGAATTAAAAGTGAAAAAGGACCTTGGGCGTAAGCAATTTTTTTTTCAGTTTGTGGCTCTGAGTTGTCAGTGATGGTGATTGAGAAGGTTACGACCACCCGTTATGTTAGGATAAACCATATTTTTTGTATACATTTTCATTTACATTTACGCACTTGTCCATTGAACTCATACAACAGTACTATGCAGAACATTTAGGTCTCTCCAGTTTTTTGTCAACTCGATTTAATAATTTTTCTAGTTCTGTCTGCAAAACGAGGTGTTATTTTACTTTTATTTACGTACAAGCTGACGTTTCGGCGGATTTCGCCTTCCTCAGAAGCTGTCAACATGACCTTCCAGGCTCTGAGAAAGGCGAAATCCGCCGAAACGTCAGCTTGTACGTAAAATAAAGAAATAAAATAACACCTCGTGTTTGCTAAACAGAACTAGAAAGAATTATTCAATCAATGCCGAGGTTAATAGAAAGTCGGACGTGGGAGTGATTTAATAATTATTCACTTTTTATTTTCTTATTTTACACGACTCGTGTTCACGTCTACTATGCGGATCTCGCATTCATCTTCAAACTTCCTCAGCTCGTCCGACTTTTACGTGTGGCTTCGGCTGCTGCTTGAGGTTTTTAATCTCATCCTGAATGCCGTTGAATGCGTGTCGAGTCGATTCTCCTTAGTGTTCTGGGATAGTCGTACTGGAATGTTCCCAATTGGACTGCCTAGAGCGATTTTTTCCCGGACAAGCCTGGTACCAATTTCCCGGCTCTGGGGGATGGGTGGATTATTTAAGCTGGGCTTAAATGACAATCGGTCTTCGAAAAATATTGAAGTTTAGTTTGATATTTCCAATCAAAAGCCTAAGTAAGTGTAGAATGAAGTCAAAAGTCATTGTTTTCCTGAAAAAAAAAGCCTTGTTTCCAAATGCAATCATAATCCCGTTCCGCTCCAGAAGATATCACCTAACACTTGTGCTATTGAACTAAAAACGTCCTCACGATTCTCTTTTTTTTTATTCTTAACCTTTTCTAATACTTTTTTCCGACTAGTTTTTAACTAATTTTCCTAGGATTAAATAGATGAGGACAGTAAAACATCAGTGGAAGAAGTGGGAAAATATGTTCGGGCCAGCGCAAGTATTCTTAAAGAGCGGACATTCTAGTGTTGAACACAGTTTTTTTTCTTTCTAAATAACTTAGTAAGATAATATGAATGTAAGTGTGTGTAATGTAATATGTAATGTAATATCTCAACTTATCAGTTGGATCCGAGTGTCCCCTTCCTATGAACAACCTCCAATGCGATTTTTAGCAGGGTCTGCAGTAATTCATAAAAGGAAAGAATACTGGCATGCTTTTATTAGCTCTTCGATATCTTTTATGATCTCATGACAACGGAAATTTATGAACGCTCCTCAGAAAAAAGTTTAAACTAATCCGGTTCTAGTTTTCTTTCTTCAGTTCTGTGCGAATTTCGTGAGAGCGGGACAAAATGGAAACATGTGTTCAGAAGAATACAAAGAACGGGTCATGTACAGCAATTTGTCTTTGACTTCGAGGAATATTTTTAACCAAAAATTTACCAGCTTTTTTGAACATTGGAAACTCAAATAAAACGAAAATAGGACTCGCATAGTGCGATGGTAAACACGCTAGCCCTCGAGGAGGGTAATAGCGTGTTCAGTCCTCGCCACAGACACTAGCGGTCCGGAGATTTGCAAATATCTCAGGATCATTGTGGTTAAAACGAAAGTGTCTAAATTTTCATTTACTGCTTACTATTACTTCACGGCAGAGTATTATGTGAGATACAATCACAATGATGCTGAAATATTTGTAAAACTCGGACCCCAGCCCAGATTCGAACAAGCGATAGCCCTTTCCGGCGTCTCACGTGTTATCCACTACGCCACCAAGGCTTGCCTTCCTCTCAGCCAGTTCTTTACCTTAACAGTGCTATCAGCAAGCACCCATCAATCTGGCTTGGAATCCGAGTTTTGCAAATATGTCATCATCATTGTGGTTGTATCTATAAAAATGATTTAAAAACGAAATTATTCAAACGGTAGTCACAATGAGACTTCTACACAACAATAAAGTCACAAGGAAAACCCCAAGTGTTGTGGAAAGATTGTCAGTTACGAGTTTTTCCTGATACTTAGAAGGCACAGAATAGTCGAATATTCGATCACTCGAGTTATTAGGGAATCGCTTAGAATGGAACCACCACCAACAGACAGACAATGATCGTATAGGTAGAGGCGTTAAGATGTTGCCGAACAGTTGGTGTGAAAATGTAATGCTTACGGTACGGTTCGGGACGAAAACCGGTATTGTTATCATACAAAGAAAGAAGAATCAAGAACAGCATCATGGTCACATTACACACCATTAATTCAGTTTCGGTTCATGTTACCGAGATTTATCCGAACCTATTCACAATAGAAATCTCTTCTCAGAAAAAAGGACTATAATAATCCGAATAAAAGCATCTCCAAAAGCAGACAACAAGACTTTGAAAAAGGACAAAGCTCTCGGCGTTGATCAATCCCCTGAGGGATGTGCCATGCGTTCGACTTCATTAAGCATCGTTTGGGGGTGATTGATGCATATCTGGCCTTTACAATGACTCGCGGTGGCCTACCGATAGATCGAGCCAATGCTGCTTTCCTCCCAGTCAAGTCTGGTACCAATTTGCCGTCCCCGGAGGGATGGAAAGCTTGGAGGGCCATGGACGCGGAGATCGATTCCACATGTGTGTTGCAGGGCGCCTCTGACCACTGCGCCACACGCCCCACAACAATGTTAACTGCAAAATAATTGCATTATAAAAGTATTTGTAAGTGGACTGATTATTTCCCATAAGAATCTGACAAGTATGAAACGAGTGCGACTGACTATTGAGTTAGTTCGTCAAAGAAGTGTAATATTCGACAAAGAGGAAATTAGTCGCTTCATTAGAAATGAAAAGAAACTTAAAAATTCATTTAGCCATGGTGCAGGCACCCCGGACTTTAACATTATATTTGCTTTCGTTGAAGATCTAAGTATAATCTAGAGGACATTCACTGGTTGCCCAGGGAAGTCCAGATATCCCTTGCTGCAAAACTGTCCCTAATTAGAGCCTCGCTTCCTATTCGGACGAGTTTGCACGCGTTTCAACAAACACTTTTTTTTATAAAAACAAAGCAATTGCAAAGCAGGCTGAGCATGAAATTCTCAGCTCGATTCTCATTTTGAAGCCTCGCCATGCACTTGTATGTATGAATGTATTGTGAGTTTACGTAATCAAAGCCTCAAACATGTGCTAAAAATCGGTACCACAGCATATTAGGGTTACTCGATTGTTTTTATTTCCAGAATAAGATACTTGCAAGATTTAGATTAAGCGAAAAAAAAACAGAAGACTCCTAGACAAGAACTCGACTGTGTTTGAATTCATCTGCATCATATGCGCCATTGGTAGCTGCTAAGTAGATTGAGCGGGCTTCTTTAAAGTTTCTTTCGCTTCAAAAAACCGAAAGCGCAGTAACGTCTATTCGTTAGACGGATCTGAAGGTCATGTAGTCGGTGTCTAATACGATTTATTAAGTTTCAGTCCATTCATGTAAGAATAAAAAGTCGGTGTCAGTGCTTTTTCACTCGTCGGTGGATCAGCTATGAATTGGTTGATGACAATATAACATATAATTTGGTTTCATTACTATCCTACATATACGGGTGACCGCTGATGGCACCGTTATGTAGAAAACTGGCCGGGAGTAAGGCAGAGCAAGTGGTTCGGTGGTGCAGTGGATAACAATATAATGAATACCTTAGTGGATTATTAAGCTAACACGAAGTTGATAAAAAAGTTTATCTGGCTAATGTTTCGACGTTTTCGTCCTCTTCAGAGCCGACGAGACCACATCGAGAGCACGAACAACTGCGGACCATTAACTCTAACAATTAATAATTCAGCAAGGTATTGGTTATCAGTGCTGAGGTTAAATGGCGGTCGGTTTGAAAATATAGTACGCTAAGTCTACAATAAACCGCAGCGCAGATGGATTCTCTTGAAGTTAAGCAATCAGTTCCCAAGATCGACTTTCCATTAACCTAGTAAACCTAGTGAATATCAATGTACCCTTCTAGGCTCTCAACAAGGCGATACCTCCGAAACGTCAGC
Source organism: Angiostrongylus vasorum (assembly GCA_018806985.1). NCBI lineage: Eukaryota > Metazoa > Nematoda > Chromadorea > Rhabditida > Metastrongylidae > Angiostrongylus > Angiostrongylus vasorum. The sequence continues at coordinate 445,842 of JADANN010000454.1, read as the reverse complement.
TACCGTTGTGTTGCCTGTTCTTTTTGCTTGAAATTAAACGTGTGCTGTATAACAACCTCGCGTTTGCTGAAAAACGACTACAGTTATGCAATCATTTTAATTGCTTACTAGATGACGTCAGTAAACGATGACGTTAAGAAAATGAATAAAACCACGAATGTTCAGCAATGTTTAAACCTACGGACAGAAACTTTGTCCAAAGCATATCAATACAATCCTTTTGGAATTTTTTCTTTAAGCCAAGTCGAAATTACCTTGTTGGATTATTACGTTAACACGAGGTTGATGAAAAGAATATGTATCAACATTACAAATTCTTGTATAAGAGCACACAATCTTCCCGAACTAAATGATGACACAATGGTGCTGAGATATTTGCAAAACTCCGGACCGCTGGCTTTACGGTGGGGACCGAACACGCTTTTACGGTATCCGGGGGTTAGAGCGCTCACCACCACACCATGCAAGTTCTTCGTTTCGTCTTTCTCTCAGCCGTATTTTGATATGACACATTAGTATAACACTCTTTGGAACACGAAAGATCGAGTCTCAGTCGTACAACATCCCACGATCAATGTGATAAGATATCATAGACTACTATTTTACCAGATCAATGTAGAAAAGCAAAAAAATGAGTAAGATATCTTCGGTTACATAATGTTAGAAGATACTTAGGAAGACATTTGTGAACACCAATTAAGATGGAAAAAAGACGAAGTAAATTACAATACCTCGATGGAAACGACTTCACGTTTAATTACTGTGAAAACGTGGCTGCGAATGGAAAGCATGCAAAAACGATCGATCAGCTTTTTAATCATTGGTGCGTTTAGTGTAACACTAGTGACGTTTCGCTAGGCTACATCAGAAAACTGCACACTAGATAGAACGATTAACGTAAAGCCATTGTTCACATTATTCATTGGACGACCATCTCACATTATGGAGCTGAATATATTCAATGACAGAATTTCAGTTTATGAAAACTTTCGAGACAAGTTCGATTCCAGTGAGACTAATTGATAACAGATATCACCTGACTTTGTATCGTATGTAACAACATTGCAGTTTATTTCGTAAAGAAGGCAAAGTGGTTAGAGAAGCATTTTAAATGCTCGCTGCTTTTAACAGACCCCGCCATTTTTTCCTGGAGTCGGCAAACTGGCACTAAAATCGTCTAGGAAAAACTCCCTATAGTTCATAAAGCCTGACGATTGTCTGTGATGAAACTCTGGAACGCTTTAGAACAGCTATTACCAGATCCCAAGAAGCGTCCACTCAACCACCATTCAAGGACATTTATAACGAAGATAGAATCCTCAGAGATCAGTTGAAGTCACACGGAAGCTGGAAGATCTCCGTAAATGACGGATGCCAGAGAATTCTTTTTACTTTCAGTATTCTACGCACATGGAAGAACTAAGCAGACCATTCATCTCGTATGCGAAACTTATTTAAACAATACGATGTTCTTAACTTGAACTTATTCATAAGAAAATTTGCTCTACAGTTCGAAATCGTTTAAATTTCTAAAGCAGGAATAAAACTCTAGGCGAGAAATACCGTATCTGAGATTGAGAGACTATACGTAGATGGAACCGTACGAATTCTTGGAAGGACACCAGAGTACGAAAAAATTCCAACTACCCAGATTGTAAACACGATTATAAATACTTGCAAATTTAGACTCACAAGAAAAAAAAACAATTGGACGATTACAGAGAGAAGCATAGTTGCTAAAAGTCGTTGTATTGAAATCGCATCTCAGTAGAAACTGATACACGGAAGAATCACCAAAACAACTGATACTAAGACCTGGCGGATACCGTTTTGAACTGCTGAAAGAGTAACAACGATGTTCACCTGAAAGACATTAATCGAATTAGACAAGCAGTAGCCCTACGAGGTTACGAGCACTCATCGAATTATCCTTCCAGAGATGCAGATTCTCAAGTTTTGATCTGTACGTGTAAGTTTTTTAACGATCTAGGCGAATACAAACATAAAAAACCATTACGTCGACTGCTTGAAAGTGAATGACTTGTGTACGACTGCACCCAAATAATATAGTAACATCTAAAGGACCCGAAAAATTTAAAGACTTATTATTCCCAGTTTTATTTTTTTTGAGATATTAACCAGAATCCGGAAGAATCCTCTCACGTCATCATCAACTTTGAAGAAGGAAATCGCCGCTGCTTCCTAGACGGCAACTAACTTTTACTCAAATCAATTAATCTCGTAAAAGATGTTCCGCCACGTGTTCTGACAGAAAAAAATACGGCAGTGGTAAGTGGGATGACTACGGGAGCTTCGCACATATTACAGACGTGTTGGTGTTTGCCTTAAGCTCTCAACAGAGTGGGATTGACATCCAGGTTCTAATAAGAGCACTGTAGCCAGATGTGGGCGTAAATGTGACAGACGGCATCTTGTCACGGGGGCATTTCAAGCCCACACACGAAAACTTAATCAACTCAACGAGGAACAACTTAAGAATTCAGCAGAATCTGCACGATCTCGTGCAAATTTAAGAAGAAATCCCTTTCAACCACCCAGATGAATTCTTTGAAGAGAAGCGTTCGTTGTTGACCGATTTGTAAGATAAGAACACCCAGTTGAGGAATGCAAAGGCGTTTCTTGATTAGCCATCGTAGACACTTATGAATCGTATAGGTCTTTCGCTTTGTGACTAAACTGATTCAAGGATTACGACGATTTCTAGCAGAAGTTTATATCTAGTTCAGAAGGCGTTAAGGGATGCTAGATTCTTTAGGAAGACATCATTCAAGTAGTATTAAGAAAGAAATTAGGAGTGATTATAATCACCTGGTACCGAAGACTTCGCTATATTACTTAATAGTACAGCTTCATACACACATATGAGGATGTTGCTGTCACGACAAAAATTTCTTTTAGCATTCTATTTCTTTACAACACAATAAATATTTCAATATTTATATCGATATATTATATTGCATATATATTACACTGTATATTATATTATTACATGTTATATTATTTATATCAATATCTATGCTCTCTGCTAGTCGATAATGATACCGACTTCTGCCGGATGGATGGTCTGGAGAAAAAGCTGTTATCACCAGACAATCACTACCATCAACCATCAGCATCCTGCGTAAAAGGGCATCACCGAGTGAGTGTGCCTCATTCAGGAGATGGTCTGCTGAGGAAGACACAACTCGATATGAAGGCTAAGACGCCACATCAAGACGAAGAAGAACCGTGGACTATCGACTCAGATCATCGGCTCTGGTGAAGACGAAAACATCGAAACGTTAGCCGAATAGAAATTGTTTATCAACTTCATGTAAGCTGATCTGATTGTAAGCTAAGCATATTGCTGATCATAATCAGATCGTACACATCGTAAATATGAGTGATGGAAAAGCACAATAGAAATACATAAATACACGTGTTCATAATGTTGAGCTCACATGAGCTTGATAGAGATGTTCATTCGGCTAACGTCTCGACGTCCTCGTCTTCATCAGAGCCGACTATTAAATTCATCAGTACCGAGGCTAAATGACGGTCAGTTTCAAAATTACAACAAATACATTTCAAGAGGGAACTTGATTGTGAATTATAACTTCTATAATGCTGAGATATTTGCAGAACCCCCGGAACGCATGTGTTTGCGGTGGAGAACCAACGCGCGATTGTCCTTTCCAGAAAGTAACGCGTTCACCACCACACCATGCGGGTCCTTCGTTTCGCCTGTCTCTCAGCTAGTTCTATCGATCACTTGCCATCAGCAATCATCCGTCAACGGGATTGATTTGGGGAGCCCAAATCGACATTGAACCCAGTTAAGCTGAGGCTATAGTTATAATCACAATCTTAACCTTTTTTATTTACTGCCTATTCTTTTTAATGGCAGGATACGTTGCGAAATATAACTTCTATAATGCTGAGATATTTACAAAACTCCGGACCGCAGGTGTCTGCGGTGGGGAACGAACGCGCTATTGTCCTTTCCGAGGAGTAAAGCCTTCACCACCACACCATGCGGGTCCTTCTTTTGGGCTCCCCAGATCAATCCCGCTGACGGGTTATTGCTGATGGCAGAGATCAATAGAACTAGCTGAGAGACAGGCGAAACGAAGGACCCGCATGGTGTGGTGGTGAACGCGTTACTCCCCGGAAAGGACAATAGCGCGTTCGTTGCTCACCGCAGACACCTGCGGTCCGGAGTTTTGTAAATATCTCAGCATTATAGAAGCTATATTTCGCAACGTATCCTGCCATTAAAAGAATAGGCAGTAAGTAAAAAAAGTTAAGACCGATTGTGAATTTTCGAAATAATAACAGTGGTAGTGAGCGAGAAAGTGATTAGGAAAGGAATAAAACTTTTAGAAGGGTGAGCGAATCGCAGAAGAAATATGATAAAACAGGTGTGAACAACCTGGAATGACAAAAAAAAAGAAAGACATCCTCAAACCACCTTACACCCCAACATCGATGAGCGGATATTCGCGTGAAAATTGGTGCTTTAAGGTATGAGCGAGTTCTCCCAAGAAATGAAGTACTTTACAAAACTTTGAAAATAAGAAAAAGATTTACATTGGACGGAAATTGGTGACTGAATCCAATGCTAACCAGCAGAAGGTCACACTTCGGCGGGGTAACGCTACGAAAAAACTCGATTGGTGAAAAGGTGGGAAGTTGGCAATATGGGGAAGATCGGCTTGGTTATGAGTTCAGTTTTTTAATGAGCACTGGAAAGTAAAAGGCATAACCATTAGTCTTCCGATTTCGCCTGCGTGTTAAATGAGATTAATCGTACGAGTATTCCACAAAGCTACAAAATAGCAAGAACCCACTCAAAAATTGAATATATATTGATTGTCCATACATAGTAATGAGACGTTCTTAAGGGAAAAAAAACTGTAGCAAGGATATAAAACATTGGACAATGTGGTAGAAACCACATACTGACTCAATGGTTCCCAGCATGTTAGCTGGAGAAACGTGAATTGCACAGCAAATACAAAAACTAAATAGTCGTTTTTCTGTGCAGGAATTAAGAAATACACCATCGCGAAGACTACCGTTTGCTTATTTGTCGTCCACATAACCTTTATCTAAGTCACCTTTAAGTAAATTCACAGAGCATTGGGCAAACGGCAACCAATCAAGCAAGCTGAGTTTTGGAAAGAATTTAGGACGATAGCTCATATCCCGGCAGTTTTGGAGATGAAACACGATTAAAAATGGTTTAGGACGATAGCTATCCTTGCAGTTATGGAGATGAAGCAAGATTAAAGTGGTTTAGGAGGATAGCTCATTTCTTTGCAGTTATGGAGATGAAACAAGATTAAAGTGAAAGATCCAGCTATGTCTCATCTTAATGAGCGCCAGCGCCCTAACTATTATGGAAGTTTTGGACAATCAGGACGATACCATGTCGTATGTTGAGATTTTTTTAAGAGCTACACAGCGACACAGGTGGTAGCGCTATAGCAGTGATCCCATTACTTACGCGGACGGAATGACCTACCCAGGCGGTGGTTCGACTCCCTGCAGCGGGCTTACCAGGTCTCTTATCCCTCTGAAGCCATGAAATTGATATAAAATTTGTCTGGGGATTGTAATGAGATAACTCAACCAGCATTCAACGACATTCGTAAAGAAGAAGATAGCGCTTAACCAGCAGCAGCCGAGCCCAACCATGAGAAGTTCGGAGGCCTTCGTTAATAATGAATGTGAGGAAACGAATCGAATGTAAGAAGTGCTGGATTTCATTCTTTCAATAAGGCAATGGCTGTTCCACATTTGCAAGAACTCATCAGATGCATTCATTTGCTTTAAGAATGCATCATTTTGAACTATAACACCGTTTTATTGAGCAATTGTCATAATAAAAATGAAGCTAATGGGATGCCTTGCCGAAAAAAAAGAACCAGTAAACATTTGTCTTGTAAAAGCCATCTAAACGTACTGGAAGAAAGATGTAGAAAAAAAACGTTATAGAGGTGGAAATGTTGTCATCTCATTCCAGAGGCAAGAGATGGCGAAGAAGAGATCTACAATCGATCCAAGTCAAAGAGATCTGCTCGTGTTGATCAAGTTTATTTGCAAATCATAGTTCCCTAAGGTAATCATCTTATTACATCGTCCTCGAGCACTCAGCCGAACAGCTAGAGGATTCGACGTCGTTTTGGAAGAATTTGAGCTACAAGGTAGCGAAGCCCTTCTAGATTTGTTAATACAAGTGGTTCCGTGAGCTGAAAGACATGGGGAACGCTCAAATTTGCTCGGCAATCAACACATCAACATCAATAAGTGGAGGTGATAGATGATCAGAACCGATTCGAATGCCCACATCAACCTGACCGTCTCTATAGATGATGGTTGGAAAAAAAAAGCCAAACTAATGGGAGAAGTGTTGGGATTCGTGATCATACGAACTTTTGCCGATATAATAAAGAAGCATGGCGAGCATTAAAATCACTTCAGGTGGTAGTGATATGAAGAGGACCACGTTTAACATATCCCACTTTCGACAGGTAATTATACACAGAAAAATGTTTTTCTCAATTTACGGGAGCAAACGTTTGCAGAAAATTCTCTTAAAGTAAAGCCTGATCTCCAACGGACCCAGAAACAGTCTCAAGCACATTCTTCCTTAATCTACGACATCGATTTCAAATCTAGAGTTGACTGAAGGGTGATTCGATAGAGTGGAGTGATTATTGATGACCTTAACCACCGTAGTTAGGAAACAACATGCACCATTCTTCTGTCAATAAAAAAACGCTTACTTCAATCGGAACTATTATGAGAACAAAACTCTCAGCAAAATCAGAACTGCTGTGGCGTAGGTCCATAAACTGTAAACAAAGCATGTATACAGTACTGCACATCTATACTGTTAGGGAAACCCTACAAGATGTTACAAACCTTAATCACTAAATTGATAGTGTATTATTCTTGAAAAGATACAATCACTAAATAAATATTACAAACTGCCTCGTTGAAATCAGCAGTCGGGGGGTTACAAATGCATTCGACAGCCGATATATTTGAAAAAAGAACAGAAATAGAAACTCAAGCAGTAGTCAAAGAGAGAGCAGTATTCCTAGTCGTGGTGGCAACAGTGGCGGTAATGGTACGAAAACAAAAGTTTATTTGATTAGAAGACTTGTTGAGAGAGATAGAAAGGCAGAGAGAAAAAGAAAGGCAAATAGAGAAGGGGGAGAGAGAGCGATTCCCACAGATGAACTACCATTTTGTGAGACAAATACTCTTTCAAAGATATTGCTCACTTCAAGCAAAAAGAGATACGGTAGTGGTGCTACAGATGAATAGAACAGGTTTCAGAATGCAGTTACTGAATCTGAGTGAGGAATTTCATCACACTCAGTGGAAACGATGATACTACGTTAAACCGGATCCCATTAATGATGTCTACACAAACTTGATACTAAATCCTAAATGGTCAAGAGGTAATGTTATGTCGTTAAAAAAAACTAGTTAAAGACCTCTTTTATGACTTGCTATGGCAGTTAAGAGAAATTCTTCTGACAATTTCTCAATTTGAGTCATACCCGCATTGAACACAGAAGGATGAAACTAACTAATAGAAGAATTAGATAGAAAATGAATTTCATATGAGTTTATGAATAAAGGTAGCGCAGTGGTTAGTGATAGAGCACACTAGAAAGAGAGCTGCTGCTTAGACCCCTCCCTAAACGCTTTCCTTCAATCCGTTTGTGAACGCCTTCCCTCGCCTATCCTTAAATTCAAAGGAGAATCAGCTTGACCAGCATTCAACGACATTTGTGACGAAGGTGCAGAAATAAGAAATAGCCGAAGCCACATGCAGAATGTTCGAAGAATTTTGTTGATGGCGGATGCGAGGAGACAAGCTTAATGTGAGAAGTGCTGGGACCTGCACGATGAGATAAAAGCGATGTTGGACCATGTAATAAGTAACAACAATATAAGTAAATAACTATGACATCACTTCTCATTATGGTCATACCCAAAGATTCTAATTTATCTTAAAGATATGGAGAGATGAGTTTGTGAAGAATTGTGGAGTTAATTAAAGCCATCAAGAAATGAAAAAAATCTCTCTGAAGTCAGATGTTCTGAACCACACTGGGCTCCTCTCAGTGGTGAAGAAGTAGAGAAGGAGAGGTTAGAGGAGAATCAACTCAACCAACAACTCAACGACGTTCATGAAGTGGATAAAGTCTTTAAATAGAAATCGATCCAGTGAGCATATCTGAACATACCATGGATGATGGGTAGGGGAGAACGAACCGAATGAGGAAAGGGCTAGGTTCCGCACAGTAAGCATGAAGAAGGTTGTATAAATATATTGGGATCTGCACAATATATATGGAGAAGGAAGTAAAGATAAAATAAAATGATGTTGAGAAATAACTAGCAATTTCTCGCAATCGTCAAAAACCCATGCCATGGTAGAGCTCTGTTAGTTACCCATGGTTACGTTCTTCCGTCCGAAAAGCCATATAAAAGGCGGCATACATAATGTGCGATGTCTTTCGTGCTTTTCGTGTTGTTTGATTGAGCCTTTACATCTTACTGGAAGACCTCTGCCACACAAAAGAAAACGAACGAAGTGTACTGATTTCGGTTCGAGTTGCTCGATAACTAAGAGCACTACTGGTGATAGAGACGATCGAGAAATCGGAGAACTTTCCTGTACAGCGACATGTACGTAAAAAATGAGCGAGTATGAAAAGTTCTTTGATATACGCGATTGATGTCGACAGACTAATAATCTTGTTGAGGTGTTCGCCATGTTTAAAGAAAAAAACTAGTCGGATAATTTTTCTGCGAGATACTCACAACGGTCGGTTACCATCTTAATGAACGTGCTTGAGAAACCAGTCAACCGACCGACTAAACATAAAGACACCGCTGTTAGCGCAAAATCATGAAACGATGGGGAACACAAAGGAGGAAGGGTTGGAAGTGAGCATTAGCCAAAAAAAGCCGGCAAAGTGAGCATGAACTCGAGAACAACTCCCACAGTAATTCCGAAGATCGTCTTCCTGTTAACCTCGGCACTGGTTAATAAATCGCTGTTTTCGTTGGTGAGTACACATGATATTGTCATTTTACTATTTATTTATAGTAAGTGACGTTTCGGCTGATCTCGCCTTTTTCGGATAGGATCCAGCGAGATGACGGAGATTTTGAAGCAGATGTTAACATCCTCGCATAGCAGTCGAAAACTTCAGCGCATAAAACCCTTAAGATTTTTTCGATAGAATCCGGAAATGAACCGTGAGGAGGAATGCTATTCACTATCAAGCGTGACCTCACACATCGCTCGAAGTGATATTTTAACGTGAGAGAGACACACTTCCCATCCATATGAACCACATGAGACATTCAATGGTAGGCTCATAGAAAATGATGAGTGTCTGAAGAAGCTTTTTAGTTTTCAGAGCTATCGAAATTTGTCTTTTGCGGTTTTCTGTTCCGCTCATGGGGGGTATTTAGCTGACTAGATTGTAGTAAACTTGAGCTTTCTCGGCTTTGATGAACACGAAATCTACCGGAACGTCAGCTTCTACAAATAATTAATAGAACAACAACTTCGTATTCCATAACAAACGTTTTGTACTTAACTTGCACTTTCTTTGTTTAGCCTTCAATGGATCCTTCAGTCATCAAAAGCTAAATCACGACTGCCAGAGCAAAAAATAGCCTCCTCGCAGAAGTACAGAAGCTATGGATACATCAGCAAAAAACGCAAACACTACGTCAACTATCCTCAACAGATTCGCGGGTAAGTCTAATTTTTTCGCCACGAGCGATATGCATTGAAAAAATTTCGTCCAAAAAAGCGTGTTTCTTAAAAATAGAGAACAACTTTTCATGGACCATCCATTAAAAGGATAAAGCTCTCGGCGTTGATCAATCCGTAGGGGGATGTGCCATGCATTTGACTTCATTAAGCATCGTTTGGAGGTGATTGGATGCATGTATGGCCTTTACAATGACTCGCGGTGACCTGCCGACGTGTCGAGCCAGTGCTGCTATCCTCCCACTCAAGTCTGGTACCAATTTGCCGACATTCGAAGGATGGAAGGATTTGTGGGCCATAGGCGCGAAGACCGATCCCACTTGTGTGTTGCAGAGCGCCTCTGACCACTGCGCCACACGCGGACCACCCAGTACAGCATCTATGTCGGGCAACATATGCATCAAATAGGGCAAATTTAGTTAAAAGGAAACTCTCGGCAGCAGAATACACTTCTGGAAAAAGATATGCATTGAAATAAATGCATACTGTTTAGTCATGAACTCCTTCGCTTAAAGGTTTCTATCTCACAACGTTATGCTATGGTTATTGGACTTGTCCATACATACAGCACTAGTAAAAGTGTAGAGCGATTTGTAGAAAACTGTACATAATTAGAAAGAATGGATGATATAATGATTGAAAATGCTAACACTGTAAAATAAAGCAATGTCTTTTCTTCTTACCACAGTGGGATCAAGAGCAGTTCTGTCAATAACTGTCGTATACCATCTTGGAAACTAGAGCTCTTGAGAACTCGAAAACTTGGTAGACCATAGTAAATACTAGGACTGAGTTTCTATTAACCACAGCATCGATCACCAATAATTCACTGTAATCTTGATAACGAGACGTGAGGATGTTATAACATTGTTTATTTACAGATTTCTTCACAGGCTTCATCTTCGGAGGATGGAAAGGTCGAATTTGACACGCAACCTACTCACTCATACACTTTCATAAAGTCAGCGGAATAAAGTTAATATCTAAATTTTAATCACGTGGTAAAAAGATTCTTTGAAACAGTCACCGCTTTGTTCTTTGCAAGACTTTCAGTTATTTTGTGGAGACTAGCCGCACAAAGTCATGTATACGAGCTAGGAATGTGCCTGGCTCAGGTCAACGAATCAGCCTGGGCTATGACGCGAGGTCCCATGTGGTCACGAGACACTCCTCCTTGCGGTTCATTTTTGGATTTTTGAAGTTTATCCAAAACCTTTCATGAGTTTCCACCTTCACGCATTTTTTTGGTAATGTCTGTCTATGTTATGTGCGCCTAGTGGAGTACTCTCTTTAACTTTACGCTTACCGTCTAAGCGCTCTTTTAAACAGACGCAGAGTAGTTTGTGAGCCCGATGAGCTGGAATGAACCAACGACCATGTGTGTATTGCAGAACATCTCTGACCACTGCGCGACACGCGTCCATCGAGTGTAGGTCAAGTGAAAATGGTCGACATAGATATCTTAGAGATGGAACTGGGATTGTAGTCATAGTTAGGAAAACTGTTGTGGAATTCTAAATAGTTGTAACCGCTAATCAAATTGGTGGAACAAGAATGACTTCTGTACAAGATTACCTTTCTAAAGGATTAAAGCCATGAAGCGTCTCATCGTCTCAAAAGCATCGGGAGTTTAGATTTATCATAAATATTATTAAATGGGAAATGGTGTTCGCCTTCCAGTGATACAGAAATGTTCGCCGATATCGCAACGTGAAGCAAAATAGGAATGTTCAACCTCCTACTTGACCAGAATATTTATCACTAGAAAAAATAACTCGTCATTGAAACGAAACATTCGGCCGAATGAATGAATCACTACTGTCGAATTCTCCTTTTTTTACTGCAGGAACATTCAGTATTCACAAGATTTTTTTTGGGTGGCATTTTCTTTCCGATATCTAGCAGAATTTCTCAGGAGAATTGATAACTAAACAACTGAATCGGTAAGGAGACCCGACATTAAATATGGTGCAAATTCTAGATCTCGCATTCGATTCGATTCCATTCGTTTTATCACATCCACTCTCCTCAGAGGCCTTGTGCATTCGTCTAAGGACCTCTGGTCTTCCTAATTTCAATGAGTGCTGGTCCAGTCGATTACCCCTCGAACCTAGGATAACCATGTGAGGAGCTCCTAGATCTCCATCATTGGCAGCAGTTATTTTTTGTGGACTGCATAGAGCGAGCTGATCCTAGATAAACGTGTTATTTCTCAATCCCGGTTGAATCGGGAGCTTAGTTCGCGGAGGAAGACTGAGCCACACGCGTCCCTCTACTACGTGTGAAGAGACAGGCAATGCAAAAAAAAGTCAATGTATTAAAAAATATTTCTAAATCCTCACTTTATTCGAATGATTCCTTGTGCAGACTGCAAGTTCCATTAATAGGGCTTATGTTTAGTGATTGGGATCATGAATGGTATAGTTAGAAGAAGGACAAACTTTCCGAAAAAAAACCAAATATCTTTAAGAGAACCACTCTATCACAGTCCTTATCCTTGACGATGTATGCCCTTCCCTTAAACATCATCCTGAAAACCCGATCACACAGTATGCGTTAGAATTAAGTGAGTATATCCGGAAAAAATGAAATTTAATGAAAATATGAATTCCTCCTGGCCGTAAACAAAGAGTGGAACTCTTCCATAACTGTGGCACAACTTTCTAACAAAGAATTACAAAAAAACGGGTCAAATTTTTCCTAGAAAGAACAAAAGGAAGAAAGATTTGCTCTCATTCTCCGAGAAGGAAATGGGTTTGAATCCCAACTGGAGTTCTTGATTTCGCTCATATCTCAGCATCCTTGTGGTTGGAAACCAGTTATTTTCTCAACAACTCTGTTTCTAACTTGTTTAAGATTCACTGATGGGAAAACCTTAAGCTACCCGACAAAAAATTGGTAATTATTATGAATTTCATCTCCTCCAATGATATCCGATCAAAGTATCATTGTAAAAATACGCTCGTTGATACAAAAAATACTGGAACAGTTGGTAGAAAATTACTAGAATGGTTGGGATATCATGAAAAGAAAACACTTTTTAGGAAGAAAGCGAAGAATGGTAATGGAGACGTGTGGCCTTGCTGAATTGAAAAGAAGTGTGTATTCTTAAACTGAGAAGAATCGCATGAAACTAGAATATCGTTGGTAAACAACCTAATTTGAAACTACTGTACGGAATATTCGATAAAACACAAAAAGGAAGAAAATAATGGAATTCTATAGAACGTGGTGATTGCCACAAAATAGCAGAGATGATGATGAACAAGCTTACAATTACTGGCTTCTCTAAAAGTAATACAGATATCCAATAAAAAAAAAGAAAAAAAGAAAAGACAGAAAGTAGATAATGGAGCCCCCAAAAAAGTATTAACGTCATGGTAGGTTAGCAGAGAGCAGCCACCTTATGCAGCAATCACCTTGTCAAGAACAATGTTAACAGGAACTTCTCAGTAAACGAATACGGTATTGGACTGCATTGGAAACGCATGAAGAATATCCAACGACAAGGAGAAAGGTTCTATGAACTTCCGAAAAATGGGTTACCTAGCCTCAACAACGAAATCACCTTGAGAAGACTGCATAATTGAATTGAAAAAAAGGCAAACATAACACGGAAATGCACAGATTGACAGAGCACAGATGACTCGTAAAAATTATTTGTATTACAACTTCTGAAAAAAACAAACAGAGATAGGGAGAAAAGGGGTAAGATAGAGGAGGAGTTCAGAAGAAGATAGAGAAAGCAAGACAGACAGCGACAGGGAAAAAGTGGAAGAGGAATAAAATAATAATTTTGAAGATAAAATAATCAACACCTTATAATTTCAGCTTTAAACACTACCCAAAAACAGAATATAACGAGGGAAAACGGAGAAAAAATATTCCATAAAGGCGTCATGCACGACAAGATTCTCCCTTAAACATGCGATAAGCCAAAATAGACCAGAACACTACCGAATAAGTGCGAAATAAAAGAAACGGGTTACCAAGGAGGTAAGTAGGAATACATCATGATTTCTAGAACGGGTCGAAAAAAAGACGAAATCACTGTTTGGTGTCACAAAAATATATAAAAAAAAGGATAAAGCTCTCGGCGTTGATCAATCTCTGAGGGATGCGCCATGCATTCGACTTCATTAACTATCGTTGGAGGTGATTGAATGCAAATCTGGCCTTCACAATGACACGCGCCGTCCTTAGGATGCATCAAGCCAGTGCTGTTATCCCCCCAGACAAGTCTGGTATCAATTTGCCGACCCTGGAGGGATGAAAGGCTTGGTGGGCCATGGGCGCGGGGATCGATTCAACGTGTGTGTCGCAGTGGCGCCTCGAACCACTGCGCCACACGCGCCCTTAAAAAATGTATATAAAAAGCAAACTAGTGTAATATCACTCAGATGGAGGACATTATAGGCTTGAAAGAAATGGAATGTATGCCATTTCAAACGATATGAAGGGATAAATTTCAACGATGAGAGGAAACAACGACGAATTTAAGGCCGGGAACGACTTGGCATTTGGAAAAGCGGAAAAATGGTGCCAGGCAACACAAATTCCCCCATTATCTGATCTGATGAGATCAGCAGTGATTAAAATCGTAGAGTCAGCACACAGAGGGCTTCATTGGAAGGCAGAAGAACATCTCCACAGATTTCATGGCTATATGATGAAGTGTTTGTAGTAAATGGGGAGTTCCCTTGTGTCATCATCGCTTCCGTAAGGCGGGTAATGGAAAACGTTATAACGATTCATTCGTTGATGACAAGTGTGCTACCAAGTGATCAGCGCTAGAAGAAAGACGAAAAACCCATCTGGTATGGAAATGAGGGTCAAATCAGTTATGAGAGACGCATTATCATGGACTTGATCCTTTCAGTATCACTAGAAGAGAACAGTATTAAGGGAAGGTGAAAGTGTATCTGAAATTTGTATTCGTTTTAAAATCACCTGGAAATAACTTAAGCATTTTTGCTACATTTCTGTCCGACTTGTGCATTTTGTAAAGAGGAACAAGAAAAAGCAGAAATAATAAAAAAAAAGGAAGAGTTGTCCAAGTGCGAAGCATAGCAGTGGAGATGAAAAAGGAATTATAACAACAGGAGAAAAGAAAGTAAAGATGCATAACTCTCGAACTACAAGAAGAAGCCTTGAACCAACAAACAGATCCACAGATATCCACGTTCACCTCATATATTCAACAGTTCCTCCTAATCACTGCTGTGTTGCCGACCACAGCTGCGCACTGTCGGTCAATCTAGCCAGGTCCACGATTCTTCGCGCCTACAAGCGGAGTGTTCAAACAACGTCTTCCGAAGACGGTGCAAACGATACAAATGGTAGACTCAAGATCTAGCCGAGCTAAACATCTCAGAACCTTGAGAAGCATGTTGAATCATGAATCTGGGGGAATGAGTGAACGTCCAAAACAAATCATTCCAGAGTAAGTGGTGACCATTCAAGAGTAAGCCATTGATGAAAAGAGTCGAAAACGGATGTACGGGACGAGTGGATTTCATAAAAAAACTCTCTAGAGAGGCCATCATCTATCTACGTGACAGGCGGAGATGAGTGTGTATATTTTGTTAGAGTCAAACAGCTGCAACGACAGATGGAAGCGATTTGTGGATTATGGAAACATACTCACGGATATCAATAGCCACAAAAAAGATCTCCATCTCAATGACTGCTGAACGGGAAGGAAAAAAGAAAAAGAAGTAAATGGAGAAATTGCTGAGCACCGATCAACGTTGATGAAGATCGTTCTTTCATGGACAGAGACAAGAAAATATGCCAAACACAATATCATGATGGAATAACACATTCAAAAAAACGTATCTGTGATCTAACAAGATATAAACAGATAAGATAAGATACAAATGTAAAAAAATGTCACACAACATCCACAATCTTTTTAGCTATAGATTAGAAAAGGGATGCTTGTGGCGCAGTGGTCGGAGGACCCCTGAGACACACATGTGGGATCGATCCCCGCGCCTGTGGTTCACCAAGCATTCCATCCTTCCGGGTCGACAAATTGGTACCAGACTTGTCTGTGAGGATAGTAGCACTGGCTCGGTATATCGGTAAGCAACCACGAGTCATTGTAAAGGCCACATATGCATTCAACCACTTCCAACGATGTTTTATGAAGTCGAACGCATGGCGCACACGTCAGGGATTGATCAACGCAGAGAGCTTTATCGTTTTTAATCTATAAAGCCCTAAGGCTTTTATAAAGCTTTAGAGCTTTATAGATTAAAAGCGACCGTGACTAATAGTGAATGACATAGTTATACATGCGGATTCGTCTATTATAACTTCATTCGAGGCAACGCTACTTAAAAGGACATTAATATGATCCGTTGTGAAACAAACGTCATCAACTATGGAAATTGAATACCTGAAAAGAATGTGACAGCATAATGAGGAACAATGAAAACAATGCGGTTATGATGATGAAAGTCTTAAAGAAGTGACCTACTGTCTTATTTAAAACGAAGAGTCATTATGTATTCTTTCTTTGATAAGTCTACACCAGGTTGATAAAAAAATTTTTATTCGGCTAACGTTTCGATGTCTTTGCCTTCATCAGAGCCGATGATGCGAGTGGATAGTGCACGGTTCTTATTCATCTCGATGTGGCGTCTTCGCCTTCGTATCAGGTTGTGTATTCCTCAGCGGATCATCTCTCGAATGAGGCACACTACCTTAGTGATGCCCTTTTACGCAGGATGCTGATGGTTGATAGAGAGATGGTCCGCTGAGGAAGACACAACTCTATACAAAGGCGAAGACGCCACATCGAGACGAATGAAAACCGTGGACTATCGACTTGGATCATCAGGTCTAATGAACACGAAGACGTCGAAACGTTAGTCGAATAAAAATTGTTTATGAACCTCGTGTAAACTTATCAGAGAAAGAATACGTGTTGATTAGTAACGCCGAGGTTAACGGAAAGTCGGTTTTGAAATATTGTTATTGGTCTTTGTTAGCTGAAAAGTCACTAATAATTTCGCTATGAGACAAGATGATTCAAGATCCATGGAAATCTTTTTAGCAGAAAGATGGAAGACTAAGACGTATTGAGGGACGCGTATAGCGCAGTGGTTAGAGGAGACGTGCAATACACATGGGATAGATCCCTGCGCCTCAGGCTCACCAAGCCTTCCATCCCTCCAAGGTGGGCAAATTGCTAACAGACCTGTCTGCCAGGATAGTAGCTTCGGCTTGATACATCGAGACCGCGAGTGCAGCTATAGGTCAGATATGCAATCAATTACCCCTAACGATGTTTGATGAAGTCGAATGCATGGAGCATCCTTCAGGGAATGATCAACGCCGAAACTCTATCCTTTCTATTTTTTATTCGTAGTGAAGAAGCTGGTCTTAAGCAGAAATACTGAGAAAGCGTAAAGAAATCTATAGTACTGTACAAGTATGTGAAGGTCAACAGAGGAAAGTGAGTGAGAAGGAACCAGAATAAGTTTCTCTTCGTTACGAGTTGCTGCTAAAAAGAGAGAATTCCTTCAAAATCTTCACTACTATGAATTACGCTACTTTGATTAGTTGCAAACATGGATGTTGAAGGATTAGAGATTAGAATTCCCATGAAGAATGGTGGGATTAAGCATTGATAAAAGTAATTAAAAAGTGGACACTCAGGAAAAAAGGACAGAACTGGGTTTTTCCATAGTTTTCCTGGATAAAATACCTAGAGTGAATTAGTTCATTAAAAAAAGGGTAAGAAAAACGTTAAGGTTGACCTTATGAACCGAGAATCCCAGTGGATAGTTGTAGTGATATAGGTGACTTTGGTGCTTGAGTGGAAGGTGATACAGATAGTATTAGTGAGTGTATTACTTGAAAGCTTTTCACTGAAAATAGAAAGTCTCATGAGAACTTAAATGTGAAAACATGTGAGGAACGCAAGCGTTTGAAAAATCCTGAACAAACAGCTGAAACTACTCTGGAAAAGAAAAAAAACTCCTGGGAAACATGTATAATCCCAAGAAAAATGAATGACTACAGGCATTTTGATATTGTTATCGTTCAGCAGAAATAATAAAATGATCAAAGGATAAAGCTCTCGGCATTGATCAATCCCTGAGGGATGCGCCATGCATTCGACTTCGTTAAGCATCGTTTGGAGGTGAATGAATGCTTATCTGGCCTTTACAATGACTCACGGTGGCTTACCAATGAAGCGAGCAAGTGTTGCTCTCTCCTCCTAGCCAGGTGTGGTACCAATTTGCCGACGCCGGAGGGATGGAATGCTTGGAGAGCCATGGGCGTGGGGATCGATTCTACGTGTGTTGCAGAGCGCATCCGACCACTGCGTCACACTTTACTAGAAGTACTTCAGACTAAATCAGAGTTCTAAATCGCAAAAGTCCTCTTATAAATCTTTATTTTTCGCCCAGAAAAATCCAACTAAGTAACTATTTTTAAGCTTTTTATTGTTAGTTCTACTAAATGAATAACCAATTATGAGAGAAAAGTCACCGTGGAGAATCATGAATAATAGAATATTATGTTACGATAGGAATAGATGGAACCATTATGATGACAGGAACTAAAAAGAAGAGAGAACGAGGTACAGCTTAGTAACAAAACCTCAGCAAAAAGAATTAAAAACTTTAGTTGATTAAACTTTGACCTCTTCAGCAATTTGCTCAATGAACCTGCGATAATATATAAACTGATGAATATCCAGAAATCATTGTGCTGCTTCCTTGGGAAGAATTTCCAGTCACATCTGCAGGCGAACGTTACGACGATTCTCAGTAGATGATGGAATGCTCGTGGTAAAGACCTGGGAACGCCCGACTGCACAAATTCCAAGGATTCCAGGAAAAACCACCTTTGAAAAACGTTCAGCAAGTCAGCAAGGAAAAAAAGACGCGGTTCGTCAAGCCGCAGCCAAACCGAACCCGTCACGGATCTAGCCACCTCTGTTGATGACAACTGAAAGACAACGATATGAGTGGAGGGTATGTCAACGGTCATATGTCTTAGACAATCTAAGTATCCAAACCATCGGACATCTTAGAACGCGATCACGAACTATCAACTGTCAACATTTATATCAATTGCATTAACATTTTCAATGCATATGATAACTCCACTTTATGTTCTTCGTCTGGGTTATGCAGAACGCCTCTTGACTGTTTAGGCACGTTCACGCGGTTACGCGACTATAAGTTTAAAAATGCTCCTAAAATATACGGTAACAGCAAGCCACTACGACCAAGAGTCATGAACTGAAGCAAATTTTTTAGGCATAGAAGATGGAGACGAACCTCATGTCAACGTTAACACCGCGTCAAGTGACGTAGCGTTCATTGTATTTTTGTCACTTAGTGTTTTTACACAACAACATAAGCTTATTTAAGTGAATGTTTTGGTACCTAAGCAAAGGACAAATACAGTAGTAAATCACTGAATGAATAAAATTCATCAGGTAGTTAAAGATCAAAGCAAACAGTGAAAATCGGTCATGCTTCTCGTGAAAACTCTTTTTTCCTTTCTCTTATTTACTTCATATCTCGAAACCACATATATTACACTGGGCGGATCCTAACAGTACCTGCATTCGATCTTCTCTCGCATCCAGCATCCAATAGGATTTTCGAACTTTTTTTTGCGTAGGGTTCGCATTCTGTTTAAAGATTTCTTCATCTTCGTTGCGAATGTAGTTGAATGTCGGTCGAGCCGATTCTCCTTTGAATCCTGGGATAGTCGTGTTAGGACGTTCCCATGTTGATTGGACAGAGTGAGCATGTTCCAGACAATTGTTGTATAAACTGTCCAACTCAAGATGGATGAGAGACTTGTTGTAGCCGCTTGAGTAAGTTGGCACGTTAACTTAATGAACGGGATCAGTACCACTGCGATACCCTTAGATATTAGTAATCCATCAGTGTAAAACTTGTCTACACCTCACAACGATAAACTGTTTTCACTGAAACTTGGTAAAATGACCATGAAATGTCTTCATACGTTGAAATTCTGTAGAACGTAATAATTTACGCAGAGCGAGAGGGTCCACGTGACCGTGGTACTACCAAATTATGGAAAAAAAGAGAAGAAAAAGGCCGTATAACCAATGGTATCCGCAACAATACCGGTGTCTGACACCATAATAAGTCAGAGTAAAAAATATCCTGTCCGGCTCACCACCTCCTGACGGGGTTGTCAGCAACGAGTCTTTCTAGACGCTCAGAGGAAACAAAAAATGATGAGGAACATTAGCAGAAGCTAAGCAGGGTAGGAAAAATGACAATACTGTTCCAATTATCCAGTTATAAAAGCGATAATTACTAATGAATTTATGAATGCCGAAAAAGAGACCACGACAGACCTTCGTTGAGAAAAAAAATTATTCACTAAATGCAGTAAATGCAGAAACGGAAAAATCTGTCGAAAAAAAACTCCTGAAGAATACAATTCGGCAAAAAGTCAGAGATTTTGAAAATATTTGGAAAAAATAGGAGCACTACAAGAAAAGCAAGAAATTCGTTCACAACGACAAAGGAAAAAGAGCGAATTCAGTGGAAAATAAAAGTCTTCAGCTGGAGAAAGAGAAAAGACTCCGTTCAAATAGTGCTAAAGATAGGAGAGGGGGTGGTAGCGGCAGTCGTCGACGAGAGCTGATAATGTCTGGAATAGGCAGCCAGCCATACAAATCATTGGGGTAACGATGACCCGCACTCAAAATCGATATCTATGTTTTGCACGTGCATACATATAAGCGCTTAGTGCTTTCGAGCAAAACATCACGTCAAAATCGTCGAATCATCACCACATCGCCTATTACTAATGTGAGAAAGAAAATTTTTATAAGTTCGTAAAGATTATATCGCTTGCATTTCTGTGTGCTAGAAATTCCCACAAAACCATTAACATAAGCATGAAATTTGGTTGCGGGAAGCAAAAATCAGCATTTGTTCCTGGCGGTTCAGAATTTAAGAAGCATTCAGATGATACATTCACACTCTCGGACCACAAACAGAGCAGCCATTTATTTTACTCTGTTTTAAAAAGCACAAGAGGTTACAGAAAGACATTTTCGTTCGCGAGTTTAAAGCGTAGTTGTTCAAGTCCAGATGAAGAAGTGTTGTTGACAAGGTCAATTATCAAAATCAAGAACCACTACAGTAATCATTTTTTAGCGAAAGTATCTTGACAGTTGATTATTTTTTCGATGGATCGACGTCGGACACCCAACAAACCAGCTTCACAAGACGTCGTGGTAGGGTCGGTAATCATCGTTCTGTCATCTGATTCTTATTGGTGGCAATTCTTCAATTAAAACTCAACCATAGCTGATTTACAGACTACTCTATGCCTTCTCTCTAATGTATTACTGTAATAATCCTCCAACTAAGAAGTCATCAAAAATTTCTGTTTACATAGATTTTTCTACATGACGTGGTCAACCAGTAATCTTTTTTCATCCCGACGTAATTGTAAACCATGTGCTTAGCGGAAAGAATAACAGCCCCTCAAGAAAAAAAGCCACATCGATCAAAAGATGGAGTGTAATTGGGACACAACCGTTCACTTGGGGAGCAGAACTCTAGAATGAGAGTAAATATAGCATTCTGTGAGTTTCTGCTTAACCTCGACAGACACCAGTGAAGTACGCTGTTGGCAAAGCGTACAGCTGTAGAACCTGAAGCTCATAACATCTTATTGGATTCAGTTAGTCAACTACTACTAGTAATTTATACAGTTACAATTAGGCTTGTTCAATAGGTTACCTAAAAGAGTAAGAAAAAACCAAGGATGAGGAATAAAAAATCCTTGGACACCATAATTAAGTCAGTACAAAACACACCGAAAGGCACAAATAAGTTTGAGAATGTCCTAGACAAAGCTACGTTTAAAACCGATTATCTTCTTGAATAGTGTGCTTTTCTAGAAACAGAAAAGATCTTGGAGATGCGTTCAAATGAAACAAGCGACCACAAGGATGCTGAAATACTTGCAAAACTCAGACTTCGCTTCGAACATGCGATAACAGGTGCTATCTGTCACAGCAACCGAGGTCCTTGGCTTGCACTTCTTTCTGCCACATTCTCTTTGTTCCCTTTCCATTTCCCTCTCTTTACAAAA
Source organism: Angiostrongylus vasorum (assembly GCA_018806985.1). Taxonomy (NCBI): domain Eukaryota; kingdom Metazoa; phylum Nematoda; class Chromadorea; order Rhabditida; family Metastrongylidae; genus Angiostrongylus; species Angiostrongylus vasorum. Next base: position 423,902 of record JADANN010000454.1, on the reverse strand, counting down.
AACGCCTATATTGTGAATCAGATTAGAAGCACTGTTATCCATAGGTTCACTGACAGTTTTTTCTGTCTTTTTGAGATTGGCAAAATCAATTTAAAGGGAATCTTAAGTGATGACAATTGGATGAGAGTAACAAAAAGCATTTCGTTGTCAGCACTTTACGAATACATCGCAACACTGTGATTTGTTTGGGAAACGGATTTTCAATGGGAATTGCACGAAGCAACGTGGGAGATTCTGCTTTTCTCCTAAACTGGAATTGACATTCTATCAACTACGTGTCGATTCGATAGCGTTTTTTCTATGTAAGCTGTAGACAGGGTTCGTTATCAACAAGAAAAAGTAGCAAACCTAAGGGAGACGATTTGAAAGAGAAACCCTGCAAGTTAGAAAACCCGTTCCTTACAAAAGTAGCTCGAATAGAAAACATACGGAATGTTTGCAGAAGGTCGATGATACAGCAGAACTCACAGATCAAGAAATTTCAATTAATCAAGCTGATCCTCACTAAAATAGAAACTTTTAGCAAAAGGAGCGAGACATTCTATACCAACTAGGTTTCCTTACAAGTTTATTAATGAGCACCAAATTCGACCTTCAGACTTCCGCTCTAAATTCGCACAATCAGACGATGAGGTACTACACTCTTTGTGCTTCGTCTCTTTGTTTTCGTCTTTGTGGCTTCTTCAAATCTATTCAACGATAGAAAGAGTATGTCAATTAGAAATCACTGCTCCACCATTGCGCCTTCTTCTTTGTGTTCCAGTCTTTATTGCCTCGGCTTAATTTTAGCCTCGGGATTTCACAATGATATAAAAGATTTTTTTAGTTGAAAGACTTTGTGTCTACCTTTTTGGGTTTTTACGTATTGCAATACTAATGGACCCCCGTATGAAAAATACCAACAGTAACGACTTGTACAGAGAAAATGCACTACATATTTCTACGAAAATATTGAAAATGGAGGGATGTCTTAAAAGAAACATGCTTGAAAAAAAGCTTTCTCAAGCGGAAAGAGTTTCTATGCATCGTCCGTCTATTTATATTTAGCGACTACTGCCTTTTAGATTGTTCTCGATGACTCAGTCAACTATTAATAGGAATCGCTAGCTGAGCAGATGATATGATGAAAAGGATGCCATGTTCCATTCGTTTAACTGATAAGTGCCGCCGGCTGCAAGTGATGCTAATGACCAGGAACGGAGTAACACAACCATCTCGACATCTCCTAAGGAAGTCGTTCCCTAGACTAGCAATTAACCGGTAATAATTAACCAGTTATTGCTCCAAGACCAATACAGCCGTTATTACGCGTTATGGAGATTAATTCTTACCTTCTATCCTCTAGACGAACTTGAGCACTTACTTCGATGAAGGATCCTCGAGGAGGTTGCAAAGCATATCAAGTTTTGAGTAATGACTGTACAGCAGACTGAGAGCAAACAGATACAAGTAAACCGTTGAGATGACAGGATCGTGTTAACTAGACTCAGAGAAACAGACGCCGTCAGGAAAGCTTTGCTGCACATCAGCTGATATTCATCACGTCGAGACCCGTATGAGAACATATTAGCTCGTTACAGTATTCCTTTTCTTCAATTTCCAAGGCCAAAACAAAACTATCAACCACCGATTTCTATTCATAAATTTTCTATTCTATTTTGCGCAGCTAATGTGAGATGAAGCAGGATCCGTAAAGAGTAGTTGCTCTATGAATTCTTTGTTGGAAAGTTCAATATCTGAATAAGAAAGGGCCAAAAAAGGTGAACAGAGGGTCGAAAAAGTTCCGAATACGAGACTGGAACCAAGGTAAGGTAGCCTTGTGGAGTTTTTGTCGATCGAACCCCTGTTCTATGGAAATTCACTTTTGGAAACGGGAAAAATCGCCGCTGCGTATGCGAGTCGCATAATGCTACGACTCATATGGTGATCGATAGTTTCCCTCACAAATAGAAAGTGATGCCTCTTCAATACCGTCGCAGTAACGTTTCACTGGACTGTATCTCAAGGATTCTGCCCAGATACAAACTGGAAAAAAACCTTCTAGCATGGACTGAATAGGAGAAAACATCGCTTGCATGTGCGTTTCAGTGTGTGTATGTGTATGTGTATGTGTATGTAATGTGTATATGTGTGTATGTATGTGTATGATGCAAAATTTTTCAAAAGGGAACTTTTCCTTGCATAATTGACAGGTTAGGAAAGAACCGAACCAACGTTACGATCTTGTCAATAGATAAAACTGAAGCTAAACCTGTACGAGTTCAATGTAACAAGTCCCAGATGCCGAAGGTTTCACAGGAAAGCTTGAAATGGCACAAAAAAAAAGTTGTTGAAAACAGCTCAATAAACAAAATGTAAGGTTTTCTTATCAGCTTCTAAATAGATCACAGCGGGAGAATTCTATTCCAACGTTTTTCCTTCCACAACTAGAGACTCGTGGGCCCACCATAGAAAATTCACTGTGGATACTGCTTTCCGATGTCTGAGTCGCAGCGAACATAATGAAAACAGATACTACTTTAGTGGTGGCTAAATCATGGCCGAGTTCCTTTGAGTGAAAAATCTTGAACTGCATGCAGTTCTTGCAACCTTAACGACACTGCAACTTCAAAAAGAAACAAAAAATCGCGTACCATTGGTGAACGTTTCCACCTAAGAAAGGAAGAACAGAAGAATCAGCCCAGCTACGGCCCGATTCATTTGATGAGCGTAGCCTGTACAATTTCCAAGAGAATTATTATTTCGTGTATATTAAGGATGTCGGATGAACTTCAACTAACCGATAAAGCAAGGGTTTCTCCAGAAGTTATGTTAAATGAGTCATACACAAATAGGGAGTTAGAGTTACAGAAATCTGTTGCAAGTAACAGTTAACATTTTGAAGTGTACAGACAACGTGAAGAAGCATCGAGATGATAGGCAGCCATAGCACCTTTTATCGAGGATGGGTAAATCAGTGGTAGTTATCCGATCATCACGAACGCGGTGCTGGTCCGACCACGTCCATGCCCAGCAAGCCTGTGACCCTCCTGGGCTCGGCAAATTGCTACCGGACTTGTCTGGGAAAAAAGTCCACTCTTTGCAATCCAAATGGGAACATCCTAGCCCCTATCCCAGGACTCCTAACGACGAATCGACTCGAATAGCACTCAACTCAAATTCGTAAAAGAAGACGACAATTCTCAACAGCACCCGAAACCACAACCGAAAAGTTCGAATATGTTCGTGGATAGTGAAAGCACGGAAACGAATGAAGTGCATGAGGTGCTGCATTCCACACAGTAGATGTGAAAATGGGTCATGTAGAATAAAATAAGTAAAAATTAGCTCTTATAAAACACTTCATGAGCACGCCCAAATAAAAGAGCTCTAATTTGTGCAAGACTGTTAAGAGACTTGCCGAATAAACATAGTTAGGTGAACAGAATCTGTCACTTCTTTTCGAAGAATGTGGAACTCTCATATATTTACTTCTTTATAAGTGAAGAAAGTTGGCCAAATTTCACAGATACAGTAATTATGAAGCCGCTTTCATTGTTATCCCTAGAAAATCGTGAACGAACTGCTCAGAAAAACCATTGCAAACTCACCCTTATTCCTGAGGTCGTTGCTTCTACAACAAGTCGTCGTTGCTCGTCATCCCCTGACGAGTCGTTCGATGAAGTCCCACCGAAGAACATTCGTCCACGTAGCCAGTCCATTTTGAAAATCGAAAAAAGAAAGCGAAAGAATCTGAAGTACTAGTCGTTGAGATTATTATGGTAGATCTACATCGGAGCTCAAAAAATGCGATAAAAATTGCTAAAAGATGTTGATGAAATTGGAAAAATCCTATTGATAAAGCTGAATCAAGGAATGAATATAGGAAATGACATGCGAATCAAAGGTGAATATTGGCGCAGTTATTTAGTAATCGGCAAAAAGATAAAGGAAGGAAGGAGAAAAAGTCGATGAAGAAATAGAATGTGAGCTAGAAAATGGGTTAAAAAAATTGGTCGAGAAGGTTTAGAGCTTCATTATCGATTTATGCGAAGTATCTAAGAAAGAAAAGAGAAGAAATCGCAGTAATTATACGCTAATTTAAGATTTCTGAAATCACTGGTAATGTAAAGGCTTCAGAGGAAGAAATATTGTTCAGCAAATGGGAAAAAAACACAACAGAAGTAGAAAACCTATGAAAGTACTGGAAACGGAAGTGTACAAAACGAAAAAGCCGAATCTCATGTTCCAAAGGAGGATTGTGCTACCCGGCTGGTGGACATAGTAATCCGTTCTTGAGAAAATTCTAACCAACCACTGGTTCATAACAGAGAAAGCCTGTGAGAAATATTGAAGATATTTTGTGAAAAGAAAACTAAGCAGACAGCATAATCCATTGGCAAGAGCTCATTTATCTAACGGAAATTAAAAAAACAACCATTGGACATCAAAGATTCTTCCATATCACAGCAGTCTTCAACATCTTTAGGAATGCTGTATTCATTGATTCAGACTTCAGGTATCGTGGTATTTGTTCTATGTTTTTATCAAAGCATGGCGTTCAGCTCTTGCTACGAGTAACACGAGTCTTTTCGATGACTGAAAAAAATACAGTATTCAGAAGGATTAGAATAGAGGAAATATGAGAACAATTTCGTTGAAGTGATAAGGTCAGAAACGTGGGTGGTGAACTAATTCTGAATTACAACGATCTTTTGCACTGGAACTGAAGTTCTTTTTTTCAAAATAATTTCCGATTCATGAACGCATGTCTTTTTGAACATATCTTCTAAGCAGCTCTTCTTTTTGATTGATTCCCAGACGGGAATCTGTGAAAATCGTGGAGTTGCTGTCAACGTACGAAATGATTTGGGCGCAAATCACTATTACAGCCGCATTTCTCGAGACGTATCTCTCATAATTGTTGGCTTCCTCTATGCTTTTAGCGTTAATCCAGCATTTTTAGGACCTGAATAACTGCTCAGTGGAGAAGAGATCATCGCAAAGTGCACACATGAGTGGCACTAATGATGAATGTCCTTCCTCAGCAGATTTGGGATTTTTCGACTGATTTTTTTTCTTTTCGACCGCCATAAAATGAACTTTCTTAAGGATCTAGTGGATGAATGGAAGATATGATTTCAATACCATCTGAAAGGACGCCTGTTCTCGGCTTAGTTTTCAATCAGATGTCGTCAGGTTACTGCGTAACGATCATCACCAGATGGAGAGTGCAGCCGGTTACATGACGACCTGTTTACTCACAATCAAAAATCCATTGACATCGTTGTCTCGATCCGTTGACATCGTTGATTCGAGGTTTATGGGATCTTGGGAACGCATGGTGAAGAATTGTGCAGTGCCCACTGACAGAAGCATCAGAAGTCGTGCAGCTGATACAAGAAAAAGTAGAGCATTATAAAAAGAAGATATGACAGGTGGAAAATTTTAAGTGGTGGAAAATACAGTAACTGATATCTTAAATATATAGTTAGCATACCATCGAAAATGAGAGGTCGAGGTAAACCTGACAGAAAAATTGTGGACAATATGTAGTATTTGTGGGAAAGCGCTGGATTTTAACGCGTAGAAGGCGCTCTATCACTTCGACGACTGCGACGATGCTCGTTACGTCCCATGAGACTGACATGCTACAAGTTGTTAAGCGAATAGCTGAAAATGAGTTCGTAGTATAAAAAACGAATGCGGTGATCGTCGACTTCGATGGCAGTCTTTAAATAACGAAGCCAATTTTCCATTACCACAAAGACATCATGGGACGATCCATCGTAAAACGAACTCAGATTTCCCTGAGATGTTAATCTAGGCGTATCGATCTCAAATACGAAAAAAATGTTACTAAAGCATCCTAATAGCGCGTTACGTTAAACGCGTCAGCCCTCGGAAAGGGTAAAGTGTGTTCGATCCCCGCCACGGACACCAGCGGTCCGTAATTTTTCAAATATCTCAGCACCATTGTGGTTGCATCCTGACGGGCATCACATAAGTTACTATGTAGTCACCATTACACTTCAGTATAACAAAGTTATCATCAAACACAACATCAAGAAAGGTAGAACATAAAACAAAACGCTACAAAGTGCTTAATAACAGTGGTTTGTAACAAAGTTTCAATTCGTATGATACAAAAAAAATGTGTAAAAGAATAATAACAGCTGGTGAGAACAACGAACAGCGTTCCTGTCACCGAGTATGACCACATCAGCAAAGGACTTCTGACCGTCGTTCAAACGTCTGCTTCAATCAATAACACTAGGATTCATTAGCTTAAATCTCAGAAATATCAGAAAGAAATGTGATAGACGTTCTAGTTGCTGGTACTGAAACGAACACTACTGCTAGAGAAGAAAGATTGGTGAATTGAAGCGAGTCACAGAAATACAATAGTAAACTTACAAAACAAAAAACCACTTAAAACAACTTGAAAATACAATGAACTTGAAAATAAGAAATTTCTATGGTTCATCATTTTCGGTGTTATAGGCAGTGATAATCAGTTGCAGCAAGCATTAGCACCATCACTACCACCACCAGTAACTGATAACGTGATAAACTTACGAACAGCTGACAAATTCCAACACGATTTAAGTCGGACTTTTGACAATCACCTGACACTCGCATTGTACAGAGGTGTTCACTCTGTGTACATAGATTCTAGTTAGAGAAGTGTAATACCATAAACTAGTTTCGGCACCTGACATTGGAAATGATTGTCGGAGTTCAGAAAATTCCACGTTAGACTATCGAGATAGAAAAAAGTGAACAGTCAAATGCTCTAACTATAAGACGAAGGTAAAAAAAACAGTTGACAGAATGGCGAAATGAAGGACTCGCATGGTGTGGTGGTGAACGCGTTACTCTCCGGAAAGGGTAATAGGGTGTTCGATCCCTAACGCAGGCACATGCGCAGCCCTCAGTTTTGCAAATAACTCAACATTATTGTGGTTATAATTCAAATCACACCCTGGGATGAAAAACAATAGACAGTAAATAAGAAGTGATTACAGTGTGATTCATAAGATTATAGTTTTTCCATGACCTGTCCTTAACAAAGTCTTTGCGTTAAGTAACAGTGTCAAAAAATTTCGGCGTGTTTCTCCTTCTTCAGAGCTGTTCTAATTTCTGGCACATAGTTTTTAGTAAGTCAGAGCAGCTGCACATATTCCATACCGGGTGACGAAAATGCTACTGACAACTTGAAACGCACGGGTGGCGTACTTATGACACAAAGAAATAATATGTTTGTCGCCACCTAACGTGAACTCTCTGCAGGTGGTCGAGAGAAAAAACAGCCTTGAGGAAAGCAAAGAGCACGGGCATCGTGGCTAATCTGGAACAAGTACTACATGAACAACCCTCTTATTAGCATAATAGCCTTGAAGGACACTAACTTATTAGCGAATGCCGATGTTGATTTAACACGTTTGCACGTTTGAAGGGAATTTTTTTGTTAGTTGAAGATTATCTAACCATCAGTGGAAGAAGTGAAGAGTCGAGAGACTTTACAAACTTATATAACCTCTGTTTCATCGTCTCAATCGTTAATGTAATTTATACGCAGTACTCTTTCGAGTTTAAACATGTTTAGAATTAGAATTTTCGATAATTGATGGGGGAGATTTGAGTACTTAAAATATCCTATGGAATAAGGACAGCTGCATACATAAACTCGATATATTGAGAAACACAATCGTGTCATCCTGGACAAAACCCCGTTTGTTCACCTGCTTACATGTACGACCTCTGTGAGCTAAAAATGTGCAGGAAATATGCGTCATGAATTTCAGAAAGTATAAATCTTAAGAGAAAATAGCTGCAGATTCTGGTGGTTTTCATATCAAGAAATGAAGTTTAATATGAGCTGTTGTAAAAGGATAAAGGATGAAGCTCTCGACTTTGATCAGTCCCTGAGGGATGAGCCATGCATTGACTTCATTAAGCATCGCTAAGGTGAATGAATGCAGATTTGTCCTATCTACTGACTCGTGGTGGCGAAGCGATGTGTCGGGTTAGTGCTACCATCCTCCCTAAAAACGGTCCTGTTTGTTCTTCTTCGTCGAACCCGGAGGAATGCAAGGCGTGATGGATCCAGGAGGCTGGAATGAACTAAAGACCACGTGTGTATTGCAGGGACACCTCAGCACTGCGCTACACGTGCCATGAGTTGATATGGATTGGTTTTAAGCTGGAAGCAACCACTATCTTCGCGCTCAGTGCATTGTAGTGAGTGCGTGTAGGGTGCAATGTATTAAAAGCGGTGTTCTGGAGTTTAAACTACGATTTTGCTGTGCCTGGAATTCATCAAGACGAGGGAAAAAAGTGACGTTTACTAGAATGCTCAAAAAATTGCAAGGAATGTGGTAAGTAGTGGAAAGTGAGTTATACGCTGAGCCAGTGAAGCGGGAAAAAATCTGAGCTCGCTACAAGCCAAGTACTGAGACGTTTTGATAGAATTTGGCACAATATGCCTATATAGATATAACTATGCATACGGATCATCGCATGTTACTGTGATGAACTCGAAGATCTCACACGACCTTTCAGTTCGATTCACTTGCCGTCTTTCCAAATGTTTGGTAAAATCGGTAAAAACTTCTCATGAAATATTGAAAGGTCTTTACTGAATATATGATTGTAAGAGAAATGAAAACCCCATTCTAGTGAAATTTAATTCCCCATTTCTAATCAAAAATAAGTCAAAAACCTGGCAGTTTTTTCAGGTTTTCTTTTTTCTTCTTCTTCTTCTTCAAACTGCCTATTTCATGCATAAGTGGTCTCTGAAGAAAAAACGCTCCTTTTTGGATGATATCGGTCAACGCAATAGTACAGATTGCTGAAAGAATGCAGGAAACCTAATTTGAGATCGCAACATTTAGAGCTCAAATGGCGTAAAGAGTCAATAGAGCCATAGAATTCTTGAATGTAGCGTAGCGAAGAGGGAGACTACAGCTTCTAACGTATTCATTCATAAACCATTCATGAACTTAACCAATTAGGTTCCATCAACTATGGATTGTTTTCCACTACAAGTATATCTTGTTTACTGCATTACTTATTAGAAAAAAAAGTCCTAAGGAACAACAATTTTTAGAAAAAAGACTATCAGATTATCGTTATATTGTTATTATTATTACTATGATTAAGAAGTTCGTGTGGCACAGTGGTCGAAGCCGCCCTGCAACATACACGTGGAATCGATCCCCCGCGCCCATGGCCCACCAAGCCTTCCATGCCAGCGGGGTCGGCAAATTAGTACCAGACTTGTCTGGGAGGATAGCAGCACTGGCTCATTGGCTCGATATATCGGTAGGCCACCGCGAGTCATTGTAAAGGCCAGATATGCATTCAATCACCCTAAACGATGCTTAATGAAGTCCAGTGCACGGCGCATCCCTCAGGGGATTGATCAACGCCGAGAGCTTCATCCTTTTTCATGATTACTGTCATTAATATTACGTTGATTGTTATCAGATTGTTTTTTGGAAGATCGTGATAATGTAAGTACCAGTAAAATAAAGCAGATTATCCACGCAATCTTCGTAAAGTCAACGATTTTATGGCATTTTTCCTTAGGAAACGGCTTTTTGGTGGTGTAAGAATTACCAAAAATGAGTTTCGGCATCGGTGATGAAGGCCCCTAATGAGCACGACATTGCTAAGGTATTATCACATGCATATCGCAATGAAAGCTTGAAGTGAAGGTATAAAGCAGGTTTTTGAAGCCTAATGAAATTTTGAGTCACAGACTCAAAATCAAAATTTCTGTCCCAACGGTTTACCGCGTCATCGTGACTGGAAGGCATCCTGGGTATCGTTTTGCGATGTAGAGAAGGAGGATTCATCTCCGCCTCTACCGGGCTGCAACTGCCTGTGGTGGTGAAGACATGGACCAGACTTTGGCTAGGTTGACCTCTGAGATTCCAGGAAACCATAATGGACTAACCAGCAAAATTTCGAAAAAAATGGACATTACATTGGGGCTCGCATAGCCAGTGAGAACGGGCCTTCCAAGTATCGAAGTAAATAATGAAATTATATCTTAGAATAAACAACCCGGTGAATTCGGTTCAGAACGAAAATGAAATGCCTTGCAGTACTTACAAGAGGGGAAAAAGAGGGCTGCACATTCCAAATATTCAAGGGCACCATCATAGAATGGAAAAGGAAAACGCCACACCAGTTAAAGAATATTCTCGATACTTTCGAGAATTGTAGGATAGGAAATCACGTTGGTAGAATGTTACAGCGAAAATACGAAATCACTAACAAAAGAGTAAAAGCAGTACATGTAAAGTAAGGCAGATTTGTTTCCTTCATATTTTTTGCAGATACGGAATGTTTCACATGTTTTTTCCGACTTTCCAAAGATGCAGGTTCACACAAAAAAACAACTCAGTAGACAGTTAGTCTCCAATAGTGTTGTGTATTTTAGTGATTTGGCTTTTTAGTCAGCTTGAATTTCGACATGAAGTTCTTCCAGCATTCCATATCATTTTCGCAAAACATTTCCTTCTCATAAAAAAAATTATATTTTACAAAGTGATTCGCAAGAAACAGGATTTTACAAATTTCATTAACTTTATGTCTTTTAATGTTCCAACTGCTAACGTAAGAAATGCGAGTTGAAATCTGAATTTCTACGTCATGAGTAGGAAGAAAATATGAGCTATAGACTTCTTAAGCACGATTCCAAAAAAACACATTTTTATTACCATCTTTGGGACGAGTAGAGCGTAGTGGCTAGAGGTGTCGTGCTATAAACACATGGTCGTTGGTTCGACCCCCTTCACCTCAGGCAAACCAAACTCTCCGTGTCCCTGGACTCAAGAACTTGGTAAGAAATTTGTTTGGGAAGACAAACACGCCATCCATAGATCCAGGCATGCCAGTGCGTGGGAAAAAATATGCATTCAGCCACCTCAATGATACTCATCGGAGTCGAATTCTTGGTGAATCTCTAAAAAAATTCATCAGTGTTGGAAGTTCTATTGTTTTTCCCATTACATGAACCTTGGACGTTCATTCATTTAATCGTAGAAATCGTCGCGTTCCTGTACTGGAAGACTGAACTCGTTGCAATGCACAAAAAGTTCAGTCCACTTCGTAGAAGTTGAGGAACGCCCTATCCGAAGACTTGGAATGCCTTAATACGAACGTCTCAGGATTTCGGGACTAAGTTCGTGCAGCACTGAGCACGTGAAATTAGGAAAGAACATCTACAGATGGCACAATAAACAATATGTACACATGAATCCAACCATCTTCCATGTCAGCGATCGAAGAAAACGAAAGGTCGAAGAACCGCATAGGCATGCGTGAGATGTCAGCATGGATGATTTAAGGATCGAGGTAATTAAGCAAATGTGTAGCAAATCGCAGGATCGACTCCCCTCTAACTCAGTGTCGATCAATAATTCACTGTTTTCTTGAAAAGAAAACGCATGCTAAAGCAACAACCATAATAAACCTAAGCAATATAATAACTATAATATAATAAAATCTCGTGTTTGCTCATCAGCAGAACTGTGAAATATGAAGCAGATATGATTCATTTTCCTTGTGAGCTTCAGAAAGAGGTGCCATGTCGAAGATTTAGTACGAATTCTTGATGTCTTCATTGAACTAGTATCGCATGAAAATGACATTAACTGGGCAAACCCAATCAACAACAAGCACTATGAATAATATACGACCGCAATCTAGCAGAAAACATCCCACCCAGATCATTAATGCAGAGATGAAAAGCCTGATGGTTTTCGAAGTTGCGTCGATGATTCCACTGATCTGTTGATTCGGTGATTATCGATAGTCGACAAATATCCAACGTTCACATGATCGTATGTCAATGCGAAAGAGATAGCACTAGCTCACTGTTACTAAAAAAATGACTCGTATCTAAGTAACGTACCTTCCATAGTATACTTCTCCAAACAATAACTGTTGCAAAAACAAAAACGGCTCTAGAAAAACAAATATAACCATAACAATGCTGAGATATGAGCAAAATTGGGAATCTCAGGTGAGCTTCGAACCCGCGACTACCCTCTCAAGGGGGGCTCATGTGTTATCTACTACACTACCTGAGGTTTTGCTTCGCCTTCTCTCGGCCAGTTTTCTTTTTACTTCATCGGTGCTATCAGCAATCATCCGTGAACGAGAGTAATCTGAGAAACACAAATTGGCATTGAATGCAGTTAAGCTGACTTTTCAATTTTCAATGGCAGGATACGATGTGAAATACGTGGATAAAACAGAAAAAAAAACAAGTAGTTTAGTAGGAAGGGTTCAATATGATGGAAGCAGGCGACATTCCAACAAAGCTGAAGCTTCTCTGTCCGCGCCACACTCGTCCATTGCCTTGCCGCATAAACGCGTCTAACTACGAATGAACTCTCTACGACCCAGTCTTGTTAGCAAATTCTTGGTAGGCTCGTCAAGAAAAAGCCAGGGCAACTCAGCTTGCTAACATTGTAAACAATCCTCACACAAGTCTCTTTAGTCTTGAGAATAAGAAAACTTCTCGATCCATTACAAACACTAGTGCCTTTCCAGCTTTGATCCAATATTCAGTTGCGATTTTACTATTTTTTTAACACTTTTTTGATCAGCAAACTTTTTTTCGCCTCAAGTAGTTTAACTTGAGAGTCTATGAGTCAGTCACTAGTCTAGAGAATGACATGAATAATGATAAAATTGTACAACTAAAGGAAACATTTTAGAATGTACGAAGAAAAAAAACTCGATAATTCTCACGCAGAAACGATTTTGGTTGCGTGGAAAGGCGGATGAAGGGAAGTGGAGAGAAAGAGAACATGCTGGTTAAGCGGAGGAGCAAGACTACGAAAAATAACACTAAGGCGTTGCTTTCAGCAATAACCGCTAGAAAACTACACATAACTCACTACTCTCGATTTTCTGGATGTTCTAACAGTATATTTATTGAGCGCCCTCCGAATGAAAAAAACTTGGAAGCCGGTGCGATATGTGAATGCTCGGCATTTCATCCGATTAGTAGTGAAGAAATTTCTTTAAAATGTCGGAAAAAGGGAACAGCTCTGGACGTCAAGATGTAGTGAAGAACAACAAAAAAAATGAAACTTCTGGCAAATCTAATGAACTGAAATCCGGCCATATGGTCGAAGGTTCGGGATCTCACTGCACACACGACGACGCCAACTACAGTGACTGCTGTATGGAGAAATTGTGACAGTAGTAAACTAGTTAACCCTACGGTGAGCATAACACTGATGTCAAAAACTAGTCATACATTAGCTGGAGCAGATATGCCGAAAAATCTTTTTTAGACTGCGTACTTGTCAAATTGACGAGCGAGACGAGACGCTATCTACTTCATCAGTTCTCTCCCCATCAAAGTTCCTCTCCCTCCCTCCTCCTTCCTCCCTCCCTCTCTCTCTCCCTCTCTATCTCTCTTTGCTGAATTTACTTTCCGTGTTCGACATCAGCCAAATCATTTGTGAGTGTGTTCTCCACTCGCTCCCACATGTTGAGTTTAAAAAATTAGTTGTGGTCTTTCAAGAGACATGAATAACACCACACTTTTGTTAGGCATGCTTCAGTTTTTTCCCTGTTTTTTGGCGAGAGGACAAACATTGTCGTATCGTGAAGTTGTGACGTAAAAGATGTTTATACTCACGGTTTACTTGCTCGGCCATATCCGTAGTAGAGCTGGGGCTTGTTTATTGGCCTATGCCTCTGCTCGTCTCTCTAATGTTACCCACCAACCTAATATTAGCATCTGGTCAGGTTGACATGCAACATGCAATTTGCGTATGTGTCTCCACACGTGAAAAAGTTAGAATCAAACCGGTGTATAAAAAGACAGCAAACTACAGCGTGATTTCTCTTGTATCTCAGGGGAAGTATAATACATAGGCATATGTTTAACTCCCTTTGAACTCCACCTAGAAATGCTGTTCAAAGCCTTGCCACTAAGCGAATCAAGATCCCTTAAATATGTAAGATTGAGAGATGTTTCATCTTCAAAGGAAAACTGTTTCAATTTTCATAGAATGCGAGATGCATGAGAACAACAGAGGAATGGATTCGAGAAGATTTGAACTGGGCCATTTATTAAACGTTTATTTGTGTTGGTGACAAAAATCAACCAGCTGTATCAGCAGCTGCAAACGATTTATATCTGATGGAATGAAATTTGCAGACATCATCATGATGGAAACATATTACCTTGCAGAACAATATCACGATAGAGAAAAACGAATGCGCTGAGATCCGAACGACTCCTGCAAGCAAACCATCTAAGCATTCAAGTAACACTTAAGTAACAACGGATACTTTCGCATAGTTTCAATGCAACTTCGTACTACAATAATACAAATGCGGATGCTTTACGGAAAGATGGTAATAATCAGACATGGAAGAAAAAACTGGTGATGAACCGAACGATATCAGGAACACTAGAAGTGCGAAAGAACGGGAAGCATGGAAGATGGATGGATGGGATGAGAAAAGCTTAATGGCGATCGAAATCACTAGTTGTTCTTGTGACATATCGTCTCGGAACGATGTCTACGTTTAAGCAGCTCTTTATAACGCTAACGGTAAGTTGGACAAAATTCCTTGAATGAAATATCGCTCTTAGAGAATGCATAGCATTGAAAACTAGTTTAAGGTCGCCATTTATTGATCGTGATAAACAGTAGAAAATAAAAACGATGAAAATCTGATAGACTTCAAAAAATCGAATAATATGACAAATATTTCGAAAACAACACTGAACGAGAAGAAAGCCCACCAAGTTTTGAAGTACACAAACTGAAATAACTCACAGGACCTTGTTGCACTTACGCAGACGGTTCATCGATTAATTTTTCTTGATAATTCAATAATGTTATTTTCTGACATTTGACTATTTCAGAATTTCATTGAGGAGCGTTGGTGTCATTTGGAATACGCTCTTAAACTCGTCCCATTGAACACTGCTCCTCAACAGAATAAAAGTAGCCAGTCCTTTGTAAATCCTACTCTGGTTCACCTCTGAATTTTATGCTCCGAAAATCAGTATATGATAGTAAATCGATGCATGTAAATGCATATGATCGGGAATCCACCAAAGTATACTTACATAGATAAAATTATCCGGAAAGATAAATTTAGATAGCAGAATGTTTGACTTTTACCTACTTCTTATTCTTAAGTATAAGAACTGGTAGTAAACTGAGAACACATATGGTGATCTGGACTGCAGCTTCAGCATAACTAAGTTCAATGCCGATTTGTGCTACCCAGATCATTCCCGTTGACTGCCGATAGTAACGTTAGAGCTAAAAAATTGCTAGGAGAAAGGCAAAGCAAAGGGCCTCGATTGGTGTGGTGGATAACACCCACAAAAGGTATTCACAGGCTCGAAACTCACCTGAGGTTCCGAGTTTTGTTCGTATCTCAGCGTTCTCGTGATCGTTCAAAAAGGATAGAGCTCTCGGCGTTGATCAATCCCTGAGGGATGCTCCATGTATTCAACTTATCAAGCATCGTTTGGAGGTGATTGAATGCATAACTGGCTCTTACAATGACGCCGCTATCCTCCCAGACAAGTCTAGTACCAATTTGCCGGCCTCGGGGTAATGGAAAACTTGGTGGGCCATGGGCATGGGAATCCGTTCCACGTATATGTCCCAAGGCGCCTCCGACCACTGCGCCACACGCTCCTCTTGTGGTTGTATTTCACATAAATCTGGATAATTCCACACCACAAAAACATCTGCGAACCATGTATACTTCATAAAATCTGCATTTGCTTAAGGATAATCACTGTGATTTCAATGAAAATGGCCAAGAATCACAAGTGTGAATTTGCGTTGCGATTATAAGGGCACAACGAGAGCACTTTGTACGATAATAAAAGCTGGAGTTCAATTGTGTTTATTGGCTGGCTGGTCAAACACAGTCCGCTGCACATCACCAATTCAACAGTGCGCGAAAAAATATCAGGAAACCAAATATTGGGACACCCTTCGATGTTTGGGACAGATTGAAATAGGCAAAACTGGTTTATCAATTGCATAGCGAAATCGAGATTGGCAAATTGCAGTCCTAGCAGAAATTCTCAATATATTCAATAACTCTAATTTGCATACATGTTTTCGCTTGTATCATCCGTAAACGTCATCTCGTTGTAGAGCCGTTAGTTAGTTTTCCAGTGATTCTAAACACCCTAACAAAAGTGTTCCTAGACCCTCACCAATGGTAGTTTGTGTACACACAGCTCAAAGATGATTTTATCGACCACAGCAGAAAGATACCTACGACCCATGTATATCACAAAGTAATCGGATAATATATATGTGTATGTATATGCATTCGTGCTTGTCTGTATGTATGTATGTGTACATATAAGTATGTATGCATTCGTAGATATGGGTGCATGTGTGTGTGTGTGTGTGTGTGTGTGTGTGTGTGTGTGTGTGTGTGTGTGTGTGTGTGTGTGTGTGTGTGTGTGTGTGTGTGTGCTGTGCATTTATCTATGTTTGTTTATATCATATATGAGTTTGCATGTGTATGTGCGCTTCGTAGCATTGCTAGAAACCTCCACAGTACATTGCGCTGTGACATCCAGAAAGATTCACCTACAATCTCCATAATATTTCAATTTTTAAACAGGTTTCCAATGCACCCACTTCATCCGTTTTTTTTTCTTTTTTTGTTAAACTCCATTTCCTGTCTTCTTCGTGACGTTGTAAACTTCATCATTTATATATTTTATTAAAA
This sequence comes from Angiostrongylus vasorum, assembly GCA_018806985.1. Taxonomy (NCBI): domain Eukaryota; kingdom Metazoa; phylum Nematoda; class Chromadorea; order Rhabditida; family Metastrongylidae; genus Angiostrongylus; species Angiostrongylus vasorum. The sequence goes on along the minus strand of JADANN010000454.1, from coordinate 407,156 downwards.
AAGAGTGTTGATGGACGTTTAATCTTGAGGGTTTCTAATCAAACAATATAAGGTAGCACTAAAAGGAAAATTCTAAAAAAAAGCAAGGAATACCACCTAAGTAGAAAAGTTCCAGTTTTCAACATAACGTCCAGAATAAGGAAAAATCGAGAATGGAAGAAAAAAAAGCAAAAAAACCTTTTTTTTCTCGTCTTCAATGTTCATTAAGAAAATTAGTGAAAGGTTAGAATTGAGAAATCGCCAAAATTTCATTAGCAGTATTGCAGTCTCTTATAAAAAAAGACAAAGAATGGGCTAAGATAAGACTAGATAAAACTTATTATTTAAATTATCGCACAGAAAATTCACACATCCAATTCATCCGTTTCACCTGAAAGTTTGCAGAAATTCTTAATGATGACATCGTTCCGAACTGCATAAGCCAACCGATAGAAAATCCGAGTTTCATGGTTTCGTGGACGAGTTACCGCTTGCTACCGCGGAATATGGGGATCGACACATCATAGCGTTCGTCGTCGGTCTTCTGGCTACAAAACTGAACCCAATTCAGATGATATTAATAAGTTCTCTTCTTCACAAATTCATTTCGTGTTCTAAAAACATCCACCGTTAAGATATTAGGGACTGTAATACTCTTCTATAAAATAGATGAAATAGCTTTCGAAATGAAATAAATGCGTACTAGAGATTAAAAGAAGCGGAACCATTTGGGAAATGTTGTTCTACACTATATCCTCAAATTTAGCACAGCAAAATTAAAAAGTGAGCGCATTCCCAAACTAAGCAGGATAAAAATGCTGCGCTCTTTTTGTGAACAGCTCTAGATACTTAGATATTCTAACATGGAGCACAACACGTCCTCGATTCTCTTCGTTGTCTTATAACTGTCATCCACAGGGATGGTCGAGTTCATGAATTAGTTCGGTTGCCACTTGAGAACCTGTACTCCCCAAAGGTACGTTTATTGCTGGCCGAGTATGATTTTCTTTGGAAAGCCGACTTCTTCATGGAGACGTATTCCGAGGCCTGAACCACAGATACCGCCTGCCAGTTGGACTCTTTTTGGATCTGCAGTACTTTTGCTGCAACTAGATTTTTTCAGAGCTGCAAGATCTTTCCTGGTCAGAGCGATTAGGTCGAATCAATTGATTCAACGTTTGGCACTGTTCGTTTCTAATTCGATCTCAACTGTACGAAATCAAATTTTCGGACCTTTGCTTCAGTTTGATGACGAAATCCGGAAAACAAACAAAACACAAAAGAGTGAAGACGAAAGAAGATCATCTCGGCGCACAGTAACCGTGTAATCGCAAACGATTCCTAATCAGATAGTAGCTAACCAACTAAAATAATTGATTGAATAGCAAGAACTGGACCCTAATGTTCTCAAATTGGTTCGTTTCTATGTATGGTCCTAATAAATCTCTGCTCTTTTGAAGAATTTCTTCAACTTCTCAACTCTTTCGCAGATAAAAATTAAGAAAAAGAGGTAACCTATTCGATCGATAATGAGAAGAGAGACAGGAGAAATTTCGGATATGAATAATGGATATGCTGATTCAGCTTGTTACATAATGCTCAGTCGATGAGCAATCCACTAGTCGCAGGGAACTGCTGCCGTTTTGGAAGAACTGTAGGCGCAAGCCAGCACATCCCATTCTGTTCAACATGGGCCATCCTCTAAGAATTCTGAGAAAGCAGTGCTAGAACGTTTCAAAGTCATCATCACAACATCTCGACCGTTGTGCATCGTGGAGTTGTTTTCCGAATTATGGTTCAATCTCTAACAGAAGGGCAGCGGCGAACCCACCATAATCCAGGTCTTGGCTGAGTTCCTGAGATGGAAATGTCGAACTTGTTTCGACTTTTGGTGACTTTGTTGCGACATCAACTCTCTAAGGCATAACAGTTTTGTTGCTGAACCGTCTTTGCACAATTGGGCAGTTAGTCAATGAGCAGCATGAACGTAAAAGGTTGTTAAGAGCTCCAACTTAGTAGTGAGAACAGATAAACAGAAGCTCAGGGGCGTAAAGTGGCACACGGCGTAGAACTTAACTGGCCCACTTTATTTTGTAAGCACTTAAAGCACTTGTAGATTAACAAACGTTGGCTACAGCTGAAGTGAGTAAAGGTGTAATAAGACACTACACACTCTATTAAGAAAAAACTAATATTGGTTAATCCCACCAAATTTTTAGATAATAGCGCTTTTTATAGTTTTCATAAAGAAACTGTCTATTGGTGAAAAAAATGACCTTAGTCACATATGATATGTTTATTAAATGAAAATGATCTGACTTCATTAAAACCACTGCGCTATGGAAGTAAAAGTCCATTAAAAACCACTTTAAGTGTAGCTTTAGTAAAAAATCGCTCGCCAAAACCTAGATAGAAAATCAATAGTCAGGATTGTATGTAAGATTATTGGATGATTGTAGAATACTATTATTGATGTAAAGTATAATCAATTGCACACTAATTATTGTAGAGTTAGAATACGTCGGCGGTTGATAGAGAAAAATCGAGAAAAAAAGAGAAGGTAGATGTAGATCTAACTGCTTAACTGAACGCTTAATTGATTCATTATAACGAAACCATTTCCCTTCTTCATGTCGTTCTATGGCGATGGTCTATTTCATGCATGTTGACGTTTCCGTGAGTATAATTTCGTGGTTTATAAATCGTTTTCAACAACGAGTACAGCTGCCTGCTATGCGTACATTCCCCAGGGTTTTGAAGATGGCCCGCTCAATGGTCCGAATTGGGTAGTCCCGAGTCGATGTTGCGTGCACCGGTTATACTTCAGAAAACATTCAGACTCACGTTCTTATCTACAGCGACTGCACTCTTTAGTCGATACGCATTAACAAGACGGTTTTTGTTAAGCCGCTGTCAAAGGATTTCTTCTTATCGATAAAGATTAGGAAAAGGAAAAAGTAATACTCCCAGCAGTCTGTACAACTCGTAAACAATTATTTACTCAATTGCTTGGGTTTTCGTTCAACTCTTGGTGTGAGCGATAAGATAGTCTTCGTGAAGAAACTGCTTCGAAAATTCAACTACCATACTGAGATTGAGAGTCGTTGAGACTAAAGGCCACCTTCTTGAGCAGGATTCCTGGTCAAGAACCTGGTCCGAAATTCTCCGCTGGTCTGGAGTTACATTTTTTTGATGGTGTGATTTTACTGTGTTTTTGAGGACAGCATTTCGTTCATTGCTCCCAACCTCGTGGATGTCAGCTGTAATGTTGTCTTCCTCTACAGCGAGGCGCTTAATGTTTAACCGAGAAAAAAAATTCCAGACAATTTTGTGCTGCAATCTTGATTGTGCTGCTGTTCGGAAGAACCATAATCTCAAAGAGACAACCACCTTCTGTTCCATAGGAGCAGATAGTTTCTGTAGTGAAGACAGAAGCGCTCTAGCATTGCTATCACGGTAATGTAGGAAAACCATGCTCGCATTCGACATTCGAAATATCATTTGGAAAGAAAGACGACATATCTTCAAGCTACAACCGAACCCACATATGAACATAGACCTCTCCATAGACGACAATTTCAAGACGACGACGCCAAATCAGAGGGCGTCATGTGAAGACGAGCGACCCATGAAATTAAGTCAGTATTTCATAGCAGATTTTTTTAAAAATTTTTATTTTATACAACCCGTCTTCACGCCTACTGTACGGATCCCTGCACTTCTTACATTCTATTCGTTTCCTCGCATCCATCATCCACGAAGGTCTTCCAACTTTAACGTGTAGCTTCGCTTACTGCTTGAGGATTTCCATTTCATCTTGAATGTCGTAGAATGCTGGTCGAGCAAATCTCCTTGGAGTCCTAAGATAGCTGGGCTGTAGCGTCTTCCATTGGATTGCAGAGTGATTTTTTTCTACGAATGAGCCCGGTACCAATTTCCAGACCCCAGATTGATGAGAGGTTTGGTGAGCCTGGGGTGGGATCGAACCAGCACCGTGCTCGTGATGACAGGCATCACTATTACTGTGCTATCCGCCCCCCGATATCATAGTACATAGTGGTAGAAATCCCGTATTTCGTCAGCAAAACTGAAACCAGGACAGAAAATCCGCTGACGCATGACTGCCTTTCTGCTTTCTTTTTGTTTGTAAACGACCACGTGCAATGTAACCGGTACACTCAAAGGAACTATAGCAGGGGTTCTGAAGGGACTGTTCTTCCACTGAAGATGATATAAAGCAAAAAAAATCTTGACGACGATGGTTTTTTATCCTATTCTAACCAATATCATCACACATTTTGATTAGAGAGCTCCCTTCTCATTGTCAATACCACCACATGACGTCATAGGCGGAAAAGCGACCAGTGTAAAGGATGCTAAGGCATGCATTTTCTGCCTCCAAATTCTGTTAAACCTATCTCTTCCTGTTCGCGAAAAATTCTGTGGCTATGAAACGTCAGTTATTTGTAATAAAAAAATAATTGACGAGGAACTAAGAGGAGAAAATGAACATGTTTGTGACAGAAAGCATAAATAAAAAAAAGAACGAAGCTCTTGGCATTGATCAATCCCCGAAGGATACGCCATGCATTCGGCTTCATTAAGCATCGTTGGAGGTGATTGAATGCATATCTGGCCTTTACAAAGACTCACGGTGGCCTACCGATGTATCGAGCGAGTGCTGCTATCCCCCCAGACAAGTTTGGTATCAATTTGCCGACCCCGGAGGGATGGAAGGCTTGGTGAGTCACGGGACCTGGGATCGATCTCATGTTTGTGTGTCACACGGCGCCCACGACCACTGCGCCACCCGCGCCCTACAGAAAGCATATCCCTATCTTATTTGCAAATCTGTTAACGCAGTATGGATAGCTCTATAGATTCAAACATACTTGTCACTTGCGGTCTTTTAAGCACGAGAGTAGCAACGTGACTGGAGTAACCTTGAAATACATGAGTGGTCATTGGTTCGTTCCCTTGCTCAAGCTATCAAAGCCTCTATTTTTTAGGGGTTCCGTAAATCATGGTGGATTTGTTTGGAAGGAGAAAAACACTGAGTTGATGCATTGGTGGGCTCCCGCATATCATTTCATACGCCAAACATACATTCGTTCAGCTCAACGATGCCTAATGAAGTTGAATTTCTCGGCGTATCCCTCGTGGGATTGATTAACTCCGAACACTTTACCTTTTATCTTCTATGGTTCTTAAAATGATTATATTACTATTGTGAAACCACACATTATACGCTGCTGTAAATAGTGCTCGTTGCCGTTGCAAATTAAGAATAAGTTAAGATGACATACCGACGTCCTCCAACCCTTTTTTGACTTCCCTATGATTAACCGTGTGAAATACCCATCAATACTGCTTAAAATGCAAAACACGCATCATGCGACGTCATCAAGCATTTATGAACGTTCTTTAGGAAGAAGATGAAACATAGAAAATCGTCTCAAGCGTTCTACACCATGGCTGTTTTGACTAATATTTCCCTTTGCTTGCAAATGTTGTCTACAATTTAGTAAAAGGATCATGTTAGTCTTATTTTTTCATATAAAATTACTTAGCGTATTCCAATTTGAACTCTCAGCTTGTATTTTGCAATTCTAGAAACAATGCATAATCTCAGTGTTATTTTACCTGAAAACTCTCAACAGGTATCACCACTTTTAAAAAGATTTTTCTCTGCCTTTCCTATAAAGCCTGGTGAATGAAGAGTACTAGTGACAGTAGAAAGTAGTATATAGTAGTACAATGTATATACATGCATATACATATATATATATATATATATATATATATATATATATATATGTATATGCGTTTGTACGTATACGTATATTATATAGTGGCTCGGGTAATGCCGTTCAGTGCGTGAACAAACAAGGCTCTGGATCGACTCCACTTTCAACCAACTCTCCCATGTCTGCGGAGCCGGGAAACTGCTGCCAGTATTGGTTAGGAAGGGCTTCTTTTGACCCAAAAAGAATGGTCACTACATCCTTGATGAAGACCTCGTAACACCGGATCACGGCTTTCCCAGGATTCCAGACTGGGCCAATTCGACCAGCATTCACCAACAACCATGAACAAAAGCAATTCCTCAAGCAGCAGACGAACTTACACGCCAATTCGAAGGCCTTCGTCGAAGGCGGATTTGAGTAAATCAAATGCAAGAATTACTAAGACTCGTACACCATGCGATGTCGGCTCGCGAAAAAAAATGTAAAGTACAAAAAATACATGAAGGATATGGACAAAAGTTTGTAGAAGAAATTCCAAGAATATAACGCTGACAATAAGTGGATGGATTCAATATTTCCGACATTGCGGAATAAACTTCTCTCATTTAGCCATCCAGCATGCTCATCACTGACGTTCAAAAGCTTAAGCTATTTTGAAAGATCAGATTACAAAAGGAACACCAAAAATTACCTTTTAGAGAACAACATACTGTTCCAAAACTATTTCAGCTTCAAGCGAATTACACGTTTTTCAATAGATTTTTCAGAAATTCTTGTGGTAATCACTGATTAGTTACAAATTATAAAATAGAATGAGCCGAGCTGCTGAAAGTGCTCTCGTGTACACGTTAGCAACGATCGCTACGTTTCAATGAAAATAACATCATCCTTATCATTCTTATCTTATCAGGCAGCTCATCTTTTCTTCAGAAAACAACGACAGCTATGGAAAATATGTTAAATGAAGAAAAGAGAACAATCAATGAAGAGCATTCCTGTCTATTTCTTAGACTTATGAGATCTGTAGGAGTCCGATTTCAGTAGGAATCATGGTGACAGCAGAACAGTGAAACCTGAAAAAAAAAGTCCACCTACGCATAACAAATGTCATCCTCAGCCAAAAAAAGAGAAAGCGTCCTAACCGAGAATTTCGTTCTCATATTACTAACCCGAACGACATTTCACTGTTGTAGTTGAATTGAATAAAATTGGGAAACATTCTCGAATCGTATTTTTTAGTATTTTCTTTAGATATCGCGATCGTAAGGAATCGAACACCTCTCTAAAACATCATCAAAAAAAGTCGTTCGATTCGAAGCTGATCAGTCTAAGTTTGAATTCGAACTGATTGTTTCTCGAAATCCAAAAAGTTTGATGTAGTTGCTGATAAACGAAAAGATACGATGCTGACTATTTTAAATGGTCCTATGGGCATAAGATCGTGCGGAGAATTGTGAAACTAAGAAGAGAAAAAAGGACCAAAAGAAAAAAGATCGTGAACATTTCAAAGTTGATGAAGTGAAAAGGATCTATAGCTCAAATGGAAAACATCGCACAATCTCTCTCCGCCAATCGATACGATATCATTTGAAACAGGTATTAATAAGACCACAAAGTCATCGGTAGATATATAAAAACTTTCACACTTAGGCGCTACCTTTGTTCTCTATTCGATCGTTCAATGAGATGTCCATCGTCTTTTTTTTATTGCTTGACAATTATATGAATACCCGCACGTTTTTTTTCTTATCTTAGCAATCATTCAAAAAATGCTATAAAATGATGCGAACTGAAAAAAAATGGCAACGAAATATACAAGGTGATACAAGGCACTGCTAGCTGACGTCGCCCCTCGTAATCACAGCGCTTCAACCGCCGCGACACCGCAAAAATCCCACCCAGGAGGCGGCCGCACGCAGTCGGCCCGCCCATTACGCCGCCAGGCCACCCTCGTCGTCGCTGGGCCACCCCCCGGCAACGTCGCAGTGTGGGATCGGGAGTGGTCCGAACCATCACCACTAGTCGACCACAACTGATTCAAAATGAAGGGAAAAGCTTAAGCGATTTGTTTTAAAGAATAACATTGAGGAATCACGTGATCAACGTGGAACTACTAAAATAAATTCACTAATTTTAACCATTTATTTGCTGCGGCCCGGAGTTTTGCAAAAACCTCAGCACCATTGTGTAAAATTCACTAAAACGATCACCAGGTGACGACGTGGCCGAAACGCACATTGTAGTTCCCAATGAGTTAAACGAAATCGCTCCAAAGTAAGTGATATAAAGTAGCAACATTTTTTTTCCCCTTCCCTTTTTGTTCCCCTTTTTACTTCATCGAAGGGCCATGATGTAAAACTTTCGCAGACGAACTAATGTATTGATTAACTGAGCACAATAGAATCCTCATTAGTGATATTAATGCTGCTGGTTGGTAAAGAAAAAAAACTAGCCGCATCTTTAAGTACAGTAGTACATTGACACTCAAACTTAGAAATTTCCTATGACGTTAATGCTTCCTCACGACTTTGATTTCATGTGGATTTTCTTGGAAAAGAAAACTAGGCAACTTCTTCAGTTTTCATTTTATTGACAGCTTTCTTCAGAAATGAGATCTATGGTTAAAAAAGAACGCAGTGGTGGTACTTTTTCTGATCGTGGAAAGAGATTCAATAAGTGTGGGCCAAATATGACTTCTATACGATATCTTGTCTATATGTCTAAATCTATACACATATATATATATATATATATATATATGCATATGTATATACATATATTCTACGTCACACATCTTGTCTATCTAATCTGATTCATGTTATCTTCCATTGAGGAAAACCTTTCCGAAAGAATTACCGTATATAATGCTCGGAAAAGTATCGATTAACTTGGAAACTTTTTTTGCACACCATCAACCAATTGAACATTACTTTAGGGAGGTAAAACCGTTATTGCATTGTTTGCCCTATTTTTTTTCCGTCCATAATTCTTTCGTCTTCTCTATGGTGCCACTAGATTTCGTTATTGATCACTGATGATCGTTATCATGCCATAGATTACATATCTTGATAAAAACCCAATAGCTCATAGAAATTGCAAGAACACTTGTCAAATTTTGGATCAGAAATTTCCTATTCACTGCTTTCTCTTTTTTTATACTCTGCTTTCCTTTCTAGTGTAGTGTTCTAAAGCTACAGCTGCTTCCATGAACTAGTTTTTGCTCATCTCTCTCTTCCTCTCTCTCCGGTTTCCGAATTTGTCACTCCTTCTCTTTTTTTCTTTTACATAAATATTTTGGATACTATCTTATACTAACTAACTTATTGTATCCACCTAACATCAGTATTTATTTACAGCAAATGAAGAAAAATCGATAAAGCACTCAAATACAACAACGAGATCGTAGGAGAAAGAAAAGAGTAAGGGCTGTGATGAGTGTGGCGAACTTCATCGACACTTTTGCCCAGGGCAATTGAAGAGCAAAGCTCAAATAATCACAGACTGCGAAGCGATCACCGTTTAGGAATATGGTAGCTGCTTACTTGCAAATAGATTTAGTGAATAAAAGTACAAATGACATCAATTTACAAGATTTTCAGACACTGTACCCACTCATCGTTTCAAGAGTTCCGCCCGTTCATAAATTTCAGTACACATTTTCACATTATCCCTGCTGCGCTGACGGTATCGCGCGCAAATTTTTTATTGCTTTAGAAAACCTTGCAAGGTCATTGTAATCAACGAAATTTTGTCCGAGGTAGCATCAACAAAGCACAACTTACTTCAAGTTATTAAAACCGGTTTTCAATGTCGTTTCATTTCGGAGCGATGTGATTCATAAATGAATTTATTCATCAAGTGAGTTGGATTAGTAAGAGGTCTCAAATAGGTGCTAATCAAATGGTCATTCGCTCCAGCGAGTGACAAAGAAGAAAAAGAAAAACTAGAGATATAGGAGTATTACGAGTGAAGAGATAAGGGATACGACGAGAAGAAACAGGAATAAATTGTCCAGTGAACAACATCGAGTAAAAACCAGAGAACATCATGTCGCAGAAGCGATGGAAACGAGTACTCACGTTCAAAAGAGCACTTTGGATTCCTCTTCATTGAAATGAAGAAGATCTGAAGGTGTATAATCTTAAAGCCTTAGCCTGTAGCGCAGTAGTTAGAGGTGCCCTGCACTACACGTGGGTTCGATCTCGCGTCCCAGGTTCACCAAGCCTTTCATCCCTCCGAAAACAGCAAACTCGTACCAGACTTATTTCGGAGGATAGCAGCAGTACTGACTAAATACATCACTGGGCCATCACGGTAATTCTATAGCCCAAATATGGATTGAACCACCTTCAACGATGTTGATGAAGTCGAATGCATAGCGCATTTTATTCTTTATCCTTTATTTTTTCCTCACGGGTACTGTAATCATACAAGCGAATAGTAACTGGATTCGTATCTAACGAATTTAAAGTAAGACAATCTCCATCCAAAGTCTTTGGACTAAAGGTGTATCCTTATAAATTGCAAAAGTTGTAAAGTGCTTTCTATTGATAAATAAGGCACTGTGTACAAATACGTCTTTCCTACTCCTCAAAGCGTAGATCGATGTTGAGAGATGCTCCGAAATCACTCTCTAACAATTTGAAAGAAAATCTGCGATATCAGTGAAATTTCTGTCAAAGATTCATAGTACGCTCTAAAAAATTCAGTTCCGTTATAAAAGACAAAAGAACTTTCTTAACTCGGTGAGAAATGAGTGGGAGTCCGAAAAACAGACCAGAAAGTTTGGGTTTATTGTTGCCTTATATCGATCTACTGGACTCGTAAGAAGCAAATCAAATCCCTTATTTGTAAAATAAGTATCAATTTCAACTTTATTCAGTTTACCAGCTTGTTCATGTCAGTAGAAAACGTTGGACTTGAAGAAAATGTGATAACTCATGCTAGAATTTGTATCACGAAGAAATCATGACTTTACACAACTAAGTGAGAAATACAGCAAAGGATTTTAAGCGTAATAAAAAACGTTAACATGAGAAGAACGTAAATCAGCGAAATATTTCTGTTTTGAATAGCCTAGGAAAAAGCAGGAAGGGAGGAATACGGAGTTGTTGGGGGTGCTGTCTATCAGCAAGCAAGGCATTGGTTCGACCCCTTCACCAACGTTAATCTCTAATCCACATGGGAAAGCGTTAGCACTGCTTCTCCAACACTGCAAGGAGGATCGACTCAACCAGCACTTTATGGCAATAGTAAAGAGGAAATCCTCAAGCAGCAGGAAAAAAACGCGAAATGTTCGAAGACCGTTGGTAAAGATGAAAGCGAGAAAAACGAATCGAATGCAAGAAGTGTTGGAATTCGCACAGCAGATTTGATGACGGACCATGTAAAAAAATGAAATAATAAAGTTAATAATAACTAGTAAAAGAACATTGCACTTTAGTTTCATGGAAGTTTAACATCACTCTGACAACGACAAAGTAAACAAACTTGCGTATAGCTACCAAAACCTATGAATTCTAATGATATCAAAATCTTTTTTGTTTAAATCTAATGTGTTGGCTGCGCAGTAGTACATAGGTTTTCGAGTCAGTTTTCGTTAAAAGGATGAAGGATAAAGCTCCCGGCGCTGACAAATCCCCTGACGGTTGCTCCGTGCATTCCACTTCATTAATCTCGTTAGATGTGAATGAATGCATATCTGGTCTTCACAACGACTCGCGGTGAGCTACCAGTTTATCGCACCAGTGCTGCTATTGTCCCACAAGTTCGGTACCAATTTTGTCGACCACGGAGGCATGGAAGGCTTGGGGACGCTGGGGTGCGGGTGTCGATCCTATGTGTGTTGCAGTGAGCATCCGACCACTGCGCTACACGCGCCGTAACACGATTTTGCAAGTGTAGTGTAAAATAAGCAATGGTCTGAGAAGTTGACATTTTTGAAGACATATGTGAGATTAACATATTCGAAGGCGCATGTAGGATTATAATGACGCTTACCCCTCAAGATGACGAAATTTAGCACATCAGAGGTACAAATGTAAGATGTTGTACTTGTAAGATAGTGAGAACATTGCCATGAAGTCAACGCACTAAAGACTTCATGTAAGCTTGTGAAAACATTAACTTATAGCGAACGCACAATGGGGTTAATATATTAAAAGGCGCATGACAGTAAAATGGGGGTCAACCTAAAACGTTGATACGTGCAGGTAGAGTAAACAATTTTGGGATCTTCTACACATATTAAAACAGCAGGACAGATATGATCAGTGCAAGGATGCTAATCGAACAAAATGCATCATGATGTAAACGGTACGAAATCGAATGGCGTGACGCTACCCATGCTTAGACGGGGCGGGAAGGCCGCAGAATAGAGCCGTCATCCCGTTATTGCCGTACCCGACGGAGTTCGCAGTGGTTATGGAGAGGTAACAATGTGTGGCAAGGACTCGAGCCTTGGGTCACGTAATTTGCATTGCAAATGCTTACATAATAAACGTTGAGAAAAAGGTGCTTAATCTATACAAGAGGCTGTTGCAAAAATATGGACTGTGCTCTACAAGGCACAGAGTAGTCTCTATGTCCAATATATTCCGAGGTACAATATATTTCAAGTTGTAAACGATGACAAATGTACGAAAAGTGGTTCATCCAGTAGGCTTCACAGATAAATCAGTGGTTAAGAGCTTAAATGAGGTTTCAGGTAGTAAATGAGAGCTTTTTAATATCGTAGCAGAAAGATGAATTGTTTCTACGGAGGATTCCATTACAACCTGTTTTCGCCAGTGCAAAAACGATTGCTCGTGAAGTCTAGAATTAAATTGCTTACTCTCATTGATTTCTTTACTACCATTAAGCTTGAATTGAACTGGTCTCAATAGATAAATGTGATCATGACCGAAAAAAAGGCTTAAAGAAAACGTACATTAGTGAGAGCAGGTAGTAGTACCTTACACGGTCGAGTGCTTCCCTATTGCAGCTCTTGACCAAGTTTTATATGGGAGATCTTTTTATTCTCTATTATATTTACACTAGCTTATTAAATGAAAGATTAAGAGCTCAACGTTCCAGCAGCCCTAGAGGTGAATTAATGGATATCTGGCATATATAGTGACATCCAGTGGTCTACTGATGTATCACTTCAGTGTAGTTAAAGCTCCGGATTAGTCTGGTACTGATTTATCGACCCGAGATATTGATGGCTTTTTTTGCCAACGGCGTAGGTTTGAATCAAGGTTCTTTTGTGCACATATTGCAATTCTAACCATTACGCCACATGTGTACAGGATTCTATCATAGGCGACTGAAAAAAATATGTTTTCGTAGTCGAGCACTGACTGGCAATGATATTTAACGCGCCTTTCACAGTCAGGTTCTTTTACAGGATGAAAACTCGGGCTACGGCAACAGGGTTGTGTGTTATCGAACCACAAAGAGTCTTGTAACGATCTGCTCCATTATTTGCTCTGTGCCAGACTGTATAACAAACGTCGCTCTTGCTCAGACTTATTCGATTTCAACACTACCGCCTGCGTGTTAAGAAAAGTTCTTACATCGCTGACGACTAATACAACATATCCGTCGACCGCAACATGAAAAAAAAGCTGTCAAAGGCTACCTAAACATATATCATTTCCAAATCAATATGACTAATTATTAAGGAACTCATATAATGGACTATGTCGAATTATAATGACTGATACGAAACACAAAAAACTTTTACAGAAAGACGTTGTGTTTACTGGAGAAAATAGAACTTTGGCAGGCTATCTATCCTTTAACTGGCCGATGCTAGCGATACGTTGACCACAACAATATTACTTGACTTCATTCGAATCATCCTCCATAAAGAACTATGAGCATCAAACAGGATTTCTATTTCACCAGTGCTCTGCTAGATAGGCAAGTTTTATTCCTTTTCCAAGTTGTTCTTCTCAAGATAGTAGTGTCAAAGCGTTCCTAGACGGTCACCAAAGGTAGTGGTTGTGAATTGTCTAGAGACTTGAGGCCCTAGCTTTTTGAACACAAGTTTTCACGCGGCGGTTGCGACTGATTTTTTTTAAGAATAAATCTACTCTCTTCTCGGCTTCCGAAATGAAGTACTGAGCTCGTTACCAGATCGGATGATCACTGAGAAATTAACTGCCGTTGTACACCGAACTTTAATGTTTAATTTCTTTGAGCTCCAGTTAACAAACCGGCTGAAAATAAAGGTTTCCTAGCGGACACCGTTACATGCCGTGTTTAAAAGTTTTCACCTCATCCACAATGTATCCTCCGATTTTCTGACGATGAACACTTATGCGATGGCCTGAACTCTATTGGAGTCATTTGTTGAGAGACACAGTGGTCGGTGTGACCTCTACAGAGGTTGTTTTTGCCTTTACTGGCTTACTTCGGCGCACAGATATGTTGTCCAGCACTTCTTGTAAACAATATATTGCTTCTTCAGGATAGATTTTGTGGCAGGCGTTGGTGGGGAAGGCACTATTATGTATCTTGAAATGTACAAAAAGCCTTTTCACGAACGAGTTCACTGACCGGTAATTTGGCTACAAACTGACTGCTGTATCAATTTTAATCGCCACAATGAGTCATCGGATAGGATGAGCAGGTACAAAAAATACGGAAATAAACTCAACATGAGCTAAAACCACTTCAGAATGCTGACAGCAATAATTCTTTCTGCTTCTGTTTAGCAAACACGAGGTGTTATTTTATTTCTTTATTTACGTACAAGCTGACGTTTCGGCGGATTTCGCCTTCCTCACAGCCTGGAAAGGTCAAGTTGACAGCAATCAATTCGGCCAAACACCTCCATAACCAAACAGAGAAAAGGCTAAACCTAGATTTCAATCACATTGAACACAAAATAGCTTCTTTGCACACTCACCGCTTTCTATGAGTCCTCCACTAAATATTTCACGTGGAGACCAACCGCACAGAGTTCACATGGAATCGTAATGTACCCATCTCACCAAAATAACAGGCTTATATACTGCCCAATATCACGCGTGATAATGAGGCATTCCTCCCTGAGGTTCATTTTCGGATTCTTGGAATTGATCCAGAAGGCCTCGAGAATTTTGCGTGCTTGTGTTCTTGATTCCTGCGCTAGGATCGTAACCCGTACTTCAAAAATCTTCTCCGTTATGTCTCTGCCTCCAGTGCGTGTCTAGTGGAGTATTTGGTTTACGTATGCCGACTAGATGTTCTTCTATACGAACGCAGAGTGTTCTACCCGTTTCGTCAACGTATTCGTCCCCCGCACGCTTTACAAGAGATAAGATAAACTGTACCTGAACTCATGCAGTCACCGTCTCTACCATTGGGGCAAATTATACAATTTTGCGTTCCACATAGACGGTCGTATAGGGCGGTTACCAACTAGTTGGCAAGATTACTCGGTGGCATTTCAGTTAACGTTACCGAATGTTCTAGATCGGCCCTTCTTCAACAGCGTTTTATAGCTGCACTTACTTCATTTGAAATTAAGGGCAGGATAAACGGGACCTTATTGTCGCTAGAGTTATCGTTTGGGGGGCCTCTGGTTTCCTCTACACCTATCCCGAGCTACAGTTTCGTAGCCATTAAAAATGCCTATTTGCCGAGCTAAGTTCTGCTCCTTTCCTGTGCACACGCTGGTAGCTGTTCGAAACATGTTTCTCACAAGCGCGCTTTTCGTGTAAGAGGGATGAGAGGAGAGGTAATGAACCAAGATGTTTTTACCACTTGGTTTTCGATACCATTTCGTAACGTGACCGTTTTCTGATAGGTTAATTTGCACGTTCAGAAATGGAAGACTGTTTTCTTTTGGCTTCTCTCAGGGTGAATTTAATATACTCTGACTGTTCGTTCAACAGCTGGAAACCTTCGTCAATTTCCTCTTATGTTGAACAAATGACCAAGCAATCATCTACATATCTACAGTAGAGTAACGGCCCGAGATCGATTACTGGTGCTTCCACCTTAGACATGAATGCAACGGCAAGGCTTGGTGCCAGTCGTTGTCCCATTGCCAGCCCTAATACTTACCCAGTTGTTGAAGTACATTCCATACGGCATACGTAAACCAAATACTCCACTAGACACGCACTGGAGGCAGAGACATAACGGAGAAGATTTTGAAGTACGGGTTACGATCCCAGCGCAGGAATCGAGAACACAAGCGCGCAAAATTCTCGAGGCATTCTGCATCAATTCCAAGAATCCGAAAATGAACCGCAGGGAGGAATGCCTCACTATCACGCGTGATATTGGGCAGTATACAAGCCTGTTATTCTGATGAGATGGGTACATTTCTATGTGAACTCTGTGCGGTGGGTCTCCACGTGAAATATTTAGTGGAAGACTAATAGAAAGCGGTGAGTGTGCAACGACTCCGTGTTCAGTGTGGTTGAAATTTTGGTCTAGCATTTTCTCTGTTTGGTTATGGAGGTGTTTGGCCGAATTGATTGCTGTCAACTTGACCTTTCAGGCTCTGAGGAAGGCGAAATCCGCCGAAACGTCAGCTTGTACGTAAATAAAGGGAATAAAATAACACCTCGTGTTTGCTAAACAGAAGCAGAAAAGAATTATTCAACCAATGCCGAGGTTAACAGAAAGTCGGAGGTGGGAGTTGCTGACAGCAACATATTTATATGAAGGACCATACCAAAACATAATGAATATAAGCATGAAGACCACTTGTAACTATAAAGCGATAAAAAAGTCTCTTCTACTATTCTCTAATGTTCTTCAACCATCAAATCTTTAGGTTATCGAAACATTGTCGTCTATTGTCGGAAAACTAACATGTCGTTAAAGACACGAAACGAGCCTTCTGTTGAAGCAGTCAAGCAGAACAGGTGCCATCGCGTAAGTGTTAAAGGGGTAAGCTCCACAAAGAGAACTTCTTACTTCTCAACGATTTTTTGGAAAGATATCACTTTCGGGAAATCCGATCAACGTTTATCAAACAATATTTCCGTCTATGCAGCACATATAGTAAACAAAACTCGAACAAATTTTGGGAAAGGCAAGCTGAAAACAATGGAAAAGTACCCAGTGGTATGGACAGCCAAATCAATCTATACCACAGAAATATCTACATAAAGTCGTCTGATAGGTTGCCATCTTCACTGTCACGTTGCGCATTCCAGTCGACGTCTTCATAATGACGTTGTCGCCGCAGTGCTTCCCGCTCTTCCACTTCTTTCATTTCCAATGCCTTTTTTTCCTGCTCCAGTTTCCGTTGTAGTCGGCGTACTGCCGTGTCTCGCTGTTCACGTTCAGCCCTGAAAATGAGGAAAAAATAAATAGGAAGATTAAGAAAAAGAAAAGGAAAAAGTATAGAGATGTCATAAGAAGAAAGCCCACACTATTTTATCGCACTAAGTTTACAAGAATTCTCGTCATCTTAAATGAACTGCCCTCAAAATGAACCATACAAGCCTAAACAGCTCATTTTGTTCGTTTTTTAAGTAAGCCGTTGATTTAAAACAATATTCTGTCTGGAGACTCGACAAACTCACGAAGGGGTGTTTGGAGGTGGACACTGTGGTCAGCTGTCAGCTTTTTCGGATCTGAATAAGGTTTGTTACCTTGCGGTCAGGTTTCACCTAGGACCGCGGCAATTTCTGGCAATTGTTTATTCCAACGTGAGAGTCCAAATGAAATTGTCAAACTGCTCAACATAAATCGTCCTTCTGAGAAACAAAACCTAGCTATACATTGCAATTCGACGTATAGAAAAACGTTGAGCCACGATGGAAAATATTTAACTGTTGAACAAAAGTGGAAAGTCGAATGAATCCAAGATAAAAGAAGACTATGAAGGTGTACGCTTGAATTTCGTCATGGTAACGTGATCAACAAGACAATGGTGTTACAAAGTGGGTTTGATATTGATGCTATAGTGAAATAAGAGGCTGATTAGCACGATATTCACACGATGATTCGCACGATATCCTTACGTTTGGCAAAACATGGGAAGCTTAAATGAAAGGCCAAAGCCTTGAAAATTTCCAACTGAATGTCTAAATTTGAAAAGCATAATTCAAAAAACTAGCACCTGTAGTCAATGTCTTCCTTTTTTTCCGTCTTATTCAATCGGTTTACTATTTCGTTGATTCGTTTCTGTACAACGCATCGTTTCACCTTCTTATTGTCATGGAACCCAATCTAGAAATAAAATACTAAGAAAAAAATAACAAAACGACAAATAAACAATGCATATTTGTATACATACACACATACATATACAAAAAAGACAGAGAATAACGCTCTCGTCGTTGATCAATCGCTTATGGATGCGTCATGCATTCGACTTCACTAAGCATCGTTTGGAGGTCACTGAATGCATATGTGGCCTTTTACAATGATGACTCCCGATGTATCGAGCCACTGCTGCCGTCCTTCCAGACAAGTCTGGTACCACTTTGCCGATCCCGGAGCGACGGAAAGGTTGGTGAGCCTTGTGAGTCGGGATCGATCCCATGTGTATGGCAAAGCGCCTCCGACCACTGCTCTACAAGCACTCCTTGTACATACATATGCAAAGAAAATATCGTACGTAGTATTAAGCTGATAGAACCAGACAATCCATAAATAAGCGCTCAAACTTAAGTATTCACACCGTTAAAATCAGCTAATAAAACTAGTTAAATGTTATAAAAAAAGCGACAAAAGTGAATTCCTCGAGCCACATACAAAGAAGGGTTACCTTATTTTCCCAACCAACGACAAGAATTTAACAGGTCACACATCTTTTTGAGCTTGCATTTAATCATTAATACACACAAAAAGACCTCCAAAAGATTCTTCACAGAACGCTTCAACCTCTACAACGTTAAGTCTTTCACAACGTTAACCTTTTAATTTGTTGTCTATTAAAATTTTCATGGAAGGCTATGGTTTGAAATACTCCTCAGCTTAACTGGTTTCAATGCCGATTTGTGCTCCCCAGATCAATCCCGCTGACGATTGATTGCTGAGGGTAGTGTTAGGTAGAAAACTGGCTGAGAGAAACGCCAAGCAAGGGCCTCCATGGTGCAGTGTGTAATGCGCGAACTCGCCGAAAGGGTAATCGTGGTTCGATCTGGACCGGGGTCTAAGTTTTGCGAATATCTCAGCATCGTTATGGCTATATCTTCCGATGAATATAAACGACCCACGAAAAATGGTTTCAGTAAAGATTTTAGCCCATGGCGAACTATACCTAATTTTTCATAGCTAATTTCAAAATGAAGACCACCTATGAAGGTTCCTGTGTGGTTAAAACCAAGATTTTTGTTCCCTGCTACGACCACTGCCAAATCGATCACATTTGTAAACAACACGGGATCGATCCCTGCACTCAGGGTCCGCTAAGCCCTCCATCACTCCGAGGTCGGTAAATTGGTACGAGACTCATCTGGGAGGATAGCAGCAATGGCTGGATACATCGGTAAGCCACCGCAAGTCATTGTAAAGGTTAGATGTGCATTCAATCACTTCCACGTTGCTTAATCAAGTCGAATGCATTTCGAATCCCTCAAGGATTGATCAATTTTTTTCAATCTTTCTTTATTTGTTACAACAATTTTAACTCCTAGAGTGAGTGAGAACACCTCAAAAGTTTCAAAGCATAAATACAAAAGAAAAATGGAAGCAATAGTCAAAACCGCAAATTAAATGTGTACCATAAGGAATTTAGATTGAATAGAACTACCGTTGAAACTTGAAGGATACCAAACAATTCTGACGAAGCACAGCAAGGAATTAGTCATACACTGACCTACAGCCATGTCTCCAGTCTTTTTTAAGTTTTCCCACATCGTGTACACAATGCCAACATCTGTCATCTTGTTGCCGTCAATGGAATTCGCCTTTACAAGCTGGCAGCAATCGTCAATCTTAACAACTGAGTCCATTCCATATGAACATAAAACTTCATACACCGAAAAAAAACTAAGGAAATAAGCAGATGAAAGATTGATTTAACCGGAAAACAAACGAGAAAAAGTAAAATTGAACAACTATAACGGCAGTTATAATAATAAGGACAAAAATAATAGTAGTTATAGTAATAATTACCTACTTACCTGATACTTAGATGGTCTGTCTTCACTGGCTGTGCGGACCACAGCATAATTTCCGCTTTTTTCGGGTTTTACGAGTTTAGCCACTGTGGTTCCCTGGAGTTCCAAGGTCAGCCCAGTCACAGTCTGCCACAGGTCATCACCACCACAGGCAGTTGCCACCCTTATAAATCAGAGGGAGATTCGCCACCATGCGACTGATTTAGTACCAGGACGGCGGTGGATCCCGATATAGGCTTTACTCTTAGCCGAGCTTCCCTATAGGAAACGTCAGACTCCTCAGCTTGGGAGACCCTGCCAGGGAGGGTGAACGTTCCCGCTGTACATCGCAGCACAACACCTAGAAGACTCTCCCAGCACTGCGTGGCGATAAACCGTTGGATAGTAATGATTACAAATAACAATAATTAATAAATGTAAACAACTATCTAAGCCAAGATGGAATTAAAAATTAGCAAAAAGAAACGTTGGAAAATAAAAATTCACCAAAGCTTGTGGAATGGTATCAATGGTCATTCCTTCGGGCAACCGAAGGTAAACGTGTGCTGACGACACCTTGTCAACGTGGAACCACACATCTTCTGGCCAACCATACTAAAAACGAACTTGTAAGAACATAACCTATTCCATCTACTTGGTAAAAATTGACTAAAAGAAACAAGAATCACTTCGAAAAAACGTTAAAAACCTTTATAAGCTCCTCGTTTTCATACTTATCAACACCCATATACAGCAG
Source organism: Angiostrongylus vasorum (assembly GCA_018806985.1). NCBI lineage: Eukaryota > Metazoa > Nematoda > Chromadorea > Rhabditida > Metastrongylidae > Angiostrongylus > Angiostrongylus vasorum. The sequence continues at coordinate 386,631 of JADANN010000454.1, read as the reverse complement.
AGCAGGCGGATCCACAACGTTCGACGTAAACTTTATCACCATATTACCGGTAACCTTTGAAATGTCATGTAAAATAGCAGCAAGTAAAATATTGGCAAAGATAAAACAAACATATACAGGAGCACGAACAAATGAAATACTCTATAACCATGATAATGCTGAGATATTTGCGGTAGGAATCGAACACGCTGTCACCCTTTCTGGGGGCTAACACGTTCACCATCACACCAAGTGGACCATCCATTTCGCCTATCTCTCAGTTAGTCTTCTATCTACCAGTGCAGTCAGCAATCACCTGTCAACGGGATTGATCCGAGAGCACTAATCGGCCCGGATAGTGTGGTGGTCTTAGCCTCCAGAAAGAGTAAAAGCACGTTTGGTCCCACTGCAGACACTTGTGGTCTGGAGTTTTGCAAAATATCTCAGAAACCTGGTGGTTGTATTTCAGAATAATACCTTACCATGAGAAATCATAGTACGCAGCAAATAAAAAATTAACAATGTGAATACTCTATAACTTCAAGGAATTAAGAAAATTTCAATAGAAACAAGATTAAGGAGAAAATGTGCCGTCAGACACTAGAGGTTTCGCTTTATGGCAGTGTCGAAGCAGAAAAATGTTCTTAGCTTAACGCTCTAAGTATAGATACTGCACTTACTTATGGCGATACGTTCGACAAGAAATGAGGACTGAGTCGTTGTAAACCATTCAATCAGGTGTACTCCAGCGACAGATCATAAGATGAACAGCCACCACTCTATAGATGTTCTATGCCCTTCATCCGAATTAATACCTACCAAGAACATATAAGAACCGACTGTTGATAGGGTGCGTAGGAATTCCGAGGACCGGCTGTTGACCAAGACACTGATCCACAAATTAACCTTTTCACCTTGATAAAATAAGAGATAGTTAATACAAAGTTTATTCAGAAGTGACTAATGTTACATCGGTTTTCTTGTTCAAAGTTCGAAAACATCAAAACGACAAGTAATCTACACAGCTAACCATTTTTTATAACATCATATGAAAAGCTGAAAGCCCATATTTAAACCATATTTAAAATAGCTCTCTCTAAACATTCATCACTTTAAACCATGAAACACGGCTAAGAAAAAAGGCGAAACGAAGGACACGCGTGACGTTGTGGTGCACAAGTTAGCCCTGAAAGAGTAGTAGCGAGGTTCAATCTCCGCTGCAGAATCCTGCGGTCCGGAGATTTGCAAGCACCTCAGCATCATAACAGTTGTATTTCAGGTCATACCCCTGCCATGAAAAGGAATAGACAGTAGATAAAAAATGGTTACCTTTTTATTCCTTGCATAAGTCTTTCAGCTACTGTTGAAGACCAGTCGCACACAGTCTTGCATGGGTGAGGATTGTGCCTCAGGTAAAATCAGTTTAAAGCAAAGGGTGAGGGCACATTTGATTTCAATGCATTTCTCTCCTACTGTTAAATAAACTTTGCATTAACAATCTCGTTCTTCCTCAAGAAGAAAAAGTATTCCCTACTCTTTTGGTTCCTTTCAAGACAACTACTTCAATATCTAAAGTATGCGGGCCAAATCCCTCCTAACCTGGATCGCCAGTATTCCAATCAGAATTTCTGAGGCTCTACTCCATGCCAGAGTTTAGTCGACTAGTGATTCCTATACCTCTCATATTTAAAGATAAAGAACTGTGATCACGTACTCTGTTAATTAGCTGCTTAGGAACCTTATTACATACGTTCTTACCCTAGTGGAAAAGCGACAGAAAAATTTTCTCAAGAAGCTGAGCTATTGCAGTCTATTCTTTTTAAGGATAAAAAAGGATAAAGCTCTTGGCGTTGATCTACCCCTAAACGATGCGTCATGCACTCGACCTCACTAAGCCTCGTTGGTGGTGATTGGATGCATATCTGGCTTTTACAATGACTCGCGGTGGTCTACTGATAGATTGAGTCAGTGCTGCTATCCTCCCAGACAAGTTTGGCACCAATTTGCCGACCCCGGAGGGATGGAGAGCTAGGTGGGTGTGGGGGGATCAATCTCGTGTGTATTATAGGGCGCCTCCGACCAAGAGGTGGCTAGCACAGTGGTGGTGATGCCGATCATCAGGAGCACGGTGCTGGTTCGATCCTGCCCGGACTCACCAAGGTTCTCATCCCATCGGGGTCGGAAAATTGGTACCGGACTTGTCTCGGAAAACTCCAAGCTCTGCAATCAAAGTGGGAACGCAATAGCTAGGCTATCTCAGGACTCCAGAGAGAATCGAGTCAACAAGCATTCTAAGATATTAAAGATGAAAGGGAAATTCTCAACCAGCAGCCGAAGCCACACGTAAAAGTCGGACCACCGTGGATGGTGCATGCGAGGAAAGGAATTAAATGTGAGAAGTGTTCTGGGATTCGCACAGCAGATGTGAAAGATGGGTACTGTAAGAAAAAAAATGACAGCAACGAAGGAATCTGCGGTGGGAAATAGATGAAACACATTTGGCAACAATTCACCCAGAAAACAAGATAGCCGTTCTGCCATGGACAGGAACTCAAAGGAACCAACCTATCAAGCCGTGAAATTTCGTAGAAAAGTTCTTGGAATGTTTCCCTCCGAAATCAATTACTATTCGAAAACTGCTCTATTTAGACTACACACCGCTACTGTAATGTAAATACAATTCTGTGAACTCATATGTTTATGTGATAAAAAAATCAGATAATAACTGCTATGGACCCATCGACCGGTGCCAATACAACGAAATTACTTCCTGAAAACAAATTTCTTCCAGCCGGTCTTGAGCACAAAGCTAAAAGAAAGCACTAGGCATCGATCAATCCCTGAAAGACGCGTCACGCATTCGACTTCATTAGGCATCGTTGGAGGTGAATGAATGCATATCTGGCCTTTACAATGAAACATACTGGCTTACCGATGTATCGAGCCAGTGCTGGTACTCTGCCAGACACGTCTGGTATCAATTCGCCAACCCCGGACGGATGGAACGCTTGCCACCAAGGGTGCGGGGATCTAACCTATGTGTACTGCAGGGCGGTCCGATATATATATATATATATATATATATATATATATATATATATGCAGCGTAGTGTATCAACCCTTGAAAGATCGCGTGTGGCGCAACGAAGTAGGATGCATAGGAATTCATTAAAAAAAAATGAGAGGAATGGAATTAGAGCTATTAGCCAGAGATAGCTATCCAAACAATATTTATCAAATCCAGAACAAAATTTAGGAGAAAGATGAATAGCACAGAGCCAAATAAAACCTTTTCTGTCATCAACAAAGAATTTTCTGATTATAAAAATGAAGATACGTATATAGTGAGTTTCCAAAACTCTGTATCACTTCACTAACACATCTTCACTAGAAAATATAACAATATTTATTGAAAAACTATATATATATATATATTTGATAACGAGGAACAGTAATAACAACAGCGCATCAGATCAGAGGTACCTAGATTGCCTTGATCGTAGACTCCTAAACTAGTTCACTAGACAATTTGAACCTAGTGTTGACAATACAATCAATAATTGATTGACGTTAAAAACAACGATAAAATTAAGGCAAACGAGCTATGGAGCGTAAAACTGTTACGAACCGAAATATATTTAGTACAACAGTTACAACATAGGAACAGCTTTCGTTTACAGCGATGAAAAACAACAAGCTTAAAATTCTAGTAAGATGAACGCATCGAGGATCGTAGAAGAAACAAACTCGAGGCATAAAAAAACAGCTTTTTAATGAAGTAGTCATGAAAGTGCTGCAACTTAACGGTGAGAATTACGTGAAGAACCGTTTGGATACTGAACAGGTTCATGGTTATGTCAAAATACTACCATTCCGGTCTATCCTATTATTAAGCCAATACCGAATTTCCCAGCTACCTGAAAAACAGCATATTCAAAAAAAAGTTGCACCATCAATACGTGTCTTCCGACTTTACTTATTCCCAATTTTCATGGGAAAAAATACTATGACACCAATATCAAAATTCTCACTATATAAAGAGTAATGGATAAGGCTATTGGCGTTGATCCATCCCTTAAGGATGCGCCATGCATTCGACTTCATTAAGCATCGTTTGGAGGTGATTTAATGCATTTCTGGCCTTTACAATGACTCGCGGTGGCCTACCGATATATTCAACCAGTGCTGCTATCCTCCCAGACAAGTCTGGTACCAAGCTTCAGACCTCGGAGGGATGGAGGGCTTAATAGGTTTGGTGCGCAGGAATAGATCCCATGTGTATTACGGGGCGCCTCCAACCACTGCGCCACATGCGCCACCTCATTACATTACTAGGCAGCAAAATCAACCATTCTATTGCGAGTAGATATATACAGAAATACCCCGGAAAAATACGCGGCGCATAAGTACTAAATAAGCACAGCAGCGTTCCCGAGTTCTGCAAATATCTCAGCATCATTTTGGTTAAGTAAGTACTATTATCATATTCAATGACAAAACTCCACAAACTTCGAGTGAACTAGAAGTAAGCATACAAAAGACATCTATGAAAGACTACACTGGTAAACTAAAAGAATTTTTCATCCACTTGCAAAAAGTTTAGTGCCTTCACAGGTAGGGAAAAAAGGTTGTCGATGATTAAGTTTACATAAAGTCTAATTGTCGTATGATGAACAGTAGAGTTAATTGAAATAGCTCATACCTTAGCGTGATTGAAGAGACCCGACATCGCAAATGTGAATGGAAGCTGTTGACTCAAACGTTTTTCAAAAACACCACCAACTGACCTAAAAGAAAAACGGATTTCGATAACTCTGTCGAACCAGTATTTCAAAGATCCTTCAATTAGTCTAGCATAAGAAAGGACCCAATTTCCCAGTGAAGAGAAATATCAGAAAAGAAATGACAGCTTAAGTTCGCTGAAAACTTTAGTGGACGATAGGTTCAAGAACGTAAATGGTTTCCTAAAAACAGAACAGTAGGTAGTAAAACGTAATATTTCGTAATCAATACGGTGGTAAATCTCCCTCTGATCCACAAGGCCGGCGACCGCCTATGGTGCTGACGACCTGAAGCAGATCTTGGCTAAGCTGACCTCGCGACTCTACGGAACCACAAAGGCTAAACCAGCAAAACTCCAAAAGAATGGACGGACCATCCAAGCATGCAAATAAGTAGTGTTATGTAAGGAGTGATTTCGAGTTGATTACATCAAAAACACTAGTGTATGTAATTCACACTATTGTTCCATAGACGAAAAGTAAAATGCTAGCAGTACCTTATTAGAGAAGTGATTTTCTTTAAAGAACGCAGAATTACCGCTCTATCAGGCCACAAGGACAGTACATTCATGACAAGATGATCCAGAGCAGTAAAACTCTTACCCTAGTAACCGATTCATTTCGTCACAAGATGTTAGCCCTTTTCTTACTGTTATTATTGGCAATAGATTTTTTCAACTTCAATTTCCTCCCTTTCCATCATCGACTCCCTTCATTTCAGTTGTTAACGCTTTCCATCTCACCGCTCACCCTCTTCTATCTCCAATCCTCCATATTTTTGATAATCCGTGTCAATATATATCTGTAATCCACCACCTTTTTTCCCCTTATTGGTTTTACTCTTCTGCCTTCTCCTCGAAGCGTCAAAATTAGTAATTTACAATGATGTAAGGAAAATTGCTGGAAAAAAGTGAGAATGAAAACATACCAGTTGGTATCAATACTGGCTCTCATTGTTACACCTTCATCAGGCAATTCTGCTTGATAAGCAAACGTACCGACAGCCTAAACTAAGTGTTTGGAAGAGGAATAAAATTAAATGGTTATCCGACAGACTCCTTAAAAGGAAACTCAAAGGACATCCAAGGACCAAATGCACACCTCTCCGACATTCGTATTGCTTTCGAATTCAACTCCAAATGAAAGGTTATCAGTTTGCTTGTGATAGTATGTAAAGTGTGCACCTAAAGTGAGTCACATAAAAACTTCTTTATCCCGAAAAATAACCAACACTAGATCATCACTCAAATGTAATATTTCCCCTCAATGGCTTACCGCTTCACTGTGAAGAGATGTGTTTTGAACGTTGAAATGCGATGTACAGCTAGGTGGCTTATCCTAAGCGCAGGCCTATGATAAGAACCGCTGTGATCACAGCCGCCACATGAGGAACCTTCCTACATTCCATAACGGCCGACGAGCGCCTGTGACGATGACCTAAGAGGGTCAGGTACGAGAAAAATGTGAGGAGAACTGGCTGAAACAGCAAAACACCCGTCAACTAAAAAACAGAACCCGAATTTTTGTAAATAAGTCATTAGCTGTAATATTTACGTAGATCAGTACTATACGCAATAAAAAAAAAACCACGCATCTATGGAACCGTAATAGGATTTGTTCAATAGTTTAACAAACATCTGAGTACATCCACGACATCTACGGGAAAAATTGAATCCACCTATTCAGAGATGGATCATTTATCTTAATAATGGGGCTCACAGCTTTATGGAAAGCAAAAGGTGTTCCGTGACTAACCTGAAGATCCAAGCGTGGCCACCGCCGTCCATATCGGAGTGCTGTATCGAAGGCTGTACGACAACATAGACAATTTTTGACCTGAAAAAAGTAAACTGATGAAATTATTGGGGAATGTACACAAAGAAAAACTGCATCCTACTATGAAAGAAGGCTTAGAAGAACTTTTACTATTGAAAGCGATACATTTCAAACTTAAGTTTAAAAGATATACAGGATAAATTATGATGAATGTTAGAGGATAAACGATGACGTTGAATTAGCTTGATTTAGAACGGTGAAACTTTAAGGGAAAAGAAATAGTGAAATTTAAAAAAAAACGAAATAATCCAAGGTTTTAGTACACTTGCCTCCTAACAGTTCACCGGCTCATCGTGGCTGGGAGGTGTTCATAGATGTCGGGCTGCGATCTACAATGGGTGATTCATCCCCTTGACAGAATCTCTCAAGATGAGAATGAGTCCGGCGTTTCCAACAGGAAGCCCAGCAAAGAGTAAACCAATACCAAGACCCACAACTGTCCTGTTATCAAACTAGCCGCATGAAGGCAAATCCCACTCTGATTCATACGGGCGACGACTGCCTGTGATGGTGAGACCTGGGGTAGACTTTGGCTAGGGTGACCTCGGGACTTCAGGAAATCAGAATAGCTAAACCAGTAAAAGTCCGAAAAAGGAAATTATGCTGGGATGCGCACAACTAGTGAAGACGGCCCATTCAAATGTCCATGTAAGTTTAATACACTTGAGTGAGTTCATTGGGTTGATCAATACGTTTAATTCTAACCAGAGTAGCAGAACAGAAAACAAATTTGTTTGTTTTCCAACGAATAAAACATTGTAGACATTTGCTTGATAACACAATAGACATCCTTTAAAAAATAAAAGATGAAGTAATAGAGGCAAAAATTGAGTAAAACCTTAGTTGGATGAAAGATCGAGACATCTTATCATAGCCGAAACGGAAAACTGATGCAAAATAAAAGTGTAGCAATGTTTATACCTGGGATTTGCTTGCCGTATTGATATAACAGTTCAGCGCCAACATCGAGGCTATTAGTAAGTTTCCTTAACAATTGCCCAACCACTACTCCGCTTTCATTAACCAGGTCCGTATTAGCAAACGTCAACCCAAGAGTTGTTAAACGACCTCTCCTCTCAAATGTTCCTTGAGCTCCAACTAGCTTGTTTTGCTGTACTTGTCCTTGTAGGCGGAGACGGTAACTATCACCAAACTGGTGCACGACAGTTGCAGTGGTATTGCCGGCAACATCGGTATCACCTAGGAATATTGGGTACTGCTCCTGAGGACCAACGACTTTCGTGCCGACGTAAGTAGCACCAAACCGATAACCAGTGCTTGTAGGCGAAATAGACAACGTATGTGAAACCTGAATGCGAGAAAACAGTACAACCAGAAATAATAGCAATTTCTAGACTTTACTTGGATATTTGGATGGACCGTCTTCACTGCTTGTACGGTCGCCAGCATAACTGCCACTTTTTTGGAGTTTAGCTAATGTATGAATGCGTCGTTTTCTTGTTCGGCAATCGCGAGGTTATTAAACAGCATACATCTACTTCCATAGAAAAACACAACACCATACAACAGTAGCTGACGTTTCGGCAGTATCGCCTTCTTCAGAGCCGCTTTTTTTTATGTGCCTTCCAATGAGGAAGATTAGAACAGCTGATTATAGTCGCATAAGGTTGATGATTGTGGTTTCCTGGAGTCCCGGGGTCAGGATGGCCAAAGTCCGCCCCAGGTCGTCACCACCACAGGCAGTTGCCGCCCTTATGGATCAGAAGGAGATTTGCCACCATGCAACTAGGTTGATACCAGGACAGTGGTGATCGGTCTATTCTTAGCTGGTCTCTCGGATAGAAATGTCGGACTTTTCCTCTGCTTGGGAGGCCTTGCTGGGACAAATGCCCCGATGTACATTGCAATTCGATGTCCAAGAGCACCTCCCAGCCACGATGAGGCGGTAAACCGCTGGGAGGATGATGTCTAGACTTTAGGAAGGAAAAAACTGACAATTAAGCAAGCTAACCTGGAAATGAGAACTCAGTCCTTTGCTAATCATCACTTTAGCACCCTCGAAACATGTTGGAAAGACGTCACGTGCTTTTCGATGAAGCTCTTCATAACTACCTAACAATATTCATGTTAATCAAGAGGTAATGTGGTCATACAACTTTACCAAAGCTTGTTGTCTTTTACTAGGAAAAATGAGTGTTGCACAAAATATGGGGTTATGTCATAGCACCCAACGTTACATGGAGATTGTGCACTCAAATTTATAAGCACTAACGATGACTAATAAAAAACTCTGTAGGATTTAAATCGACAGCCCTTAAGGAATAATACAGGCCGACCTGGATTGGTTGATGGTTTCGACGGTACCGCCGTTGATTCACCTTTCGGTTGAGACATTTCAAAACCTTTAAAAGTTACAGCCATGAAGGGAAAATGGCAGAGATAATGAAAAATGGCAGAGATAATGAATAGTTACGCAATAATGAAAATCTTAATAGACAGAGACATGTTGAAACATAAGGGTTGAAGGTGTCTTAAAGATTGATCGCTCAATTGAGCCTGGTTGAAGAAAAGTCTTTCCGATCACCGATCAATAGCGAAAAGGAAGAGTAAAACGGGAAACTGCTGGGAAACAATATTGGATAGAGTAAGGCAGTTGACTGAATCGTTCGATAAGAATGAAATACGGGAAATAGGGGTTACATCTATGAGTGAGTATGGTGCCCAACCCTTCCAGGATAGCTCAAATAGAAATCCACAAACAAATGAACGATGGGAACCATTAAAATCCTAATGTAGACTTTTCATGACGATGATCCACAAGAACAATAGTGACGATAAAAGGCGAGCCTAGTTGCTGTAAGGTTGGCGCATCGTTTGATGATTTTAACTTGGTAGGGTTAGCGATGGTACCAGTGTTTCGAACACCGGGTTAGGGTTAGGGGCTTGTGAATTAGAATTTTTTGAAGGACATTGTAAAAGCGACCTGGCTCATTAAGGGTCGAGTTAAACCAAGGGAACATTCCCAGCAAAATCCATATTGCTTGTTCTCGGCGAAAGCGCTACTCGTTTATCCTATTTTTTTGTTCTCGTAAGTCTTCAGTTTTCCATCTTCCTGATTTCAGCTGATCGAATTTGCTTCTAACTACTATCAAGGCAAAGTTCAGAGTTGGAAAACGATGATTAATCGATGTTTCTGTCGAGATCACGAAAATCGATGTCGATAAGGGCTTGAATCTAGTCTTTTCTACATTTTTACTACTTTTTATTTCAGTATAAATCTTTTTGCTTTCATATAAATACAATGCTTTTTAAAGCAAATCAACACGATAGAGGGCGCGTGTTGATAGGCGCCCTGCAATACATATGGGATCAATCCCAGCGCCCTAGGCTCACCAAGCCCTCCATCCCTTCTGGGTCGGCAAATTGGTACCACATTTGTCTTGGAGGAGAGCTGCATTGACTGGATACATCGTTAGGCCACCGTGAGTCATTGTAAAGGCCACATATACCTTCAGTCACCTCCAGCGGTGCTTAATGTAGTCGAATGCATGGCGCATCTCTCAAAAAGATTGATCAAGGTCGAGAACTTTATCATTTTATCCTTTTACCACGGTACTATAAATGCCATAGGAATAACAGTTCAATGGTAATCTCTGTCTCATCATGTGATTCCACCACCAAGTTCAACTTTACAAATTTTTTGCACGAATAAATAAATGGAGATCGATAAATGGCATTCCGTAACAAAAAACCTCAGTGATTAAAGTTACTTTTATTTAATAGGCATTAAAAAAAAGTCATAATGGTAGGGCTGGTCCTAAAAAGAATGGCCTGTAATTCATACAGACCCGATTGACTTCGTCACTTTTGGACGACTGCGTAGATCATGAACACAACTAGTAGTTATGCTGGAAAAAATGGGGTGTAAAACAGTATTAGACGGATATAGGTAATTAATATGAATTATAAGTAAATGGAAAATATATGAAACAATATGGAAGTGAACTTTTGTGGCTTTTAGCATTAAGTGTATTCCAGTAGCGGTTGGTAGCGTAGATTTTATCGGGCATAAAAGTCATGGATATCAAATCAAATCCATAGAGAAGGCCTTAGATTAAGAACAGCTTCAAAAAATGGGTGAGCAGGTACCACCAAGTCTGTGTATGTTGGCGAAAGGAAGCTATTGGATAACACTATGTATTAGTAAAAAAAAATAGCCAAGCCTACGAAACTTATCGGTAATAGAATTTAAATGTTAATAGATAAAGTAGATAAAGTTAAGATCACTTGTTATAAGTCAACATGTGAAGGTTTGCCATCCACTGGACTCCATTCATACTATGGTGGAAATGATTTGATTCGTATTTCGCCCATAATAATGACCTGTCAAATAATGGCCAATCTGTCAAATTAGAGCGTCTATCCTCCCAGATAAGTCTGGTATTGATTTGTCGACGCCGGAAGGATGGGAGCCTTGGTGGAGCTGGTGTGTGGGATCGAACAACGACCGAGCAGATACGTGTTCCAGGATACCACAGGATACCACTATGCTACCAGCGCATGCTTGAATATTACGAAGAGGTAATCAAAAGTAATGAACGTTGCGAAACAAGATATCCACGATTCGATGAGTAGTTCTGATTTGAGCAGTATAAAATTCACTAGAAACGTCGAATGAAATAAAATATTTTTCTCAATAGGGAAAACAATAATAGCTGGGCAGATCGGTGTATTGTTCGCAGTTTGGTCAACTGTAGATGGGAAGCGATTTTTTTAAAACCGACAATTTATCTATGTGAAGTGACGGTGAACGATCTGAAAATGAATGAATTCAGTTGGGTGGAGGAAGAGGAGGAGGGGGAGGGAGTTTCGTAGCATACAGAAAATTTCCGATCTCATCACATTTACTTCATAGTACAGTTGCACTTCCTAGGCATTTGATGTAAAGTGCGCTGAATCAAAGCACTCGGATATACATTTCCTGATTCCTCATAGGAAATGCTCCGCAAATTATTTGCCTCACTCAATAACATCTGTGGTCTCTAGATGTAAAGAGATTTGATTCAATGACCTGACACAGGCACAGTCCTCGACGGTAGTTGTTTAAGTGAAGCTGTTTCTTATGCGAATGCAAGTTTATTTGTTAAGTTTTATCTGCTAGGTTATGAAAGTGTTTGGCTGAGTAGACCGCATCTCAATTTGACCTTTCCAGGCTCTGAGGAAGGCGAAACCGCTGAAACGTCAGCTATTGTACCATTATAAATTCTATAATAACCACCTCGTGTCTGCTTATTGAAGAAAAAACATCGATATAAAGAGATTCATTTGTTAAAATTTTCGATTGTGAGAAGCTGTAAAACTCCTCTATTTTTCTCAGTAGGGACGAACGGTGAGCGATGAAACGTGGATTACATAATGACTTGCGACGCCCTACTGGTGTATGAAGTCAACGTCCTCTACCTGTCCAGACAAGTTTGGCACCAAGTTCTCGAACCCGTAATGATGGAAAGCTTTATTAAAGGGGGAACGGGATCGATCTAGCGATCGACCGCGTGTTTATTTCAGGACACCTCTGACAACTGCGCTAAATGCTCTTTATCTGAAAACATGCGCTCACTCCAACGTATTTATAAAACGCACAATTTATTTCGAAAGCCATAAATGGTTTGTCTTCTTTACTACCCCCTTCACTACCCTTTCATTTCACGTCCTCACTCTTCGTAGTTGTCTTCAGTCATTGGGAAGATATCATAAATCGCTTGTAACAGTCTAAATGTGTATTGTGGTAAAAAAAAGACATGCACATAAGCATATATGTCTGTCATTACAACAATGCAAAGAGTGGGTCAGTGGATCCCACCGCAAGAGCTGAAGAGTAGAACGTAAGTGGTCGGCAACGACGGCATTCTAGTAGAATAACGATCTACTGCTCGAGAAGAGGTTCTAAAGCTTCTCTCAGGTAGTGCAAATTGACTGAGCTATTTCAATGCGTAATAGGGTGAATGTGAAGAAGTGACTAAACTAAATCATTAGCTGGTTGTTTCACCTATACAAAAACTGTTAGACATGAATCCTTCTTCGATTGCACAAAAAAATTCGATAGATAGCGATGGAAGAGTTTGCACAAAGAAAAAACGGCTTCGACGCCGCAAAAGCAAGGACAATGGAAGTGCAGCTTTGTGAATCCACAGTACGGAAAAAGTCTAAATGGTTGATTATAAACGCAGTTTAAATGCGAACGCATGTCTTTGAAGAGACAGGGACATTCATTATTTCATGGTGAATGTTCTTTATAACGACTATGATTTCACTACACCACCTCTATACACATCGACTGTACCATTTCAGAAACCATTGAGAGCACCGCGTTCTGTGCATGCAAGTACGAAGAACGCGTGTAGCGCAGCAATGCTTAAAGGTGCCTTGAATCACGCACATGGCTGTTGGTTTTATCTGCGGTGCCAGACTCGTCTAGCCTTGCATCCTTTCGGAATCAGAATATCGCTTAGTATAAAACCAGATTTCTCTGGCAGTATAGCAGCAATGAATTGATACGTGCAGTAGGACACCACAGGTCATTGCACCTCTACCAGTGCTTAGTGAAGTCAGAATACATGGGGCATCCCTCAGAGATTGGTCAATGCCAAAAGCTCTATCGTTTATCCTTTCAAGAAGCGCTTACTAAGGTGCTCGACAGAAAGCTTAGCAAATGTGGTATTTCCATCCCAGCTGTCAAGAGTTCTTGACTCCAACAGCATACGGTGAAGAACACGATTGCTTCAGAACTGCTTCTCACATAGTAATGCAATTAAAACGACGTCGATTTGCTCATTTAGTTTTTTTTTCAGCGGTCGTAAATCCTTTGCAAAAGTGCAGATGATTCCACGACGTTGGCTGCATTTTCACTAAAGCTGGAGTGTGCCAACAAAACAGCATCTGTTATCCGAATTTATTCATCGAGGTTGTCGAATGTCAGTCACAGATATTTGATTCATAATAACATACAACGAATGTGTACATCCAAGCAAAGCTCGTCTCAAACACTTTATTCCCTCCAGTAGAAGGTTTAGCTCACTTATGGTAAGACTTTATTTGACCGCTTTCCCTAGAATTCGTCATCGTCATCATCGCTCAGTACAGCAACTTCCACATTGACCTCTACGTCTTCAGCTCTCTAGGAATGACTCTCTGTGATGAGTTCATTGATGTCTAAATGCCGTTATTCATTCGCAGACGATTTAACGTTATAATAATTTAGGCACTGATCAGTGAAATTCGTACGAAACGATGAACGAGGAAGTTCAATACAACGTAAAGAAATCACAAAAACGTTAATTACATCAGTCTCGAAGTGGCTAAAACGCAGAAAAAGCAAGTAATCGGAAAGCGGACATAGAAAATAGAAACAACGATAATATACGTAGAAAAAGTAATCAGAATGTATCACAAGAAGGTCTACATAGGAACATATAGTAAGTAGCAGCGTTAGTAACACACACAATTTCAGGATGGGAACGCCTCTCCTCTACATTAACATTTAAAGTAAAGCGGGATTCCCGTGTTGAAAAACCACCATTGTTCATAGTGTGCTGTTTGAAGGGAGGAAGAGTTTACGGAACCTGAGCCGATCCAAAATTAGAGGTCGTCCAACATGATTGCGGTAAAGCTAGAAACATAAAGCTCTCGGCCTTGATCCAGCTCTGAGGGATCCGCCATGCATTCGACTTCGACAAGCATCGTTCGAGGTGATTGAATGCATATCTGGCCTTTACAATGACTCGCGGCGGCCGATACCGATCTATCGAGCCAGTGCTGCTATTCCTCACAGATTGGTCTGGTGCCAACTTGCCGAACCCGGAGTGATGGAAGTCTCGGTGAGCTACGGGCTCGAGGATCGATCCCATGTGTGATCCCATGTGTGCATTGCAGGGCGCCTGCGACCACTGCCTCACACGCTCCACTACTCGTGGTTGCCATACGAAGATATATCTCGGGTGTTATTGTTAAAAATGAGAAGTTGAACTTTGGCTTCTTATATAAATGTCTGCAAATCCTGAGGCAAAAAATGGTCTGAAGCCAACATATGTCGTAGTGATATTGAACATTTCCATCGAAGGGGTCGGATGGTTAAACACGCACCGAGAGCGATCTTAATCTTATCGCGCTCACAAATTTAATGGCCCACAGTCATATTTTGGGTGAAACACATGTCTGAATGTCAAGGTGTAAAACGGCGGTGATCCACTCAAGTTGAAGAGTTTGACGATTCCACCAGAAACTTCAACTAATGATTAGCGTCCGTCGAGCGACACTCGTATTTTCTTGCCTAAAATGGTAGGAATTGTGAATATAGAGTGTTTATACTGCCTTATTTCGTTTACACTGCAGGATTTCAAGCGATCTGAATTTGAGAGTTATTGACAATCGAGAAATGATTCTGTTGCATTCTGCAAACTGTTTAGAATCACTACATCTGTCCTTGCTTGAGTTTAATGATGTGTACACCGTATAGCTAAGACTCAGACAAATGTTCAAAAGAAAAAAAGAGACGTAAAAAGTAGAAAACTATCGCGATTTGTTTACAACGGAATGTTATGACAGTAAATATGTTGAAGCGAGGTGATGTAGAGATACTTGGTTCTAAAGACTCGATATGGCAGATTTCGATCGTGACTTCTTTCAAGACATTTACTTGCTTCGAATAGTGTTAGTTGGTAAGCAAAATATTTTCTGTGTTTGTAACATATTAATTTTAATCCGAAACTCTCCTCAAATACTCGAAATTAATTTGGATATGTCATGAGAGGTATAAAAGGATAGTGGCCTATACAACGGCTACCTACGACCTACCGATGTATGGAGTCAGTGCTACTATCCTCCCAAACGTCTGATATCTATTTCTTATCTATCCGAGGCGGGGATCGGACCTAAATGTATAGAAAGAGATCACTATCCACTGCCCTACATGCACCCCATGAGAAGTATAAGTGGACGAAATTTGCTTTAGGAAAAATCACTGGTGCAAGGTCTCCTTAGAAAGTTATTACGTTTGCTAACGGTCGTTTCTCGCTGAGATACTGAAGGTCACTCGCTTGGTTTCCAGGGGTATCAACTGATCCCTCATGTAAGACTCTGTGCGGCTGGTCTTCAATCTGGCTTATAAAACTGGAGGACTTGTAAAAAACAAAATGGCTGTAAAGATGGTGAAACTGCTGAAACGTCAGCTACTATGAATGGGTAAACGCTTTCATAACAACATTCTGTTTGCTCATCAAGAAAAATGTGAATTATTAATCGATGTCGAGGTTAAAGAAAGTGGGGGCTGCGCATGTGATTCAAGTTTGCTAGCTAGCAGAAAACGGCTGAGAAGGATAAATTGTTTAGCTGTCGCTAAGAGACGCAACGTGCATCCGACTCCATCCATAGTACCGTAGAGGTGATTGATTGCATATTACTGGTCTTGGAGGATCCACTCCATGTGTGAAGGTACTGCGCTCCAATCATCCCATTGGGTATGGTAGTAGTTTAGTGAACCCTGAAGGTTAGAGAGCTTAGCTGAGCCAAGATGCTCACCGTTTTGAAATTTTCTATGTAAAGGAGATCAGTAGAACAAATAAAGATGTATCGAAAGAGTACCCTTTCGTAACGATCACACTTCTAGTGATATCACCAAATGTCATCATACAAGAATTCTCTTTCGACTGATTTGAGATCAATGGCATCAGCGTATCATATTTATCAACTTCTGTACTTTTACATTGGCCCTAATGGAAAATGTCTGTCTCATAAGAACATTGCTACTGAAGACGGGAACTGTGTTCTCTATGGTGCCGTCAGATGTTAAACTTCCGAAGAACGCTAAACATCACAAGGTTGATATGATGCGAAACGAGCGCATTGATTTTTGATATATTCTCCTGCTTCACTTATGAGCTTCTGTTTTGATACCACATCATCAGTTCTATCAGCTTTCCATAGCTTCCTGTTCTGAGGATGTCAGCTTCACGATTTTCTCCTATTGTGTTTTCTTTGAAATCGTTGTCCATAGTGGTTGTTTGTTTCGAATATGACTACGTCTGTGAGTCACGATTCGTTTATAGCTTCGAATACAGGCAACGACTTGAGGCACCAACACGTTTGGCCTGGGGAGACGTTTACGTCC
This sequence comes from Angiostrongylus vasorum, assembly GCA_018806985.1. NCBI lineage: Eukaryota > Metazoa > Nematoda > Chromadorea > Rhabditida > Metastrongylidae > Angiostrongylus > Angiostrongylus vasorum. The sequence continues at coordinate 369,912 of JADANN010000454.1, read as the reverse complement.
TTTTGGAGCAAACTCTTTTGCTCCTCTCACTGATTTTTGATCCGACACAAATGATCCTTTGCTGTTTCGCTTATTAAAGTGCTATTCGTTTTCCCAAATCTCAATGACAACATAACTTTTGGGTGTCCGAATTGTGCAATAAAAGTTGACATGGGTTCTAGTTATATTTCAAAAAGCCATCGCTCAAGCGCAATGCGTGTGTGATCGAAACTCTTGTCATTGATGAAGTATCCACCCATTTCTAAATCGCACAACATAGCTACAGGAGGACGTTTAAGTCAAAAAGTGGATCGGAAACGTTACGGGTGTGTCAGTTAACCAGCGATTTTTCCAAGAGAGCCGAATGAGTTCCACGGTACTCTTCATTCTCTACACAGTCCCTCCTCTATGTCGTTTACCATTTTCATAGAACGCTTCAGGCACGCTTAGGATGTGGTGTCCTTAAACAAAGAGCGACACCAACTGATACTTTTTTCCATCACACCATGGATTTTTCATGAACTGAGCCGCGTTCCGATCCAAGCTCACTGAAATATTTTCTGTGTATCTGCTTCATTTGCATTTTTTGAAAAGATGAAGACGTCTCCGTAAAACGAAAAATTGACGGCTTATTGCTATCAATGCGTACTGCCCTTTCGTCGCAGCCGAGTGACTTCATTATTCATTCCAGCGGTGGGCAGCAACCTTCGCGAAATGGAAGGGGATCGATGGAAAAGCCACATTTCAGTACTGCAGTTGCGAAACTGATTAGGACTGAATTGGATGACCTATTTGTTTTCCGAAGAAGATTTTGTTCTTTCTCTTATAGGTTGGAATAACGAGAGAAATAAGTTCACTTTTCGCAATGACAATGCGGAGAAGTGCAATTAAGTTCGTTGTCAGGAAAAATCCCGTACATTGTCTGAAATAAATATTTGGAGAAAAAGAAACACTGTTGAGCGTTCTTGGTTTTTTTTCCCAGATATTTCGATTGTATAATGACTACGAATTATTAGGTTTTTCGTGATCACAGATTCCTTGATAAGGCATTGTTCTAAGTGGTTTTACCACCTATCGCTCTCACCTTTCTCTAAAATTTTTTATTCAGAAGTACATATATGAAGATGGGACCGGTAATTATAAGTGGTCTATCATCTGTGAGTGAAGGCACGAAACTGGAATATCGCTGAAGATATCCCAGTCAGGTGACAATGACTGCATCCCAGGATACCAGTACGCTTTTTTGTACAGCGAGAAATTCAGCGAGCGTTCGAAGTATAGTTCCCATCCATATGTAGCGTCTGAAAAGTAGCTATTCATTGATAGGGACTGTCTTCTCTTTTTAAAAAAAACAAAGAAGTGACTGCATGGTTCTCTAAAAATTGTTCAAACTTCAAACCTAAACAACCAAATGAATTAAACAGCGTACAGAGACCGTATGTAGCTCAAATTGGATAAGTGTGTATGTTCTTCAGTATCTACTCCTTCATAGCTCATTATCGTTTATCCGATTCCTTTCTTTCTCTAACTCTTCCATCCGTCCATCCTCCTGTAGTCAGTTTTCCACACGTGCTTTCCTGCTTTGTCCAAGTAGTTATGTTTCTTTTTGCCATAAATTCCCCTACCTTTACGACTACTCCTCGTACTGGCTCACCGGCTCATCGTAGATGGTCTGTTTGACTGCGATGTACAGCGGGGGTGCTATTCCCTCAATACGGTCTCACAAGCTGAGTCCCATGTTTCCATCTGGAGACCCAGCTAAGAGGAAACCAACATCAGGAATCACCAGCTTCATGTAATCAAACTAGTCGGATGGTGGCAAGACTCCCTCTGATAACAAAAGGCCGGCGAGTGCCCGTGGTGGTGATGATCTGAGAGAAACTTCGGTTTGGCTGACTTCGGGATTCCAGGAAACCACAGTAGCTAAGACATCAAACCTCTAACTTCACTATCCACCACACTGCGTACCCCCTATCTACGATGTCGGGTGGTAAAACAATCGCTGAGAGGCGATCAAATCTTGGGTTCCAAAGAACATTCGAAAAGGAGAAAACCACTACACCCACGACACGCTGTGAAGGCTGCTGAAGGTTGTTCTGCACCTATAACACCATAACAGTCTCTTGAGACGCCGCCCTTCACACTCTTCTTGAGGCCGTCGGTCGTATAAAATTCTATGTGATCGCGCCTACATGAAAGGAAGAACAGGAAGACAGACATGGACCATTTAGATGACGGGGACCTTTTCGAAGGAAATTTACGGCAAAAAATTGTCGGAGGCTTTAGTGTTGTCGATTACTCATCTATTTCCCATCCAGTCACCTCATACGAAATCCTCACCGCGTTTGGTCATTCTTCGCATTCATTTTCCCCGTCAGAAAAAGAAAGTACCATCAACTGCTACTCACAACTTGTATGTCTGATGAGAGAGAACTGACCGCGTCCTACAAATAGTTAAAAAAAGTAATCTGCAACGAGAACGTCGTTCCGTAAATTCATTGTTAGAGGCTTCAACGCCAGAGTAGGAACGGCCAACGAAATTAAATATAAACAACACAGGAAAATTCTGAACAAGAGAGTAAAGTAAGAGTGGAAATTGTCTCGTAGGACTCCTGTCTGCGCCACGTCTTTCCATGACCATTAATTTTTCGAAAGGAGAGGGAAATCTCTAGTGGGCGTGGGAGTCTCCCAACGGCAGGACTCATGCAGAGATCGACCATATTCTAAGGAACGAAAAATGGTACCTCTTTGACACTTCAATGGTACCCAAATTTTGTACGAATCTGATCGTCGCTTTCTCCATGCGAATAATCGATTCAGCCATAAGCTGGAAAAGAAGTTCTGTCATCGTTTAAGAAAACCGAAACAAGTCGTGTATGACCAGGATATTCTCGTTCATACCCTTTTCTGATGTGATTGGCAGATAAAGGAACAGCTGACTGTGGACTACACGCTATTTATCGAAGGATTTAAAACTTGTGCCAGTCCTGCATCAGTTCCGCAAACAAGAATTTCGGACCATATCTCTCATCACCTCCAAGGAGTTTCTTAAAAGAGAAAAAACTGATACTTGATCCCGTTGCCACACACCTAACACAACTCATAATTAATGCCAGCTGTAAATGATCTTTGGAGAAAAAAAATACATTGGCATAGGCAAAATAAGTTATTAGAAGGAGCTCAGGAAAAAGTTTAGAAGCGATAAAGAAGTACCGCCTGTGTCTGTGCAATTCTCGTGCTCCGCTATCTGCATGGATTAACGAAGATGGATTTAGAGAGACCACTTCGTACGTGTACCTCGGACGTCCAGTGAAGATGGGGAACAAAACGAAGGAAAAAATTAGCCGGAAGAGAATGAATAGCATGGTCCGCATTCCTTCCTCTCAAGGAAGCCAAAGACCAACAAACGGACCTGAAAATCTGCGACCACCTCCCCCGATCTTCAAAAATCTGCGCTCCACCCATAGAGCTCTTAAACGAAATCTTCTCAAATTTAACAGAGAGTCACAACGGCTATCTTGAATGCGCAGCTCAGATCTTCGAAACCTGCCCCATATTCGGCATTCAAGAGAATATGCATCGATGGGGAAAGCCTGATAGGGCGAATATATAACAAGAAAAAACAAGTTATGGATAGACGGAAAAAAGTGGAGTGGAATTCAGCAGAGTGAAAGCATTGTCTTGAAAGACCACCCAAACGATGGGCTTGCGTGTCTTCCAACCATCTGCATTCGCAGATGGGGGAGCTATTTTATGACTGTAGTATGGTCATCGAGTGGACAAAGACAGACAAAGACAAAAAAATGGCGTGGTCAAACTGAATGAAGGGGGATAAACTGCTATGTCTTCTGAGACATCTACGTTTCTTTCACTGAAGTGACAAGTGAGATGGACTGAATGGATAAATCGAATAGAAGAAAAAACCTTCACACTAAACAGAAGAGAAAAATTGCTATTCTACTGCCTGTTCCTTTTTTTGTGACGGGGTATAATGTTGAATACAACAAAAAAAACGGTGAGATATGCTCAAAACTTGGAACCTCAGCTGGTCTTCAAACACGCGATTACCCGAGGGTCACGCGATATCCACCACACCAACCGAGGCCCTTGCATTTCCTTCCACCCAGCCATATTTTTTACACTGTCGGGTTGTCAGCAATCATCTCTCAAGGTGAATGGTTGGAATTAACCTCGGTTGGTGTGGTGGAGAGCGAGTGAGCTCCGGAAAGATAATCGCAGGTTCGAAACCATTTGGTGCTCGGAGTTTTGTCCATGTCTCAGCATCCTTGGAAGGAAAAAAAGATGAGTGGTAAAATTAGTAGGAACTTGCATCAGAACATATGCTTATTTCTCTTGATACTCAGTGGTACGGATGCTGTTCGATAGCGTGCGTGGATCATGAAATTGTTATCCTACTTTCAAAGGACTGGATTGTTTTTCTTCCAGTTCACTTGAAAACGTCTTAGTAGACCTACTCTAGAGATTTGTGGAGAATTTACTAGTTCAGCTTTCCTCGGCGTTCGTAAAGAATGCTAAAATTCTTAATAACAGCCGAAACCACATGCAAATCAACGACCTTCATGGACGGCAGATGCGAGGAAACGAGCCCACTGTTAGAGGATTGCCGGGATTAGTACTATATATCATATGTAGCTATGCAAAAAAATGAAATAGAAATGTCGTTCATAATTATTCATTCTGGAACTAAATGATGGTCGCTTTGGAAAAAATATTGATTTGCAATGTGTTAGCTATAAAATACGGAGTGCTGTTGGATCCATTGCCAGTATAAAAATGGGATTAAAATTACTACCAATAGAGCGAAAAGCGTTCTATATAAAAGGACAGTGCCAGATGACGCCGGAACGTTGACCCAATGAAAGTTTATGTAATAACATCTTTTAGCTTAATAATCTAAAAAATATAAAGATATGCGATCATTAATACTATTTATTACTAGATGATAACTGCTAGCACCTATAGGTTAAAACACGGCTGAGAGAGAGGAGAAACGAAGGACCCTCATGGTGTGGTGGTAAACATGTTAGCCTCCGGAAAGGGTAATAACGGGCTCAATCCCCACGGTAAACACCCACTGTCTGGAGATTTTGCAAATATCTCAGCATCACTGTGGTTATATTTTGCACGATACCCTGCGACGAAAAAAAGAATAGGCAGTAAATGAAAAGTGACTACACTGTGATTAATACTAGTGTTATAGGGAAAAGACTGAAAGAAGAAACGGATACAAAAAATGCTAAGATGCTTGCGATTTCGGTTATGGTGGAATCTAAGCTTTTGGGAAACACCCGAACAAAACCTATCACTGTCTTCATAGTGTGTATAACAGCACAATGATCTTAACGCGAATGCTAAGGAACCAACATGCAGTGTAACACTTGGCGTGGCGTGCCTGCATAACTATTCAGAAAACTTTGAAGTGTCGTCCTTAGACTTTTTACCCGGAAAGGCTGCTCTGAATTGTTAGATTCTCCCATGCTTCAATGGAAGTTAAAGCTTCGAAAAGAAATGAAATTCGAAGTAGGAAGTAGAGAAACGATTGTGAAAATCTTCGCGAAAAAAAAGTAAAAAAAAATGAAAAAAAATTGGCTCCTTTTAAAATTTATAAAAAAAATTTTTAGAAAATTGGCGCCTTTATAATTAAGTGATTTCTGATGAGATGTTCTTACTTCTTTTGCTCAGATGAATATCCTCTTATTAGATTTGGATGATGTCCTTCTATGGTTACATTTTCTGGCAATTCACCTTCGTAGGCGATCACCTCTTTGTAGCGACCATTCAGCAAAATCTCCACGTCTCTTTGTCTTCTAAGATACGTAAAACCCATCCTGAAGAAGTTTTCTTGAAAAACAGAGAACTGAAGAGTTGAAACCTTAACCAGTCTAGCAAGTCATTTAATCCCATTATTTAATAAAGAAAAAACGTCAGCTTAGGGACGTTAAAGATGCAAAAAAACAAAAACTAGGGCCATTATTTCTTATCTGGCTTGTTTGATCTGCGTTTAATAATCACCTTAAAACCAGTAGATGTTGACTTTATTAAGAGATGGGTCACGCACACGTTGACCTCAGTGCAAATCGAGATGTAAGCGCTTTCACATTTATTGGCACCTATTTACACGCACTTCTTTCTTTTCTTCTCCCTTTGCCTTTTCCCGACTTCTTATCACATATGCCGTTCATGACTTATCAAAGTTTTGTCTTCCATGATTGATATTCGGATTCGTTATGATGAATGCAGGACTACTTGAGGTGGTTCAAACAACAGGAACCCTTGTATTACTTAAGAAACAACTACATTACTTAGATGCAGCTGAAGCAGATTAACGACTGACCCTTTAAGAAAATCATCGTAACTCTTTTGTATCCTTGAACAGTGCAATTTTGTCGCATAGAACGTAATATTTTTAAGTACATAGTATGAGTACTGCCAGTCGTCCTCTGTTAGTCCTACGCGGTGGTATAGAATCCTTTTAGTGGCGTCCTGCATCCAAGTCGTTCCATAGGAAGCAAACTGCAAATATTAATGGATAATCGTTCGAGAATTTCATGCTCTAATGTGGATTTTTTTAAACGAGGAGCAAGCATAGTTCAGTCTATGTAATTGTTATCTTTATGGTTCTTTTTGATTCATCTATTTCTTATTATCACAGTGAAGGTCCATCTAGAAATTAGCATTGCCGAAATCGTGCTTGGACTCTTGCTACATTTTAAAAACGATGAATAATTAAAAAGAATATGACAAGCAAGTTCTCATGATGAGCTGGTTTCTGTAGATAAAAGGATAAACTGCTCATCGTTAATGAATGCCCCATGGATGCACCATGTATTCAACTGCACGTAGAGATATAGTAGACTGAATGCCTACTTAACCTATACGATGACTTGTGAAGACCTACGGATGTCAACTCTCAGTATTTCTATTCTCTTAGACAAGTCTTGCACCAGTTTACACACGCTGTATAGCTCAAAGAGATGGTTGGTTCAGGGACGCTTAATTGAACCATAAACGACGTGTATACTGCAGGGAGTATCAAATCGCTGCACTCCACACGCATCATTTATACATATTTAACTCCAGTGTAAAATTAAACGTATTCCTGTCGAGTTTCTAAAATATGACAACCTAGGATATTGAGACAATATGAGGCTTTTGTTAGAACACAGTTTAATATAATCTTGGATTACTAAGCTTACGCGAGGTTAATAAAAAACGTTTATTCGGCTAACGTTTTGACGTCTTCGATCCCGTCAGAGCCTATGGTCCGGGTCGATGTTCTACATGAGACCGCGCTCTCGATGTTGTGGCTTCGTCTTCGAATCGAGTCGTTCTTCTTCAGTGGAGCACCGCTCAAATGAGGCAACCTCACCCGACGATGTTCTTTTATACGGGACGGTTATTGTTGATAACCACTCTCCGTGACAATATTTTTATGTTTTAACAGTTTAATATAGTTTCGGCCAGATACAAAAGACATAGATGAACTTAGTGTTGAAATTGTCTTCTTCATAAGCTGAAGCGAGATTGTCAACACATTATTTATTCGGCTGTGCTTAGCGTTTCGAAGGTTTTCGTCCTCTTCTTGGACTGTAGTGGGTCACAGTGATAAGCATTCTTCGTAGCTATACATTTTCAATAATTTGCACAAAAAGCCTAAAACCCGGATTTTAATCTTACGTGGAACAGGTTCATTAAAATATTAGCCCCCAACAAACCCATTGCTATGATCCCCATTCCTTGGCCTGATTTCTTTCCATCCCTTGGAGGTCAGTAAATTGGTATCAAGCTCGTCTGGAAGGACAACGATGATATGATGTATTGACAAATCACAGCAAGTTATTGTATTAGTCAGATAGATATGCATTAAATCACCTCTGTGATGGCACGAATAGAGTTCAACGCACAGCTCATCGTTAGAGAATTAACCAACGTGGAACTTTTAAGCTCCATTTTTAACAATTCTGCAAGCCCAACAGTGGTTAAACAAATGAATCCACCAACTTTTTTTGAAAATATTAAAAGCTTTTTAACTGAGTTCTTTATGATCATCGTTTAGGAACTTCCGTACCGTGTATTTCTGCTCTTCGCCGGAAGAATTCCCCCGATGGATTGTCGCCAGAGTACCATTTGTGCATTGCTGAGTTATGTCGTACGGGAAATAAAGAGTTTGAATTTTAGAAGACGGTTCACTTTGCTGCTCTTCTGCTAAATGAAAATCATAAAGCCTTCAACCTTAACGGAAAAAGCAAAATTCAGCAAAAATTAACTGGAATGGAGCTACAGTTCAACTGCGCATAGAATATGAGGAATAATATCACTGCTTAAATGGATCTGTAAGCGCCATCCTTGCTTTTTCTCTCTAAATGTAATTTAGTGAATTTCTTAGTCGTTGCCTCCTTTTCCATTTCTCCTGTTTAATTTTTCGATAGAGTCTCCTAGCTTTCTTCGACATTGTGGCTCAGTGATGCTGAGAACGATGGCATGGACTGCCTATATTTGAGCCTTACAATTACTAAGCAAAAATTTTTAAAAATATGATCATTGTCGTCATTATTATTATTTATTATTTGTGCAGTTATTAACTCACAATTATTAACTGCGTAGATGAGAGCACCGGTCGCTAAGCCAATGAAAATAAGACCGAAGCAAATTTTCAGGATTACTGTACCCACCTGAAAGAAGTGCTTAGTATCTATAAGCTTCGATTTAAAATTCAAAGCCTGAGAAAACGAATCAGCTATTATCCACGCTATGGATAATACTCTACCTGCAAGGTTTATCCAAATTTTCTGAATCATCTTAAAAGTTGCAATCGATGAGAGATCTCTGCTTTCGCTGTTGCAAAAAATTTCTAAAATTATCTTAGGAGTTCGGACAGTGTTTTCCTTTGCGTTTTTATGACCATTCTGTTTATTGCCTTTCAAAAAACAAACGCAAATATCAAAATTAAACGAGACGTTACAGCGTCAAAGTAAGCCTTGCGACTACTGTTGCTAGGTAAGTTGTCATCAGATCTATTGCGGATGCCAGTACTTCTTGCATTCGATTCATTTTCCTCGTATTCATCACTCACAAAGGTCTTCGAACATTTCGCGTTTGGGTTGGGCTGCTACTTAAGAATTTCGTCTTCTTTAAGAATACCGTTGATTCCTGGTAGAGTCGATTGTTCACGCAATCTTGGGGACACCCGAGTTAAGACGTTGGCATGTGGATTGGAGAAAAGTGTTTTGGGTAGGAGAGGTGGGTGGATGTTGAGATCAACCGACTCCTTGCCTACTACCTCTGAAGGACTGCATCACTTATCGCTTCGTTACCTTCCTCCAGGTTGGTCTTAATGTAACAAAAAAACGCTGCAAAGAAATGGCAAGCATTCTTTACCAAAGCATAAAATACACATTTATAAATGAATATAAAAGTAAATTAAAGAAATTCTGACCGAAGTTTTGTCATTTCGCGAGATAATTGACACATCATCACCCCAATCCTCAGTTTCAACGTTCTTCTCCTTGTCCTTCCTGGAAATACGGAGAGTGAAATGAGGAGGAACTTCCAAAAAGTATCAAAATCATCCTTTAAAAAGTTTTAAGCATTTTTGGAACGATCTGATGCTCTTTTTTAAGAACTTTCAGTGAAACATAATAAACTTAACTGTGTGTTACGGTATAAATAGGACAAGCATGACATTAAAGGTTAGGAAACGATTTTTTGAAAGCTTTCTTAGGTCGGCAGCAATCTTTATTTCCTATTGAAGCGTTACATTCTTTTTATTCTGAGCAAAAAAACACATGCAGTCGGCTATTGAAACTCGAACGCTGTGCAATTTGCTTTACATTCGACTCCATTTGTTGCACCTTAAAACTGGTTGAATACATGTTTGCCCTGCAATGGGCCTTCTTGAGGCTATCGATGTATCTGTGTAAGTGTTGCTATCATTTCAAACAGCTTTGGTATCAGTTTTTGAGTATCGGATGGCATAGGGTTTGATTGGCCCAGAACGTGGGAGCATTGAACCAACGACCAATCTGATATGGAAGGCGAGCGTAAGCACTTCGATAAACGTACGATAACTAAGTGGTATAAACAGTAATTTTGTTAAGTAAAGCAGCAACCAGAATTGGATGCATAGAATATTAGAGTTAATACCGGGCAGAGTGCTGAGCATTGCCATCGACGGACATCACTTGACATTGATTAGTGTTGTTATCAGTGGCTGTCATCTGAAGCACAACTGCTGATTTAACTGATTGGGTATCTGAAGGTTATAAAACAGGTTTAACATTTATTTCAATTGACTGGGAGTTTATTCGGTTGTAGTGTAACTTCCACGATAACTCGAATATTAGCTAGTTGCTAGACTACTATCTGGTCTCTTATAATCGTATAGTGGATCAGATTTAAGCTAACAACAACATTTTAATTGCTTTCAACCATAACAGAATTCAAGCAATGAAAGCAATGAACACAGTTATTGTGCTACTTGGACATATGTAGTACCACATTTCTTACTAATACCTCAGTAATGTGCAAACAAACTCAAACTGTATTCCTCATGATAAATTATCTATAACTGCAAATAGGACTTATGGTAGCGGGGATTTTTATAGCTAAAAGGAGCGAAAAGAAGGTTCCGTTCACACAATGTAGCCGCGAAGAAGTAACGTCGGCTATGGAACTGCTCAAATTTAAAGGCTGGCTAAATTTGGAAGCATCACTGTGTCGACCCGTACCTACTACTCGCGCACATCAGCCTTGGAATCCATCTCCGAGGATCTGGTAAAGAGAATTAAGGAAGTTGTGCATGAAGATACTGGATAACTGAGATAAAAAGCACGTTCAAATAACAAGAAAAAGGATTAAACTCTCGGCGTCGATCAATCCCTGAGGGATGAGTCATGCATTCGACTTCATCAATCATCGTTTGGAGGTAAGTGAATGCATATGTGGCCTTAACAACGATTCGCGGTAACCTAGCGATGTATCGAGCCAGTGCTGTTATCCTCCCAGACAACTCTGGTACCAATTTGCCGACCCCGGAGGGATGGAAAGCTTGGTGGGCCATAGGCGCGGAGATCAATTCCACGTGTGTGTTACAAGGCACCTCCAACCAGTGTGCCACACGCGCCCTATCAAATAAATATCGCCTATTAAATAGTTCACTATATTGTTATTTAGCGAACACGAGCTCTTACTTCATTCTTTATTGACAGGAATGCTAACGTTTCATCGCCTTCTTCAGAGCCTAGAAAGGTCAAGTTTACTGCAATATACCCGGCCAAACACTTTTATAATCAAATAAAGAAAATGCTAAACCAAGATTTCAATAGCATTGAGAACAGAATGGCTTCTTCACACATCCATCGCTTTCTATAAGTCTTCCACTGAGTATGAGTCGCGGCGACCAACGGCACAGAGTTCACCGGCCAGTAAGATCTCATATATGGTCAAGAAGAATATGGCGAATTGTTTGACCAATGCCGAGGTTATAGAAGGTTGGTTTCGGTAACCGTTAGTTATTTCGGAAAAAGGTGCTCCACAGAACATGAGGCAGTAAGAGAATCGGCGATGAGCGATGAGTTGCGAATTCGACTGTAGCTTTAGCCTAACTGGGTCCAATGCAGATTTGTGTTCCCCCAGATCATTGCCGTTAACTGTCGGATGCTGATAGCAGCGATAAAGTTAAGCCATGGCTGGGAGAAAGGCAAAGCAAGGGCCTCCATTGATGTGGTGCATTACAAGTGAGCGTCGGAAAGGGTAATCACCGGTTCGAAGCCATTATGACTTACAGAGCTTTCATCATATGTAATCATACTTGTGGATGTTGAAATCGCTATTAACGTGAGCTTTCCAATAAATATGGATAAAATTTACTTGAAAAGGCCAGGCAGAATCGGATCTTTATGGCTTAGAGGATATAGAACAATACAGGATTTTACAATATTTGTTGTATGCGCTCCAGCACAAGACTATGACGGGAGCGAGGAAGAGGAAAAGCAACTCTGTATGGAGTTAAAGGAGGAGACATGCTCTACGCAAATTTGAATCTTCAACAGTGGTTACAAATCATCGTTTGCAAATTTCATTTCTGAGACTGATCTCAGGAGAATGTGTTAAACCCATCACATAGGGCTCGAAGAGTAGTATGTAAGAAAAAAAGACGGTATGAACGAAATAAGATGAGCTTTCTGAATCTGTCAGCATGGACAACACCATTCATAGCTAAATAATTTTTGCAGAAAACTTTATCTCAACTCCATATGTATCGGCAAGTCAGGGTTCTGCTATCGGTATTATTTCAGTATTCTATGCAGGGTCGGATCATCGTTTTCTCGCAAGATTCCTCTTTCTACAGAAAGGACAGAAATCTGGAAGGGTAGGCGAATTTCCAACGTTGCCGAAAAACGGAAGTTCTGCAGTTTTTTGGCCAGCTTGTCATTCGGCAGGGCTTCAACATTAATGAGGAGAGACCTTTACAACAACTACTCTGATATTCCCAGCAATTGCATCTATTATATTTGTCACAGTACTCTCTAAGAGAACGTGAACATGGTGATTCAAAAAATCTCCTTTCTGAATTTTGTTATACTCATTCGTTGTAAATGGGCTGCTCTTAAAAAGAATAAGACCTGAACATTTTAAGAAACATTCGTCAGCACCCTTCTGCACATTTGAGCCGGTCTCGTGAACGTCTTGCGGAAGCTGGAATGAAATAGCACATGATTAAAAGCAGATGGTAAACGGGTACACAATCATCCTCTTGGTTTTTATAATAGCAAGCATTAACAAAATGAATCGATTGCTAACCAATATCCATGGCACGTTTGAAAACTGTGGTCTTCAGTCGGATCAAAGTTTCATCCAAATATGTCTCATTCAAAGTCAACGGAGCTTTACCTGAGAAGTTCAGGTTTTTTAACGTGTAAATCTGTTTGCACATACCTCAGCCTTTGTGTAGTCTCTACGTAATGACACTCATTTACTACAAACAAGCGGACTACACGAAGATTAGTGGATGTTTGAGATTTGAGATGCTATTAATCACGTCACTGAAGTTCAGGTCCCGATTTTGAGTTTCTTTTCTTTTCGTGGACGTTATAAAAAGTACTCGGATAAATAAATTCTACATCAATATTGTCCTCTCCAGGATCTGAAGGAGGCCAAATCCACCGAATCATTAGCTACTGTGAAATACAAATCTTTTCAGGAACTTCTTATCAACTCTTTAATGCCACAGAATATCTTCAACATTGCAGTACAGCACTTTTTTTTCAAGTTATCAACAAAAAACAGAAATAAAGGAGACTAGACGTATATTTATTGAGATACCATAATGCATGTCGATTGCTGATTTTGAGGCCATTCGTTGCCTGGGTAAACATAATTCACTTCGTAGGGAAATCCCAATCTGAATGGGCCCACTGGAGACCTGCTACCAAATTGTTATTCAACTCATCCCATCATTACAAAAAAACCCCTCGCCAGTGTTGCTTCGTTCATTTCAGGTTTCAGAAGAGTGGTACTTCTTTTTCAAAACGTTTAAAAAAGATTTTTGTGCGAAATAAGAGCATTTCAATCCTATAAATCTCACCACAAACTTAAATAACAATATTTATAATTGTTGCTGGATGAAGTATTGCGTGAGGACATATTAAGTATTTTGCTTAGAAACTAATAACCTTCGAAAGAGCTTTGTTACTTCCTCATAGTTACTTTCCCATTTCATTCATATACTGCCTTCAATTGAGGTAAACCCCCAGTCTGATCTTTCTTTCTCCAAATTCTACCAGTATGTTCTCTCAGTATCCTTTAATGCTTCACTTTCTTCCACTTTTACTTTTTTTGCTGCCAATATGTTCTAGGTGTATATTTAGTATTTGAAATGGGTTATCCAAGTGTATTCGATCAACATGAACCGTGGGCTTTTCGAAATACATGGACAAGAGAAATTCGTAATGGCTATGGCGATCTGTGAGTCTTTCTTTACTCAGGAAATTATTTCGAAACCACAGTGTTCTTTTCACTTGCTTCATTCTCATTCTCGCTACTTTTGTGAAACTCAACATGCATGCTCTCGGTGCAAGTACGATGAGGTAGAGCGTTTTTTCTTCCTTTTACCAAAACAACCAGTGATTGTCCAAGGCTTACGACCTTGTCGTGAAACTCCAAGAAACCTTGGGAATATTAAACATAATGAGGCTTATGCTCATCTTTACGTGGAAAAATTATTGTAGTCTTGAATTGCCAACAAAAGTCTCCATTTTTAAACGGCAAAGCTGGCTGTAGTAAATAGATTGAGTGGTAATGAGTGGTAAACGCTATGAGAAAAATAGCGATAACAAGACGCGAAAAAAAGGAGGCTTAGAAACTCGGACTTTTTTTTAGAAGATTTTCCACTTTCTTGTCTATTTGACACCAGAACAAAATGGTGGAAGCGATTTCTTGAAAATGGCGAGTTTCATTTTTTATTTAGAGAGATTTTAGCATAATCAGTCCATTCAGTAATATTTTTGAGGAGAATGCACTGAACACCCTTAAAACCTTAACATTTAACAATAATATCTTTCAACCCTTTTTATTTACTGGCTACTCTCTTTAATGGCAGGGTATATTGCGAAATATAACTTCTACGAAGCTGAGATATTTGCAAAACTTTGAACCGCAGGTGCCTATGGTGGGGAACGAACGCGCTATTGTCCTTTCCGGGAGTAACGCGTTCAGCACCACACCATGCGGGATCCTTCGTTTCGCCTGTCTCTCAGCTAGTTCTATCGATCTTTTTGCCATCAGCAATCACCCGTCAACGGGATTGAATAATATCTTCCCCTTTATAAAATGTTCATTCAGATGGATTTGGATGACACTGATCATTGGCGTAACACTTCTTGCTCTGTGTGCCTTTCACACTTACTGTGGAGATGCCTGTTATTGTGCGGTGAGTAGAGTTCCATCTCTATCTTTGACACTAATAAGTATTTTTATAAGAACTGCCCTTTACTCTTGCGAGGATTTACAATTATCATTTCTACCTGCAGTTACACGAAAATTTGAGGAAGATCACCACAGGAAAACAAGTGTTGATGATTTTAAATAACGATAGTATAATTGAAAACCATATCAAATTCAAACTTGATTGCGCTTAAATCGAATTTCTTGCCCAATTTTCGTAGCACATATCTTTCATGCTTTTGCCTCCAAAAGTGATATCTGGAATAAACTCATTTTGTATCTGAAGTTCAAACCCGTGTTTTATACGAAGCCCCTATTCGGCGGCCTTGGTTGATCGTCCCGTGCAGCTGACCAGTGATGAAGTTAATTACCATCTGATTATTTGAGACGATAAGAAAGGCTGCATTAGGCTGAGGTCCAGCCAACAAACCAAGCAGAGTACGAGAACGATGTACCTCAAGTGGTCCGTCACAGGCGTCCACCGCCATTCGGTGGCACGCTCCCGCCACCAAACCCGGACCACGGGTCACCCACCGCGGACCTCATCCAAACAAGACCCCAAGCACTATGATAGATCAACCCGGAAACCCGACAGCCAGAATAGATGCCAACGAGCCACGATGGTCATTTTGTCGTTAGCGCACGTAAAAAATAAGTGCTATTACGCACCCGTATAGGTTAATAACACGGCCGAGAGAAAGGCGAAGCGAAGGACTCGCATAGTGCGGTGATGAACACCACAGCCCTCGGGAAGGGTGATAGCAGGTTCGGTCCCCACCGCAGACACCAGTGGTCCGGATTTTTCCAGCTATCTCAGCACCATCACCTTCAATTCTAAAAGTGCTATGCTGTTAGTGCTCGTCCAGTTGGAGCACAATGATTAGCTGTGGCACGCTATATTGAAAGAATGGGTACTTTGCTAGTGCTGGCTGTAGCTATATAGTGATTAGTAAGATTGTTGATGATGTAGATATATGTAACTTCAAGTAATAATTGCTTGAAAATAAGTCGAAGTAGCAACCTTCATTTGCTTCCTATTTTTTTTTGAATGTTACAATTTTTTACAATTTGAACCCGCGATTACTCTTACCAGTACTTACCCGCTCTCCACCACACCAATCGAGACCCCTGCTTTGTTTTTCTCTCAGCCACTTTTTTTTTACTCTCTCGATGCTATCAGCAATCACCCGTCAACGGAAATGATCTGAGGAGCACAAATCCACATCGAACCCAGTTAAGCTGAAGAAGAAGATCCATTCAACAAACCGAAGTATTTGGCTAGAATGAGACAAATAAATGATTACCACTACTATTTATCTTTTTAGGTGCTGCTTTCACATATGTAAATAGTGTCTGTGTTTTCTAATTCTCCAGGTTTGTTGCAGGTTGTCAGTGCTTCGAACCATTTCTTTCTATATGTCACACAACGAGTTGTGAACATCGACAACGAACGAGAGACCGCCGAAGACTTAGGAAAAACTCGGTTCGAGATGCTCTGAGGTGATAAATCTTAAAACAATGCGTAAACGAACAATCCAAATCCGACAATCCCTTACGATTTGTAGAACATATCCAAACCGCTTATATTCACGCAATTTCACCTAGCCTTCTAGACAAAATCGAAGAATGAAAAGGAGATTTCATCTTATTGATCAGAGAAGATCCAGGCTTCTCGCTGTGAACGGATTTAAATGCACTTTGAAGTGATTCCGGCCGACCCTTCATTTAGTCCCCGCACGAAAGAAACAACCAATTGATTTTCTGTCAGATGACAGCATACGATTACGAAAAAGGAAAATTGTTGTGAAAGAATATACGTACAACTTTGACTAACTATG
The DNA here is from genome assembly GCA_018806985.1 of Angiostrongylus vasorum. Lineage (NCBI taxonomy): Eukaryota > Metazoa > Nematoda > Chromadorea > Rhabditida > Metastrongylidae > Angiostrongylus > Angiostrongylus vasorum. Next base: position 353,131 of record JADANN010000454.1, on the reverse strand, counting down.
AATTGTTGTCGTTTTTTCTTGAATTAAATCCAAACACTCATGTGTCGTGTTTTGAATTTTTTCGAATGTACTACCATGCCAATAATACATTAGAGTACTGCAAGTTACAGTATATCGAACTCCAACCTTTAAGAAGTACATGTGACAGCAACTAATATGAAAGATGGGAGAGATAGAGACAGAAAAGGCCTTGAGTTATGGTCCCGTAGTGATAAGGCTTTGAAAAACACGATTGAGGATAATGAATGATGAGTGAATACGACCCTTATAAAATATATACAGAGAATAAAAAACAAACTAATACATACTTAAGTAAAAATATTGGAAATTAAGTAAAAAACGAGATGATGATGTAATTATTAATGTTATGAAAGCTAAGAAAATATAGGCATTGCACAGAGACGTTATCAATATGATTGTTAGGACTTGAAAGCAGTTATGAATCGTTATCGATCTGCAGCTGGTCATCTTCAGTACTACAATCATCATCATCATCCATACCAACTACTTCATCAACATCATCCACTTTACTGTTACTGCTTGAATTGCCGTTTGTTGAATAGACTTCGGATGATGGAAGTAAATTCGTTGATATGGACGACAAATCATTGTTGATAAATGGATTCGGTGGAATTAAAGCCATATTCGAACCAGCAGACAATGCTGATATAATGGCTGATAGCGCAGCTTGTTCGTCTGGAGTCTGTTCATTCAGTTGAACGAGACCCGCACCTCCCATCACCAACGCTATCAACTGTGCTTGAATTTCTGGAGTTAGTTCTGGAAGTTGGCCACCCTGAAGAGAGAAGAATTTTATACAACTCGGCATAAAAAATGTCTCCCTAGAAAATGTTGTCATACATGCGAATTATTCCAAAAAAAAACACTCTAAACTACTCCAGAATTTATCAGATTCTAAAATTTACCAGATTCACCACAGAATTCCATTCACTTTTTCCCTGAATGTGGGTTTCAAGTAGAAGCATGGAACTACTGCTGTTGTTGCAAGCGGTATACTAAGCAATAGACTTGTATAATTGCACACTTGAGTGGCCCGTCTCCACTGCTTGTGCGGGCCCCTGCATTATTTCCACTGTTTTGAAGTTTTGCTGGTTTAGTCATTGTGGTTCACTGGAGTCCCGAGGTCAGCTAGGACAAAGTACGCCCCAGGTCGTCACCACCACAGGCAGTCGCCGACTTTATGGATCAGAGGGGTATTTGCCAACATGCGACTAGCTTGGTGCTAGGAAGGTGGTAGATCCTGGTAGTGGTTTACTCTTAGCTAGGGTTCCTGATGGAAATGCCGGACCCCTCCTTAGCTTGGGAAGCTCTGCCGTGGGGATAAATCTTCCTGTTGTACATCGCAGCACGACACCCAGGAAAACCTCTCAGCCACGATGAGGCGGTAAGCCTTTGGGAGGAATTAACTTGTATAACGTGAACAATGTTAGGTGACCACTTATAATTATTGGGTTAGGTAGATTAAGTGGATAAACTACTAATAACATAGATCTCCTGAATATCAGAAATTCGAAGAGCCGAATAAAATGAATAACTTCACCCGGTCAATTCATTCAACGAAAACTTTGCTCAATCCGGTTTACTCGAAGTTCTATACCACTCATGTTTTTGGAGCGGAAATTTTGTTGTAATTTTTTTCTATTCACTTTTATTTTACTCCATAGTAACACAATACATTCGTTCAGTACCAGCTAGCGCCTCGAGCAAACGAAACTCTTCAAGTCCTTTGGAAGTAGACGAATCAATGTTAAACTTGTCTGGAAGGGTAATGACTTTCACTAGATATATCGCTAGATCCCCGTAAGTGATTGTCTAGGAAAAGCATGCATTCATTTACCTCTACTAATGGAATCGAATACATAGTCACTTCGAAGGGAATGATCAATGCTAAATGTTTATCCTTTTACCTGCATCAACAACTTTAGTAGTTCAGCTGTACTTTCCATAGCTGCTGAAGAAGTTGGCGTTTGTTCCGTTGGTTTACTGGCGGCGGTATTATTTGCTTTTAATACATCGACATCATTCATAGTGTCTCCACTAGCAAGAGGTACCGCCTGCAACGATCAGCTTTCTTCTTCTCTATCAACATAAAATTTATGGACTCAATTCGGCTTTTTCTTTTAGAACACATCTGGACGACTCGACAAATGATGCTTTCCACGTAAATGAATCGAGCACACACATCCCAGAAATGCGCTTTACGAATGGGCTGTAAACAACACTTTAGAAAGTTTCTTCAGTTTTTTAAACGCTAAGGAAATGCGATAAACGACAAACTTTTGAATACATTGAAGACATGCAGGACGACACTACGGCCCAACCTGGCTCAAATGTATTACTCCATTTGCTACCCATTTACTGGCTTGTGAATTATATCCAAAATCAATATAAAAATAAAATATAAGCGTAGCTTACTGCTCTTAAATAAAACTTAACGAACTACAGCTGAGACCTACTGGAGAAGTCTTCCCTTGTTTCATCTTGAATTGAGAAAAAGATTAGCTACGTAGCTATCAGGAAATCATGTCGCATAGAACTTAATTTAGTCACAACCTTAATTTGGTTGCAATGTAGTGACACCGTAATCCTTCAATTATTCAAATACGAGTTCCACTCTACCTGATCCTGAATTCGTTTCATTTCATTCAGATTTTTCACCCTTCTTAGGTATGCAATGCGATTATCCACTTGTCTACCAAGACGAGGATTATGTGGGAGACCAAGACGACGTACCTTAAAGAATTTTTTTGAATGTCTTTTGTCTGCATAACTAGTAAACAGGTATGAATTGGTCTATGTGGTAGAAAGGCTGGAGTAAGGAAGGTTTTACCGACAAGTATAAAAAATTGTTAACGCAGCATGACTCTTTTTTGGGTAATGCGGAGTAAAGTCAACGGAGAGTACATGCATTGAAAAAATAGAATTTCTGCGAAATCGAGAGGAAAAGTGGTAAATATAAGAAAGAACGATAGAATAAGAGCAAGAGAATGGGAGAAGAAGAGAAGGAGAGAGGGAGAGAAGGAGAGAGGAGGAGAAAGAAAGAATAGGAGAACGATAGGACGAGGGGATGAGAAAAGAGAGGGTTACAGAAGGAGAGAAAAAGAGAACGAGAGAAAAAGTGAGCAAGATAGGAACAGAGCCAAAGAGCGAAAGAACGAGTGAACAACAGATCAAGAGCACTAGAGGAAGAAAGCGGAAGAGAACGAGTGAAAAACAGAACGACGCAGCAATAGAATGAGAGAAAAAGATAACCAGAAAACAAGGGAACGGGAGAAGATGAGAAGGGAAGAAAGCAGGGACAGATTAACGAGAGAACAACAGAATGGTGGGAACGAGTGGACAACAGAATGAGGGGAAAAAGAGCTAGAGAATAGGAGAAACGGATAATAAGTGAACATGAGGAGAAGAAAAAGAAAGAAAGAACGAACAAGAGAAGGAGAGAACAACAGAAGGAGTGGACAAGAGTAAGGAAGAAGTTAATATTGAAGTGTGTTACCTCCTCTTCAAGTTTTTCTTGTCGGACAGCATTGTTCCAGTCCTCATAAAAAGAACGATCAACAATTTCTCTTAGTGTTCTGAAAAGAAGCACACTCAAAATAATAAATAGTCCGACTTTACGAGATGAGAAAAACACCATAAAGTTCATTGCGGTTATCTATAAAGTTGTTCGCGTTTTCGTTTCAGGTTATAAGTTTGCATTGATTTCTGTCAGACATGAATGTTCTCCTTTAAATTTAGCCGACTCAGTTCTAAAGAATAAGAGATGCACCATAAAGGTATGATTACTTAATAAAAAAAGTGAATAAAGGTCATTGACGACACCAACTTTGGCAATCCAGCATGAGTCCCCGGTGTTCCAACTGGCTCCATTGCATGATTGTGAGCACCTCGCTCTTCCACAATAATGAATTCGTTCATTCTTCTGGCCCTTACTCGATAACGACATTTGCTTTGTAAGCGATTAATGCACTCGTAACTGAAGAATCAATAAAAGTCAAATAAACGCTGAATAATCCAAGTGTTCAGTTATTAACGATTAACGAGAACAACTAAGTGTTACCTAAGAAAGCACTCGACATTGCGTTGCTATTAAAGTATAAATGGTTATTCTGCTAATGATGAAGACGATAAGGGATTATCGATAGAATGATGGCTATCGGATATTTAGAAAGAAAAGCCTAATAGCATTTGAATAATAAAAGACACTGTCCTCTGTTTTTATGCTGGGTATAATTTCTGAAGAAACCAGAAACTCTAAAGATTTGGTATTTTTCGAATTCTTTGATTTGATTTGAAAATTTCAAAGTAGATCGCGAATCCATAAGTGCAGATTTTCAAACTACATAACTCTAACACCACTAAGAAAAGTGTGGCTTCGAATCAGGTACCGTGATTTTATCCCAACTTTATGATTCTGGCTTATTTTAGACGAACTTATGCAACACAGTGAACAGCTGACCCAGAGTGGGGTCGAACTAAGAGGTTGCGCTTATTGAAGGGCATCGGTACACTGCGCAACCGTTGCTTCGGATTTCCGAATTATTGACTCACATTCAACTTTGCTGCGAAAAATTCTAATTTTATTACACTAAGATAAAAAAAAGAACAGCTTTTTAGTGGAAAACTCTTCCGAAGATGAGTGTTTTAAACGTAGATATCAAGCCATAGTTATTAATTACAGCACTGCAAACTGCTGAAGTTCCGGACCTAGGCATTTGCCGTTACGGTCATATTGGTTAGAACAAATTCGTACCACTAACAGAAGAGAAATCTCCGTTTCGTGTAGGTCCGGTTTCAGTTTATATGATGGAAAATTTCTTCTCGATAGCTACTGAAGGTTGTGGGTATGGCTTGAAGGAGAGAACTGAGGTAGTCATCTCCAGTGGGATCCATCAGAAATTTTTGTGTGGAATTAGAAGTGATTCCACGCATTGACAACGACAGCTTTACCAGATTCGTCGAGTCCATGGTGAATCGATGTCAAGTAAATCATTCTATCGTCGATTGCACGTGTTTCCCAATGGCCATTTTTATAAATGATTCCCAAAAAACCCAGTGAAACTTATCTACATCCTAACACAAATGAATCCCTTTCTACTTTTTAAACAAGCATGACATACACTTTGGTGTACGTTCGATTAAAGTGCTGCTACAAAGTGAAGGAAGTATAAATCGCCATATGTCTTTCTTTCATTGATTTCATTTCAGTTCTAGACTTCTTTAACACCAGCACAACTTTACTATTAACTTACTATTCATATCCATCCAACTTCTTATCGTCCCTCATCATTACATACAAGGAGTAAATCAACGCATCAAATTCTGTCCTGTGTACGGTAGTGAAGCATTCATGCCATGGTTCCTGACGGTAAGGCCTAAACAATGCGCAATATTCTCTACATTCTGAGTTAATCCACTGGTACTCTGAATTATCTCAGATGAAAATACGTATGCAAAAAGGCTGATAAAAGCTCATGGTCAATCGTCCGAATTTCTGGGTCCCATGCCAATCAAATGATTTGGGAACATCAATAAATATGTCGGAAAGGCAAGTTGATATATACTGGTCATATAAAAGTGGAAAATCCTTATACAAGTGAACCACCGACGTAAAGGTGAAAACAGTAAAGCTGTTGGAGAAAGCACAACGTTTGAACTTAATGTGCTTGTTACATCTTGAACACTAATGCTTTAGCTCTACTTTCTTTAATGTTAGCAACTTTACATAAAGAATATGGCCACTAAGTAAGCATTACTTAACAAAACCTATACTTCAATACCTAGGTTCCTTTCCGCTAAATGCTGGTTGGGTTTCGGTCTGACCGTCACTATTCGGACTCTGGTTGCGAGGAGTGTCACTATCCGACGAGCCAGCCGGTTTTACATCAACAGGCGTCTAAAGCAACTAGATAACCATCTTATAAAGTTTAGTTTTTAGGATTTCAAGACTTTATCTTCTGAAAACTACAGTGGAAAACTAGTCAGGTTGATAGCAGGTAACATTTAAGTCGATTCAAAGTTCAAATCTGTTCATTATTACCACTGTTACCAGAAACAGTAATAAGAAAATGATACCAGGATTTAGTAAGAGAAACAAGTTCCTTGCAACAATAAACCATGCAAGTAAACCCCAGTGAATATTTTAGACCATTTCAATTAACACCTCACTACACGTATTTTCGAAACACTTAGTCAACAAGTCATTCTTATCTAAGAGTATGAGAGATTATTTGAACAGACAAATGGAATTTTTGAATCGATTACGTTCCATTCTTTATGGTTTATTCAAGAATGCAAAACAATCAACTATTATACCAATAATTAACCATATTTCAGATCTTTGGCACAGTTCCAAAGAACTCATTACCCCCTGGCTCACCCATAAAATGGACTCAAGACGGTGATCTTCATTCGTAGATAGTCATTTTACATACTTTTCCCTCTGAATGAGGTCAGACTTCCAACAATGTGATTTGTAATAGAGAAGAATGACTGCTATAGGGATGTGGTAACGTCTTCATCTTTCTGGTTGCCATTGACAGAAATTTCTCCTTCAGTTGTTGTCCTCCAACGCAACATATAACCTCTTCACTATCCGTTCATCGAAAACAGGCTCCAGCAGCCATTTTTGAACCAATAAAGAACCTCTAATCGAATAAAATCTCCTCATACAATATATTTGACATTGACGGATCCATCAGTAGACGATCTTTCATATAACCCTACAACGTAGGTGATCTTTCCTACGATGTTCATAGAAATTTTTTGCAACGATTTCTCTCTGTTCCTCCTGGTTCCATGATCTAACAACGAATTAGACTGCACGTTATACTTGTACTCCGTCCGAATAAAAATCGCAAAGCTCGAATATTTGAGGAATATTCGATCCCCGAATGCGATGAAAGCGTCAAAAAACGTGAAATGAAATAGTGCGTAGCTATGGTAATCTCTTATATTTACTAATCACAAAAAGAGAAATGATAAGGAAAATTGAACTATCGACTTTAACTTGAAAATTAAGTCATACTATTGATTTGTGTCTACATAATTATGATATGAATTTTAGAGTGAAAACAAGACTAAGTAATCATAAAGACAAGAAAATGATGGCAAGCACTAATTTTGCTATTCTTATCACTTGTATTATTGTATATCAAATTAAGGGGCGAACAGCATAGTGGTAGTGATGCTCGCCATCACGACCATGTGCTAGTTCGACTTCACTCCAGGCTAACCAAGCCTCTTATCCCTCCGGGGGTGGGGGTGATTGGTACCGGACTTGTTTAGGGAAAAATCACTCTCTGTAATCCAGTTGGGAACGCTCCAACCCGGCTATATAAGGATTTCAGCGAGAATTGCTCGACCAGCACTTTACGACATTCAATATGAAATGGAAATCCTCAAGCAGCAACCGAAGTCACATGTGAAGTTGGAAGATCTTCGTGGACAATGGATGCGAGGAAACTAATTGAATGTGAGAAGTACTGGGATCCGCACAGTAGACGTGATGATGAGTCATAAAAGATGAAATAAAAAAAGTATGTAAAATAAAGAAACCACATTTTAAACAAGAGTCTCGTAGAAGATTCTCTGGGAATGTTAGTCACAAAAAAGATGTATGTTTTCTAAAGTTATCACTCCCTAACAGTTACTTTTATAACAACCAAAAACTGTGAACGAAGCCTATATTTATTTATTATAAAGCAAAAGATTCTCTATAAGATGAGATAACACGAGTAATATGTTATACTGTAGACGAAGTTCGATGATAATGAAGAGGCTTAAGAACGATGTGACGTCAAATACTTTAATATATCACAGAAAGATCTTACTGATTGATTAAGGAAGCAAATATTTAATTATTAGAGCAAAGACTAATAGGATAAAAGACGAAATGGTAACTAGCTCTGCGTTCATCAATCCTTTAGGAATGGGCTATGCATTCGTCTCCATTCGCAGTATCATAGAGGATAAGTGAATGCACAAGTGGTCCAGAAAATGATTTGAGGTACTTATCGATAGTCAGTTCAGTGATTTTATCTGTCATACAAGACTGGTAACAACATTCCAACCACGTAGGGATGGGAGTTTGGTTAATCCGGAGAGTGGTGTCGAACCAACAAACACTAGTTTATTGTAGTGTACCTCTAAGCAGTGCGCTATGCATGCACCTACTAACAGCATTTCCGTAAGGACGGAATAGGATCGTGCTTACTAGCATACAAACCTTACAGCACCTTGTATCAAACATATAAATTAACTGTTATGGATGATTTAGTTCTTTGAGCTTGGTCTTAAACATACCGGATAGTTGAATGTTGGAATTTGTTGAAGCATAGCACCCATGATATCATCCATTAACGGCAATTTATCAGGAGATCTTTGTAAAGGCTGAGTGGCAGCAATAAATTGATGCAGACTAGTTAAGGCGTTATCCTCGGTCACTGCCATCTTTGTCTAAAACAATGACCAGGAACTTTTAGGAAACAGTACAGAAGAATCTGGAAATGCACGGATACGGTCTAAGTAAGCGACTGAGAAAGTTCGAAACAAGCCTAGAAGAGCTGGTGGTGAAGAAGACTGTTGGACTAGACACATTCTACAGTGTAGAGAAATTGTTAGCAGTAACAATAATGATTAGAAGCAATGCAGAATTTCCGAAACATCATTTTGAAAACCTATCATCCAGCAATATACAGAATAATGAGGACCGCCCATAGATAGATTAAGTTATAGGACAAAAATAACTACTTTTTATTCTGTTTTGGGTTTAATGATGACTATCAGAACGTGATGAATAAGGTTTATACCTCTCCAAAAAACATCTCATCATCTAGAAAATTGAAATGAAAATGCGTTCTAAACGTTCGTAAGAGAATATAGCCAAATATTTCTTGTATTTTTTCTATTTCTTTCATTGACTAAAAGAATGTGAAATGTTAGAACTTAGAATGGAACCCTCATAAGGTCGCCCTAGCATAATTTTTGGTAATCATGATAAAAAAAGTCTATTTGAGCTCAAACACACTAGATTGTTGGACAGGCGAACGTCAAGCATCATGAGACACTAGGGCTTAATCAAAGGGTGGCTGTCGATACGAAACGGTAACGGATCGCACAATCGCATCCGGACAAGATGAAAAGTGTTTGGTTTGCTGCACGAAGGTTATGAAAGAACACTGAGGACTGGGTGATGGGTGGTTGGTGGTGAAAATCATTCGCTTATCGGCCAATGTCAGTCACTTTCGTTTCACTGAAACCCGAAGATAAAATTGCGAACCGTAGAATGCGAGTTCTTTGAAACGGTGACATCGTAAGTGATGCGGGAGCGATGCCGATCGCTCATGAAACACTCACAAAGAGTCGTGGAAAACCGAAAGCCTAGCTGAAGAATTCGCCAACGAAGTCTCGCTAGTGAAGTTCGGATTTCTGATTCAGTGGAACTGAGGTTGATTTCAAGAAAACGACTGAATATGTCGCTTAATACAGAAAGGCTTCATGAAATGATCAACAGACAGCATGGAATCTTCCACGGACCACAGAGGATTTTAAAAAAATTCCATCAAAAGAAGATAACATATAACACTTTCGACTTCGAATGATATCATCATCACAGAATATTTTTGGTTTTTTGATGAATCATTACCGAAATTGGAGGGAGAGGGGGAAGGAGGAGGAGAGCATTCGATTACATGAAATCAAATCCCCGTTGCCCAGTTTTCGACTTCATCCAGTTTATTGAACATTTCGAAGTTATATGGTCTGGTCAACTGTCTGTGTTTACGAATATTACACACCAATGCATAATTTCAATTCGATCCGTCGCTACGTTTTTTGTAGAGATGTTTTTTCCAGATTCCAGAGACAAATGTCAGAGCACTACAGGTTTTTAGTACGGACAAGTTGCTTGCATTTGTGGGCCCGCAGGTTTGCTGTTTTGTGGCTAGTTTTTCCCTAGACACGGGAATTATCTGTTGTAGTTTTTACCGTTACCTAGACTTCCCGAAACATCGAATTCCTTTTCAATTTGGTTGAATAGACCACGAAGGGCGAAGCCCCAGAAGAACTTTTACTTTGCCACCAGGGATATCCACCTTTGGCATGGTCAGGGGAAACAATTGACCGGTGAAAGTAAATCGTTTTCAAAAACTCATATCTGTCAATAAAAACCGACTGCAACGGGATAAGACAGTGTAAAAAAGATATTGAAGTAACGTTACTTTGAAATTTCAAGTGCTACTAAACTGCTTTAATAAGTAGTCCTAGAAAGAAGAAAATCCAAGTCATAATAATTGCTAAAGAAGAAAAATCCAAGTTATAATAATTGCTGTAATAACAAGGATAAACACTAGTTAAGGACTAGCTGATCTCTTTCACTGTTAACATTGCGCAAGTCTTAACTACGAGAAAGAACAATTACTCCCAAAATTCAACTAGCGTCCATTACTCTAAAGTTGCTTTACAACACTTACTATAACTTCCTAGTTGTCGCTTAAGCTTTCCACAATTTTTTTCCAGTCCCAGTCGAATCTTCCGGAACGAAGACTAAATTGTTTAATGTTTCACGCCGAAACACGGTAAGTTTCTATGTGAATCACAGGTGTCTATTTAAACTACAGCGGAAAATCCTCGACATCAGCAGTCTCATGGCATTTCATTCAAACAGAAACCAACATAAGAAAAAATGATAAAGACTTAAATTCCCCAAAAGAAATACCAAGATGAAGTATAGAAAAGAGAGATTGCAGCAGATGGATTACTTTCAGAATAGTATCAAAGAAAAAAAAAGGAAGAAAACAAACATGTGCAGAAAATCAGCAAGTGTGTATTCAGGTGGATAAGAGATAAGGAGGGAAGAAAAAAAGAACTGAAACGATTGAAATGAGGAGTTCCAGGCGAGCGAATCGATAATTTGAGATGAAAGTGCAATGTAGTGCCGTCCGGTTCGTATGTGGACGGCCCTCCAATATCGAGGAGGTAAATATGACTTTGACCCGGCCGTATGGCACGACAAGGCTCATCACATTTGCTATGGTCCTGGGCCAAGAGGTCAGCCGATCGGGCCGGCATTGATGGGAATCGCCATCCATTGATTTCCTCCTCCGGACACTGCAAAGCTCAGCCGAACCCCAGTTGTGTTGCCAACCAGCATCTCCTTCGATCGGCCGAGCAATTGAATGACCATCGCGCCACGTACTTCGACAACGATTCTGGAAATGTGATGCACTCGATGAGATACTTACTTACTTACTTACTTGAATACTTGGACAGTCCGAATTCACGAGTTGTGCGGACCCTGGCACATTTGCCATTCGTTTCTTTCCCTTGAAATCGTCGTCCATGGTGGTGGTTTTATTCGAACATGGTGGCGCATGGGAGTCTCATACCGTGATTCGATGAGATCCAGAGCTTTATATAGTATCATGAAGTCCACCTACTATAATTATGGTTCTTTCTTTTGCTTAGAAAATGAAAGCGAATGGGAATTTTCCCAACTGAAAATAGAAAGGTTAACGATTTATGAACAACAAAAAATGAAACAGAATCGGAAGCCAAGGGGTGGTCACTGGAAATTCGACGAAACCCTCTACAGCAGAAACTTCAGTTCTATATCAGTTCAGAATGACAGAGTTGTAAGAGATTCAGAATATAGAGTTGAAAATATATTGATTACAAGATTTCCAGAACACGAACACTTAGTTATTCATTTAGGTAGGTGAGAATTGTACAAAGAACGCTCAGTAAGTACGACACTCGTTTCTGTTGAATAAAAATAACATTTTTTTATATGGAGGGAGTTTGATCTTGCTCATTACCAAAAAGCATTAAATGAATTCTGTTTAGTGGTGGGTCAATCAATGAATACAAACTAAAGAATTTCTGAAGAACGTAACTGGTGTGTACTGAAAACAACCAATAAAACGCTTTAGCGTGAACATCAGTGACTAGTCTGCGCTATCTCGACCTGGGAAAATCTCCCACACAGTTGAAGTGAAGACAAAGGGGCCATCAAGAGCGCTGTCACCGCCATCACCCTCGGCGACGAACGGCTTTGCCAGAGGGTGTGGTCCAGAATTTCATCCGCCGTCGTCATTTTGAGGTGGAACTGACAACGAAACACGAGATTTCTCCGGATATTGTTAAACACAAAAATACACAAACACAAAATGACGCCATGTTTAATCACATTCTCTTCCTTTTCCTTTCTCATTTTGTACTTCTTGGTTGCCGTAATTTTCCCAACAAGAAAGCACTTGACTGCGAAAAACGTAAAACCTCTCGAAAGCTTCTGGCAACTAATCACTAAAGTACTTCTATTTTCGAAGTTGGTAAAATTAAGAACAAACAATTGGAGGGGAGAGAGGGAGAGAAAGAGGGAGAGAGGGGAGAAAAAAGGTGGAGGGAGGGAGGGAGAGACCGACTGAAAGACCTTAGAAAAAGACACTTAGAAAGGGATAAATGCAAATTTTTAAAAAACGTCAAAGTGAAGATATAAAAACAACCTTTGAGTAGAATTTTCGCTAAAACTCCCTCTACAACAAACAAAACTCATTTTTCACAAAAGAAAAAAAAGAGCGAAACGTTAGCTCGAATGAAGTTTCTTATCGAACTCGTGTTAGCTTATCGACGAAAAAAGAAATGAAACTGATTTCCTTCACTTATTATTATTCTTCTTCGGACTTATGTAGTAATAAACTCGGAAATCCTATAAGTCGTATGTTATTTGAAAACGCTTTTTTCACCCATATAAGGAGGAAAACAGTGATAATAAAAGAGCATGAGAAACCTTGTGATGGATGTCAACCACCATGAAATTACTTAGGTAGATATTTGGCGACGAAAGTCGAAGGCCGCTAGAGGGAGAAAAACGGAGGTCCGAGGTGAGAAGCTGTATGGGACAGTGGAAATGAAAGAAATGAAAAGAAAGGACGCGTAACCTTGATTTTTGAATCTCTGCGGCCATTCCCCCAATAAATCGTCTACTCAGATGCTTGAGAAAACGAATTTTTCGTCTGCAATCGATGTTTATAATGAAGAAGTATGCGATAAAATATGAAAAGATATGTGCGTTGAGTGCCATGCATATTCAAATACAAATATGAGACATGTTTTCAAAATGTCTGGGTTTGAGAGCTTTGAAAGCAAGCAAAGTAAGGCATCTGTGATAAATCAAAATGATGGATTGGTGTTAGAACTGATTATCTTCCGATTTCTTTTTTTTGAAGACCAGTAAAGATTTCGCAAGTTCTGGTAGAATGAGGTTCGAACTGCAAGTCTTCAGAAAAAGTCGGCACGTGAGTCATATGTGACTCACAACGAGGATAAAAAGGACAAAGCTTTCGGCGTTGATCAATCTCTGAGGGATGCGCCATGCATTCGACTTTCATTATGTATCGTTGGAGGTGATTGAATGCATATCTGGCCTTTACAATGATTCGCTGTGGCCTACCGATGTATCGAGCCAGTGCTGCTATCCTCTCAGACAAGTCTGTTACCAATTTGCCGACCTCGGAGGGATGGAAGGCTTGGTGGGCCATGGGCGCTGGGATCGATTCCACGTGTGCGCCGCAGCGGCGCCTCCAACCACTGCGGCATACGCGCCCCCCCCAACAGGGACGTGTAGATAAATATGTAGATGTTGCGTCAAAATACTGTTGGGCTTAAAATAAGGTTATCATTGTGTAAAATAAAAACTGAAAAATGTGTACAATCAGCTTTGCCATATTTTTTACAATTTCGGTGAACATAAAAAGTTACTATTCTTGTCGAAAATTAAACAATAGAAATTCATGAATCCATATAAAATTGAGATCGAAAAATCCTATGAAGAAGATGAATGGTTCGAAAAGGGCAAAAAACGTACAGCACAAACACAAGAACATACATCAAAGAACAAACAGTAGAAAAACAAGCACTGCACTAAAGTGGTATAAATTAAATTGGAAGCGAGTTTTCTTTTTTCATTAACATTTTTTGAGCGTTAGACTACTACGTTAGATAGTTAGCTGTTACCGTAGTTGAGATTAATACTGCTTAATAATGCTGTCAAAACTTTGTAACACCATAAAATTGGCTCACGATGACGAAGGTCTGGATAGATTTCTAGGCATTCAGAGCCCGTGAAGAGAACATATTTAGTAACATGTGAACTTTACTCTCTAGTCAGCCAGTCAGACACACGCATAACCTAAACGTAAAAAGCAACTTTCTATAGCACAATGGTTAAAGGTGCTCTGAATACACACAGAAATGTTTTGCTGGCTTCAGGAATCCCGGACATTTTCAGCCATCGATTCCACTGGGGTCGGCGAATATGTGCTGATGTTGTCTGAGAGCATACAAAGACAAGCTTGGCTCATCGACAACTCATCATTACTCACTTTATAGGCCAATTATACATTCTATCAACTTCACGATGTTACGAATGGAGACGGATACATGACGCCTATTTTAGGCTTGTTCAGCGCCGAAAACCTTATCCTTTGTCGTTTATTCCAAAAAATTTACGCACGTACTATGGCAGTAGTTAACAAATACTACTTAAGAAGCGATCATTCTTTTATATATAGTAACGTGCCTATCGATAGGCGGATAGCACAGTAGTAGTGGTGTCGATCATCACAAGCGCGGTGCTGGTTCGACCCCAACCTAAGCTCACCAAGCCTCTAACCAATGCGGTTTCAGGAGATTGGTATCGGACTTGTTCAGGAATAACTCACTCTCTACAATCCAACTAGGAGTGCTCCAGCCTGGCCCCCCGGCTAATCCAGAACTTGAGGAGAGTCGGCTTGAGCAGTATTCAACGACATTCAAGATGAAAGGAAAATACTCAATGAGCAGCCGAAACCACATGTAAAAGTTGGAAGGCTTTCGTGGATGATGGAGGAAACGTTTCGAATGTGAGAAGTGCCGGGATCTGCAGAGTAGACGTGAAGAGAGGTCGTATAAAATAAGATAGAAAAATATCCCTATCAGAGCCAATGTTAATGGCAATTTAACCATACGCTTTCTGGACTTTTTTCAATCGGCCATGTTTTTTTAAGGATTCTCCGAAAACCGTAGCTACATATGAGAGACTCACTGCACTTTCTAAACATCTTATATCTATAAAAAACAAGACGTTAATAAAACGAGTCAAGAAAGGCAAAGAGGTTAGTGAAAGCTAGGAAGACTCATCTTATAAGGAGATTTAGCTTAATCCAAAGTCGTTGACATTGGAAAAGTCGGTGAAAAAAAGAGCTTGACATCAAAGCAGTTCTAATTGTTTTACCACCTGTCAGAAGAACGAATCTGGACGTTTCAAAGGCAAACGCTCCTAACAAAAAGCCGATGTTGCGAAATCTACAGTGCAGCCTTGGAGAGAGTTGAAATTCATATGTGGAAAATGGACCATCAATTGAGTCGAGGGAAAAATGGCTTAAAAAGTAACGAGTCAACCGTCCTCTCTGCTGCGTCTTCGACATTTTTATAAGCTGCTCAAGCTACTCACATCCTCCATATTAATCCTAGAGATACGTCGCTCATCATGTTGACTACTCGATCCAGATACACATAGTTGGAACAATCAGAGACAATCGTTACATTGAGCGCTAATGGTAGCATCAGGAAGTAGCCCATTTTTCATGAACGTTCTCTTCTTTTTAGTTCAGCAAAAAATCAGTCTTTCTATATGGACCATTAGAATCGGTTAGCAGCCACTGAGGGCTAGCCAGTGTTCGGTGCTATGAAAACGATATCTTCATCGAATGAAGTCATCCTTTTTTGCGTTTCATCTTTCGTTTCATTTCATCTTTGGACCAAAATTCAATGCTTTTGGCCAAATAGAATTGTTTTTGCTTCTTTCCTTCTCGTAAATTATGATATCGTTGTAGAGGTATGCCAGTGGAGATGTCTCAATTTATCAAACCTTTCACGAACGTTTGCGAAAAAAAGCGGAGCCGTTTGTTGATTGACGATAACAAAACATAGTCACTGTACACAAATAGGTTTCGTTAACGCGTGGACATGAACCAAAGTACTGAATTCTTTTCTAGAAAATGCTTGATTCTCTTTCTTATTCTGGCATGCATGACATCTACGCATACATCACCACCGTATCCCTTCCAAGTTTTGTTATACTAAAAACCTCACCCCTGACTAGGTGCTTTTGAATGTAAATCTGTGGTGTAGAGTGTGGTCTCAACGCCACTCGGTGTGACCCAACATGAAAACAAGTGTAATATTGCTATCCAGAAGATGTGCTAAGGGAGTTGACCGATGGCAAGAAACACAAGTGTAATATTGCTATCCAGAAGATGTGCTAAGAGTTGACCGATGGCAAGAAACACGGCGTCATTCTCCGTGAAACCTTCCGGGTCACATGAGCAAAAGACTGGTTTTTTGTGGCGACGACGTCAAACATTTTTGGCACCACTTCCTTAAAGCTCCCAACGTAAAATAGTGCTTAATCAACTGCATATCTATACCTCCAAATTACTGCTGGTCAGAGCATGATACTTCGCATTCAATCAATCAAATGTCTAGAAATGCTTCAAGATTTTTAACAGAGTGTTCGTACTCGTCCTAAATAGCGTTGTGGTTCAAGCACTCCTTCAGGGGTAAGAAGAATAAGGCTTTATATTTCTACAGCCTTTGACGAGAGTTGCTAGGGGGACCTGTCTTGAAGAATGTATTATACGTAGATAAAGTGGCACAGTCCTTTAGTAGATCGCTTGGTGGAGGCGATTTTAATTAGTCTTCTTCGAAGTTGCTTGATTGTGAACTGCTCTTCGAATAAAAATGTGTGAATATTATCATATGTATGAAAGACAGGGGGCCCCGATTAGCATAATGGTTGGAGTTGCCATAAGATACATAGAGGATCAATGGTTTAACCCAGTATCCCGTGATAACTAAGTCTCTACTCTATTGGGGCCGCAAAATTGGTGCCAAACTTATTGGGGGAGGATAAAAAAATATTTGACGATTTACTTTGAATATTTGATTAAAATATTTGAAAAAAAATATACGATTTGACGCTATGCTACGCCACAGTAAGTAAATCTATAAGACAAATATGTATTTAATCACCTCTACAATGGTTAACGGAGCCGAATGAATGGTGCATTCCTAAGGAATGCCCAACATCGAACGTTTTGACTTCTACCCTTTATAGGGAACGTATAAGACAATCTGGTGCTGCAAGCATACGGAGCTCATCTACGGAACGAAATGCTTCTTATCGCCAAGGCCATGGCCGCTTTCTTGCTCCATGTTTAGTCACTTTTCTACAACTAATGTGGAATGCAGTAGGCAGCAGTTTGGCCGGAGGAGCCACTGATCTCCCACGTGAAGAGAATCCATGGCATCAAATTTTTCAAACGAACTCCTTTGATGGCATGCGCATATGCTTAGCAGAATGCCAGCTCTGAGAAGAAGCAGATACACGTGCTAATCTTCTTACTAAAGTCTATTCATAGCTTTTATGTGTTTCTTATAACTTTACTAAAAGCTTTTTACATTTTCCTGCATGTGAACATCAAGAAATCTGAAATTACCCGGATTTGAATCTAAGGGGATTCTAATTTATTTATGTTCTAATGTTAAGAAGATGAATATATGGATATTGCAAGTTACGACTACACTCCGCTACAGTCATAGATTATTCAGCTTCTGAATTTAAAGAAAGTCGAATACAACGTTTAATGGACAGGTTCAAAACTAACACAACTGGTCTTTCTGTTTGTGAGAACTGAACAATGTACTAAAAAGAGTGAGTATCCCAAACTGAAGAAAGTTATGCGATTCTCACTGATGAAAAAAAAGAAGGAAAATAGCTGACAGAGACAAGTTTGAGACAGCTTTCATTGCACAATATTTCGCAAAAAGTTTCCTTAGACTAATAAGCTAACACGCCGCCTTTACAAAAAGGCTTATTCGATTAACGTTTCGGATCATTTTCTTCTTCAGATAATCGATGATCTAAGTCGAATGTCCACAGCCGCCCACAACTAGCTCCACTTCAGAATATTTGACTCGATGTGACTACGAAAACCCACAGTGCAAGGACGATCAACTAGCTGTGGCCATTGTCTCGAACGAAGGCAGTTCTTAAGAAGGCGAAGGCGCCGAAATGTTAGATGAACGAACCTTTTTGTAACAACCTTGTGTTAGTTTAATAAACTAGGAAAACGTTGACCATTCATGCTAAGACTACATCGGAGTTGCTTTTAAAAGTCAATTCCAAAAATTGTTTAGCGCTTTATCGTGACCATGAGCTATCACTGGGTGTGGACTGCGACGCAAACCGGGGGGCTCATCTAATTCTTCTATCCCGAATCCAAGAGTAAATTTATGCCAAGCCCGACAATCTAACCAGCTCTAAATCCTCGATTTACAAAGGCGTAAAAGGCATCACACCAAAAGCGATCCTTTATGGGACCGTTCACCTGGCGGAGCTTAATTAGCAGCTCTGGTTTCTTATGGGGAAAAAATAAACACTTTGTTGGAACCTGCTTAAGTTATTACATGATTTACGGGAATATGAGTGGTACAAGTGTTTTTGAATAGGAACATAGAAGTGCAGAGAAAACTTAACAATTGTGGATGCAATGATAGTAAAACAAATTGAGAAGCGGTAGTTCGGAAAACGAAAGCGTGAAAAGAATAAAGTCTTTGGCGATGACCAATCCGTTAGGACACGGCATGCATTCGACTTCATTTGTGAGATCACAGAGATGATTCAGTGCATAATTTGACTGAATAATGGCTTGCGATGGCTTATCGATGTATGAAATTAGTGTTTCTATCTTTCTAGACAAGTTATTTTATCAATTTTCCGACCCCCGACGAATGGAGGGCTTCGTGAGCCTGGGCACGAGATCAGACCAACGACCGCGTGTGTATTGCAGTACACCCGTAATCACTGCAGGTCACGTGTCATTAGGTTGCTGAATAAGAGAAGAAGACAAACCGAGAAGTAACGAAAATAAAGGCATGCCGAATCATGCGGTAAGCAGTAAGCGATATGATGGCCATTTATGCTTAGAGCTCCGGCACCTTAAAAGGGTTGGTAACCTGATCTGTCGGCGGCGTAGATGAACTCACGTTTCGACAACGGATGTGGCATGGAGGAGGGAAAAGTAGTGACTTCTGATGGTGCCGTGGAGAAAAATGGTGGATAGCTCTGATATCGACTAAAACGCCATAGTGAACGTTTCGTTTCATTGTAAAATAGAAAATCTATGAGGACCAGATTTAACGAAAACCTCAAAAAGCAAATTCCATTTAGTTGTCAATTGAACGAAATCAAAGACAACAGCAGGTGTGCGAAAAGGTTCCTTTTCGATTTCCGGCTTTTTTTCTTGTGTTCCTCCAGGAGTTTTGACAGGTGATTGTGAGAGACATCGCTTCTCCAGCTATTAGATGGGATAAATATCGATTGAGTAGCAAATAAAGTTGGAATCATTTGAAGAGAATCGGTTCAAAGTAACAAATCCTATGTATGCCAAATTCAAGGATGCTAAACGAAAAAATCTGCGTATAAGTTATGGTCATGGCGAGCGTAGCGCAGTGGCTAGAATTGCTCTGCAATGAACACGGTCACTGGTTCTATACTGCGACCTCGGCTAATCCTACTCCACGTCGTGTTGGTAAAATTGATGCCAGGTTTGCTAAAGAGGACAAAATTAACAATTCGCTAGGCTCTCATCAGCTACTTTACAAGCACCTCTGTCCATTTGTTTAAACCACTGTCCAACATTTCTACCACATTTTCGAAGCATAACATACTTCTAATGAAAAACCACTACAAATAAAAGTTTTCGAATAGAATAATCGGTTCAAAAAAGATGAGAAGAGCACGAAGATCATGGGCAAACGGCGATTTCGGATCGCAAACGTAGTAGTAAGAAAAGAGTGCATTGTTGAAATCATTAGTGAAACAGGCAGGAAATATGAACCGACTAGGATTACAAGGGAAAAAATGAAGAGCTGAATCAATACGAGGTGAGAAATAGATAAGTTTCAGAACCGAAAACTTAGGTCAGTTTTAATTGAGATTGGAGCAATTGATGGGAGAGGAAGGCGATGAACGAAAACATGGATAGGGAGGGCAACGACAACACACTGAGAGCAAGGTGTACTTCAGAATGTCGTTACAACGAGGAAAATCTGGTGAATCTCACAAGTACATCAACAAGATCAATACTAGACATCAATCGATAGCCAATGGACGAATTCTGAGTTGCGGCTGAAGTTATCATTTGTTCACCAGTGTGCTACATGTGCATGTTGACATCACACAAAATAGTGCTGTCTTCGTCGATTAAACAGGTCATCGATTAAGTCTCACTTTTCGGTTTTACCAAGTACCTCTGGATCTGCACAATCGCTACCTGAGTTTAATGCACTGCCCATAACAAACGAAACCCTCTCTCCTTTCCGGGATCGACAAAATGCGACTAAATTGTTCTAGGAGAATGAAAACATTCACTTGTAGATCGATAGGTCATCGAAACCCACTGTGTAGATTAAATATGCACTCAATCGGATCTACACTGTTTGAGCAAGTCGAGTGCATTTCACATATCTCAGGGATTGATCAAGGCCTTAAGCTTAATTCTTTAAGCTTTAACTCTGGAACTGAAGGATAGTGTTCTATAGGGATTTTGCCGAGTCTATTCTACCAGAGTTTGAAAAGAATGGGTTTCATAGTCTATGCAAGGAAAGAGGTCCGTCTAGAGGTTCGATGGATGGATGATTGCATGGATTTCGATATTTCATACCGCATTCATTGACTAACCATTAGTTTAATAACAGAAAACATCAAGATGATCAGTGTTTAGACGAATGAAGGAACGAATGAGAAAATTGTAGGGAACTATACAGCATGTTGAAAATAAAGTATATAGTGAGCTGAACGTGTCAGTTATCAGTTGCAATCTCTGGCATGAGAATAACTGAACAGCTGTTCTTACTATTCATCATCAAAGCTTATACTGAGCTTTTTACACTGATGTCCGTTAATGGGGACAACAATCACTAGCCGTTCCCTTGCACAATAGCCCATGAGCGTAATTATTGGAAGGGGGACTATTACCACATCTCACGTCCTTCCTAGTAAGTTGGTTGAAGACTTTTGGCGGAATTGACGCTCAGGATGAAATTCATAAGCACTCAGGCGCATTTCCTTTGGACATGTAAATAAAGATTTAACGGAAATGTGGAAGTTATAGGCTAATCTATCACAGAAAAAAAAACGAAGAGTTAATCACTAAGACCATCTGAGCCATAGTGAAACTACAAGGACGCTTTTGGTTTATGCCTAAGTCGCCTACGCTCTCAGTCACCGTAACATCCGTCACCCAGCATGCGCCACCCACTCTCGCGACTAAACGACTCAGTGAGAGAGGTTCATGGACGCCACGATAAGATAAATATTATGCGACATTGAAAATATTCCATATGTCCCATTTGTCTCTTTTTAAATTCGATCTTTTAACATTGATATCACGACGGTTACTGTTAATAGAAAGGTCAAGTTCCAAGCTTTGCAATAATGGTACTGATTGAAGGGTAGAATTCAAAAGTCGGTGTTAATTTTTCAAAAATAACTTTTACTTTCTTTGGCTTTATTTTCGCTCATTAATGATTACCGCAAAGATTTACGAAAGATTTAGTTTGACAGTTTCAAGCCCCGAATTAGGTGTCAACCGTATGTGGGTAGAATCCGCAGAGGTCCAATAACATCTTTCAACCTATACCTTTTTCAAACCATACAGGTTTTGCCTCTAAGCTGAGCAATCCAAAGAAACATAGTGTTTAAGCCTTTATCAGAAATTGTTAAACGTGCATATTGTACTAATATGGAAATATTTTGTTTTTTGCTAAGAAGTTTGTTGTGAAGCAGCTCCATTCGCATTTCACTCATGGAAGTCAGCTATTTCATGATGGACAAAAAATAGTGGGCATGGGCATTCTATAACAAAAAATGTTCTGGAGAAAGTACTACTAGTCAATCTGCTTTCAAACTGCATAGGATTGTGGGTGCGTTGCTGTATACCTTTCGTACTGATCGCCAGTCGTTGTATAAATGAGTGTTTCACTTCCGTCTATGGGTATTCACCCCGCTTCTAGATGGCTCAGGAATAATGGATGGGTATAGCAAGGAAAGAAATGGTTCGTAACCACTTAAATGCAATGCCACTGCTACCCTTTACCAAGTATCAGTTGAATATTATCAGGGCCGCTGCCATCTTGATATAACATGAGCGACAAAACTAACTTTTTTATTTGCTGCCTATTGTAATTTTCACGGAACGGTATAGTGCAAAGTACAATCACACTGGATGCTGAGATATTTGCAAAACTCCAGACCGCAGGTGTCTGCGGTAGGGTACGAACGCGCTATTACCCTCCATGCCATTTGCGCTCCCTAGATCAATCCCCTTGACGGGTGATTGCTGATGGAACTGATCGATAGAACTAGTTGAGAGACAGGCGGAACAAAGGACCCACATGGTGTGGTGGTGAAAGCGTTAGCCCCTGGGCTCAATCCCAACGCCACGAAGTTTACATATAAATATATATATATATATATATATATACATACAACGAAATGTTATAACATATAACCTATTCGTAAGTCATATTTGTAACTTTGATCCTTCTAGCTCGTTCTAAGCACCAGTAGCGCTTTGCAACCACTTAAATGCAATGCTACTTGTACCCTCTACGACGTATCAGTGGAATACGATCAGGACAGCTGTCATCCTGATAGAACATTAACCAAAAATACATAAACTTTCCTTCGGTCAACAAGTGCTAGTGGTAAAGACTTACACACATTCTAACGCGGTTTCTTCTTTAATCCAAGAACAGTCTTAATGGGCCTGAAATAAGGGAATAAGTCTTCCAGCTATCAACCAGCAGAAGAACGTATTCGTAGCACTGACAGTCTTCTTAAACAACGGTAGCAAGGTGACGATGTGAATAGAAGAATGCTTCTACACTTATTCACTTCACATCATTGGTTCTTACAACGAATTAAACTATGTAGGTTAGGCTTATTTGCGAGCATATTCCGTGGTCTTATGCTGCACTTGAAGTGCAGTGGGCAGAAATGTGTGCAAAAAAATAGACGACTAGTCTCTGGCTATAACCCACTCCGGGTCAACCAAGCATTCCATTAATTCGGAGTCGGGAAATCCGTTTATGGATTTCTAAGAGAAGTTTCCTTTAGCTCACAAAAAGAAGGTATTATCTGCGGTGAAAACCTGGGCTCTGTTCCGCTCATATAGACAGATAGATAATTAGTTTCTGCGTTTTTAAAATAACTTCCAGGTTTATGAACGCATTGACACACATGTACGCAAACGCATATATATATATATATATATATATATATATATATATACAATATATAAAGCATATATATGTGCATATATGTGCATATATGTGCTTCTTAATGTGGCGATCTGTAAGCATGTACTGATGTGATCGCTATATGAAAACAGGTCTCGGATTGTCGTATTTAGCTTCATTTATGCAAGGGACGACCGGTTATCTCGATCCGGGTTCGATCGTTTAAAAGCCCAAACATCAAAACCTGAACAACAATAGCCATCGGACTAGGCCTTAGTTGGTCAGTTAGCTCGACTTCAACAGTAACAATGCTCCGCTCAGTTCTGGTCACCATCAGCCTAGTGGCCTTCGTTGTCGCATTTCACCGTAAGCGGGTTTCCATTTATTGCCTTCTTTTTTTCTACTTTTCACTCCATTCACAGTTTTTTAGATCGAATTTTAATTTTATTAATTTGTTGTGCATCTTAGAATATCGAGATTTAAAGTGCAGTACACCAACAAATACGACTCGAGGTGGTCCGGATAGGTACGGTATTTACTTGCTTTTGTATTTAGCTTTAAGAGTACCATGCTATGTTCTTCCTGACATTGATGTAAAGCTTTAGCACTGAGCTCTATAAAACAATGAGCCTTACTTTTTTATGAAACCACTTTATATGAAAGAAAGGTGGTTTGCCTTCAGGGCAGAGTGCCAGCTAATTTTGAAGGAAGAAGAACTTGAATCTGGACGACCTGTACCAAAAAGGCGTTGGATGCTGGAAGGTTGGTCGACTACATAAATTCCCAAAATCCTGTGTAAATTCCGACTTTTAGAATAACAACTTTTTTCTATCATCCCACTAGATCTTCCACTGTCTGTGTATTAATCTATCTATTTCTTGTTTTTCTTATTGCTATGTAGCTAGTCGACAAAAGCTGGAATCAAAGCGGTTTTAGCAGATTCATGACATTAGTTTTACTAAATACATAAAATAGGTAGAGTTCACCCTTCCAACAAAGCTGATAGGTTTTCTTCAGACGGAGAGTAGCTCTTAACTAAACCAAACAATAAACAAGTTAGCGGGAAGCGTAAAAGAATGCTCTCGGTGTTGATCAATTCCTGAGGGATGCGCCGTGCATTCGACTTCATTAAGCATCGTTTGGAGTTGACTGAATGCATATCAGGCCTTTATAATGACTCGCAGTAGCCTAGGTGACTGCATCAAGCCAGTGCTGCTATCCTCCCAGGCAAGTCTGGTACCAATTTGAAGACCCCGGAGGAACGGAAGGCATGGTCAGCCATGGGTGCGGGGGATCAATTCCACGTGTGTGTCGCATGGCGCCTCCGACCACTGCACCACGCGCTCCCTTTGTTAGTGGGAAGCATATAAAACACTAAATAAAAACGATGGTTAGCAATACATTAATCACTCAGTATCTATGGTTTGCATGGAACTTAGCTTACATTAGTTTCGTATCACATGTTGTAGGCACTTTTTTAGTTTCTGTGCTTTCACGAACGTTAATTTAACGGGAATCATTCATTTTGTGTACGAAGACTAGAAAACAGTAATTTCTTTAGGTAGAAAGAAGAAAAAAATTGAAAATAATAGGCGTGATATTACTATTTAGGGTCACGGACTTGCATTTATGGATGATTTGAACTGCTATGGTAATTTTAGGAGGATCATGAAGGCGTCGAAAGGGAATACTGTGATTTGGTCTGTCCTAATGCTCATACTGTGTTCATCTCGTATATCGACCAAGGTCATCGAGCTTGCTTCAACTACGTCACCTACCAAATCGAGAAGGTTCCTTTTGTTTCTTCTTTTTCCGAAGGTTTCCACAAGAAAAAAAATATTAATATAAAAAAAACCTTTAAGAGGCTCCATAGATGTCGACTAATGAACCTCAAATCGGGCAGTGCAGAACAAAATTTTTAGGATTGCGAAAGAATATTTTTCTTGGAAAGGGGCAGTTTAGCATAGGTGGTTACACCCAAGTGTTTGTGGACTTTTCTTTTAAGTTGACATTCTACTACTATGCTATAGAACAATGTTGGTTTCTTGAACCCTCTCCTTTAATAAATCTTCGCATTATTCCGCTGTAAGTCAGCTACTAGATAATGAGGATAAAAAGGATGTCTCTCGGCATTGGTCAATTCCTGACGGATGCGCCATGCATTCAACTTCATTAAGTTGGAGGTGACTGAATACATAACTGGCCTTTACAATGACCCGTCGTAGCCTACTGCTGCTTCCAGTCAGTGCTGCATCCTCCCAGACAAGTTTGGTACCAATTTGCCGACCCTCGAGGGATGGAGCGAGGTGAGCCTTGTGCGCCGGGATCGATTCCATGTGTATTACAGGACGTCTCCCATCACAGCGCTACACGCGCCCCTGAATAACTAAACAGTTTCTAGAAGATGGGTTTAATTCCCGTACTAATTCCAGATGTGTACAATTTAATAAGAAAATAGCTCACAAACTTTATTTCTGGAATCAAATCTTTTCTAGCGTGCTGAAGAACAATATCTGTGGCGCAGTGGGAAATGCCTAAACTCGACAGTTAACTACCGTATCGGTTGCAAATTTGACAACCCATTTGGCACTCAGTTCAAAAGCGACAATGAGATTCTGGCCCGTCTACGTGCTCGTGCTCGTCGAGTCTAAGGAAGAAGACCGCCTACAGTCTCGATTAATTGGGTGTGCAATCATGTGCAACAATTTATTGAATAAATATTAAATTTTTTGTCGAGGTTATACACAGGAGATAAACGTTGATTTTCTGAAACCATAGCGCTATTGCGAAGTTGTAAAACAACACGTCGGAAAGATACTTTCGTCGACTATTAAACTAACACAAGTTTAGCGCAAAATTTTCATTCGGCTCAAGTTTCGACCCCTTCGCCTTCTTTTAGAATAGGGAAAATGTGAGAAAGACAACCCTTCTTAATGAAATGGTGGATAGACCTACTTATTTTTCTAATTCCAAGGAAAGGATTTTGAAAAATATAGAATTTGTAATGTGCGCGATCATTTACTGATTTGTGGCAGTTGCTCCGAATAAGCAAACACTATTGTGTGGAATACAACCACAATGATGCTGAGATATTTTCAAAACTCCGAACCGCAGGTGTTTGCGGTGAGGAACGAACGCGCTATTGTCCTTTCCGGGGAGTAGCGCGCTCACCACCATACCATGCGGGTCCTTCGTTTCGTTTGTCTCTCAGCTAGTTCGATCGATCAGTTCCATCAGCAATCACCCTTCAATGGGATTGATCTGGAGAGCCCAAATCGGGAATGAACCCAGTTAAGCTGAGCCTCGCAGTTGAAATCACCATGTCAACTTTTTATTTTCTGCGTTTACCGGAATTTTACAAATATCTCAGCAACACTGTTGTTGTTTCACACGTGATACCCTGCCGTAACAAATTGTAATAGGCAGTGAATAAAACGTTAACATAGAAATTTCTCAGATTGACCTAAAATATCAGTCCTTCTGGGAAACTGAAACTACCGTGAAAATGAAAATCGATTGTTGATCGAATAACATGCGATAGCACTTCAGAGCATACTAAAGAATGTTGATTTCTGAAAACTGTTTTTTCTGTAAGCCCCTACATAGAAGTAGCCTAAGCAGGTGTTATAGAAAGGTGTTTTCTTAGATAGCCATAGATAAGTGCTCTGCACTTTCAAGCCATTACCATGGCTATTAAGTCTTTTTCATTGAAATTGGAGATTCTATTTGCAATGGAGTGGAACTGCTTTTTTAGATCACTGCTGATTTTTCTCAAGACTACAGCTCCCAGAACTCTTCATAAGTGTATCTTGGTCTGGAAATTTAAGTATGGGAACTACAGCACTAATACTAGAGAAGACCAATGGGTTAGGTGCTACAACCTGGATAATGTCGCAGATCTCTACATGAAGGATCTTGAGCTTCTGAGTCTATGTTATGTGTTCCCGCGTGCCGATGCGGGACTAACGGCGGACTCAATGCAACCGTGGCTTGCCAAAAAGACCAACGAGTGTTCAGGTAAGGGGTCTCTGCGCTGGAAATAAGCTCATTGTCTCCACGTAAGCGGATAATTTACGTGTATATTCACTTCTACTTATTCATATGTACTTGCAGTATGCAAACTCCACTTTTATGAGGAATAGGGAAAATCCTTTGCATTCAAGTGATTATACAGGTTGTCGTTCCCCTTCAGTGAGTAAATCTACGTCAACTTCAGAAAAGGCCAAAAAGCCACTTTTGACTTCAACCCACGAAAGCAAGCGATCAAAATATCACTGGCAGTCGCTAGATAATTAGTAGGTTTTTTAACTTCATTGAGTGATTGCTAGTTAAGAGCTGATGAAGCTGATCTAGAAAAAATAAGGCGATGACTGAAACAACCAGTTAGTGCATGAAACGTTCTTCTCGAAATCTGGCTGAAGGTGTTCCACACTTTCATTCGAACTGCACCGGCTTTCTTTTGTAGGAATAATAACTACGCAGAAATCTCACCAATAAAAAAGGGAAGACTGCATTGTTTTAACAATGCGAGAATAATGGACTCAACGCCTGCTTTAATGAGCTTAAGGTTTCGAGTCCTATGAAGTGGCCATTATGCCTGCTAGGTTTTTTCTCACTTTTTCTGAAGATTAGCTGCACATTACCAAATTCTGCTTTTTTCTGGTTTCAGGCTACTGATCATGTCCATTGACTGGATTTCTGCTAACAAAAGACTATTGTTACAGTAACCAAATCATCCACTACGAAGATTTAAAGCTACTTCAGAATTTTGCAATATCCAGCGCAAAAATCGTGAGAAGTCAATTTGAAAGGATAAAATTCAGATATAGAGTGAAATAAGCACATTTATATATCACATCTCTCAACATATGGTGGCGAGCCAACAATGGTTTCATGAAGGGCTGAAGACTATGAAGAGACGTTATTGTTATCATTTGCGCCAGATGTAACTTTTTTCCAATACCGACTGATGCAGGATGGAATGTCCGGCGAAAAAAAGTTATTATCACCGTGCAATCAGTGTCATTATCAACCATCCTTTATAGAAGGCCTTGTGAAGCAGTTTCATTCGTGCTGTGTTCCCTCCACAGGAGAAGATTCGATTCGACATGACGGTGAACACACCACATCGGGAGTATGAAGAATTGTGAACCATCGACTCGGGCCATGGGTTCCGAAGAACACGAAAACATCGAAACGTTAGCCGAATAAACATTTGATAACAACGTCTTAGCTGATTGGTAATAGAAATTACATTAATTGTCCATACCGTGGTAAAGTGAAAGTTGATTTACAACAGCATACAATTGTCAAAATTATTCTGCTGGGTTAAGGGCGCGTAGCGCACTGGTAGGAGGCACTCCGCAATACACATGGGATCCATCCCTGTACCCAAACTCGCCAGACTCTCCATCCCTCCACGGTTGACATATTGGTGTCAGACTTGCCTGGGAGGATAGCAGCACTGGTTCGATACATCGATAGGCAACCGCGAGGCATTGTAAAGGCCAGATATGCATTCAATAATCTCCATCGATGCAAAATGAAGTCGAATGCATAGCGCATCTCTCAGGGATGGATCAACGCCGAGTACTCTATCTTTTTTTATTCTGCTCGGTTTTGCTTCATCTTAACTGGTATTGAGTCACACGTGATTTTTTGACCTAAAGGGGATAATGATTGGAAAAAAGCTGTATTTGAAGATTGTGTTCCATACAGTAGAATATTCAATGACCTTATTGTCTCTGGTATAGTTTTTGGAAGGTATCTGCTCCACCGTTGAGTTTCGCAGTTTACGCACTGCAAATCTTGGTGGTAACATTTGGCGTTAATCGTAGTGAGAATTTTTCTAAATTCCACAGCAACACGGCAGAAACGTTTTGTGTAAGTTCAATCTAGCTCGCACAGCGGAAATTTCTGTGTTTGTTATCACCGGCTATTGTCTGTACCGCCTACACTAATATTCCAGTTATATTCCAGCTTTAATCTGAGTACTAATTTTGCTCGAAAGATCGTTCTTCTATAAAAAAGGCAACGTGGCTTCTATAGACTGATATATCTCCCCTGACTGCTGTGCATGCCCATTGAACCTTTTCATATCCAAAGTTGTTCAGCAGATTTGTTCAGATGTCGGTCAGATGGGAGTCACCGAAAATATCACAAACTTGTCATTTAGAAACGAAGTAGAAATAGACTGCGAAACTACCTTCACCACCTGCCGTGTCGTTGATCCCGAGTGGCTCGAGCCGGAGCCAGTAATCTTCTCCATTTTTCCTTGTCGCTTGCAAGAGTAGCCCAGTGGCTTCTGCTCGCTCTAGGGACTCGTCGAACATCATATCTTTCTTCTAGGCTTTTCGGGAATAACTCTGACCATCGGGTCGGTGGCCTTCCTGTAGCGCGTTTAACATCTCGAAGAATCCAGTCACTAACGGCTCTTGTCCATCCGTTGTCGTTCATACGCATTACTGTCCTGCCCACCTTATCTTCGACTGTCTGGCGTACAGAACAGCGCCTTTGATTTCTGATCGTCTCGTTTCAGATCCCTTCCCATAGTTAAGTCATAAGGGATACTTTTGGTGTCGTCCTTTCGACTGCTCATTCAATAATGTTGAGTGGCTTTTCATCATGCTTGCGTAGTCACCAGCTTTCTGGCGTATACGTTAAGACAGGAAGAATCGTGGAGTCGAAAAGGTGGAAAACAAATCGGAACAGGAGTTAAAAAAATACTTTGGAATAATGAAGAAAGTTGTGGACGAATGCATCCATATTGAACCTCGGTTCCTCTTGCGTTGTTCGTCTTCGTTGTCGCTACGGATAGCCTATAATATTTTTAGTCTGTCGACGGGATTAGATGAGGTTGTTAGAAGCTTTTATCGTGGCTAACATAAGAGCTTACTTTTATAAGGAGGGACGAATTATGTGGAAAGCTTCTACACTTAACGGACATAATCAAGAGGTTTTTTTGCAGTTAAAAAACATCCTTCAGCAGCCTTCGTTAACGATTGCCTATATCTAAAGCCTAAGCGAACGAATTTTCATAGCCTGAGAAGATTATCTTCACAGCTTCTTGCCATTATCAGTGGCCAATCAACAACAAACCATTCTGTAAACGAACCAAACTCGTACAAATGGGACACTACTGAGTAAGATTCTCATTCGAGCGGTGTTTCAGTGTACAACATTTGACTGGATACCACTACGAAGACTCACAATGCAAGGACTAACAAGTGTGGACATTTGAATCAATCGGCTCTGAATTAATCTCGATCAACCCGCTCTGAAGCGGAAGAATACGCCGAAATGCCAGACGAAAAAAATTCTCTAAAAACTTTGTGTAAGCTAAACAATGTAAAAAAGTTTATTTTATAACCACAGTTTCGTTACATATCAAGCTAACGGTACAAATTCCTCGCAAGAACTATCCCTCTCTGGCATATAAGACAGATGATGCATACCCGGTTGAGCAAAGATTCCCACAAGGATTCGCATCGCGGGCCATATCAAATTAGGGAGCTATAAAGAAGAAGGAGAGCACTGATGGTCTGACGTTCGGTCTTCTAATAACCACCAGTGTCCATCTAACAGACCCGAATATTGCTTCATTATTCAACACGAGTGTGAATTGGCACACCCGGATCTGAAATTATCCGCACTACTCATGAAACGGTTAACCGATGTTTAAGCATTAATAGTCATTCAGGTCTGTGTTAGTAACGAGGCTCGGGCGTCATCGATTTCTTTAGCGTTCTTACATCTCAGACTAAATTAAATGTGGTCTCTGCTGCAATGGGCGGTAGGCTAATTTTTCCCCCTTCCCAGACAAATTTTTCTCCACATTCAATAGCTTTGTTTGGACGAGTTTATTCTTTATTCAGAGAAGCTCTCTCGTAAGTCAATTTACAGATTTAAACTGACTACGACAAGGCTGTGCTCAGAGTTTTTTATACGACTCGACTTTAGGTATTGTGCGGATCGTGGGACATCTTGCATTCGATTAGCATATTTACATCCACATATCACAAAAGACTGAATTTGTGCATTAATTCTGTTGCTACTTGACGATTTTGACGTTGGTGAATGATGTTGAGCACTGGCCGAGTCATTCTCCTTAGAATCAGTAGACGGACAGACTATGACGTTCTCAGGTCTTCGTCACAGGCAGTTACTTGCTTTTATGGATGAGGAGGTATGGATTCTGCAAAACTTTGGCGCCATTTTCGTAACTTCGGTGAAAAAAAGGACTTGGTTTACACGGGCAGAGTGAAACCAAGGCCTTCCACGTGTTGAATGACAATCCATTTTGTTCGTGTAGAACGAGAAATCTAAGCCTGATGAAAGTTAATTTGCTCTATTTTGCTTCTCCACTCTACTTTATACAATACTATATGGTAACGACGCTATTTCCGTGGATGGGCTAACCTGCACAAGCACGGCTTTGAAGCGGTGCCAGACCTAATAAACTTCCCATCTCTTTGGCGTCGGCAAACTGGCATCAGATTTGTCTTGGACAAGCTGACTCCCTTTAATTCGCAAGAACGTCCTAGCTTGCCTATCTCGGAATCGCAGGAAGAAACGACTCGACTGGTTTTCAACGACATCCATGACTAAGACGACACAATCCTCAAGCAATAGACGAACCGACAACAGAAAAGTGTGGAAATCTATGTGGTTCGTTGATGAGAGAAAACGAATCGAATTCAAGAAGTGCTGGGATCGCCATAGTAAATCTGAAGACGGGTCATGTAATAAACTTACAAGCGTTACATTTTACTAGGTATTGAAGATGACTGTATCAGCATTGTGATAAAAGAAACCGAGGTCAATTGATCTGATTTTTGCTTGCATTCCGTAATGTGTACGTCTATGTATTGGTTCTAACCGAATTAACATTTTCCGTCACGAGATACGAACTTCAGAAGTTACTTGGAGGAATTCGAAGGAGAAAGTAGTCTCTTTTTGTCTTTGATTAGGCTGCGTAATAAATCCTTCTGTAGCATCAGAATTTTCTTAGTGTAATGAGGAATGCATATTGACAACCTCGGCCATATCCTTTAAATTTAGCATATTCTTTATTATTTATATTTTAAGCGAAATGGCTATGGCTTACGGATCTATAAGATTTTCCATAATTGCTTACACATAAATATTACTTCGGAAGTTTTATGCCGACAATATTTTTGTTGTGTTGAAAGAATGTGCGAAATACTTCGCTAGAAATCGCACGACTTAAGTTTTTTGCCCTAACCACTTTTACTTCAAACCTTTGGGAAAATTCGTTTGTAAGTAAATATTGAGATCACTTCTCTCCATATGTTTCACAGGTCTGCATTCTTTTCGTTGTCTTACTAAGGTAGTCGGGTTAAGGTTCTCAGTCGCAATCCATAGTGGTGTTAAGCGTTCTCCACTTATAACGTCATACTTTACGACGTACCTTCTTTTACAGCGAGAGATTCTATCTAAAAGAACAATTTTGGCTTTAAACTTGTCACGCATGGTTTAAGGTAAACTTTTTCTCGGTTGTCGAAAATAAGACACTTTTTTTTGAAGAGAAGAATAAGACAGCAGAGCACTCTTACCAAGCTCGGATTTACTAATGGTAGTTCTCACGGTTTTGCCTAAAATTTCTATGACTGGCATCAAAGTGCTCTTTCAGAATGCCTATAGAGACAAGAAGATGATTGTTCTGTTACTAAGGTATTTCCAAAACCTGTGCCAGGTCCAGATTCGAACCCATGTTTACCATCAGGGTTAGAAACCGGCTAAGAGAAAGGCAAACCAAGTGCCTTAGTGGTGCAGTGGGTAACACGTGAGCCCTCGGAATGGGTGATTGCGGGCTCGAATCTGATCTGGCGTCCAAGTTCTGCAAGTATCTCAACATCACTATAGTGGTATTTCTCATAATACCCAACTGTTCTTTCTAAAAACCAGTTAACATCCATTCATGTATATCTGTCTCTTCATCGAGCCATCACGATTTTAACGGCATTGATCGTTTTCTTGGATCAACGATGAACTATGCCTATCAATTTCGCTAATATTTTCAAGAATGCTCCAGATATTTTTGTGCTTCTCTTTTCTTCGTTCGCAATCGGAAGCTTAATTATAGAAGACTCTGAAAATGTCCATCGCTTAAGTTCAAAAAGGCGCGTGTAGTGCAGTGGTCAGAGGCGCCCTACAACACACATGTGGATTCGACCTCCGCGCCCATGGCCCACCAAGGCTTCCATCCCTCCCAGGTCGCCAAATTACTACCAGACTTGCCCGGGAGGATAGCAGCACTAACTCGATACACCGGTAGGCCACCGCGAGTCATTGTAAAGGCCAGATGTGCATTCAATCACCTCCAACGATACTTAATGAAGTCGAATGCATGGCGCATCCCTGAGCGATTGATCAACGCCGAGAGCTTTATCCTTCTTTTATACTTTAAGTTCGAAAATGCAGCCTCATACTTTTTGTCTTCGCGCAAAATTGTCGTTTTTTTTGTCCTTGCTTCCTTTGAATTGTCATTTATATTCGTCAAATTTATGTCTATTTTTGCTTTTGATTTTACCCTCTAGAGAGAACACATGGAATTTCACTTAGAGTTATCTTTTATTGTATCCATATTTTTTGGATCATTCTGTCAAAACGTTCAATTAATAAGCTAGTCATACTCTAATTAAAAGCTTTTTAGTACTTTAGTAGTCGAGTAGTGTCTAACCTAATACTAGTCTAATTGCAATTTATACTACAACTTCAGCTTAACTGATTTCAGTGCAGAATTGTGCTCCCCAGATCAATCCCGTCGACGGGTGATTGCTGATGGCAACGACCGACAGAACTAGCTCAGAGAGAGGTGAGACGAACGACCCTCATGGTGTGATGATCAACGCCTTAGCCCCCCAGAAAGGGTGCTAGCGCATTCGTTCCCCACCGCAGACACCTGTGGTCCGGAGTTTTGCAAATATCTCAGCCTCATTGTGGTTATTTCACAACTCATCTATCTCTTCAGAGTTGGCAATTTGATACCATACTTCTCTCGGAGGACAAAAAAGACGGATTTGAGCTATCAACGATAAGGCTGTGAAAAGTTTTTGAATAGGCCAGAAACACCTCAACGATGTTATTAGCGAAGTTGAATCCTTGGCGCATCCCTCAGGAGTTGGTAGACGCCAAACGTTTTATTCTTTTTCTCTATAGCCACACCAGGAATATCTTCCATTTCTATTTGGCTTTCAATGAACAATTTTGGCTTTGCCTCTATTACGTCCTTTCTTGCTGCTAAGAAGTTGCATCACTCATTACTTACTATAAGTGAAAGATCTTTTTTGGTCAGCTCTTTCGAATGTTGTGAAAGTTTGTGAAGATTTCAAGTTTTGTTTTGCTTTCGAAGCTTTTTCATCATCGCTAGTAATGGTGTTGAATGCTGGTTTAATTGATTCTACCTGGATTTCTGAGACAGCCATTGCAGGGCGTTCTCACATTGATTAGAAGGAGTGGCTTTCTTCAGACTAGTGTGGTACCAATTTCCCAACCCGGAGGGATAAGAGTCCTGGTGCACTCAGTTCGGAATCGAACCAGTGCCCGTACAGGTTGGGGCATCCCCGTAGTAATCCGACCGCTTCCACTGCATTATCTCGCTCCGTAGCCAATTCATTACATTTACAAAAATTGAAGTGTTTACGACATGAAGAGAATAATATCTCTCTTCAAAAAAATCCCAATCCTTTCAAGTTTAACTCCTAAAGTCGCACGTGAATTTTTCCACTCATATATGCCTGGAGTTGATTGCGCTCGTGAATTTTATGCAAGCCTATTCAAACTGGCATTGAACTTTAGTAGTTTACGTAAAAGCCAGTAGAATCCTATAGACCTTTTCCAAAGAGAAGTTAATCGTTTTATTCTACCGTGATGAAATTCTGTTTTATGAGATACTGAAATTTTTTATTTAGCCGTTTTATTTAACAAAGGTCGTATTTCCAAACACAGAGCAACTGGAAAAAGCAGAACTCCTTCCAGGAGGTCAACCCACAATGTGCCTGCTGGTGATGTTTAGTTGGTGCTTCCAAAAATACTTGCTTGATACTTGATACTTGAACGATCCGTCCTCACTGGTTGTGCGGGGCCCGGCATAATCTACATTTTTTCGGAGATTTGCTGGTTTCCCAAGATCAGCCTTGCCAAAGTCTGCCTCACCTCTTCACCACCATGGGCAGTCGCTACCCTTGTGGATCAGAGCGAGATTTTCCACCATGCGACTAGTTTGATATCAGGACGGTGGTGGATCTTGGTATTGGTTTACTCTTAGCTGGGCTTCCTGATGAAAACGCTTTGAAAAACAAGAAGAAAATTTTTAAGAAGCACGTTTTCTCATAGGATGGTGCAATAAAACCTCTCTTAGAAGTCCATTAAGTTCTCATCTCATCGAGTGCATTAATTAGCGAAAGCATTAACACTCTTACGACTGATACCTATGGGTGTCATAATGAAGTTGTCGGAGTGGTCGGTGTGACCTCTATAGGTGTCATTTTTTTTCTTGTAGTTCATTTTAACATATAGACCTGTCTTCCTATATTTCCTGCAATTAATCAATGGCTTATATAACACAGATAATATGGCGGGTGTTATCCCTGGAAGTGTGTTTTCTCAACATTTTCTCCTCTAATTTCTTACTTTGCAGCAAGAGAGTTTTGCTGTTGAAGGAAGTGTGCGGCCCTAGAGAATATAGCCAGTGAAAAGGTGCTGAAGTGCCTCGAAGAATTGGCAACTCATACAGTATGAAGCATCATTTTTGGTCAGAAATTCGTTGTTCTCTATTTTTCAATCGCTTTGATGATCTTTGAGTACGGTATGGAATGAGAGGGTGCCAAAACTAGAAGGTTGTAAAATTCTTTGCAGAACTAATATAACTTCATTAAATGCTGATAGCAGTATGATTGCATAGTAGACGAGTGCTTTTTCGTACACAAGAGTTGTATATGCATCAAAAACATGGAATGGTGCGCAGAAAAATACGCAGTACAGGTAGGATAAAGGAAGTGCAGAAATCCTTGCAAAAGGCAGAGAAAAGCTGAAGGACGAAAATCACAATGGAAGAGGGTAGGGCTACATAAAAATTGCCAAAGTGGCCGGTATGATACTTATAGGTGTCACAGTGAGCACGGCATCGCGAGAGTGAACGACAACGCGATCGATTCGGCGTTGATCGATCCCCTAAGAATGTGGCATGCATTCGACTTCATTTGTGGCATATTTGGCTTTACAATAACTTGCGTTGGGCTAGTGATGAATCGAGCCTAACGCAATGTCTTTATTCTCCCTGAAGTGTCTTCCCTACTAATTTGTTGACCTGGAAGAGATCGAGGCTCTTGTTTGCTGAGGGAACAAAGGCAAACCAGCCCATGTGTGTGTTGCATTCCACCTCCAACCACTGTTCTACACACTCCTCAAATACAGTAGTCATCCGAAAATTTTCGTCAGTTTTTGAAAAGACAGCTCCGCCCTCCAAAGGTCACTAAGCAATCTTTTATTCGAGAACCACTATTTAATTTGACCGCTGAAATATCGTACCTTAAAGGCCGGAAAAATAGCGGCTTCGAAAGGTACGATTAACTCAAAAAGGTAGAATAAATAATTAGCGAGGGCACCATGATGACAGAAATATCAATCTATGCGGTTGCGTGACCAGCAAAAACCCTCTGTCCTCTTGTAGTCGAAGTTTTCTTTTCTCACCAAAATAGATTTCCGCCACCTTTCTTTCTTTTCATGGTCTCTGTTTTACGATACTGAAATGAAATCCCTGTCATCCAAGTTCGACTCATTTCAAAATTAGACTGAAAGGTGCTTCGGGCACACTTATACGAGATTACTAAGAACTAGGAAAAATTGGACGCCACATCGACTTGACATCGCAAACGAATGCACAAGATATCGAATCCCTATTCTGCATTCGCGAGAAGTGGCCAACTCCAAATGCTTTATCTTTTTCATTCTTTCAGTAGGCGGCGGCTTGGGGCCAGATTGGAGTGAGCTTCGGCGTTAGTTGCAGATATAAAAACTTCTATTCACATTTATAACACATTTTTGCCGAAGATAAAGTTGAAGACAATTTTTATGTTAATATTTTTTTTCACTTTTATCATTAGATGAGTTGACATCGCACGTATCACTCGTTTCCACGTATCAACAATCCACAAAACTCTCCGAACTTTTGCTTTTGACTTCGGATGTTTGCTGAGGATTTATTCGTCTTGTCGTCGCATTCTGGTCCATTCGCTGAAATGAATCGTGTGATAGCAGTCCTGCGGCGTTTCTGACTAGTTTGGTACCAACTTATCGACCCCGGAACGCTGAAAGGTTTGGTTGGCTCGGTGTGGTGTCGAACCGGCGTCTGAGTAGGTCAGGCCGTCCGTGTAATGAACGAGATCATTACCATAGGGGCACCCGCTTTCTTTTCCTGATACAAAAATGTTATATATGGTATTGCAAACTTATATATATCCAGATTGTAATAACCTGCATTTCTAGACCACAGTTTTACATAAGTTCACTTGGTGCTTACTTATTATTAACTCGTGACTCTATCTCGTGACAATTTAGTTAGAAATCCATTGTTTTACTTGTACAGCAGTAAGAAAAAAGGACTAAACTACAGAACCAGCAAGTATTTTTTGGTGCCTTTTATGCTACCTGTTAGTGCCATTATAGACAAGTGCCGAAACATCAAATGTCTTCCGTCATATTTTTTTCAGCTTCCGGCGGTCTGTTATCTTATTCTAAGAAGGTGTTTTATTTTTTTATTCATTCCTCATGCAAACAAGCAGAAGGCATTTCCTATTTTTTTTTACAAATTTTGCTACGCGCGCAACCAGTGAGGCCGGCCCATCCAAGTATCCAAGTATCCTAGCAAGTTCATTACCTATTGAATGAGTAATCTTTCACATCAAGAGGTAACACAGTGGGGATAGCATTTAACTGTTAACATTAGGGTAATGACGAAAAAACTGTAAAAGTCATTGTATGAAGAGGGAAATTGTACCGATTCTGGTAAGAAATCTTGTACAGTGAAAAAAATGTAGAAAAACTAACTAAGGTGAACAAACTATAAGCAATACCTAAGTACTTCTTCCCATGTTGGGTTAATTTCATTTACTCATTCCTAGTCATACTTTCTTTCATTGTTTACACTTGCACTTGTTGATGGGATGGATCGAATTGTGGTTTAGTGCCTTCCGGATGAGACTTTCATGACGTGATTTTTTCAAATTAGTCACTCGGACCGATGGAATGCGATATAATAGGTTAATCTCCCAACCTACCTTTTATCCTTATAGAATGGAAAAGAGAAGCTGAAAATAAGGAACTGAAAGTTATTTCTGTGCTTTAATGCTTAATGAGCACTGGGATTTTAAACTCATTGGATAAGTGCTATGATGATGAAAAAAAGATGTGCACTTAAAGAATGCGAAGACTGTGGAATGAATAGTTATCAGTCTCGCTTTGGAGGATAAAAACTGCTAAGTTTACACATTAGTAGGTCTCGAGAATTTATTGATTAGATTGTGTATGTCCTCAATCATCTCAATGAATCAAATATGCGGCATATCGCCAAGGGATTGATCAATGCTAAACGCTTTTTTTGCGCCTTTACCGTTATGTTTTGGATAACTTTAAGTTTAAAGTAATAATTAATTAGGAGATCAATAAATAGATCCCTCGATAGTTTTGTACGGTTGAAAGCACTATGAGTTCTGATGGTGAGTGAATGCCTGAGTTCACCGATTTCTTGCTCGCTTTCAGTGACCCAGCTAATTCCGTGATTTTCAAGGAACGTCTTGGTGACTTCGTATGCATAATGAAGAAAGTTCGGCAAGATAAAATATTACTCTTTCCAAGCAAATGCCTATAACTTGATTCTCGCTCCAAAATTCCTCTCTGTCTCCCTAACAGACGAAGGTCCATCCGGAAATATAGCGAAGCGTAAACCAGTGCCAGGAACCACTACTTGACAAATGGTTACGACATGGAAAAGTTCTATCACAGCCTTCGAAAGCCCACAAAAAAGAAAACATTACTCAACAGAAAATTACCAGTTAAATGGAAATTATTCAGTGGCCCGTACGATTTTTCTTGACTCGCTTATTCGGACAGGATCATTCAGTTAGTCGACTCATTTCGGACGAATCTTCTAAGCGTCCTTTTCCAATTCGCTGCAAAGCTTTCTTTTCTCAAACTATTGCTGCAAGAAACGAAAAAAAGCAGTCTGTTCCATTCCGGCGTGATTGTAACGGAATTTCCTTCCATTATCTCTTTACGTAGCGTTCAGGATTTCCTGTATCTTGACTAAAAAACTTAGTCAGGAAAAATCCTTCCAGTTGTATTCTTTCTTTGATAAGCTTACACGAAGTTCATAAACATCTTTATTTTCGGCTAACGTTTCGACGTCTTCGTCTTCATCAGAGCCGATGATCCGAGTGAATAGTCCACGCTTGTTCTTGGCGCCGATGTGGCGTCTTCGTTTTCGCGTCGAGTCAGGTCTTCCTCAGCGAGCCATCTCGTCGAATGAGGCATACTCACTCATTGATGCCCTTTTATACAGGATGCTGATGGCAGAAAGTTATGATTATCCAGGGTGATAACAAGTTGTGCGTGCTTGACACGTGAGCCCCCGGAAAGGGCAATCGCGGTCCGACCTGGCCTGGCGTCCAAGCTTTGCAAGTGTGTCAGTATCATTGTGGTTGTTTCTCACATAATATTTTTTTTTAAATTCTCTTCAGATTGTCAATATTGTGTTTCATGCGTAGGAGTAACTATATTTGTAACATTTTAGAACAAACCACTGTATTTCAACTAATGAACGGCTTAAATCGCCTACAGTTGGCTTGTATGTTAATAAGTTATTCATTTATTTATTTCAACCAAAGTCACATATTGTGTAGACCCAAACACTTCTCTCACTCGTTTCGTGGTCTCGCATCCGTCATCAACGAGGAACTTCCAACTAGATCTTGATGAATCTTGACTGTAGATGAAAAATGGTGGAGCTGTTTCTTACAAGAATCTTAGACTAGTTCTACCCAGATCTTCATCAGTGGCAAACGGTTTGCTTTGCGAATCGAAGAAGTTCTTTTCCACACAAGTTTGACAATAACTTGCCGAATCTGTTAGTATAGGAGGCCTAGTTGGCCCGATGTGGTGTCGAACCCTCGACGATATTGTGTATTTTACACCATCTCTAAGCATTCCGTTACTTCAACGATTAATACGGGTATACATTCTTTGAAGGTGCCATGACTTTCAACCGTGACACTTTTCCCAATCCATTCGCCTTTTCCACACCAAAATGTGTGAAACTATCTTGTTTTCAAATCCCATTTTTTTCCACTTCCGTTTCTGTACTGTTGCTCGAATCCCTTGCGTTCAGTAGGAGGAAAAAAAAGGATCGGCAAACGAAATGTGTAGTTATTTTTATTTCTGCCTACTACTTTTTCATGGGAGGGTATTATGTGAAATACAGCCATAAGGGATGCTAAGATATTTGCCATACACAGGCGCATGGCCAGATTCGAACCTGCGATTACCCATTTCCGAGAGCTCACGCGTTACCAAGTGCATCACTGAGGTTTGGGCTTTTCTTTCCTCTCAGCCAGTTTTTTTTATCTCTAATGGTGGCATCATCAATCACCCGTTGAGAAGAATAATCTGGGGAGCAAAAATGCATTGAATCCAGTCAATTTGAGGCAGCAATCGAAATCATAATGTGTAAGTTCCTTTTATTTGTTGCCTATTATTTTGTCATGGCACGGTATTAAGTGAAATACAACCGCATTGATACTGAGAAAGCCAATAAAGTTGGTCACTTTCTACTTGTACTTCTTCAGAAAGAAAAAGTGTCTAGTTGACGTATTGGATTAAATGGCAGGCTATATGGAGGACTGTAAAGCTCAATAGGAAACCAACTGAATCGTTCTGTTGTCCAATAAAGCGTGTGACACAGGAAACTATTAAATTGAATGTTATTGATCCTGTAATGATCCAGGGGAAGTATAAAGTCTCTTCGACTGCGACGGAGCTTGTAAGAAATTCGCCCTTATTTTGAGTCTTAAGAAAGCACTTATCATGAAATAGGATTCCCTATTTGGCACCTCGCTTTCGATAACAGTTAAAAATATCTCCGAATGTTCCAGCTGTATGTAACTCGGATGTGCCGTCAAAATGTGGCACCAGTGGGCTTCAAAGCGAAGCAAAAGAATGACAACCTTGATGACAAGTCATTTCACAAAGCTGCTCAAATGAGTCTGTACTCTGCATGAACAAAAAAAAGCACCACATTTTTTTCCCTGGAATCTTTGTGAAAGAACTCTGACCATCACTTCAGTGAGATGCATTGTATGTCCATCTTATGAGATTCTCAATAACGAAAACCATCAATGTTGAAGCACAAGTGCTGCTTTTACAACGGGGACATTCGCACTAAAGATTTTAAAAGGTTAAGGCGCATAATTCAAAAATTTTTGTGGAAGCAGGTTTCCCGAGTTCCTTCATCCGAGCGATTTAGTAGATAATATAATAGATTTTTATGTTGAATAATCAAACCATGTCAAGCTTTTTTGTCTCACAAACCCACTAACAAGAGAGCAAATGACGATATGGAAACGGGTTTTACTTCAAAGGCTTAGCTTATGTGCTTTACGTTAAGATCTATCAATTCCATTTGATGGAATGATGGCCTGCATTTTCGCACAGAAAAAAATAATCTGCAACGTTTAACACAAACTGGATTTTTCAAAAAAATATGTGTGGAGAGAACATGTGTTCCGTGACAAAAGAAGCTTTCGTGCCGCTCTCAACCTTCAAGAATGTCTGAAATATTAATCCTTGACGCATTTTGAGATACTGAGAAATGAACAAAAAAATAGGTTCACATGCAAGGAGTGAGGTTCCCGGTATAATCGCCTTGCAAAGGATAAACGCGAAAGCCCCCGACATTGATGAACTCACGTGGGATGCTCCGCTCATTTGCCTTCATCGAGCATCGTAGAGGTGATTGAATACATATCCGGCCCCGAATAATGATGGCTTAAGGTGGCCTAGCGATGTATCGAGTCAGAGCTGCTATGCTAGCAGACAAGGCTGGTAGCAGTTTTCCGACCCTGGAGGGATGTAATGTTGGTGAACCCGGGGTGCGGGATCGAACCGAAGATCAAGTCTATATTGCAGAACAGGATACTGTGCTGAACTGCTCCTGATTATCATTTTAGAGGGGAGCTGTTGTGTAATTTTCCACCAGTTTCATATAGTCGTCTTTCCTGGATGTCTTAAATTAAGTCACTGCTCAAATTT
Source organism: Angiostrongylus vasorum (assembly GCA_018806985.1). Taxonomy (NCBI): domain Eukaryota; kingdom Metazoa; phylum Nematoda; class Chromadorea; order Rhabditida; family Metastrongylidae; genus Angiostrongylus; species Angiostrongylus vasorum. The sequence continues at coordinate 310,444 of JADANN010000454.1, read as the reverse complement.
CTGTATAGTTCCAAGATTTTAGTTCTACGAACACAGCAAATCCGACTTGCGTTTTTCAGTTCTTCGTTTCGTTTCCACACTCTGATTGGATTTCCACATTTCCTCTTCATTTACAAATTTTAGTGCACAGTTTTTTTTTGTGGCCATTCTACCAATTGTCGACTGAAAATACCTGACATAGGCAAGTTTTCAAAGTTGTTATTGAATGCTGTAGATCTTGATCGTCACAGATCTAAACGTCTTCGATCATATCCAAAGGTCGTAAAGAACTAGCTTGCCAACTTTCTTTGGTTAACATGTTCTTTGGAAGATATTTTCGGTTTTTAGTATTCAGTTCAAATTAACGTGTCTTAGCAATCCAAGAAGTCTATTACTATAAATAAAAACCACCAAAATCTAAAAAGTACTTGACGAATAGCTTTGGAAAAATAATAGAAACATTGGGTACGAGCTCGCTCCATACGTACCCCCCACCACATCTCTTCGTGGTCGCGAAAACATTCCTATGCATGTCTCCTGTCAACACGTTTCTTTCAATCCACAAGGACTAGTGATTTAACTCCCTGGCTCGGGTATTCGAAAATCCTAGGGAAACTCAACGAATTATGAAGGGGACTAAAAATCCTCAGGCAGTAGGAGAACAAACACGTAAGTCTGATCTGAAGACCTTCATGGAATATGGATAAGAGGAGATGTATCGAATACGAAAATTAGTGGAATGTGTACAGTACGTGATATCGGATCGTGTAAAAATATGAAAGTTAAAAAGAAAAGGGCACTATCACTCAGTTGGTGAGAGGCATGACGAGTTTATTGGCTGAGTAAGGGTTTCACATTCCAACTCTTTAAACCCTTACAATAGTGATTATGCAGCCTGCGACGGTAAGGATGAAACTATTTACAAAGTTATTCCCTATTCTATCGGATCAGCCAAATTGCATTTGTAGACGTTACACTTCTCAGCGCTTCTCGTCACTTTACCTGATGTTGCTTCCAAGTAGTTAAAGAATTTCACCAAGATCGACGATTTGCTAGCGGTTGATTCCATTGGCAGACCACCAAATAGTTGCCATAACAGCCTCTTCTTGCACATGCAGCCTGAGAAGTGTTCTGAAGCTCTTGTCTTTGTCCTACCAGAGGGTTGAACATCTTCAGTTTCCCATGGAATTCATTTTCGCCCCGCAATGCAATTCCATTAAAAAGAAAGAAAGTAAGTAAGTGGATAAGTTTTGCTGTAGAAAAAAAGACGCATAGAGCAAATTCCTTAGCAGTGAATTTTTCCTTTGCACTCAATACACACGGTATCCTCTTGTCGAGCTTTTTTTCTCCAGCTTTCTGGTTTTTACATTGTATTGCGAAAGCGTTGAAATGAGCACGCATGGCTCTTTCCTTAAACTCTTGCACCAAAGAGTGGGGATCAAGGTTCTGTTCTTCCAGCTGTCATTGCCAGTAGTAGTGAGCCGTTGCTGAACCTTATCGTCTTGAAATTTTTCATCCCTATCATAAAGCTTTTCGAAAAGCTCTGTGAAGTATGATTATTAAAAAGCATTTAAATTTCTTGTTTTCACGATCAAACTTTCATTCATACTACGGATCTCCCTCATAGATCCTCTCATGCCGGTTAGGCGCGAGACAACGTTGCTCGTCCTCAGGATGAGGATAGGAGGTTGCCAAGACTGACCTTATGCTTCTGTGAGATGCACTCCATCCATTGATCCAGATGATGGACTCCCTGTCTCTGCTGCACCAATTTGGCACAAACCGACTGTGTTTACGATGACGTATTCATGCATGCCTGCATGCGTGTGTTCTCGTTTGTGCGGTTTGTACCCTATGAATCAGCTCGGCCAAAGGTTAAGCAATTGACATGGAAGTGTATGGGAAGCAGCTAAAAAGTCGCCTCTAACAAATAAGCTCCTCTTCTACTCTGGAATAAACTAGCAAGCTACACGTGAGTATACTCATCTTCCCTTTTTAAGCTTACCAAACCAAACATGGGTATCAGATGCTAAACAGGATGAAATCAGACGGCTCTTCTCCTGAACCCCAGAGAGCCCTCGACACGACAGCTGGAAGAAGGACGAGCACGCAGAGACCGTCAAAATCTCAGGCCCATTCTATGCTGCCTAGATCCCACATGAAGTTGTGACAGGGACAAAGTCGGAGCGTTCTATATGGACTTGGAGAAGTCCTACAAAGAAAACGATACATTCTTTAAGGTCATCATTCATGATTTTGACGCTAAGATTGGACTCAGAAGAACGTCTGAAGAGTGTTACATTGGCACCCACGGATTACAGCGGAACGATTACGGTGAGTGGTTCTCTGAGTTTACCAAGACGATCAACACCACTATGGTAACTCGTAATTCAAGAAGCCCCACTCTCAATGCTGGAAATGGGAGTCTCCCAATGACGCATACAATAACTGAATAGAACACGTCAGAATAAATCGAAGATTCTGCCTAGCCCATGTCGCAGTTTCCTCTAGGATTTTCACAGGATCGGACCACCACTTCCGCGGTGGAGAATTTCATTTCTGTCCAAACTGATGAAAAGCCACCAAGTTCAAAAACAAAGTCCGAAAATCACCATGAACTGGGATTTATCTAAATCTTTAGGCGGATGGGGAAGATGACGTTCTTGGTAACATCGACGAGGAACATGACTCATTCAAAATTCTCACTCTAGCGCTAAGAAAACTGCGAGTTCGAAAGTCACCTTGAGATGTCTATCTCTAGAAAAAACTCGACCTGATATGCCAGCGTGGAATGGCGCGAGCTGCACTCGAAAGCCAAGTCATGTCCGAATTTACAAAACAGTACGGACATCTGATAAGAAAAGATGTCAAAGAGAGAAGAACAGTAGTTATGGTTGAAGGTGCAGAGGCTAGGAAAAACATTCGTGAAGCCCACCGAAGCTTCGCCAACTAGAAAACCGAAATGATTGCACTCCGACGCCCAGAAGGAACAGTTACAGCTTCCAAAAGGCAATGGAAGAAATCATTTCCGATTACAACTCGAGTCTTTTTTAATAACCACCTCTTCCTACTCTCATATGAAATAAAGGAGTATGGATATGTCGTGCCACCGGTTCTCCCTTCCGATATCCGACATGTAATATCGTCGATGAAGAATCGAACAACAACAGGACGGGAAAGGATAAGATCTGAACACCTGAAGAACCCTCATCAACACACTAGCTTCGCTTTTGGCACGTTACCTATCAGAATGTAAGATTCCCATTCAGCAGGAGACCAGCAAGACCGTGCTATTCTTTAAGAAAGGTGAGCTCTACGATGTTGGCAACTATAGTCTAACCTGATTGCTGTGTATTGTCTACAAACTTTTCATGCGAGTCCACCTAAACAGGTTTGACGGAACAGTGGACGAAGGAGAGCCATGTGAGCAAGCAGGGTTTCGAGAAGGATTCAGTACGAAGTACCACATTGATACTGTAACAAGACTCACTGGAATATCACTAGAGTGGAAAAGAACGCTCTGTCTTACTTTCATGGATATAAGGAAAGCTTTAGAATCAGTTGGGATAGAAGCAGTTATGGAATCCCTGGACGACAAGGGTGTCTCTGCACAGTATATAAAGATTCTTGGTGGGCTAAAGAAAGGTTTCATAAACAGAATATCATCATTCCACAGCGATATTAACATTGACGTCAAAAGAGAGGTTAGGCAAGGCGTTACTATCGCTTAAAATTATTCAATGCCACGTTCAGAAACGTCATGCAGATATTGAAATGAGACAATATTGGAATGAAAATCGATGGTCGGCAATTATATCAATGTCGCCTTGACACTGATACCCTTCTTGTAGCAGCAAGCATTAGCCAAGCGAGACGAGGACTAGCCAAGCGTTTCTCTCATAAACGATGGCACTATATTTCCCATACCGCCTTTCTTTAATCTTTTAACCTTTCTTTAAATCTCGGCTTCGGTAATCACGATTTAGTTCTAGTAATAGGTTTTACACAGGGTTGTTACAGAGATTTTTACTGTTTTTAACGTTTTGTGTCACCGCCTTCTCTAGAGTTTCGATGAATCAAGTTGATTTCTAATAGCTACTCTTTCTTGCAATGTATTCATTCATAGTTGCACCAAGTCGAATCCTACTAAGGTAAGCACCAATTATGTTGTCTCACTCAGCAGAGCACTTCTTGAAAGAAAAGTTGTTGATCTACTGTTATCCAATGTCATGCATTTTCACGATGGTGAGGCCATATCACTCGTACTATGCTTCACCCCACTCGACGCAAGTCGGTGCCTTTGGGCAGTCTATAATTAGGCGCATGTTGGAAAATAATCCTGGCTCACTAGTACAACGATTTCCTGAGAAGAACTGAAACATTAGCTCGTTATCCTTAAGATATCCGAGCGCTACTGATAGTTATTTCCATCGGAAAGTGGATCTTCTAAGTCTTCACAAAAAAAATCAATACGTTGAAAATGTTGGCAAAGCTGTTAGACTGTACAAAAAATGCTGTTATTTTTTTCGTTTATGGATTAGCGCTTTATTGTTGGAGCAAAAATTCCACGAAATTTGTGAATAAAATATTTTTGAAGCGTACTTTGTACTATCTCATTTTGATGCTAACAGAACGCTTGGAATAACAATGGCAGCAAGTTAACAATTCCGAGGAAGTTTTGCATAAATAAGAGCATTGTCGTAAAGACGAGAAAATTGGATGCTGTTAAGGATCATTCCGCAAGTAGATGATAAAAAAGTTTTATGAGCGGGTGTCACCGCTATCACCCGTCGGTGTCGCGTGCAAGAGTAGCCCTGTGGGTTTTGTCGCTTTAGAGACTCGTTGATAATCATATCTTTCTTCTAGACTTTTCGTGAGGAACAATGACAACCATCCTGGAGCAGGTTTGACATGCCGAGGAATCCACTCATTAGGGTTCGGTTGCCGTTAATACGCATTACGTGTCTGCCCCACCTCATCTTCGATAATTTGGCGTATAGAACGGCATCTTTGATTCTTGACCATTGACGCAGGTCAGGGCTTCGAATCCCTTCCCTCATTTTTGTGACGCGGGATACTCCTAGCATCGTCCTTCCAACTACGCGTTCAAAAAACGCTCAGTGGTCTTTCATCCTGCTTACGCAGCGACCGGGTTTCTCACGCAAACGTGTTAAGCCAGGAAGAATCGTGGTATCGATAAGGTGGGCACGGAGTCGGATGTTCTTTGTTTTCTTCACTACATCCTTATGCTCTTAAAAAGCGCCTCAAGCCACGCGTTCCATTCTGCTCAACTCAGGGCTAAGTCTTTCATCATGTTGACTCCCGCCCGAGATAGACGTAGCTGGAGCACTTCGAGATATTATAACCGTTGAGCGTTGAATAATGAGAACATCAAACTGCTCCTAATGAAAGATGTCTTTGTGGAATTTAATCGCGGAGCATTCTTTGCACAAGTGATCTGAGAGTCAGTTAGAACTTGTCTCGCTTGGCTAATGCTTGCTAGTCAGGTTCGGCTGTGAGTTCGCTTGCAACATGAAGTTGATTTGTCCTGAAATTCCAAATTTTCCATACTAGAGCGACATCACTTTTCACTAAAGGCCATTGCCGAACAAGGTGGCTTAATGGGAAGCTTGATGCATTGCACCTAAGATTCTAAACAGGCGACGATTCCTGTGACGACAGAGAATCTTACGAGCTGTGGACACGCATGAGGATGAGATATCTACGCTTGAAGATATTTATATCAACCAACCGAACCTTTCAAAAAAGTAAAGGAACACAATGCCAATACTATATTGGGCCAAACCCACTTGAAAAAACGCATTATCTTAGACCGCTTTTTTCATATCTACCAAAAATAACGGGATTTGCGACAATTCATGCTTGTCGCGAAGCCATCAAAACAAGAAAATTTTTCGGGATAAACATAAAATGCGAATACAAATATCCTTCTTTTGAAACCAGTGAAGAGAAAAAAATTTTTTGCAAAATTAATTTCTTCCTCATTACCAACCAACGATAAAACTCTTTAACTCCTCAGAAACTTAAGTTCATTGGCGTGGACTTTTTATTCGACCGACATCTAGTGTCTAAGTTAAAGCAAATATTAATTTTTGTAGCGATACCACTATCTGAAAGCAAATCAATTAGAACCGGTAGAACTACGAGTCATAAGCTATATATAGACCATATAAGAAGAGCTGCCGAATTTTTTTCATGTTTTATTACATAGCCCGACGTCAAGCATATCTTGCTGTGCTGATCCCGACACTTTTTATTCCATTTGTTTTCTAGCTTTCGCCATCTACGAAAGTTTTCGAATTTTTTTGCCTGTGGATTCGGCTGCTGGTTGAGGATTTTAGTTTCATCGTGAATGTTGATGGATGTTGGTCGAGTCGATTCTCTCTGGAATCCTGGGATAGCCGTGTTGGAGCGTCCCCAGATAGATTAGAGAAGGGAGCTTATTCATGACTAGTTCGGTACCAATTTCTGGACACCGGAGGAGTAAGAGTTGTGTTTGGTCTTGAAAGGAACCGAGCGCGTGCCTGGTTAGTTTAGCCTGCCAGCGTAGTGAACGGGATCACTAGCTCTGTGGTGCCTGCCCCATGTTATTGGCTTACCAGTCAGCAAGCTTTTTTTCCCACTAGAAAAAAAGTGAGGTGAGTGTTCTAAAAACTTCCCGTTTTACATCTATGATTATCTGGGTGTCTGAAAAATTTTAAAATTCTGTACTCTAGTGGGGTCTTGGGTTGTATTCATTGGAAAGAAACTTTCTGCGCCGCGCCCCACACCGTCTCCTTCGTAGCATTCACGTTTGAACTGTACTGCGGCTCCATCGGGGGGTGTTGCACTATTTGACGGTGATACAATCATTGTTCATCTGCTCACTTCCATGCTTCAAGGTGTCTCACGATACAGCCGTTATTGTTGTTCCCTTGGGGACGAGCACACCATAAGTCGTGTCTCTACACCAAGACGCTTCATGTTGGTCGTCTTAATCAGCCACTCGATGAGTCGTCCGGAGGGTTTGATGATCTTGATCTGGTAGGTGTGCTTATCGTCGTAAGGCGTGTTGAAGACAGCCCTCATGTTTGGCTGAGTATTGATGTCTCCAGGAGGAATTGATGCCATTGCCTTTCTCCTGCCTGAGAAAGGCAGTGCAATGTTCAGACAGAAAGAAGAAAATGGCCTGCATATGTAAGTTTTACAATAACAGTATGTTCATACAACATTGAAGTGGTGGGCGGTCTTTTTTTACTTTGTGACTACATGGTAATGTACGGTGATGGATTCATTTGGAACCTTTAGTAAAATCATCTGAAAAAAGTTATGCTGTGATTGCAGTAGAAGTGGTTTTGCTGGACGAAGTGATCCACTACCTCTTTATATCGACAAATTGTTAGATGCCGGTCGTGAAGTTTATGACAAGCATTCACTACCAACTCAAGACGGCAAGAAATACGCAATGAAAGAGCAAAAGCGTTTTGCATTGATCGAAATAACTCAGGAAGTGCCATGTACTGGACTCCATTCGTAGCATCGTAAAGGTGATTCAAAGCTGGACAATGAAATTACATGTGGTGTTTTAGCGATGCAACCGAGAAGTCTTCTTGCACTTTTAGACAAGTCTTTCACCACTTTTCTAATCACAAAGAATGAGGACTTGGTTAGACCGGTCACAGGGTCGCGCCTACGACAGCCATGTGTATTACACTGTACCTCTAACCACCGTACTACCGCTACTACACGCGCCATAAGGTACCAAGAGTACTCAATTGCCAACTTAACTGACAGCATACTATGTGCTATTGTAGAATATCTGTGCCTTCGGTTTAATAGATCTGGGAACGGTCATGGAAAGCGGATGATTACTATATCTCAACTTATTTCACAAAGGATCCCTTCTGAGGTTTGCAATGACTTGCCGACCAGAATATTGTTATTCTGTAATGCACGGAAATTATCAATAGTTTAAAAGATGGGTCAAATAAGGCGATATCTACTCGCTCCTTCGATTATACAATAGTGTAGTGGTAAAGCAGAAATTGAATAGAATGGGGAGTGGAAGGAGAAAGCAGCCTACTGTGCCAGTTTTGCTTTGCTCGTGTTTAGTTTCATGGCATCCGAAATTTGGCAAGTGGAATGGTGTTAGTCAATTTCAACATCTTATGTGAAAATATTGTATTTGGCCAACTTCAGGAATGATTTTTTAGAAAAAACGATTTTTTTTGCTGATCGTCCTATTGACGGTCACCGTGACAAATACTTCCCAATGTTTCGACTATGTCTATCTTGCTGGAGAATTCATCATGAATGTTCACCTTTATTCCGAATCGAATGAACGAGTATGACTATGAAAGCCTTGGAGATGTGTGCAAGAGAGCAGAAATCAATCACAATTTTATTGCCACTTTCTAGAGGTTCAAAACGATTACCGCTCTGACTTTCATGTCGAAAACATGGTCGTTGTCTAACAGGGTGAAAACAAGCTCACTGATCTCGAATACTAGAAGAGAGTTTGACTTGAGCTAGGGATGGCTGAAGTTTAGTGGTATCCGTTTGAGTCACTGCACCTTCGGTAGCAACGCTAAAGATGTGAGTGATATTAAGGATTTGACGTTTTCTTTCCTCATTATTGGGCCAAAAGGCACCTAGATGGATTTTCCTGGAATCCTGAGATAGTCATGTTAGAGCACCTCCATGTCTTCATTATCTTTGTTGACATTTGTCTATTTTTTCATTTTGTTTTATATGAACCGTCTTCACGTCTACTGTGCGGATCCCATCACTTCTCACATTGGATTCGATTCTTCGCATCCATAATACACTTAGATTTTGCAACTTTTACGTGTGGCTTCGGTTGCTGCTTGAGGATTTTCATTTCATTTCCACTGTCGTAGAATGCTGGTCGAGTCGGTTACACCTGGAATTCTGAGGTTAACATTGCTAGAGCGTTCTCACTTAGATTATGTACCAATTTCCCTACCCCGGAGGGATGAGAGGCTTGGTAAGCCTGGAGCGGGATCGAACCAAAGTCAACGTGATCGGCATCACTAGCACTGTGCTATCCGTTCTTTGTTGTTTGCATTTGTTGACTTAATATGGAAAGCTAGCTTGGAAATAGGGACTCATCTTGACTTCTGTGATTAGTTCCTGATCTATTAAGAACAATGTGAGAAGTCGAATAGAATTGAACAATTAGAGAAAGAACTTCTTGAAGAGATGCGCAAATACACATCCATATCTTTGTCAGTTATTTCGATCACAACAGAGATTTCATGATTTATTTCGTTTAAGATCAATTTGAACAAACCGACAAAAGCGAAATTGGCGATGTTCATCGAGGGAATGTCTTCGTTCAGAACACAGACTATGGTGGTTCTCTCAGCGAAAATTTGCCATTTTGAGTCTTCACTAAAAGGAATTAAAAAGGAAGAATTCACTCTTCAAATGCAAGCAATAGCATTAGACATAATCTTCTACTCTTCATCTACTATTAGTGAGCGTCTGAGTGTTGAGACTTTGAAAGACTCAAAATTCCAAAGTCTAAAAGAAGACGCAAAAACGGAAAGCCGTGAATGACTTATTTCCTTAATATGGCTCTCCAGACTTGATCAATGAAATAAAATAGATATTTGTTCATTATCGCCTTTCACTACAATTCTTAACAAGAAAAAACGTCTTTCATAGAATCAATAAGCGAAAAAATACATACAGAAATGAATTATGGAGAGAGAACTGCAACAAAAGGGACGCTGTTTCCCATTGAGGTGTGGGCAGAATGATCGGTCCGGGCCATACGTGACTCATAGCAAGTTCAGGCGAAAAAATCATCTGCCGTATCAAGGAACTCCAAGAAAAAAAATTTAGATTTAGGAAGGGCTGAAAACGACCTCTTGAGTTTTTACCGACTTTCCCGTTCTACAATTTCTTGTTAGATTTTCTTCCTTTGCAAGGCTTAATCATCGTCATAATTTATCACCCATAATAAATGCGTCGTTCCCCCTGTTCAGCAAATCGCGAGCTTGTTATACAGCATATATTTACTTCCATGCAAAGACATACAACACAACAGTAGCTGACGTTTCAACCGTATCGCCTTCTTCAGGGCTGCTTCTTAAGTGTCTTCGTCTTTTGTGTCTTTAAAAGTGTCTTCAGAAAAAAACGGCTCCGAAGAAGGCGACACTGCCGAAACGTCAGCTACTGTTGTATTGTCTGTGTCTTTGCATGGAAGTAAATAAACTTCAACGTGAACGACTTGGAAGCATTTTTTTCATCTTCCCATTAGAAAAGAGAACCTTAGTTTTTCAGAGAACTACGGCGGCTCGACCTTAAAATATTAAAAAAAAACGTTCCGAAGCCTCAAGCAATATGGACAGCGCCAACGTAAATCCCTTGTAACACTATAGTACTGGTGAGAATGGCAAAAAACTGTGAAGACTTGGCTTAATATCATATACTTTCTAATAGTTCCCAGGATCGACTTTCTATTAACCTCGACATAGAAATATGAATGCGTCGTTTTCTTCTTCAGCAATGGCGAGGTTGTTAAACAGCATACATTTACTTCCATAGAAAAACACACAATACAGTACAACAATAGCTGACGTTTCGGCAGTGTCGCCTTCTTCGGAGCCGTTTTTTTTCTGAAGACACTTTTAAAGACACAAAAAGACGATGACACGTAAAAAAACGGTCCTGAAGGAGGCGATAAGGCCGAAACGTCACCTACTGTTGTATAGTAAGTGTTTTTTGTATGAAACCAAATGGATGCTGTATAACAAGCTCGCGATTTGCTTAACAAGGAAACGACGCATTTATAATTCAATGCCGAGGTTAATAGAAAGTCGATCCCGGGAACTATCATCATCATGTTGTAAACTGGTTTTCGTTCGAATCGATGTCATTTGAATATTGAAGCAGCATGATGGTTTCTGTAGGAATTGTTCTCAAAGAACGTTTTATCTAGATTTTCAGAAAAAAAAGGCTTAACAGTTGTAGGATTTTCAACTAGGCGTCTACTTCCAGCAATTTTGGAGGATCCAAGATTGGCGCACAACGAATCGAGGTACTGAATAGCTTTATAAATTTCTAACCAAACAATTTATGACTGACAAATCTCAGTGCCAAGCATTATTTGTAATAAATGACAGTTGTGTTTATAACAAGTAGTAGGTGGATCAGGGGTCAACACTGAAAATTTGTATGAATCTATATATTTACAGTTGTGTGGGTCTTACGGTTTACTATTGAAATTGAGTGGAACAGAAATTTTTTGGTTTAAAGCGTTCCTGTTTCGAAAAATGTAATGAAAAATGAAAAAAAATTGGTTTGTATGAATTGTAAATCAGAACTACCTTAGATAAATATTCTGCGTTGTTGTGAAATTTCCAATTGTACACTAGCCGACCTTCGTGCCACATTTCGCAGCATATTTATCCTAGGCGAATCCTGATTAGGGATAAAAATGTACTGCCGAAAATGTGGCATCCAGACGTATATTTTGCGAATACGAGAATAGCCGAATTTCATGAGGTATAGACTATTACATTACTTATGTCCTCACTTTTTTTTGTCTAGTTGGTTATCGCAAAAATTGAAAGGGAACAACTGCAAACGACCAATTATTCCAGTTCCTGAGACGATTACGAAGGTAGATGAAGTACAGTTAGCTGCTTCCTAGAGTAGCAGTAGCTTGACGTTCTTCATGTCACCCTTTTCACTTTTCGTCCCTTTGATGGTCGAATGGCTCGAGCAAGTGCCAGCAAATTCTCTATTTCTCCCTGTCGCGCGCAAAAAAGAACCAGTGGGTTCTGTTCGCTCTATGGAATCGAAGAAGAACATATCTTCCTCCTAGGGTCTTCGTTAAGAAAAACCATCCGATCCTGGTCGCCTTGCTGTGCATTTATCAACCTGAGGAATTCAAACGCTAACGGATCTGGTCCATCGCTTGTCGTGCATATGCATTACGCTTCCAGCCCACCTTGTCTTCAAAAATTTAGCGTGTAGAACTGCGTCATTGATTCTCGATCGTTCACATAAGCTTGAGCTTCGAAATCCGTTCGGCACTTGCGTGATATTGAATACTGCTAGTATCGGCATTTCGATTGCATGTTTCATAAAGCTAAGCGATCTTTCATTGTGCTTACACAACGACTAGGTTTCTGACGCATACGTTGGAGCAGGGAGAGTCATGGAGTCGAAAAGATGAGCATGGCATCTGTATTCAATGTTCTGCTCTCTTCACCACACCCTCGATGATCTGCAAAGTTCCCTAAGCCGCTCTCTTCTTCCTGCTCAGCTGTGGACCAGAGTCATTCACCGTGATGGTTTCCCGACTAGATAGACGTAGCTGGAGCTTTTGGAGGTATTCCTTCTGTTGGATGTGAATGAGCATACGAAATCACTCAAATCCGTTTCTGATGAACATTGTTTTTGTTTTTTTGTTTTTGACCAATGTTTCCACAAGCCTTATCAAATCAGCGAGCATTCGCTCCGCTTGGCTGTTTGTTGTTGTAAGAACGGTGTCATCAGCAAAGTGAAGATGGTGTAATTCCCGACCACCGATTTCCATTCTCGTGTCTGTTCTAATGTTTGTATGACGTTCGCGAGGGTCGCAGCAAATATTTTTGTCGAGATGAAATCGCCTTGCCTTACCCGTCCTTTGATATCGATGATAATATGATTATAGAATGGTGATGCTTTGATATTGTAAAAACTGACTTTCAATAAGCCTCAGTAATTTTGATCAGTAATTCTCGGTATGATTGAGCTAACACGAGGTTTGTAAAAAACAAAAAACCTTTACTCGGTTAACGTCTCACCACCTTCGCTTTCCTCAGAGCGGCGCTGATCGGAGCCGACGGTCCAAAACTGGTCGTTGTCGCGATATTGTTGTTCGCCCTCGCCTTGAGTCGAATCCAGTGGCAGTGCACTGCTAGAATGGTTCATTTCATTCAAGGTCCCTTTTTTATATAGGACAGGTCTTTATCAGCTCCAGCCTCTAATGTGGTCTTCTTTGGGCGGGCAATGTCCTCTGCAGCTATCGGTATTATATTAGCTAGCACATGGCGAAGCAATATTTTATTCTGTGCTTTGATTCTGATATTAATTCACTACGTGCCAGCAAATGAAGTACCGATTGCTACAAGACTCATTGCCAGCCGAAAACAGATTATATTGGAAGCGGTAATCGATCAGAAACCGTCCTGTATAAAAGGGGCACCGCTTAGTGAAGTCAACAATTCAAGCGATGGTCCATCCACTGGATTCGACTCAATGCGACAATGAAGAACCACATCACCATAACGACCAGCTGCGAACCATCGACTTGGGTCAACGCAGCTCAGAAGAAGGCAAAGGCTTCAAAACATGAGGAAGTTTTTGTACCAACCTTGTGTCAGCTCAATCGTATTAAAAGTTACTCGCGATATTTTGGTTGCGAAATTTTTACATAGTTTACGAGGAACCTGTGTACTTAGTAATGACCTTCTGGCTGTCCAGGACTTCCATGACCGCTTTTGTCTTAACTGAGTCAAAAGTTTTCCTTAAATCGATTAACATGAAATAGAGCGGTCTTTTGTACTCTCGCGATATTTCAGTGAGTTTTGTTATCGTGTGGATGTGGTCCATCGTACTAAATCCTTTTCGAAACCCCTGCTTGCTCACATGGCTGTCCTTCGTCCAGGGTTCTGTCAACCCTGTTTAGGGATGACTCGAGTGAAGAGTTTGTAGGCGACAGACATCAAGCAGATTGGGCGGTAGTTGCCGATATCGTTTAGGTCACCCTTCTTGAACAATAGCATGGTCATGCAGCTCTTCTACTGAATGGGAGTCTTGCATTCTGACAAGTAACGTGTAAAGAGTCGAGCAAATGTGTTCATGAGGACTGGTAAAAAGTTTTGGGATGTTCAAATCTTATCCTCTCAAGAGCAGGTGTTGTTCGATTCTTCACAGAACGAATCGCATCTGGTTTCGGAACAGAGGATCGGTTGGACAATGTGTTCATGCTCCCTTATTTCAAATGAGGGCAAGCGGACGTGATTATCGAGGATATCCGAATAGTAATCTGAATGATTTTTCTCCATTACATTTCTGGAAGCTGTAACTGCTCCGTGTGGACGTCGGAGTGCAGTCATCTTGGTTTTTTAGTTGGTGGAGTTGGTGAGTTTTGTGGACACCTTTCGCACATTCTGCAGCTTCAAGAAAAACTGCTGCTATCCTCTTTTTAAAAATCTTTTATTGCTTGTCTGCATTGTTTTGCCAGTTCGGACGTGAGTTTGTGGTTGGCTGTAGCTCGTGTAATTCCGCACAGGCGTATCTGCTCAAGTGTTTTTGGAGACCGCCGTCTCTTGGTAACTTTCGAACTCTCAGCTTTCATAGCGCCAATGTGAAGATGTTGAATAAGCCGATCGTGTTCCTCGTCGATCCATCGAATAAATCCCAGTTTATTGTGGTTTTAGGACCTTCTTTGGATTTAGCAGCTTTTTCTCTTGTCGGTGAGAAAAGAAATTTTTGCATGGACTGATCACTTGTAGAATTTTGATACAGGAATGACTTCGGTTAAGCAATGCGTTCGATTTTCTATTATGTGGTCTATCTTGTACTCTCATGGGAAGACTCCAGATCCAGTTGTTAGTGGTGGTTCTGGAATTGATGATAAAAGCTTTTGATCCGTAATTAAATCCCTATTCGCCATCTGGAGAACGGGATACCTTTGCTCGTGAGAAGCGGCGTGAGATTCCTCTTTGATGGAGCATCGCTGGATAATAATCGTTTATGGATTTCATTCTTTCATTAAGCGTTGGTTTTACGAGTAAATCTATTTTTTTCTTTGCAGAACATTGTCCTTTATTTTCTATAGATACGCATACCTGCATGTCATACTTTTTTGAACGCTTTAATTAAGATGCTACGTTGTTTCTGTAGGTTACACAACCGAATTTTCTGCTATGGATTGAACCAAATGGTTCAATTCTCTACGACGCGAGGATTTCTATGGTTGTCGTATGCACACTGAATCTGGAGAAATGGCCACTTGATTGTCAGCAGTGTCATCTACGAATTTTAAGCTGTAAGTTAACTGGGTTTTCTGGAGCAGTAATCGTTCATTACTTAAACGGCGACCGATCTGATTAGAATCGAGTTTTTAGGTGGTTTCTTTGTTTCATGTAAATCATAAAGCGTTCGGCATTGAAACGTCACTAATGAATGCGACACGCAGTGCGTAGCAGCGTAAGGAGGCTCAATACATATGTACGCTACAGAATCACTTGATGAGGCTTACCGATGTCTGTTTCAAAAACCGACTTTCCTTCAACCTCGCAGCGAATGATCAACATGTATTCTCTCATTGATAAACTAACACGAGGCTGACAAATAGCCCTATTCAGCTAGCGTTTCGAGCGCTCGCCTCCTTCAGAGCCGATGATCCTAGTCTATGGTCCACAGCCGTTCGTCCTCGTGATGTGCTGTTTTCGTCGTCGTATCGAGTGGAATTCTCTGTAATCTCCTTAAAATACTGCCTACACTCTGTATAGCTAATAAGGACACCGCCTGCTGAAGGATATATTGTCTGGAGAAAACAAATGGTTACCAACGGACAATCACTATCAACGATAACCGTCCTATGTAAAAAGAGAGCTGTGGAGTGGAGTTGCTTCGTTCGAACGGTGCACCATTGAAAAAGATTAGGCTGGATACAGTGACGAAGACATTACTTTACGCAGAGCGATGATGGCAAGCTGAAAAAGGGGCTGTTTACCATGTGATTATGATCTTAGCTTACATACAATGTGGGTAAGATCTTAGCCTAGAATTTAAATCTTTCGGTGTTCCCTGAGGGATGCTCGACTCCAGTGAGCATCGCAGAGTGCACATTGGAACTATATAGTGATTTTTGTGACCTACGAGTCCATTAAGTGACAGCTGTCATGCTAGTGTGGTAGAAAATTGCAGATCCAGTGGGGTGGAGAGCTTAGTGACCGTGGGATGCGAAACGAAACCAACGACGATCCTCTGTGTATTTCGAGGAAACTCTAACCACTGCATTACACGTGCTCTGTTTCTTCTAAGTAAAATAGTTTCAGACCACATGGAAACATCGGCTACTACCACTCTGACTTCTCTTCTTTCTTCTTTTAAAATTTATGGCGATGTCTATTTTATTTATGGGTCGTTCAGAAACTTTAAGGACTTCAATTTTCCTTGTCCATTAATGTATTTCTTGTGATAACAACCTATAACAACCTACTTAATAATGGTGTGTTATTGGCAGGTATACCGGCTTTTTATGGGGCGCGTGTAGTGCAGTGGCTAGATGTGCCATACAGTACAAATGGAGTCGAACCAGGGCACCAAGCCCGGCAAGCGTTCCATTACTTCAGGCTCGGGAAATTGGTCCCATCCTTGTTAGCGAGGATAGCAGCGCCAACCCCACGTATCGGCAGACCACGGCGAGTCATTGTACAGCCCTAGATATCCATTCAGTCACCTCTAACGATACTTGATGTAGTTGAATGCATGGCGCATCCTTCAGGGGTACTGGCGAACACCGAATTTCTTATCCTTCATCCCTTATTTTGGTGCTGAATCGATAATAAATAATACTAGGAATATGTTGAAATTGTAGATTCTTATGCCACGGATCAACTACTAATCGAATGGATGAAGGAGACTCCAATCACTCGTAATCCAAATATCGCCATGTCTGATATGCATATTGTGGATTTATTCCCTGGCTCTTGCGATGGAAACTGCTCTACAGGTTGTGGTCTTTGTTACGTTAACTTGGTCGTTTTTAAAAATAGCCATTTGGCTTAAAATATTCACGATTTTAAAGCAGCTTTTAATCTCCCGTCTTTTATTACATGTTGTGTATCCAAATTTACTCACCAGCTCAATTCACATGATGCTTTACATTTTGCTGCAGTGCTCTTCATTTTCGTTGATCTTGGTGGGAAAGTATTATTCACTTTATTTCAGAAAGGTTAACAATATAAGTCAACTTAACAAACACGAATATAAAAAAATAGATGAATACAAATGATATATGAAGTGGAACAAGAGTGCTAAAATTAACACATAAATATAATAGAATTTTGAACTTTAATGTAAGTCTGACGCACTCTAGTCCTCTATCGTACGTTATGATTCGTCTATATATGATACTATCATTTTCTTCAAATCACATATTGTTTGCTGCCTTGCAGGACAGTGTTTCAGAAGAAGATATCCACTGGTAACTCTCAGGCTCAGTAACAACATTGGTTTAAGTTTAGCTGTTCGACCAGTTGGAAGCATCGTACTCTGTTCCGACTTATGTGACTTTGTTGGGGACTGACTCGTTTCCGTATATTGCTGTTCAACACCCAACAACACCGTCTTCCAGCCATGATGGAGCGGTAGACGGTTGCGGGAACGCAGTATTCAGCCTTCACCGACTCGATTTGTTCAGATGTTCGTGTTTTAGGCATTACATGGTGTGGTAATAGTAATCAATAGCTAGCCATGAGGGGTTTAATGGAGCTTTATATGATTATGATACACATTCTGACATATGGCAACGCAGCGATGAGGCCGGAAAATAATAAATCCACGCATGCATTCTTGTTTGGTTCCGCCACAGACCGACCAAGTTTGCCATCCTTCTGGGGTCAGGAAGTTGCTACCAGAAATTTCTTGGAAAGCTCAATGCTATTGACAAGGCTGGCAACATTATGTAGTTAAGACCTGCGAACGCTCTGTAGGAGCTATTCCAGGACTCCAAAGCTGGACCGAGATCCCACCAAACGACATTCATAAAGAAGATAGAATCCTCAAATGGCAGTCAACATGAGCGAACTTGAACACTTTTTCTAAAGATGGATGCAAGATAACGAGGCAAACGAAAACGAGGGCCGGAATCCGCACAGTATTTACAATATTGGTTAATAAAAAATGGTCATATAAAGAACCCATACACAGACAGGATTCTGTTTTATCGCAAATCTTGGAATGACATTTTTCCCTTCATTCATTTCATTATTTGGCAATCAGACCAAACACGAGAAGTAACTACATGGTGTTTTTATGGCACACCGTAGAAACCATACTGATGCTATATGTATTATTGCAGCGATAAAAAGAAAAAATGAAATATGATTGGTTGATTGTGGTGGTTAAAAAACTGGACTTTATGGAAAATAGAATGGAAATCAATATAGGAAAGGGGAATTCACGACAGAAATGTTAATATGTGATAACTGAGTGTATCCTACAAAGTGATTTAAAAATAATTCTGTATTTAAAAGTTCTCATATTCTATTTTTTAACAGTCATTTTTAAATGAAATCGATAGCGGCCGAACTCACGTTCGAAATGTCCGAAGGGTCTTGGACAGTGGATGCAAAGGAACGAGTCGAATGCAAAGAGTGCTGGGAGATACACAGATTTAATTTCTATGTGGGCACAAGTTTTCGCCACTTAAACCGCTCGGGAACCGCATCAACTACCAGAAATTCTTGTGGGTTGAAAGGCATAAATTCTCGTTTTCGTCGTTTTCGCACTAAGTCGTTGGTTTGGTAGAGTAGACCTGCTCCATTAACCGATCCGAAAGTAGTCGCGTGGTACAAAGTCAGGGCTTCTGGGTGACGAATCATACAATTCACGACGATTTATTCATCTCCCACAGAGTTAGGTATTGGGCCATCGAGCACCGACAACAAGAAAATGTGAAGGAGAGTCATCTCACGTAAAATCGAGTGTCCATTATTCTTTCAAGCACCGATAACTGGTCAAACTTCATCTTGCAATATGGTAAGTTACCCTTGTGTATACTTCTGACAACAGGAATTAGAAGAGCGACGGCTTCTTCAAATTATCGATATTGCAGGTCTTCTTCAAATAATCCTCTACGGTCTTTGCACTTAAATAACGGTCTCCAAAGTTTGCAACTACACGGGCTGGGCCCGCCCATGCAGGATAAGATCTCCAGCCGTGTTTGACGGCTTCCAAATTTCAAACGAAATAATCAACCCGAATGAATAAAAGGAAATTGGTTCAATTTCCCGACCTTAAGGAACATTCGCAAAATATTTAAGGAAGACACTACCACGCGTAAATAAATTTGAAGTAATTCCTAAGACTGACTTCCTTTTTAACCACGGCATCGATTGGTAATTCGCTGTTTTTCTTCGATGAGCAAACATGAGGTTGATATTATAGAATTTATTAGCATACAATAGCAGACGTTTCTACGGTTTAGCCTCCTTCAGAGCATGGAAAGGTCAGATTAACACGCGATCTACCCAACCAAAAACTTTCATAACCCTAGCAGATAAGACTTAACATATAAATTTGCATTCATGCAATAAACAACCTCGTCTAACCACCCACGAGGGCGGCCGCACAGAGTGATTCTGGGCGAGGACTGTGAGTGAGTCAGGTCAGAGAATCGGCGTGAGGTATGGTGCTAGGTCACGCGTGATCACAAGATGCCCCTCCTTGCGGTTCATTTCTGGATTTTTTGGAAATAATTCAAAAGGCTTTAGTGGTTTAATAAGCGTTCAATACTTCACCTATAATAGTTCAACGTTAGACAGACTATTTGCTAACAGAATGATATCGATTTGTGAGGTTTAAAGTAAAATGCTTGTATATCGTGATTATTGCAGAGAAGGGAGAAAAGGAGAGAGAGAAGGAGAGATCTAAACATTAAGGTGAAAACTACTTCAGAAACATGGAGTTGTGTGACAGCAGAGTTCTACGTGAAACGAGAACTTACACATCACGTTATGCAATCTTACGTCCAAACTACTTTGATTGTCGTCATTTCATGGTAAATGAATGAAAACCACGCTAACAAGTTACTATTGATTGATCCGAGCGATTGGATACTCAACAGAATGAGAATTTCAGTAGTTTCGAATTTGGGTACTGTATCGTAAGTTTTCGGCAACATAATGACATTAGCAGTGAAAATCATCTGAATGTTCAATTTAACGAAGTAATTTCACATTTTACGGTGTCTTCTGTGTAACGTTGAAACTCTATAAGTCTCAGAATGATCGATCGTTTGCCACTAATGTGCCAGTTCGTTCTCGTTGCGGGTCAAAATTGTCGAGTGACCCATCCACTCACTAAGGAAAGACGAACAACATGGCGTTTTTTTGTTTGACACTCCTTATTTCCAGTATTCTTAACCTAACGGTATTCGCGCGATCGTCTAGCTCTGTCATTGGAACCTTAGAATATCTGCGAAGTGGATTTAGGTTTATCTGCCTTCTACTTTTTTTTCTTGCTTCATAACAGAACAAATTCTAAATCTCTTATTTGAAGGGAAAATAACGATAGCCCTATCAGTTTAAAAAACAATTCGTGGAATCCCGTGACTCGATAAAAAATTTAGTCGAACTTTTTGAGTGATAGGGTTTGTAGCTATAACTACACTGAGCCTGTAAGCTTCGGATACCCCAATAGTTATGTAAACTGCATAAATTCTGTAAAAAAATGAGTTTTACAATCTACTCAGCTATCGTAATCTAGGTTTTAGTTTTGGTTGGATGTAGAAGCGGTTCCAGCACGTGTTTCATTGGCCATTACAACACTGTTGACTCTTTCAGTACAAGCAAATGCTGCCAGAATGGCTTTGTTAGAGGTAGGCATTTGTTTCTTCCCGTTTTTCTGTTTATATATCTTGCAATCTTTATCCCTACATTTTAGTATTTTCTCCTTTCTTTTCTTGTTAGCTTTAGTGTCTGGTTTCATGAACGCAGTTTACTAAACGAAAATAACTGCAGAACTTCTTTGAAGAAAAATAGAGCAATGTCGAGAAGGCTGTCGGAAGAGTACACATATTTAGTTGGATAGCCCATTTTGACCGGTTGTGCGGACCCCAGCATGCTTAGCCACTGAGTTTTCCTGGAGCCCCGAGGACAGTCTGGCCAAAGTCTGCCGAGGTCGTCACCACCACGGGCAGTCGCAGTCTTTGTGGATTAGAGGAAAATTTGCCACCATGACTAGTTTAATACCAGGACGGTGTGTGGATCCTGACGTTGGCTTACTCTTAGCTGGGATTCCTAAAGGAAACGCCGGACTCCTTCTGAGCTTGGAAGACCCTGACGGGGGAGGTGGATCACCCCGCTGTACATCGCTGCCCAACACCCAGGAACACCTCACAACCACGATGAGGCGGTAAACCGTTGGGAGGAGAGTAAATATAACAGGTAGAGATCATTATGATACGAAAGTGAGTGTTGCTGAGTATTCACGTAGTACGAAATCTCAATATGGAACCAAAAAGAGTCGTTTTAGTCATCAACTGAATCATTTTTTTTAAAAGGTATCCTATATGAGAGCAATTGATGTATGGATGCGAGCTTGTTTGATGTGAGTACAACTAGTAAATATTGATTCTTTTGTTAATGGTATTGATTTCAGTTATAGGACATACTCGCTATAACGGTCAATATTGAGGAATCGTAGCTGCATATGTGTGAAAACAGCAACAGTCCCCTCTTTTTAAAGAGTTTCTGGTGAATAATGTTGAATTTTCAGGTTTGTCTTTGGTGTTGTGATCGAATTCACCATCGTCAACTACGCTCAACGTAAAGGTAAAGCCGATAGTCTTATACCACATCCCAAATGAGTGCTTAATGCTGATCAACCTATTTATATTTATTTGCTTTCCTAATTTTTCCGGCATCTCTAAATATGACCTGTGAAAATTGAACCTCTTAATGACTCACACCCTCATCGTGATGAGGGTAGTATTGAATATCGAACCTCAGAAGCATAGCAAAAGCAGGGAGTTCATCAACCCACCAAGGTTTCCCAACCTACTCGGGAATTAGTTCCATATCTCTTTAACGAAACTCTTGCTATCATTTCCCTCATAATTACTTGCTATCGCTTCATCACTAGCCAAATTATGAGGTATATGGCCCACCAAGCCTTCCATCTATCCGGGGTCGACAAATTGGTACCAGTCTCGTCGGAGAGGATAGCAGCACCTGTCCGATTTATCGCTAGACCACCGTGAGTTATTGTAAAGGCGCGATATGTACTTCATCACCTCTAACGATGCTTAGAGCGCGTGTGGTGCAGTGGTTGGAGGCGCCACTGCGACACACATGTGGAATCGATCCCCGCGCTCCTACCCCAGCTAGCTTTCCATCCTTCCGGGATCGGCAAATTGTTACCATACTTGTCTGGGAGGATAGCAGCACTGGCTCAATACATCGGTAGGCCACCGCGAGTCTAAAAGCTTGATATGCAGTCAATCACCTCCAAACGATGCTCAATGAAGTCGAATGCATGGCGCATCCCTCAGGGATAGATCAATGCCGACAGCTTTATCCTTTTATTTGTTATCGCTTCATCATTTGCCAAACCATGATGTGTCTATTGTATTCATCCTCAAATGCGGCTACCCAGATAACAACGAGTTTAAAACTTCTGATCAAGAAACAGGCCTAGAAGTAAATATGTGGTATGGTAAGGTAAATGAGCGACTCGTGCTACCTTTTCACAAGAAAAATAAAACGTCCTCGTCCTCGTACAAAAAGAACGTGGTGCTGTTCGTGAGATTTGAAACAATGAAGATGAACATGCCAGATACAATTTAAGAGTTTACTGGTGACGTCATTAGCTACTCATTAACTAATACAAATAGAGATGATGCAACTAATGGAAAAGTATATTCCAAGGAGGCCTTTGTTTTTTTTTAATGAAGAAATGATTGCGGCCAAAATCGATTTCAAAGCGTTTTTTAACGAAAGCAAGAGGAAAAAGATTAACTATATGAAATAATGATAGAGCCGAATAAAGTTTTTTTTTATCAGCCTCATGTTAGCTTACCAGTAATACATACTGATCTATTGTAAAGACATACAGGAAGGTTTATACCGTCTATAAAACACAGCTTAGAGAAAGGCGGAACGAAGAACACGCATGGTGTAGTGGTGAGTACGCTAGCCCTCGGAAAGGATAATCACGAGGTTCGATCACCTCCGCAGAGACCTGCTGTCCGGAGTTTAGCAAATATCTCAGCATCACTGCAGCTCTATTTCACATCATACCCTGCTATAAGAAAAGAATAGGCAGTAAATAAAAAGTGATTACATTAAAGAATGGTTTTCCCTTCTAGAAAAAAAAACTCATTAGTAGCTTGAACCAATGTAAATGACTTGAGATCAATTTCTTATACGCTGTAGTGGTGTTAGCTTTCACTACAAAGTGATTTGAGCCGTGAATTTTTTAGGATGTTCTGAAACTTTGTCGATTAGAAAGACTAAGAATGGAATCAGAGTCAGAGCACACCAAATTTTGGAGGGCTTTCGGTTTAGCGCCATAAAACACCACAGGAGGTTGGTCTTTGTGCTCGTTAAGTTAATAGCTATAATTTAAGTGTTTATTGCTCGTATGTCGTAGTGTATCGTATTGCTGTGCGACCGGAAATAATAAGTATGTCGGAATCATTGTAGTCGCAGTAGAGATTGGTGGTGTAATTGTGAACCATAAGACAAAAACATGTCGATGATCTACCTCCCTATTGAACTAAATACTTAAAACGAAGTTTACAATTATCAAAGTTCAGATTGCTTATGTATATCGGAATTTGTGGTGGTGCCAAGGAATCGCCAAAGGGTGTTTAGTATCGCATTGCAGTTGATAAGGAAGCCACTCAAAAGGGATGAGAAAGCCACACGTGTTGATGGAAAATTCCTACCAAACCTTCGTTTTGTCGACGATATTGTCATTTTCTCAGGAAGTACCAACGATGAAGAGACGATGATCAATGAGCTCAACGAAACGGGAGAAAAGATCGGGCGACGCATAAATCGGAAGGACACACAGTTCGTGAAAATCCCATGGTGTAAAGGCGAACAGATCAAATCGGGTGGTTTCTTTGATAACAAACACTTTTACATGTACCCGTGTACCTTGCACGTTGAATGAACGTGGAGAACAACATGGAGAAGGAATCAGGTAGAAGAAGTACAGCAGATTGAGGGGGCATTCGAGCCTCTTAAGGAAGCCACCGAGCAATGTGAACCCGAAAATCTGCGGTCACCTCTTCGATTCAACAGTATTCCTAGTGCTTAGATAGCGAAACATAGTTGTGCAGGCCAAGACGACAGATGGTTGAAAGGAAATGCAGAGTGGACTCCACGAGGATGGAAGCGTTCTCTAGTATGACCACACACACGTTCGCGAATGTGCTCGGCACTAAAATCAAACAGCTGTAGAGTTAAACTGGACTGTTTTTGTCATGAGATTCTTTGTTTTCATACAATTTTGCATAAAATATATGCGAGTATCTCACTGAATTCTTCTGGAATATATAGGCGTTATACTTCGAAGTTATACTTCGCAATATACCCTGCCATCAAAAAAGAGTAGGCAGTAAGCAAAAAAGGTTGAAAATTGTGATTATAACTATAGCCTCAGCTTAACAGGGTTCAATGCCGACTTGGGCTCCCCAGATCAATCCCGTTGACGGGTGATTGCTGATGGCAAAAGATCGATAGAACTAGCTGAGAGACAGGCGAAACGAAGGGCTCTCTTCCAGTCCTCTCCAACGACTTAACCCGGCTATTTCCAAGATTTCAAGGACAGTCGACTTGACTAACATTCTAGACATTAGCAAGGAAGACAAAGTCCTCAAACAGCAGCCGAAACAGCACGCGAAATGTCCGAAGACCTTTGTAGACGATGAATCCGAGTAAAGCGAATCAAATGTAAGGAGTGCTCGAATCTGTACAATAGTTGTAATGGCGGGCTATTTAGAAACGAAAGGCGAGCTTTATACACCACTTTTTTAAAAAATCATTTTTTCCAAATAACCCTATTTCTTTGAAAATCATGAGCAAATTCTTGAACCATATAAGGTAGTATTCCATATTCAGTGGATTTAAAGAGTGTGCTTTGTTTTTAATGAGTGGCCGCCGAAAATCACAATAAAATATTTCTGCAATTCAGGAAAAACTACTGGATAATGCATTGATTAATGAATGCCTGTATGATTCACTTCCCGGTAAGAACGCTGGAAAGCCTTTGAGGCTGTCCACCAAAAATCTCTCTAAGGTTGGTCCGTTACCATATTTGGCAGCGATTCCTCAGCATGGAGAAGGTAATGTAAATTAACGATTATAGCGCAAATAGTAATCATGCTTGAGGGTTTTAACTAATTAAAATATATTGCTCTTTAAGGTGGATTCAGATGCAGAGCTCCAGCCACGAAAAGAGAACGGCTTGTGGAACGTGGAACTTGAAAACAATTGAAAAAGCACAGAAGTACGAAATCTGCTATATTATTCTTATTGGCTCTTATGTGTATGTGTATGCATATACAGTTTATTTTTCATTCTACTGCTTATCCATAGTCTCCGTAGCAAATAATCTGCTTGCTAAGGTTCACTAATTGGGCTAAAATTGGTGGCCACTTGTCACTCAGAAGACGGACGTCTCTTCAATTCTCTGGTAGTATCGGTAGACACAAGAACAGAATCAGTACATTTCACATGTACTTTGCTTTATCTACATTGTGTCTAAACAGTAATTGTAATTTCCACCAAATGGGTGATGCATATGCCAATAAGATCTTCATTTGCTCGTACCTCTTTGGTGAGCTGCCATGTTCGATTTCCTTCCTCGAGAAACAAATGCACGTTATAAGAAGAACGTGGATCGTTATTTTAGTTTTCTACGAAAAAATATCCACAGTTGGCTCATATGTACTCCTATTTACTTGGTTCATTCTTTTGACAGAATCGACGTACAGGCTACAATCCGTATTAGGGTAAGACCCACACCAGTGTACGTATGCACAATTACAACTAAGTGTACATGGAAGGTAGATATGGGCAGGTCGCGTCAATAGATGAAGCTCACCGTTCGAATCTATTTAGTCCTTAGGGCAAATAGTTCTGGTCTACGAATAAGTACACACTGACCAGTTTCTGAAGTCTCACTTAGCTTCAATAGCTTGAGATACTTAACTTAAGCGCTCACAAAGCGTGAAATGATCGATGTCACTCAATCCCTTAGGGATGTTCCATGTATTAGGCTCCATTCGTATCATTATGAGGTGACAGAATGCGTATTTGGCTTACACAACGAATTACAACAGCGTGCAATTGTATCACGTCAATAATTCTCATGGCCAGCTTCCTACTAACCTTGGAAATTGATCAAATAATTCCGTGTTTTGTTGATGAGCACTCACGAGGTTGTTACTTTACTGTTTATTCGCTGAAATCTTTTTTGTTTCCTTTGTGAAGTTGCAACTTCGTGTTTGCTCGCAAAGAAACATAATTATCAAGTCAGTGTTCTTATCATAGTAGGCAAGTCTGATCTCACCAATCTTGTGGTTGTATTTCGCATAGTAATAACCTGCCATAAAAAGTATAAAATGCAAAAAATAAAAAAGCTAAATATAGTGGAATAACAATTTATAAACCAAGATAATGCTGAGATATTTGCAAAACTCGACCGCAGGTGTTCGCGGTGGGAATGAACGCGCTATCGTCCTTTCCGGGGAGTAACGCGTTCACCATCACACCATGCGGGTCCTTCGTTTCGTCTATTTCTCAGCTAGTTTATTGATCGTCACCATCAGCAATCATCTGTCAATGGAACTGATCTAGGAAGCCCAAATCGGCAACGAACCTAGTTAAGCTGAGGCTGAAGTCGAAATCGGAAAGGACAATAGCGCGTTCGTTCCCCACTGCAGACACCTGCAGTCCGGAGTTTTGCAAATATCTCATCATTACCTTCGCTGTATTTCACATGATACCCTGCTGTTAAAAAATTATAGTAGGCAGTAAATAAAAAGGTTAAGATTGTAATTTATAAACCCTTCGACAAAATTTATAAACCTGGGATTGATTGGAACCACCAAGAAGAATTTATTGAAACAGGAATGCGATCACTAAGGATATTGGTTGAAATCACCTTCGAACTATTTGAAATTTTTAAGACGACCTTGTGGAACTTGCGATGAGTTCTTAGATGGTCAAAGGTTGGGCCGTTTTTCCCTTTGCCTTTAAACAGTACTCACCGGCGTTGTAATACCAGATGACCGTTCAATTTACCTGATGACAGCATGGTTAGTACACATTTGATCCAGCTGGACTTTTTCGTATAAGAGGCGCTGTGTTGCCATTTGCTGACAATGTTTATCATATGTTATCAGGACTCATCCTACCACATAAACTTCTTTCGCATAGAAATTAATCTGCGTCTCATAGAAAATATTATAATAGTGCAAAAGTCGCTACTGTTCTGTCTTTCCAGTAAAGTGCGCATCATGCATGGATTTTTTTTATCTTATAGACATGATACAATAGTATATGCAGAATTTTTTGTCTTGGTGTAACCTATCTACAGTGTTTTTTCATGATTTGCATTAATTGTTTATAAAGGGCTTGATTGCTCAAGTTTGAGATCTACATTATGGAGTTAGGGGGAAGATATAGCGTTTTATTTTCCAAGAAAGAATCACTCTCTCGACTTCTCTGCAAACGTATGGTACGTCGGCCGAGTTCATCAAGGGCGACGCTATAGCTTATATGCAATGTCCGCACCTATAATAATACAAGAAATGTGCAAGTAAAACGTATGAAGAAATTGTGAGTGTCCTCTATTTTATGCAGACTTTTCTTTAATCTGCTTATGCTCTAAATTGTCGATGGTACTGCTATAGCGGTTTCCATCATCTTTTCTGTGCTTGGAATGGGTGGTGCTCGCCAACACAATGCGCTTGCATAGTGAAGGCTCCCAGTTTGGTTCGAAAGTTCGAAAGCCGTTGGAAATCCTTAGTTTCTAAAGTTAATGGACGGCGAAAACAGGTTTACACGCTTCCTCTGACCATATGGCGCAACGATGCGCACTAGAGACTACACTCTTCATGTCTATAGTCATTCTGCAGAGTGAAGTGAACATTGGATAGGCATTAGAACAATAGTGCTCCTCATCAGCAGCAAGATCTATTTCAGTGGTCTTTGATGAAACAGACACATTTGAAAAGTTAAGAAGGAAAGGAACAAGAAAGAGCTAGAGAAGAGACGTTTGCAATTTTTTATGGGAGAAAGAGCTAGAGAAGAGACGTTTGCAATTTTTTATGGGAGAAAGAGCTAGAGAAGAGACGTTTGCAATTTTTTATGGGAGAAAGAGCTAGAGAAGAGAAGTTTGCAATTTTTTATGGGAGAAAGAGCTAGAGAAGAGAAGTTTGTAATTTTTTATGGGGTGACCAACTTGTCACATCTTCTATATGCGTGGGATAACAGGTCTAAGGCTTACCAGTTGTCCCTAACAAACTCACCTGGTAAGGCATTATAGCTTGTAAGGGAAACGTTTTCTCAGACGAAACTGCCTGTCATAAAGAAAGTTCATCAGTTTAAAATGGACCGTTATAGTCGCATTAAACTGTTTTGACTACACGAAGTCGTTATTAATCGGTTCAGTTCAGAGTGGATAGCGCTTTACCAAACTTCGGGTTTTTTAAAGCCATCTTTCTTTTTCACAATTTACTATCATCTCAAAAAAATGTCATCTTATGAATTCCATGCGAGTCCGCTCAATCAACAGGAAGTGGACGAAGGAAAAAAAACAGGTTTTGAAGGTGAAATTCAGTGAAGTGGCAGCCACTTTGAACTAAAGATCATTTTAGCCATGACCTCTTATCAGATCATCTTCCCAAGAGAACGATAAGTTTTTTCATCAATGGAGCAGCTAAGTTAAAGCGGTAGCGTTTGTAATTCTCCCAACCGATTCGTGTGGACTATAGAGGTGTTCCAGGATGTCAGGAAGCGATTCATGGCGAAGAGTTCTTCTCAAAAAGTCTCCTAAACGATAAAGCGTTCGAAATTTCTTAACTTGCAGTCTTGATGGCAACCAAGTTTTGATGGAATGGTGCTGTTGGTACAAAAGGGGGAGGTGAATCCGACTTCGAGAAATCTTAGAGTAGGTGTCTCAAAACTTCGAGGAAAGGAAAACCAACCAGTATGCTGTCAACCATTTGCCGAGACCCGTGGACTTCTCGTGATGATCTTGGCAGTTATATAAAAACTGGTGGTGTTCAAATATGAAGGGGCTCATGGTTTCATCAGTTTAGTAAAAGAAGAGTGAAGTGAAAGTATACGAAGAAATTCCGGGCGTTCAGCGTTTTATTGAGAATGAAGATTTTCCATAAATATTCCACTGCACTTTCTTTTCGATCCGCTTAAAAAGAACAGTCGTATCCACGAGGGTCTTAGCAAGCTTAATCAAGTGCTATCAGATTTCGCGAGTTCTTTTTTCGTGGACCAGATTGTAGTCACTTCTATTTCGTCACTGGCGGTTGCTCTAAGCCGACTGTGCACTTTCGCCGTCACATTCTTTTCTATCCTATTTTTTTCAACCTGAAAAATCGTAGTCATCAACTGGAAAAGCTATTCATTAGTTCGTGATTGTTATCGGGTTATTTCCTGCAGATTTTATGATTCTATTCGTTTTCTGTTCAACGATTAGGCCTTTCCAATCTGGTTTTTAAGTTTCACTATCGCGTTTATTTACACTTCATAAGGAAGTAATCACTGAAGGCAAATGGAAAATAAGTAGGTCAACTAAATCGGAATACGATTAAGAGTGATGCTGCTTGCAAATCAGAAACGATGATAAGCTTATTACGTACCTCTTTCTCACTGAAGAGAAAAGGCAGGCCTAGGATTCCCCGCACTCCTTTGTTTAGGACCCTATGCAAAGTATTCTGTGAAAACTGAAGTGAAAACATTTCACTTAACTAGGTTTTTTCGTGGTGAAAACTTCTGTGCAACGAGAATCCACTTTGTTTAAAAATTTCTAGTAGTTATTTTGAGTAATGCTTCACTGCCTCTGAGATTTTGCCTTAATGTGCCACCGTAGGAGATAATTGTGAATTTCGAACTACAATGTTCAACAGTGGGGCTGAGCATCATGGAATAAAGCCACATAAGATAGAACGATGTCCGGCTTTTTTTTCCTTTTAAGAAGTTCTAGAAGCGAAAACTAGCTTTAGCAGAAGAAAAATTTGCCCAGTTACCCTTTTTTGCAAAAAGTGCGCTTGCCTTTTGCGCCGTGCAACACCAATGATTGATCGTGCGAAGAGATTAACGCTAATGAAGGAAAACGTATTTTCGCTTTTTACAAATGACACTCGAAGATGATCATCACGCTCAAAGTATACAAACACTACGAACGAAAACGATAACGATGAAAGGGAAGGAATAAAAAGTCTCGGATGTCACTCTGACTAGTCACTAAGGCCGACAACTTAAACCTAGATTTAATAATATATCTGAAAAAAGTATCACAGTTAACTTTATATGGAGATTATCATGATTTTGGCTTCTTTGCTGCTTCCTTTCTGGAAATTGCAATATGCCAGGTATATTCGTATAAAACTAGTGCTAAGTCTTTTATGTTCACTTGTTTCAATTATGTTTTGTCATTTCAAAAATTCACATATGACTTACGACATGATTTTATTGAACTACATTCACCATAAATATATGCTGAAGGATAATGAAGTAAATTATAATGAAGTACGAACTAAGAATTTTAAAGGAAGGAAATCGCCTTAGAAGCTTAACCAAGTGATTTTCTTTATTGTTGCTTTTTCTCCTTCCAACGGTCTTTCGCGTCATCGTGGTTTGGAGGTGCTCCTGGACGTCGCGCTGCGATGTACAGCCGGGTGATTCATCCCTCTGGCAGGGCCCTCCATGCTGAGGAGTCCGGCGTTTCCATCAGGAAGCCCAGCCAGGAGTAAAGTAATACCACCACCTTCCCATTATCAAACTAGTCGCTTGGTGGCAATTCTCCCTCTCATCCACAAGGGCAGCGACTACCTGTGGAGGTGAGGACCTGGGGCAGGGTTTGGCGATGCTGACTTCCGGAACTCCAGGGAAACACAATGCCTGAACTTGCAAAACCCCGAGAATTGTAGAGTATGCTGGGGGCCCGAACAACCAGTGAGGACGGCTGTCCAAGACCAAGTATCCAAGTTATTCTTCTTTGTTTTTTAGGCAAAAGAAAATAAAAGAAAGAGAACTGCAATAATTCTATCGTGTGGATAGAAAATATGATTATTAACACTTCCGACTTTTCTAGCTGCATTTTTCCCCCGGCTCACTACTAAACGTGTCCTTCAGATTTTATTTTTTCTATTTAAATTGACCCGTCTTCGCGTCTATTGTGCGGATCCCAGCACCTCTCACATCCGATTCGTTTCCTCGCATCCATTGTCCACGAAGATCTTTCAACTTCACGTGTGGCTTCGGCTGCCGCTTGAGCATCTTCATTCCATCTTGAATGTCGTAGAATGCTGGTTGAGCAATTTCTCTCTGGATTCCTGAGATAGCCGGGTCGGAGCGTTACCAGCTGGGTTGCAGAGAGTGATTTTTTCCAAATAAATCCAGCACCAATTTCCCGACTTCGGATGGACAAGAGGCTTAGTTGGTCCGGAACGGAAATTGAACTAGCACCGTGCTCGTGATGACGGATATCACCACCACTGTGCTATCCGCACCTCTCTGATTTTTTTATCTATTAGTTGTTGTTTTCTACTAGACTAAAAACTGATTTTAGTTTAGTGGAAAACAACAACTATAGATAAAAAATTCAAACTTAGGCAAAGGTTGCAAATATTACTGAATGCTTGCCTCAAGACTACCACTTCATTACTTTTTTGAAGAATTCAATTCGACTTCCACATAAGGAGTCCTGTCGTCAGCAGTGTTGATATTGCAAATCTATGCAGTTGTTTTCACTTCTCATTTCAGTAGGAAGTTTCCAGTTTCTCACGTTTTATAAAGTGTGGAGAGCACGTGTATCACAGTGGTTTGACGTTCCGTGTAACAAATGTGGTTGTGTGATACATACATACATACATACATACATACATACATACATACATACATACATACATACATACATACATACATACATACATACATACATACATACATACATACATACATACATACATACATACATACATACATACATACATACATACATACATACATACATACATACATACATACATACATGTATAAATGATGCTAGGCTATCTATGCCAAAAAAATTGACTTTTCATGTCGAAATCAAGTGAAAGCCGATTTTTTAAAAAACGTTTTGATTTGTAAGTAGAATTGGCGTGGAGCGTATAACATAGTAGTTAGAGGTACACTGCTCTATATACTGCTGGTTCGATCGCGCGTACTACGCTCACCAAGCCATCTGAGAGGATAACATAAGTTGATGCTTAACGCTCCCCTCAAAGGTTGATCAACGCCGAAAGCTCATCTTCTTATCTTCTTTAATTGTTTATGGATGGGGGCAGGCTAGCGCAGTGGCTAGTGATGCCATCGATCAGGGAAGCAAAGGCGCTATTTCGAGCGCCTCCTTAATGCTTTCGTCCAATTCACATGGGAGCGCCTTTTACCAGCTATCTCCATGGTTGCATGTAGAATCTGCTCGACTAGCATTCTACATCATTCATAAATAAGATTAAATCGTCAAGCAGCAGCTGAAGAAATACGCGAAATGTTCGAAGATCATTGTGGACGATGAATGCAAATAAAACAAATCGAATGCAAGAAGTTCAGGGATCGAATACAGTAGTTGTGATGAAAGATCATCACATCTGTAAGAAAAAAGAATTCTACGAAATCGACAACTCTTTGGTTAATCCCGATATCCCTTGCTTAAAAGTTTACTTTTTGGTAGTGAGAAGACGATTTCAAGGGAACCAAGTAGTGTTTTGATTTCCACACAGGGCAGTTTTCACTTTAATCTCGATCCACGTTGGGCGTTCTATGCCTCGAACTCTATTCGTTGCGTAAATCCTTGGCGAATGGTTCCGGTTCTATTTTGTGTGCATATAGCAGAAATCTAGTTTATCAGCCATAACACGGCATTTTCAGCATTCCGGTTCGAATTAAACAAACTTAATCTTTCTCTCTTAGCTGACCAGTTCTTATTCTTTCCCTATATGCCTTCCTTATTTTTTCCATCTTAGCATGTTTCGTAGCCGGTTCAAACATGAGCGATATTTTCTTGTTTTTAGAAACCATATGGCAGCAAGCCTTCGCTTGTAGTTCCAATGCACAAATTTTTCGTCTCTTTCCTTTTTTTGCTTTGATGTCAATCTGAGTGTACGCCGTAATCAAGTGAAGAGAGGGAAATGTAAAAGGAATTTTGTTATGTAAATCAAAGTGGACATCTCTATGCAATATGCCAGGTGTTACTTTTCTTCTCATAAATCTTGTTGGTTTTCGGTTCGTTGTCGTTTCCAATAAGGAACATAGCCGAAGCTTACCCCGATCCACACGAACCGAAGCTCTCCGTGGTGACTCCTTGAGAACACTGTATGAGCAATTTTAGAAAATTCAAGGGAAAAACACGTCCAGGTAAGCATCTTCGCGTATTAATGAAGGATGTGCTGGGGTCCACATGATTTTTCGTGACGTGCTATCCAAAGACAAAGAAAGCAGTAAGTATTAACGACTGCGATTCACTGCTAGTATCATAATCGTACTAACTGTCATGTTACTTGAATAACTGTCAATAAAGCATTTATTCACTGAGTCGGGATTAGAAAGTATCTGTTCGCCGAACGGCCGCAAATAGAGTTTCTATTCATCAAGCGACCATCAGTTAATAGTCCATTCGTCTTTGCGGCACATCACGAATGCCATGGCCTTGAGTGGGCGCAAAAGCACAAAATAATCTTTGTGCGATACAGTTTGGTTTTTACTGTTTTTGACTAAGACGTACTGACAAGTAAATTGCGCTTTTCACTTTTGAGCAAGGAACTCGTTATTTTGAGGAATAGTTTTTTGTTGTTTTCCTATACTGGGCTCACTTGTTGCTTTAAGTTGACCTACCTCATGGGAACTACACGATTTGTTTTGTTTTACGTTTAATGCCTTCACTTTGAGCTGAGAAGCTCCACTCAGACTTCAGCATAATCGACTCGAAAACTTTTACAGTGAAAGATCAGCGAGCAAATTCACATATATTTGTCTCAATTTTCCCGTGGCCCACCAAGCCTTCCATCCTTGCGGGGTCGACAATTTGGTACCAGACTTGTCTGGGAGGATAGCAACACTGGCTCGATACATCGGTAGGCCACCGCTAGTCATGTAAAGAACGCATATGCATTCAATCACCTCCAAACGATGCTTAATGAAGTCGAATGCATGGCTTATCCGTTAGGGATTGATCAACGCCGAGAGCTTTGTCATTCTTTATTTTACTAATGATCAATGAGTTTTTATAACGGAGGTTTTACTAGCAGACTTCCTTAGTTCTACAAAAAATCTTACTATATGAAGAGGCGCATGCAAAATAAATACCCTAGGTGAATGAGCGATTTGATTCCTGTTATTCTCAACATCCTTTCGGTGACCAGTACTTTTCCTTGGTGAGTGCTCTTTTGTTGCTGCAAATTCGAAATGCGATTCATTTGAAATGCTCAGTCCTTTTTCCTTCAACATCACTGTAAACTAGAAAAACTAAAAGATTTTTCCAATTTCTGCAAGTCTCCGTGCGTCATTCACAGAAAAATTATCTCTTGAAAGCACTAAATATTTTAGAGAAAGAGATGAACATCACCTACTACTCTGCCTAGTGGGTGTCTTCTGTTCATTCATTTTTTTTTCGAAAATATTATGCGCTGTTGGTTAACTTCAGTGAATTGCAAATGCAGTTGAATGAACTTAAGTGGAGCAGAAAAATAACGGAATCCATGGCTGATCAAACCTTATTTGCTGAAAATTTTCCGATGAATTCGATGTGGTCAGTGTTGTTGATTCTTTAATGTGGGTCTCGCAAGTTACTAGATTATTAGGATTCTATCGTCCTTAATCGGTGCTCGGTTAATAGGAGAAATTATTTCCGTCCTAAAATCATAAGGGCCAGTGACTAACTGTGCTGAAAACCTTGGAAAACCAGAACACGGATTTCTCCGCATTTGAAAGAAAATAGCGCCTAATCAGTATTCAACACCTCACTGAGCTGAGAAAACCACGGATCCTCAATCCAACTAACTACATGGATAATAGTTACAAGACAACAAAACGAGGTACAACAAAAAGCGCTGGTACCTATTCGACATGTCAGAACACTAAGTATCAATATTTAAGTTAGTAATGTAGAGTAGTGGTTAGGGGTGCTCTGCAATGCACATTACATCGGGCGGTTGCTCACTCTTACGTCCCAAGCTCACCGAGCCTTCCATGCCATCGGGGCCTGCAAGTTGCAAGAAAACTTGTCTGGAAGGATGAAAGCAACAACTTGATGCAAAAGTACGCTCCGTCATTTTTTATGATGCATGATGAAGTCTTATGTGATCAACTCCGAAAGCTTTATTGTTTTTGTCCTTTCAGTTAACTAGCATTCTTTATGCCTTGCTAAGGTTTAGTTTCCTGTGAAGCAGTTTGGTTCCAACCCCTGTCTAACCCATTTTTGGACCAGTTGTCTTGCTCGCGAATAGCGTTCTATAATATAAAGGCAAATGGTTATTCATTTAATTCTGAATTTTACTACTATCGTGGACACAGAGGAATTAATCGCATTGAGCCAAGCACGATCTTTGTTGCCGATTGACAAAGTGGGCGATAAAGCCGCTTTTATAAAACTGGTTCCATGATGTTTCATATTCTTCACATGTGATGGATATCAGCTTCAATGGAAGCTCATATTGCTCTTCTAATCCTACTCCAAACAGCTCAGTCACCCTCGTTTCTCTTCATTGGAACGCCTTTCTCTTTCTCCCGTTCTCCTCTTAGCCAGTGAATGTCCACTCCAGATCTCTGGGTGTTCTCTTTTATGTGTTCCAATTCGGCCGAGTTCAATAACAATAGTTTCCTGTTCCTCCGAATTTCAGTTCCGCACCATCTTCGAAGAAAAATTCTATGAGGCACCAGCTCTTCCTCCTTCATTTCCGTACGCTGCAATTCGTTGTCATCCATCTTCAAGCTAATGTAATCATCTTGTTTCAGGATTGTCACTGTTGTTGAACACATTGTCTCTGATTCATTGTGGCGCCTTCAGTCTTTCATTGTCTCTTCTCGGATCAAAGAAGAACGCGGTCGGTCTCATTTTCACTCACGGCTGCATCTTTAGCCTGTTTAGATCTATCGCTGAATCGTCACATTTGTCAAAACGACACAAAGCAGTACCCCTTTTTTCACGGATTCAAATTAGCTATTTCATTTCTTTTCTTTGCAGTTGCGTCATCCGTCTCTTGTCCTTAACTTTCCTTTCATAATTTATGAAAACTTGTTAAAATCTGTCAAAAACCGAAAATTTCTGAAATAAAGATATTTTAACCAGAAAATCTACTTAATGCAAAATTACTATTACATTCCATGAAAGGGAAGCATCATCAGTAGAAGCTGTGAATCCTTATCACACGTCTCATTAGCTTCAGTTTCTTATGTCTTTTTTCTCATCTCAATTTCTTTTTTATCATCTATCGTATTTTTAAGAACGTCACTCTAGCTCCTATTCACTCTGTAATTCAAAAAACCGATAAAAAATTAGACATTTCATGAGGGGAAATGTTTACTATCTGAAAAGATTTTGTCTTGGAATCTTATCTATACGTGAAGAAAGAAAGTTTGGAAAGATGAAAATCGATTTCACGATCGTAATCCCGATCAAGACAAGCGTTTTTGGTGAACTGTGTAGCCACGGCGTCCGCAGATGGTGGAAGTGAAACGCGGTACCGACGATATTGAGACGCTTCTGAATCCGAATTGCGTTAAAACGGAGCAATCGTGAAGGTCCATGGTAGAAAATGGCTATAAGTCACTTTTTTCATATCTTTATTGCTTATTTAGTTTTTTTATGACTCGACATCAGATATCATAGTGTGTGGGTCCCAGCACTTCTTGCAATAGATTGTTTTGCTCGCATCCACTACATATGAAAGGTTTCGAACTTCTGCAAGTTGGTTCGGCTGCGACTTGAGAATTTCGGTCTTCGTCATGAATATTCTTGAATATTGGTCGAGTTAGCTCTTTCTGGAACCCTCTAACAGCCGTGGTACGGGGTTTTTATGTGGATTAAACGGAATGATCAGATGCCAGACAAGTCTGATGCCGATTCCACGACCGCAGAGGGATGGACGGTTGGTGAGAGCAGAGTGGTGTCGAATCACGAGCTGGGTGGCATGGCATTTCGTGTAGTGAACGGCATCACTATTATTGCTTTAGACGCCATTCCTATTTGATTTGCGGCTATTTATTTCCATTTCTATTTCGTATCCTTCATGCAAATGCTGTAGTAATAAGATTTTCTCCAAAACATTCCAACAGTTCTTCTGTGACAATGGATTCTGTTTCCATCAAAATATGGTATCATTCTGCTTTTCGTCCACGTAATGAAACTGCATTAGTTCTTTCCTATTCTTTTGACAGCATTCCTGTTTTAACATTTTTTTGATCAGGGCATTCCAGACGGGAAGCAAAAGTGAAACGAACTCGACAAGTTATTCAAAGAAAGAAGTCATAATTCACTGTTTCTTCTGATGAACAAAGAAGACTTTGTTATTACACTACTCAAACACTCACTGTAGTACACTTTTTCCACGGTTTCGCCTTCTTCAGAGCCTGGAAAGGTCAAACTGACACGCAGTTCACACAATCAAACACTTTCATAGTCTTAGAAGATAGAACTAAACACATAAGTTATCAGTGGGATATGTTTAAGCTTTTATTTACCGCTTTTTTCATGACAGGGCAGTATGTGGACCACCACATCCTCATGACGGCGGGATACTTCACATTACATCTTGTCAAGAAAAGAGTGAGAATTCACTGTCCCTCTTGATGAGTAAACAAGTGTCTGATATTACAACAGTTTTTTAATGCATAATGGCTAACGTGTCGGCGATTTTGCCTTTTTTCGGTGCCTGAAAGAGTCAAAATGACACGCAATGCACTCAGTCAAAAGTTATCATAACCTCAGCATACAAAGCAATACATAGATGATTAATCGCACACTGAACTGCTTCTCTTAAAAACCCACCTTTTTATTTGTTCTTATTATTCAAGACCAAAGCGCATGGAGTGAGAAAAAAGTAATAGGTACTGAGTAAAAAGTCAAATATTGTGATTTCGACTGTAGCCTCAACTTAACTGGGTTCTCCCCAGACCACTCCAATTGACAGGTGATTGCTGATGGTAGCGTTGGGATAAAAGAAGTAGCTGAGAGAAAGGCGATGCAAGGGCCTACTTTGGTGCAATGGGTAACACGTTGGTCGCTGGATATGATGATCGTGGGATCGAATCTGGCCTGGGGTCCCAACTTTGCAAATATTTCTGCATCATTGTGGTTCCATATCACCCGCGTAGTATACAGCTTCTCTTAAGCAGTCATCGTTTTAAATAATTCACAATATTCTTGTTGAGCAAAGAAGAGGTGTTAGTTTATTCTTTCTTGAGGTAATGCTGCCGTTTTGACCTTCTTAGGTCAATTTAGCCTTCTTCAGAATCTGGAACTATCAATTTCAGCTTCAATCTGCCTAGTGATACACCTCTACAACAAAAACAGAGGAAACGGTAAACCAAGATTTCAATTGCATTGAAAACGAAATAGCTTCTTCACACATTCACTGCTTTTCTATAATTCTTTCACTAAATCTTTCACACGGACCAACCACAGACTTCACATGGAAGCGTAATGTTCCTCTCACATATTAAAAATATATGTATTTAATAAAGTGAGAGATCACGATTCACAACGAGGTATTCCTCCTTGCGGTTCATTTTCGGATTCTTGGAATTTGTCCAAAATGCATGGAGAGTTTTGCCCGCCGAAATTTTCGATTCCTGTTCGCGGGTGGTACCTTCTGCTTCAAAATCTTCCCCGTTAAGATTATGTGTCCTGTGCGCGCCTAGTAGAATATTTGGTTAAATTTTGGGATTACTGACAAGTTTTAAATTCTTTTACACCGACGCAGAGTGTTCTATCCGTTTCGCCAATATATTCGTCCCCGCATACTTTACAATATATCGGATAAACTCTACCCGAACTCATGCAATCACCGATCGCCGTCTCTACCGAAAAAAGCATACTATGCAATTTTGTGTTCTACATAGACGGTCGTACAAGCTCTTACGAACGATCTGGCTTCTTGAGTGCTCGGTGGTATTTCAATCAATGTTACCGAATTCTCGAAACCGATTCTTTTTAAGCAACGTTTTATAGCTCCATTTATTTTATGGGAAATAAAGGGCAGAGTAACTGGGAGCTTATTTTTGTTGGCGTCATCTTTGTGACCTTGGATTTTCCTCTAGATCTATCCCAAGGAGCTACAGTTTCGTAGGCACTAGAAAAGGCTAGTTGCCGCCCCAATTTCAGGGATTCTTCTTCTGCTCTCTAGTTGTGCACACACTCGTACCTGTTCGAGACATGTTTCTTACAAGACCCCATTTCGTGTGCGAGCGATGAGAGGAGAGATAATAAACGAGTGCGTTTTCACCACTTGGCTTTCAGTACTATTTCATGATGTAGCCGTTTTCAGATAGATTAACTGGAACGTTAAGAGATGGAAACCAGTTTTCTTACAGCTTATTTTTTTGGTGAAGTTCATGTGCTCTAACTGTTCATTCAATTACTTGAAACATTTGTCCATTTCATTCCGTTTGTGTCGAGCAAATGACAAAGCAATCATCTGGATGTCTACAGGAGAGTAATGGCCGGAGATCGGTTGCTGGTATTCCCACCTTAGACATACATGGAGTGACATGGCTTGGCACCAGTTGCTGTCCTATTGCCAACCCTCCCATTTGTGCGTAATATTATCTGGACCTTCTAAAAATTGAGCAGTTTGGGTACCGCTTTAATAAGCGCCATTCTTTTTTGCTCGTTCGTATTGTATGAGGAGTTCGAGGATGGTTTGCATAGTTATTGAGGTTTGGCTGGGTAGATTGCAGTCAAGTTGACCTTTCGATACTGTGAAAAACGTAAACATACTTTCTTGGATTATTAAGCTTAACTTTAAAATTTATATAATAACCTCGTAATGGTATAGGAATCTAAGAAGGCACTGATTACTAAGGTTAAGTGAAGGTCTGTTTGAAAACTAAGGTGATATACAATGTTTACTTCTTATTTTCTGTCTACTATAATTTTTACGGCAGGATAATAATCGAAATACAACCACAATGTTGCTGAGATATTTGCAAAACTCCGGACGGCAGGTGTAGGCGGTGGGGTACGAACGCGCTATTGTCCTTTCTGGGGAGTAATGCGTTCACCACCACACCATGCGGGTCCTTCGTTTCCCTGTCTCTCAGCTAGTTCTATTGATCAGTGCCATCAGTAATCACCCGTCAGCGGGATTGATCTGGTGAGCCCAAATCAGCAGTGAATCCAGTCAAGTCGAGGCTATAGTCGAAATCGCAATTTTAATTTATTATTTACTGCCTATTAGATTTTTTGGTTGTGTGGTCATACTTAAGTCCTCTGTGAGGTAATTCGCAACAACTTTGATGACCAACGAAGCGGTAATGGGTGATTTCGACCTTTCGTTAAGTGATCTTCCTTGTAGGTCTGCTGCCACAAAAGATGTATACCAAACAATCAAAACTTTGTTAGGTTCTTTATTTTCTGTCTACTATTTTTCCTAAAATTTAAAGAAGGATAAAGCTCTCGGATCAATCCCCTGAAGGGATGCGCCATGCACTCGACTTCATCAAGTATCGCTGGAGGTGATTGAATGCATATCTGGCCTTTTACAATGACTCGCGGTGACCTACCGATGTATCGAGCCAGTGCTGCTATCCTCCCAGTCAAGTCTGGTACCAATTTGCCGACCCCGAAGGGATGGAGGGCTTGGTGGGTTATGGGCGCGGAGATCGATCCCCACGTGTGCCGCAGTGGCGCCTCCAACCATTGCACCACACGCGCCCTTTTCTTAAAACTTACAGCTTTCTATTCACTTTTACTTCACAGTAGACTAATTCCGTTTTTATGTCCTCTTTTTTCGCAGTCTTTTGGTTGTTCTTAATATCACACTTCTACTGTTACTATTCTTATTTATCACATGGCCTCATCGTTTTGGAATTTGCTATATTCTCTCGATGTAGTGATTATCTTTCTCTTCCACATCTTATTTTTGAGAAATTGCATCCGTTCTCCCAATCACTGCAACCACTACCAATTTATCATGCTACCTATGTCTAATAAACTTCATGGAAAAACAGGTATTAGCTAAGTGGCCTTTAAGTACTTATTTCTACATCAACACTTGACTGATCCATCTTCGTGTGGAATAGATATTCCGCCGAGTACCACAGCACAACAACAATTTCATTGGTAACCTCTGCCAGTTTCGAGAAGTTTTCCAATTCTTTCCCAGCAGCATAGTCTTCATTTTTTCGGAGATTTGCTGGTAAAGCCACTGTGGTTCCCTGGAATCCCGAGGTCAGCCTGGCTAAAGCCTGCCCCAGGTCTCCACCTCCACAGACAGTCGTTGCCCTTGTGGATCAAAGTGACATTTGCCACCATGTGACTTTGATACCAGGGCAGTGATGGATCCTCATACTGGTTCCTTCTTAGCTTTATTAACTCTTAGCTAGACTTCCTGATTGAAACGCCAATCCGTCTTACGAAATTTAATTTCTATTGAAAGCAACTGAAGCAGATGATTTTGAAACTTTTTGATCTTAAAACGGTTGTCTATAACAAATGGATACATGTTACCAGACTGGTTTCGAAAGTGAAACGTTGTAGGTTTTCAGATATTTTTCTTTGTTGTTTTCAAGGTGAAGAACGTTAGTTCGGCTTTTGCTTCGAAAATG
The DNA here is from genome assembly GCA_018806985.1 of Angiostrongylus vasorum. Taxonomy (NCBI): domain Eukaryota; kingdom Metazoa; phylum Nematoda; class Chromadorea; order Rhabditida; family Metastrongylidae; genus Angiostrongylus; species Angiostrongylus vasorum. The sequence goes on along the minus strand of JADANN010000454.1, from coordinate 268,649 downwards.
TATAATTTATCACTGAATACTTTCGAATAATTCTATTTGAGAGGTGGACCAGTTTTTTCCTCCAGTAAATTCCAACGTTTCACTTTCGACTGTTAACCACAAGTGAAAAGAGTTCGGTTCGAGAGATAGAAAAAGGGCTGTTACAGTCCAAAACGAAGCATTCTCTCCCTCCATTCTTCTTTTCTTCTTTCCTTCCCCATTCTGTTATTCTCTCTCTTTATTTCTCCATAGTCATTACTCTCTCTCCTAATTCCCTATTCTTCTGACTATTTACTAAAGATTTAGTATTTTAAGCAAATCTGTGCTCAGCTCTCATTCCGCCTCTTAGTTGTTTTAAACAAGACTTCCTTCGTATCTGCACAGTCTGCTTATGCGTTCACACAAAGCTAAATGTTAGAACTAATTGATAAAAGATGATAAAAGAACACTGGTACGATCCGATCTAGACCATTATGTTTTTTACTGAAACCTTGCAGAGGACTTCTAAATAGCCTATTGCTTTGTTTTTCATACTAAACAACTTGTCAAAGCTTCATAAATTGTATATATACAAGTTTCGACCATAACGAAGATTTTAAGTAGACAATAAATGTATGAGAGAAACTCGGGGTGGATGATATTCCCGAAGTAGAAAAGGTTTTCGTCTAAAGTCTTGCGCAAAAGCAGTAGGTTGCTATTACATGAAGTTCTTTACTATTAGCACAATTATTATTCGTAGGCATATATGTCTTTTAATGAAAGCTTATACTTTCGTATGTGGTAACAAAGCCAGTGGGGATTTCTTAGTAGAAAACATAGGTATCGACGTGCAAATAATTTTTTCATTAGAAGGAAAAACTTTTTTCTCTTCCGTTTTCCAGGCATTTTTTGTAGACCGAGAAATCTTCATTTATTTCTCAAACTTCTTAACAATTTTTTTTCGGGATTAGAAAGGCGATGAAGCTCTAAATAATCTGAAAAGAGTGTACGTGTTTGTGGCAATCATATTTTGAAAACGTATTTTATTGCGGTATTTCTTTTCTCGTATTATCGCTTTGCAATTCAAAGTCAACGATTATTTCTTTGAAGTACTGCAACCACTGCAATGTACCGTTCGATCGGCCTAATAATCGATCGACCCTCATCATCGTCACTGCACTCGAATGGAGTGGTTTACTGACCTCTGACGAGTTTTTTTCGTATAGGTAGTTCATTTTCTCCATCCATAAGTGTGACGAGGGTCGGTGTGAATCAAAGCACCGTATCTTCCTCACATGAGTTCATTTCAGGGACTTTTTATGAAGAAAGAACCAATGATGATTGATATGAGAAGAGATCTTATCACTTGTCGTTCCTATGAAGATCGAGTGTTTCGAGCGGGAGCCAGTAAATCTCTCATTTTTACCTGTTGCAGACAAGAGTAGCACAATAAGTTCTGCTCACTCTGGGGACTCGTTGAGCACCGCACCCTTCTTCCAGGGTTTTTGTGAAAAACTCTGACCACCAGGTCGGTGGTCTTCCTGCAGTACTTTTGACATCCCGAAAAAATCCAATCACTAACGGCTCTTGTCCATCTATTGCCGTCCATACGCATTACGTGTCCAGCCCACCTTATCTTCGAATTTTTTAGAGTATAGAACGGCATCTTTGATTTTTTGATCGTTGACGCAGGTCGGAGCTTCGGATCCCTTCCCTTACTTGTATGAAACGGGATACTCCTAACACCGTCCTTTTGACTGCGCGTTCCCCAACGCTGAGTGGCCTTTCATCCTGCCTACGTATCGACCAGGTCTCTGACGCATGCGTTAAGACAAGGAGAATCGTGGCTCGAGGAGATGGGCGTGGTGTCGGGTGTTCCTTGTTTTCTTCACTGCATCCTCGATCTTCTTGAAAGTTCCCCCACGCCGCTCTGTTCCTCCTGCTCAACTCTGGAGCTGAGTCGTTCATCATCTTAATTTAACGACCAAGATAGACGCAGCAAGAGCATTCGGAGATAATCATTTCGTTAAGCGTGAATGGGGCATACGACAATCCGCTAGTCATAAACATCGTTTTGTGAGATTTAGTCGAAGACCAATCTTTCCGCAAGCGCTATCGAAGCAGCAAATATTCGTTCCGCCTGGCTAATGCTTGATGTTGTAAGAACGATGTCCTTAGCAATGTTAAGATGGTGTAGTTGTCGACCATCAATTTACACTTTCGTACTGTTCCATTCCATTGGTCGCTTAACGTTTTGAAGTGTGACAACAAATAATTTTAGCCAGATGGTGTCACGTTGCCTAACCCTCTTTTGACGTCGATGTTAACACAGTGATAGAATGGTGATATTTTGGTGGTGGAGTTTTTGTATAGCTCGGAAAGTTTATGACGGGTTTTCGACTTCATTTCTTGAATTTGGCGGCTTTTTTTCTTCTACGCGAAAAATGGAGTCTTGCAGAAGGAGGCGATGGTTTGATATTTTGCAGAATTTTGAAGTAACTGCGAAATCGGTTAGCTAAAACCTACGACTTACTATGATGTGGCATATTTCGTTAGGGTACCCTCCAGTGGGAATCTTTCACGTCCACCTTTCAGTGTGGGATTCCTGAATTGCTAGTTATTAAGAATGGTCTTGGTTGTCTTATTAAACTCATGTATCCGTCCATCATGTTTTTTTCTACTCTGATTCGTAGGCCCAAATGTGACGTTTTTCGAACGAGCTTTCGGGTCCAATCTTAGCGTTAAAATCTCTAGAGATGACCTTAAAGAATGTATGGCCTTCTCTGTAGAATTTCAAGACCAAATAGAACGCGTCGACTTCATCTTCGTCGTAGCTGGATGCCAGTGCATAGATAGAGATGATGAAGAATGTCAGAGACGATATTAATTCACATCTCTTCAGCCACAAACGTTCTATTCGGATTATCAGTCGTTCGAATGAATCGATGCTCATAGCGCAACTCGTGTTGGCGAGAACTCCGACGCCGCCGTTCTCATGTTCGAGAAAAGTTCTTCTCCATAGACAGCGTTGAATGGGTGGAGTCTTCTCGTTATATCCAGCTTGATAACGTCATACACTATCCTTCTTGCCTATATTATCAGATCCTCTATGAGGGGTGCGGATGCAGGAGAGCGTGCATTGTAGATGCAGGTCGCCAACCTGGTCCTTTGCGATTTAGACAGCCTTGAGTGGCTTTGAGATCTTAGCAACTCCGCCATATTAACCCTACCTAACGGAGTGAGACCCACTTACCTTACTGTGCTTAGCGTATGATATCCATGTATGGCTTTCTGAGCTCTTAACGTAGGGGCTGGGTATACTCACGGGTAGCTGGCCAGTCTCGCTCAGACTAGGAGTGGAATTTATTTGTTGGAGGCGACAGCTAACCACCTCCCATGTTCTTTCCTGTTACTTAACTGCATTCTTTTCACATAATTGACTCGTAGAATACAATGCGCATAAACGAGAACACACCATCGCATGCATTAATAATACGCCGTCGGAAACGCGGAGGACATTTTCATATTGGCGAAGTAGAAGCAGTGAGTCCACTACCTGGTTCCATTTGCGTCAAGGTAGCAGAAGGATTCCTTTAGTTCGCGATTAACTCCCTGTCTGCCACCTGGGGACGCGCCACGGTGCACGGCACCTAATTAGCATGAGACTCCTTTATGAGGGAAGGATCGCAACTGTGTTGAAGTTGAAAACGAAGACAATGACAGTAAGAAGTGATCGAATGAATGCAAATTTTCGGAATGGTGATGTGATACTGAGCTTTGAGAGATTCCGAATTTGAACTGTAAATCGGGAACCAATTCCGTCCTTGAAAAAGACTTCTATTATATGACACTGTTCAGCAGATTAAAGAGTCCTTTGATTACAGTAGGCATTTAAAGTGCTTCTTTTTAACTATTATTATTTAACTGAGTACCTCGCAGAGTCCAATGGGACGCAATTTTTGTTCAGAAAAAGAGGAGTAGAAAAAGAGGACTACGACCGGTTCAGATTTGGTTCTCAACGATGTCTGTCTTCGTCACATTTGATGTGAACCATTAAGTTGTTTGTTTCCAAATTTTTTTGCAAGTTTGAGTAAAATATGAAGTAGAAAGTGAAAAAATCTAAGTGAAGAAAAAGTTAAGAAATTATTAGCGAAGCGAAAAAAGAAAAAAGTATTTTAAATAGTGGCGACAGCCTAGTTATTAGACAATATTGACGAATCTAGCCTTTTAAGAACATTTCACTTCAGCTGAGTGATCATAGTAGAACGAACTTGGGAAACAGCAAAGTAATGGAAGACGCTTACAAAAGGCGACGCACAATGTGGCAAGTGAACAGGTTTAGACTTTAGGAAATTTGAATTTTCTATGTATTTGCTTTCAAACTCTGGAAAAAATAGTTGGATACTTAGAAACTTGGGCGGTCCGTCCTCACTGGTTGTGCGGGAACCAGCATTTTTATCTTTTTTTGAGTTTGCTGGTCTAGCCATTGTGGTTCACTGGAGCGCCGAGGTTAGCCTAGTCAAAGTCTGACCCCACGTCGTCAGCATACAGGCAGTCGCCGCCTTTGTGGATCAAAGGGGACATTTGCCATCACGCCACTAGTTTGATACCAGGACGGTGGTGGATCTTGATATTGCTTTACCCTTAGCTAAGCTTCCTGATGGAAACGCCGAACTCCTTCTCAGCTTGGGAGACCCTGCCAGGGGGCATGAATCCCTCTCGTCGCTGTACATCGCAGCCCGACACCAAGGAACACCTCGCAGCCATGATGAGGCGGTGAACCGTTTGGAGGAAAGCATAGTTAGGGATAAAAAAGCCTTTTTTTTTGAAAAATCTGGCGTGGCTCCTATTCATGTGTAGTGAGGACGCCAACACCTTCTTCATTCGTTTTCTTTGCCTCGCAATCGTCCTCCATGGTGATGTTTGCTTCCAACACGGTGGGTTGTACTAGTATCAAGCCATAATCTGCTAAACGTCTACATGTGATAGTACGGCTGATTGGTTTTATTTCACAACCACCTCCGCACATTGTGTGGGTGGTTGTCCCAAGGGGCATTTTGTAACCCCCAGTGGAGTCTGCCCTTTCTTCCATCTGACACCTTTTCTTCTCATTTTATAGCCGGGCCTATCTATGTTGCCTTATCGATATAAGTTCTCCTGTGTCTGAAAAACGAGACTTAGAAAATCTGAATTTGCACATTGGTGTTAGACGTTGTGAACGCCGGTTTAAAATACGGTGGACATCGTTCAAGTGTTCTGTGAGTAGGGTACGGAGTTCATGACACAGTTGATGCATGCAAGCCCAAGTCTTTGCTGCATAACAGAGCGCAGGGTGCATTGCTGAGTTGGAAAGGCGAACGCGGGTATTCCAGTCTGTTAGTTGGTCGGTGACTCCTTTGAAAGACCCGAATGCGGCCCATACTCCACTTCCCTCTTCTGACAAATTCTTCCCGAATACTGTTCTTGATGTTCATTTAATGCCCAAGGTATAAGTACGAGGTGTCTCTGTAATAAGAGAATCATCCGATTTTATCCGTTCATCTTCACACGATGGGTTTTTTCTTGAACTGGGTCTTTTTCCGATTTATGCATAGTTCGATCTTTTTCCCGCTTCGGTGAGCTCGTTGATCATCGTCTTCTTCTCGTTGGTAATTCTCGAGAAGGTGAAGATGTCGTAAGCAAAACGGAGATTTTTTGAAGTTTTTGCATTAATACATATATCTTCTTCAACCCAATTGAGAGTGAGATTATTATAGTGAGCCAGTAAATAACTTTGGGGACACTGTGTCGCTTACCGTACTCTTTTTTCCCTATCTGTTCGGTCGATAGAGATGCTCTGTTTTCGTTCGCCAGTTCCGATAACAGTCGGATGGAATTCCTTTGCAGTTCTTAATATCACTATAGTTTAAGCCCTTAAATTATTAATGTGTGAGAAGTTGACATTTCTATTAAAAGCTCTTCTTGACAACAGATCTCTCTTTAGGTCCAAAATCATTCCCTGATCGATTGGATAGGGATCAGGACCAAAGAGTTGGTTGTGGCAATACAACAAGCTTTTTTGTGTATTTTTGAAAACCATGTATTTTTTTTTGGTTTTTCCTATGGTTTTAATCAATGACATCCCATTTCTGAAGGGGAACACTTTCAAAACGCATTAGATGGATGTCATTAATGAGTAATATTTGTGCTATTCCTAATTAGGATATGAGAGAATCTATGTTGAGGAGCCAATCAATGAGCCAATCGCGAAAACTGCTAGGCAAAGCACAGTGAAAATCAAACAGAGAAAGAGTTTTTCTTCCTGGAAACTACATAATTTCTAGTCTAGACGGGAGTTCTCCAAAAGATAACTGGTGTTTTACTACATGACTATTCGAGGTTAAACTTCTTTTTTCTTTTGAAAGCGCCGAATACCAGTCCAGTGTGGTCTACCCTGTACGAATCCTAGCAGAGCTTTACTAGAGCGTTTCCAGGTATTCTCTTCAGGTTCACCGGACTTCGTGCATCGGAAGGTGTTAGTTTCTCCAAGAGCCTGTCTCATGCAAAATTTAGAAGGGACGGAGGGCGGTCCTGATTGGCTCGGCACGGAGGCGAAACACAACTGGATTCAGTGCGTTCACCCCTATGGCACCTCTAAGCATTGCGGTTTGCACCGGTTGATTCAAAATTATCATGATGAATAATTTCATCCTCGCTCTCTTCTGTCACGACAGAGCTTTATGGAAGTATAGAATACTATCAGGAGAAGGCTTGAATGATGTAAAAGTTATGGTTGAGTGACTATTTTGATACAACATCATAAAATCATAGTGCCTACGAACTAGTTGACAGATTTTTCCTGGGGTTAGACTTTATCCTTAGTGTTCCGCAAATACTTCCTGGTTTTTAGAATTATTTTCCTACTATATGGTAAGTATCAGCGTCGGCGGCTTTCACTGTATATTTGTCGTTGCTATCTTTTCTACCTTTTTCTCTCATGCTCTTGCGGGTGACAATACCTCAAGGAAACTACTCTGTTTCCCAAAAGATTCTCTCCTATTTCTTCAGTTCTGTTTCAACGTCTTTTTAAAATACTGTATCCATACATCATGTGCACCATATATAAAGTTAACTGCAATTTGAAAAATGGAAAATCATCTTTTTTCATTCTTACAGTCGCACACCCTTACCTGCCGATTAGTATGTGGAAGTAAACATCACATAGGAGAATTTGAGTATCACCACAGTTATCTACGGAAGAAATAGAAGAGAGAGTACGTTTCCCTACGAGAATAAGGGAGACATGGGCAGCTTTTTTTTCATTTTCAGTTCATCCATCGGCTGCCATTAATCATCTACGATCTATGTTCTCGTGTGTTTCATTGCCTTTTATTTTGTTCATTTATTCACGAGATTTCTACAGCTACTACGCTGTTACTCCATTAAAATCGATAGCTATATTTCTGTACTGCATGAATTCTAGGTTTTCTACAAAATGTCTCGAAGTATGTTATTTTTCTTCTCGCTGCCATTGCTGGCGTTCGCCATGGTGATATGGCCCGATGTGGTGAATGACGAAGCTAAACTTAGTCGACCGAAACCCACTAGCTGGAGTGAGAAGAGTCGTGGACAATGGTGCAGGAATTTCACTGTTAATGAGTTAGTTATTTCTTGTCTTGAAAATTTACCTGTTTCCCTCCTCTAGAGCCACACAAAAGTCTTTTATTCGGAGGAGACCAGCTTCACATTTCTGACATCCCTCTTTTGACAAGAATTTGCTTTTTTTGAGATTTTTTCTTTAAAAGAATCATATTTTTTCTAAATCGAAAGAAAACGGAAAGCTAAGGAAAGAGTGAGTATATACAAAGAAGCTGGAAGAGTATCAGAAAGGGAAAGTTTCTGTCACATAAAGGCTCAAGGTGTAGCAGAAGTTACCAACATGTGGAATTGTTCAGAAAATCCAAAAAAAAATCAGACCATGATGGATAACTGAATTTCGAAATAAATAAATCTTAAAGCAACAGCTGGAGAAGTGGCATGGTTATAGAAATATGTAGAGGTGCAGAAAAATTACTTGGTTACGAAGAATCACTTGGACCACTTTCATTTGGTAGTTATGATCTCTTAAAAGGAATTGTCGGAAAGAAGACAGTGGTTGTAGAACACCTGCAAAAAATGGATGATTCAAATTCAACCTCGTTTGAACGTTGAAAGCCGCAAGGAAACCTAATAGTAACTCCATAAAATGCATAATAGTTGTAGCGATTTTACATAGCATAACCACTTATCGAAAGGGGCTTCATTGACTTCTTATAATCGTTTTTCGATGGAATTGTTCCTTATACACTTATTTGCCTAAACGCCTTGGCATCGTATGATGTATAGATCGTAGAGGACCATTCGTTTCCTTGTCATCCAACAGTCACCGATGACCGAGTTGGAGTGTTAATTTGGCAGCACCTTGACGACGCATAGCCTTAACTTCTCATTGAAATGTTAGCACTGGTTGGGCGTTATTTTCTCTAGAATTTAAAAAACAATCGTACAAGAGGGCTCCCAAGTCTTCACCACATCCCTTGTGCATCATTGAGAGTTCGTCGCTCAGATGCTCCAGATCGGCAGCGATTTCTTTGGCGGTAGCGATTTTTGCGATTTATCCACTTACCTATTGAGGATGATGCAATGCGTCGAGTCCTGATCAAGTTTAACATAGAGTGATGGATGAATCTTTGTAGAATAAGGGCCATTTTACACAGTGGTTAAGGAATAATGTACAAAGTATTTGAAATTGACCATTTTCTCTGAAGTGCAAAATCTTTACTGAGAGTTTCAGAGGTGAAAAAGGCACACCTTGCCATAAAGTAAGTTCGAAGCGACTATCAGTGTATGAAGTCGACATTTTTTATCCTCCCAGCCAAACCACGTGTCAATGCATATTCGTTTATCCCGCAGAGATGGAAGAATGGAGGACTTGAGAGAGAGGCAAGATTGAAACCGAGGAACATGTATGAAGATGAATAATTGTATTGCGAGTCATCTTAAACCAGTGCGCTACACATGCCAAAAATAGGGGATAGTTGCTAATGTGACAACTAGTTTTGCATAGAGATTTAAAGAGTTTTTAGCTCAAAATCTCTTAAAAATCAACAAAAAAATACCCTTGACTGCACGTACAAGTAGATGGAATAAGACTCATGTGTCAATGAATCATAAAAGTGCTACTCTAGTACCTGAATTGATGGCCCTTATTTTTCAGATATTGTCACTCACAAAATCGGCGAAGCCAGTAAATACTTTCATTCTTGTTTCATTTTTCTAAATTGATTTTTTGCACCTCGTTTCCATTCCATTTCTCATTTAATATCTACACGAACATCTAAATCAGTTTCTAAGGTCCAGTGCACTTTAGCAATACAGTAATAAGTTAAAAGTGCCTTCCATAAATTCATACTCAGGATGTGTATAGCACAGTAGTTAGAAGTACATCACAACACACACGTGGTCACTGGCCCAACCCCAAGCTCCTAGAAAACTAAGCCCACGAAAAAACATGGTCGATACGTCCATAGGCCCCTATAAGTCATTGGCCAGATATGCGTTCAATAACCTCTACGATGCTATGAATGGAGTCCATTGCACGGCCTATACCTAAGGGATTGATGGACGATGAACGCTTTATTTTGTATCTTTTTATACAGCGATGTCGTTCAATCAGAAATCTCGTTTTCTCCTAGAAATCACGTTCGTGAGGTTTTTTCATGTTGATTTCCTAAAGTGTAATAGATAGTATTTGATATTGCAGAGAAGAGTGTAGGGGTTGCGCACATTTTCTTTCCACTCGTCCTTTTTTCTTACTGTTGGTTCCAGAATGTTCTGTATTTGCAATTAAACTGAACCAGTGTTATTTTTTTGCTGCAATATTAAATATTCTTTGTAGACACACACAATGCCCCGAAGCATCACTCTTTCATCAGTTCGATTGCTGCGGAGGCAACAATACTGAATGTTGCTTTGCTCTTCAAGGATGGGTGAGCAGTACCCTTTATTCACAGTAGTTGCTATTTTAACTTCTTGCCATAAGTGTTTAACAAAAAGCATAAGTTATAATTAACTACGTCTTTCCTACACAAAGGATAAAGCTCTCGGCGCTGATCAATCTTTCTGTGGGATGCACCATGTATTCGACTTCAGTAACCATCGTTTGCAGGTGATTGAATGCATATCTGACGTTTGCACTGGCTCGCGGTGCCCTACCGATGTAATGAACCAGTGCTGCTATCCTCCCAGACAAATCTGGTATCAATTTCCCTACCCCGGAGGGATGTAAGGCTTGGTGAGCCATGAGCGCAGGGTTCAATTCCACGTGTGTCGCAGTGGAGCCTCTAACCACTGCGCCACACGTGCCCCTTTCTTACATAGCCTTAGTTAATGTCTGTGAGAGCCAAAAGAAACTGAGGAATACCTAGAGATAGAGCGGTTAAAGAACAGACATTCTTTTTTATGAAACAAAAAACGGATGTATTACCATCTATTTCTAACAGGTTTCTTGCATTTGTTCATTTGTTCAAACTTTTTAGATGTTCGTGATCGGAACGCTGTTCTCCATCGTAGCCATCGTTTCGTTTTCGTTCTATCTACTGTTGAAGTTTCAAATGATTTGTATTGAACATACATATCCACCCAAAGTCATCTACATGGAGGGAAAACATTAAAGGTTTTTATATAACACATTAGAACACATTATATTGTCTAAGGAAAAACAAACGAACGGGTAGCAACTAGTAGGTGTTTTGATTCTTGCTGATTTAAAAATTCAAGGCACTCACAATACGAAGATTTTAAGGATTTTTGATAAAGTGATTACTGTAGGTCTTATGAGAATAGGTAAATTAGACGAGGGAGGTCAGACAGCTAAAAAACGTCCGTCGTTAAACGGATTTTCACATTTACAGTAACCCTAATATCGTTGTGAACGTTTTTTGTTAGGTTTTTAACCAAATCCCAAGCTTGGAAAAGTTCTTAAAATCACTTTGATAGTAGGTACTTTTGGATTTGTTAAGAAAGGTTGCATATCCTTCAAATTTACTCTTAGCTCTTCTTGTGCTCATTCACTGATTACTTTCTTTCCGTACTAAAAATAACGTTGTAAGCCACTCAGATTTCAGTTTTTGTATTCATGCCAGCATAATATTCTTCACTCCTTTCATTTATTGATTTGTCATCCACAATTCTGTCTCGCATCTACTCTTTATCTTATCATATTACCGATTAGATAGCACTGTCTACGGGTTGCAGACCAGTTAACTCACCCACACTGATTGACTGTATTGTCCGTTGAAATTGTACTTAAATTGTGACTTTCTGATTATCTGTATGTGATATGAAATAAAATGTAATGAAAGGCGAATTCCACGAACGCATCCTAATGTAGAAGTAGAAGAGAGAGGGAAAGAGAAGGAGAAACAGTAAGAATAATTTGGGAAATGGAAAGATTTCGAAACAGGGAACGACTAACCGTGTTGAATAATTCACTGTTCTTTTGATGCCAGCTGGCAACTGTCAACTTGATCTTTCCAGGCTCTGAAGAAGGCGAAATCCTTCGAAAGGTCAGTTTCTTCATAAATAAAGGAATAAAGCAACAGCCTTGTGATTTTAACCTTTTTATTTACTGCGTACCATAATTTTTTAACGGCAGGGTATCATGTGAAATACAACTAAGATGATGCTGTGATATTTGCAAAACTCAGGACCGCGGGTGTCTGAGGTGGGGAACGAACGCGCTATTGTCCTTTCCGGGGAGTAACGCGTTCACCACCACTCCATGCGGCTCCCGTTGACGGGTGATTGCTGATGGCGCCGATCAATAGAACTAGCTGAGAGACAGACGAAATAAAGGACCCAGATGGTGTGGTGGTGAACGCGTTACTCCCCGGAAAGGACAATAGCTTTACAATAGGACGTTCCCCACCGCAGACACCGGCGGTTTAACGTAGAGTAGAATTGAAGAAATAATAACATTGTAATATCAATTAGTATTTATCCCGTATTAAATGAGATGAATGCCAAACAAAAAAAGCAGGTGGAAAAAAGCGATTTAGCAACAATATGTAAACGTTTAGGAATAAAGGTTTCGGTATTAATCTATCCCTTGCGCATACCCCATGCATTTGACTCCTTTCGTGTTATTACGTAGCTGATTCCTGCTTTATTCTACAGATGACCCATACATTGACCTGCGGAGGTCTTCTGGTGTACACGCTCAATGTCTTCTTGTCTCGTACATTGACCGGCCGAAGTCTTCCAATGTATCAACGTAGTGTCTTCTTTCCTCCAACTGAAATTTGTAAGTTTGGTTAGCTTGGGATATGAGATCGAGCCTACGACCAAATAGGTACTGCAAAGTGGCGCTAACCACTGCGTTGCACATGTCTTTGTAATAAGAAAAAGTACAGGATATTGGCATATCATCTAAATGTTAGTTAGAACACAGAATCTTATCGGCACGCAGTCTTAGTCAAATTAGTTGATTTAGTCTGGTGCTGATGCACTAAGTCCATTCGTTTTATTCTTTTCATAACAATTATTTTAGAGATGTATCCTAGCGTTATGTTCCATTTTCTGTGTACCGCAATAAGAATACTGGATCGAACTATGCACTGGTATCAACCAAGTCCAGAAAATGGATGAAGCCCGCTATCATGCGGAAGTAAACAAAAAATTAAAAGGTCGAACAAAAGGCTAATCACCTTACAAGGAAATCATTCAGGAAAATGAACAAAAGGAACATCAAAATAGATCAGCTTAAAGAAGTATTCGAACACCAACGATGCCGAAGAGAGCGACGATTTGACTTCGCAGAGGAGTTCTTTCATGTACTTTTTCGGGTCCAGTGAGTTCAAGTCTCTAGTCAGTCTATTTTATATTGTTCTCATGCTGAACACAACTGGATCGTGAACCAAAGAAGGCTCTACTTTTCTCCGTCGAGGATAAAATCAATCGAATGAGGAAACTCGATGAGTTCCATAATTTAGTTCCATAATCTCTGGAAATCGGATCAGGAGCTAACTGATGCTCTCCTGAAACACTTGGAACTTGGTCGTTGAATGAGAGGGGACGATCTTTACGGGACCTTCAACAGCACTAAGTGGTCTTTCATCCTGCTTCCATAGCGTGTACGCTTCTGACGTTTAGGCAAGATAATAAGAGTCGCAGAGTCGAAAACATGGGCTCGGAAACTGATACCACTTTTTCTTCATTGCTGCATCTTTGAAGCTACTTGCACCGCCCGCTTCCTTCTATTCAGCTCTAGAAATGAGCCGTTCATTATGTTAACATTTCGACCAAGATACACGTAGCTATAGCATGTATTCATTGTACTGAGCATTAATAGTGCATAGACGATAAAGATGGTTGACAGGGGGTGCGAAGTGGATCCAGAGACCACGTCTGTGGTGCAGGGCGCCTCAAACTACTGCGCTACGCCACTTCCATGATAATAATATAATTGGTTCCCATGAAAAACAGCGCATTCTATGTTTTGAACAGAATCTTATGAAAAGAGCGTATTCTATGCTTTGAATAGAAACGGAATCAAATCGTTTCTCATGGTCCTTTGTTTTACTGTCCTCGAAGACCATTCTTTCCACAAGTATTCTCAAAAAATTAACAGTTGCTAAACTAGACGAACTGAATACTATTTGGCCAAGATGCTGTGCTTCTACTGATTTTTTATAAAATCATAGGTTCCCAAAGTTGATTCCTTGATTCCTTTTGTGTTTGACATTTCTTACCTGTTTACAAGTTGAGAAGCACCAAGTAGCAATTTGTTGAAAACCAAAAAGCAAATTTATTATTTGGATTACATCAATCAATAAAATGGTGGAAATCGAGCTGGTGCTACTGAACTAGAAAAACTTAATGGTAATTCGAGATAGAGATGGTGACAGGCTCTGCTCATTGTTCGGACTCTAGAATTAAAATTACATGGAATGACTCGATTACGATAAATATATTTGTAAATGAATATTTCCTTGACTTTATCTGTCATCTCATCTTATCCTATCACTTTTTTCTCTGATGTAGCTACATTAGCAGAGGTTACTGATTGAGGTGAATTGGTTTCACTAGGCTTCTTGTCCTCAGTAGGTTCTAAAATATATTCTCACAATAAAAAGTGAACACACAGCTTCAACGTGTTTTGAAGCGTTCATGACAAATTTCCGATCATTATTTTTAGATTAACGAACATCATATTATCGTTCATTCCCTTATTAACCTTGACAGGCATTCCTGGGATGACAGAACGCGATGAACACCGAGGTGCTCGTCACTTTGGGCGGATCTTTAACTGTGATGATTTCGATGTCTCTCTTTAGAGAAAAGAGCAAGGCCGTGCAACGACTGAGCCACACTTGGCTACCTTCACTAAAAAAGTGCTTCATATTAAAACTCGGATGTTCTTCTTATCCATCGAGCGAGCGGAAGCTACAATGTAGTCCTAGTGCACAACAAGAATGAATGGAGACAGTATTTGTGAACGACCTAATAACTCGATAATTTAACAACACATTAAAGTTCAGTTGCAGATGAAATAAAGATGAAAGGCACAAAAGCTCTTTATTATCGCTGACTGATGGACATAATCTATATTCACTAATCAGAGCTGATATTGTACTAACGCTCTCATGAACATGTCTGCAATCTTTTTTCCATATATCTATCTATTCATATCTTCATGCAATATTTACAGCGGGCATTTCTTGCAGGCGAAGGTCGAAGTACACCGTCGTCGAATAAAGCGGCGAGTTCATCCTGACGTCAAAAAAAAACTTTCGCTCTTTTCGATTCATCTCTTTCATTGGAAGTTCCTGATCTCGACTTCATCTGCGCTCTACTTTTCCTTCTTCATGGGGGGAGTGACAAAGTTGTGCAAGCGAGGAGGAAATGATCACCTTGTTAAAAAGGCGGTTCAATCCCATGATACCGAGAGTGAGTAAACACTTCATATTCCCCAATGAAACTCGCTAATTCCATCCTAGTTTTTGAAAGAGTTGAGTTTTCAACCAACAACAGAAAATTTTTCAATCACAATTTTAACTTGTTATTTCACTGCCTACTCTTTTTAACGGCAAGGGTGTATGTTGCGAAATATAACTTTGATGATGCTGAGATATTTGCAAAACTCCGGGACCGCAGGTGTCTACGGTGGGGAACGAACGCGCTATTGTCCTTTCCGGGGAGTAGCGCGCTCATCACCACACCATGCGGGTCCTTCGTTCCGCCTGTCTCTCAGCTAGTTCTGTTGGTCTTTTTGCCATCAGCAATCACCCATCAGCGGGAATATAACTGCAGCCTCAGCTTGGCTGGGTTCGTTGCCGATTTGCGCCCCCCCCACATCAATCCGCTGACGGGTGATTGCTGATGGCAAAAGACCAATAGAACTAGCTGAGAGACAGGCGGAACGAAGGACCCGCATGGTCTGGTGGTGAGTGCGCTACTGCTACTCCGCGGAAAGGACAATAGCGCGTTCGTTCCCCACCGTAGACACCTGCGGTCCGGAGTTTTGCAAATATCTCAGCATCATTAAAGAAAATTTTTAGTTTTACAATCAGTAAAACATACGAAATACTAAGTTAATTTTTTAGCCTTTAGTTCGCTGAAAACTTTGAAATCAATCGTGGATAACTTGCCATCTGATGGAGAGTCTGATGAATCAAGGAGATCGAGATCGTCGAGATCCTCCTTCACATAGTGATAAACGATTCCGGCACCGATCGCATCTCCTAGCACATTGATCGACGTTCGAGCCCGATCACTGCATTTAAAAATAGGAAACCTCCAGCTCTTCTTTTTTAGTCCAAAAATTGAAGGCAAGAAAGCGATAAAGTTGGAAAGCATAGCCACATGCGTTGACGAAATTTCTCGCATGAAACCTTTACCACTTTCTCGTATTACTATAACCTCACTGAGCAGGAGTTGATTTGCAAAACACAGTGAGGCGTATTGAAATTGGGCAAGCACTCAATATTCCTATGCGGAAGTTCGGCAAGCAACAAATCTATGCCACAGGAAAGCCCAGAAACGTTGTCGTGGCTACTTTCTCGCTAAATATAGTACAAAAATTGTCGTCACACCAAGGAGGGTGCTGCTCCCTTAGTCCATTTTTGCGCAACAAGAACAGTTAGGGCTTATCATTAGCTATTTGACGATTGACGGATCAACAAGGAATACAACGAACTATAAGATCTTTTGAAAGAAAGGAACCACAACGTTTTCACTACAGGTGTTCAAGAAAAGCAAAGTCGAAACGTCGAAGAAGGAAAAAAAAGTTTGGAAGTTTATCCAATCATGAGTTTCATTTTTTCTTTTTTGGAGGTTTGTACTCAAGGACTAGAGCAGGCTCAGCAACACAGTTGCCAAAAAATCACAGATCTCACGTACAGTATCCAGTCAACAGCGATAATCAACGATACATCGTTGACTGGAAGTCCAACTGATGTCAACACCAATAACATTGTCACCAGACCGGCTGACGGTACTCCTGCTGCACCGATAGATGCAAGGGTGGCAGTAAAACTGTAAAAAAAACTATTATGATCGGAATTCTCAGAAGAACAGTGCTAATTAAACAGCGTATGTTACTAACCTAACAGTTATCACTTGTGCAAACGACAAATCAACGCCATTCATTTGAGCGATAAAAATAGCCGCAACCGCCTCGTATAACGCAGTTCCATCCTTTATCATAATATTTTTTACTCTTCAGCATGATTTATCTCGGCGATTTTTTTCTTTTTATACTATTTGGACGGTTTTTATCACAACGCAGCGTATTTGCTTTCTTCTGTTTTGGTTTTTGAGGAGCGATGATGGATGTGTAAAGCGGATTGAAACTTTCAACTAAAGCCCACTATCGAAAAACAACAAGTACTGAGATCGCTAATGAAGTTATTAAAATTCGACTGCAAAAAGGTACAAGTATTCGATTGTCCGTATATAAACCAGCTACGATCAAAATGTTTGAAACCTTGAGGACAAGCTTCGTTTCTGGAAAATCGTTGAATAAAACCGGAATCCTTATGGGAACATCCATCATTTTACTAACATCATATTTATTTTTTCAAAGGGCGCGTTTGGCGCAGTGGTTGGAGGCGCCCTGCAACACACACGTGGAATCGATCTCAGCGCCCATAACCCACCAAGCCCTCCATCCCTTCGGGGTCGGTAAATTGGTACCAGACTTGTCTGGAAGGATAGCAGCGCTGGCTCGATACATCGGTAGGTCACCGCGAGTCATTGTAAAGGCCAGATATGCATTCAATCACCTCCAACGATGCTTTATGAAGTCGAATGCGTGCCGCAACCTTTAGGGATTGATTAACGCCGAGAGCTCTATCCTTTTTTGATCATATTTATTTTTTGCTTCGTATGATCCGCAATCATAGCTACTGTAGATTTCCGATCCCTCCATTGCTTGCATTCGATTCGTTTACTCACGCCAACAACCAGCGAATGTCTTCGAATTGCATGTGGGTTCGGCATTTGTTTAAGAATTGTGGCCATCTTTATGAATACTGGTCGAATTGATTTTTCTGGATTCTTAGGAAGAAAGGGCGCCCGCACTTGGGTTGCAGAAAATAAACTGTTCGCAGACAAATCTGTCACCATTTTCCGGACCTCGGACGGACGAAGGGTTTGGTGACGCCGAGCGTGTTTCAGCAAGCACTGTGCTCGTGATGAATGGGGTCGATATATAACAGTGCTACACGGCCCTATTAATATGATGTTGTAAGGCGAGCAGTTTCTTTGGATAGGAAGCAATGACACACTTAAAAATGAAGACTAAATGATAGAGGATAGATCTAGAAATAAAGTTGTTTCTGAAAATTATCCTAGACATTGAACGATTTTTTTTCAGTAAGTCCGAAACCTTACCATATTGATTGTGGCCCCGATAGGAAGTACAAAACGTGAAACTCTTCGATCAACGCCAAGGTTTTCTTCTACACAGTGGCAGGTGACGGGAAGCGTTGCCGAACTGAATAGCTACTGAGTATGAAATTCCAACATCCACTGTTTGTGACTTATGTATTAAGTTTTATCTACTGTGGTTATAGAACTGTTTGGCCGAGCGAATTGGTTCTCAATTACGCCTTTCCAGGCCATGAGTAAGGTGAAACCGCCGAGACTCCACCTATTGTATAAGAGTAAATTTTGTAATAACAACCTCGTGTCTGCTCATGAAAAAAGCAGTCCTTGTACAGTGTTTTTACAAATAATGCAAAAAACACCATTTGTCAGAAATTGTTGAATAGCTTGCGAAAAAGGACCTGGAAGAGGTTCCTATCGCTGTTATCCACGCTTGAAGAAGTCCACTCATATATATGTACGGATTAGTATTCGTGGTGATGAAGAATATTAACGGAAGAGAAATGAACAGGTGTATCGTTAATCCAGCCAAAACCTGACAAAAAGAATAGCTCGCCAGACAGTTTCTAACTTTGATCCATGGATCTTTTCTCTATTGCGTAGCAAATGCATAAATTTCAACTGGATTAGTAGGGAAGTTCGAGCGAAATGGATAGCAGAAAGGGAGTGGTAGACCGCGAAAGCTTTTAGAATCTTTGGTAAGGTGCCGAAATGTATCTGAAACCTTGAAATTGTAAAAGGCTCGTTGCGTTTTGCTTTTTTGTGGTTGAGTAGTCTGGTGGAAGAAAACGAGATCCCACTCCGTTATTGACTGTTGTAAACACCGTCTGAACGTGAGATTTTCTTGGAAACCACATGAAAACTTTTATTCCGCGCTGACTAACTTCTGTCGTGACTTGTTCATAGAAATCGTGCTTTTAAGGAAGTTTCGTGTATTGCGTGATAATTACAACGTGAAAAAAAATATTTGTATTTGCCATCAGCTTACTTTGATTGATGTGAAAACGGGCTGATGTTTGCTTTTTTCTTATTTATATGGCCTGCTATCATGGTCTGGACTACGGAATTTCCTCCATTAGCTTCGGTGGTTTGCATCTCTCATCCACCAACTCACGGGACTTGCACGTGGGTCCTAAGGATTTCATTATTTTGATGAGTGTCGCTTAAGGCTGATCGAATTGATTCGAATTGATTCATCTTAGACTAGTTCCGCCATAGTTGCCAGATCATTATTGCAGGCAGCCACTACATTTCGTGGGTCGGAAAGAGCTTTCTTATGCAAGCGTGGTATCAGTTTACCGACCGCGGAGAGATGGGGATTGATTGGCCCAGTAAGGTGTCGAACCAGCGACCACTGCATCTCTTACTACAGTGCCTTCGGTGCTCCTTCATAATATGCATTCAATGACAGTTAGGAACTGTTGTGAACCGCGTAGTTGCCTAGTGAAGTAGATGAAGTTATCACACACGGCACAACAAACTACTTCATATATTCGTATCGATATAACTACATCACATTTGAAGACATACAGAACAGTGATGTGGTTAACCACCTCTATGCAAATGTTTGTGAACTCGATCCTTTCTATGCATCGACCACCTCAACCTTCATATTTTCAGGGCTCAACTGAAGGAAAGTGCCGGGTTCATTTTTTTCGTTCGCTTTGGTGGCCAAGTGCGTGAAATCCATACATAAATTACGGTAGAGCAAAAATCATTGTTTGATGGGAAAATGTGGACGGCGAAATTATAAGGTAGTCATCATAAATTTCTTCAAAAACAGAAAAAAGGCGCTGCATACCGTGAACATATACAAACCCAGCATTCTTGCCATCTCGGCTAGATCCTGAATCTCAAGGATTTTTCCCATGATCAAGCATAAAAATTCCCAAAGGAGAATACCTGGAAAATATCCATAAGGAAAGAAAATTTCGGTGATAAGAATGGGATCTTGAGTATTACAACGGTATGGCATTATAAACAAATATGTCTATGGCTGTAAAAGTTCAAGCAAAAAATCGGTAGTGTAACCTGGTCGTGAGCCCTCTTGGCAAAAAAGAAAACATCTATTTGTTTTCCCAGAGTTCTCTTCGCATCTCGTATGAAACATTATATACATACTATATATATATATATATATATATATATATCCATAAGGACCCAAATTCTTGTAATATTTACTATAAAAACGTAAGAAAATAATAGGGAAAAAAGCAGGTAGAAAATAAGTTCGCAGGTCCTCGCACAAGTTATGTGGAACTCCCAGTAAATTATAAATTTCTCACACTTTCGTCTGAGTTGCTGGCAATACCATTCCAGTCATATATTCATCATTATTACACCGAAATCATCTGCACGCTCGTATAAGGGAAGGGAAGGGAAGCAAGATGGCTGCAGCTTTTCTTGTAACATTTATTTATTCAATTATTTACAAGATCCAATGCGGGTGCGAAGGATACCACTTAACACGTGCGAGGCCGTGGTTCGACCATGGACCCAGCAAACCAGCCCTCCTATCCCACTGGTGTCAGGAAAATAGTACCAAACTTAAATCAAAAGGCTCTTTCTGAACAACTTTGCGCTGTCATTGGTGTTAAGAGTTTGGATCTTTCTGGCAGAGTTGTCGCGGGATTCCATGGAAAATGAAACTGGCCAGCATTGGATTATATTCTTGTAGTTGAGAATGTACTTACGTGGTGAGTGAATCTACGCAGAAATCGGAAAAACTCCGAGAGCGATGAAGACAAGGATATACGTTTACAAAATTGCTCATGCAAAAAATACGACACGACGTCGCACAATGTAACAATCTCAGCATTCTCTTCATTCGATTCTTTTACTCGTTTCTTTTATTTACGGACGTCTTCGGATTCGCTTATGGGTTGTTGCCAGTCGAAGACCTTTGCTTCTTCCTTATTGTCGAAGAGTGATGTTGAAGCTAATCTTTTCCAAAATTCTGTACAGCTCTACTCTACTAGAGCATTTTTAAGTCTTCACAGAGACGATCGCGAGAATTTGCTGACCGGAAAAAAACTTTTGCCAGGTAAGTCTGTGTGGGAATGGAGGACCACAGCCCTTAGGTGTATTACATGGCATCTCCGCGCAGTGCACTTTCAGCGTCCTTCTGTCACATTGAACGCGGAAGCTAGTAAATTAAATATTAACCGTTGTACCTATATATTTGATAAAGTAGATCATTTTCGTATTATCGCCTCTCAACCTCAATTCCCTTTTATTTCCATGAATGGTTTCAATAGGGCTCATGTAGGGCAATGGATACAGACTATCTGCAGCACTCACAGATTGAGGATCGCTCGAGTCGTCGCTTCATTCTCATCAAGCTCTCCATCCTTCGGTGTCGGAAAGTCGGTATCAGAATCGTCTACGAGGATAGCCGAACTTATTCAATACATCAATAAGCCCATGAACTTTATTTTATAAACAAAATGTGCATTCAATCGCCCTTACAATGATACAATTGGAGTCGCGTGTTTCTCAAGGAGAAGAATCACTGAACTTTTTATGTTTTGTCGTTTATGAACAACGACAACTGACTTTCACTCACCATATGACAGCCATGATAAGCTTCATGACCACCTTGTCCAAGGCGACAAAGAATTGTGTCATCACAAAAGCCTCGGAACCAAGCTGTGATAGCGCAAATCCCAATGCTGTGCAGAAGACGATGATTCCTGAAATGCTACTGATTTACGCATTAACCAAATTACTAAAAACTACTAATTAACGGGATCACGTATAGCACAGTGTTTGGAGATGACCTGCAATACACACGTGATCATCGGTTCCATCTCGTGCCTCGGAGAAACCTATTCACCTATGATTCTAGACTTGGGAAAATTGTTGCCGCGCTGTTCTAAGAAGATGAAAACATCATCTTGATACATCTAAGCAACCGCGAGCCATTGTACAGATCGGATGTAAATTAGATCACCTCTGCTATGCTTAATGGTGCCGAATGTATGGCTTTGATTTCGACGCATTGATTTGTTTTTTGACGGGAATAAAATAATTTTTCAGTAACCACAGTGTTTGGGCGCGTGTGGCGCAGTGGTCGGAGGCGCCCTGCAGCACACACGTGGAATCGATCCTAGCGCCCATGGCCCTCAAAGCCTTCCATCCTTCCGGGTTCGGCAAATTGCTATAAGACTTGTCTGGGAGGAGAGCAGCACTTGCTCGATACATCGATAGGCCACGGCGAGTCATTGTAAAGCTCAGATATGCATTCAATCACTCCAAACGATGATTACTGAAGTCGAATACGTGGTGCATCCCTCAGGGATTGATCAACGCCGAGAGCTTTATCCTTTATTTTTTTTATAGCAATTAAGGACTTGTGAACATGAGGCTATTGTAGAATACACTTTATTCTGTCCTTTTGCAGACATGAATGATATGTGTGCTACTATTTAGTGTGTATTTCTACGCTTCATCGTTCAAATACCTTGCTGCCAGCACTTAAGAAGTATTTTTCATCCTATATTGAGTTCATTTGCTTTATATCCGCGCAATAAATCGATAACCATAGCGATTAGAACTAAATAACAGTTGTTAGTTGAGATACCGCTCAGTGAACTTCTTTGAAAAAAAGCTTTTTTTGGAGATCATTAAGTGTAGAGAATGGCTTTTTCTGGTCTTAACGCTACCATTTCGATATGCGTTTGATAGCTATAGAATGAGTATACATAATGCGGAAAAAAATTCTGGAACGGGATAATCTAAATATGGGCACCATGGTGTCCACGTAGTCCTTTGGCCGAAGAACGTGTGGATTCTATGGTGTCCATACCGACCACTTCGACTATTATGGCATAAGGGATCAAGGCTGAACACTTTATACTTACTCCCTGATAACATAGTTCTGCTGCCATGAAAAAGAACTAGGGAAGTAAATAAAAGTTGGAACATTGTCGCTTTATTTTGACTTATTTACTGCCTACTCTTTTTAGCGGCAGGGTATACGTTGCAAATATAACTTTTAATGATGCTGAGACATTTGCAAAACTCTGGACCGCAGGTGCCTATGGTGGTCCAGAGTTTTGCAAATATCTCAGCATCATTAAAAGTTATATTTCGCAACGCATACCCTGCCGCTAAAAAGAGTAGGCAGTAAATAATAAGTCAAAATTGTGATTATAACTGCAGCCTCAGCTTAACTGGGTTCGTTGCCGATTTGGGCCCCCCAGATCAATCCCGCTGACGGGTGATTGCTGATGGCAAAAGATCAATAGAACTAGTTGAGAGACAGGCGAAACAGAAGGACCCGCATGGTGTGGTGGTGAGCGCGCTACTCCCCGGAAAGGACAATAGCGCGTTCGTTCCCCACCATAGGCACCTGCGGTTCAGAGTTTTGCAAATATCTCAACATCATTAAAAAGTTATATTGTCGCTTTATTTTCATCAGTACTTATTAAAAAATGCATCGTTCATCATCATCCATGATGTTATTAGGAGCAGAATAACCGCTGAATGCGTATAAGCCATTTCTATAGCGCACGTGGTCAAAAATAGTATCGCTTTAATACATCTGCTTATTTGAACACTTGAATGCTTTCTTCTTGGTGAGGAATGTCTCCAGCGATCAAAACCTTGACTTCATTCATAATCTATCGACAGAAGAGGAAGATTTCTATCTGAGTAGTCTCGAGAAAGCCTGCTAGGGTTTCCCGAGCCGTCACAAATGTACCACTGTGGATCGGAGGAAGATTGACCGCCTTGCAAGTATGCTGCTACTAGGTTAACAATGATTCCTAGCTCTAATTTAGCTGAATCTGAACTATACACGGGATGAAAAAATTAAGTACGAGTTAATTATAGTTTCTTGTAAAAGATTCTAAAATAGCTTAGCCTGAAAAGTAAACTGAGCGGATAAAGAAAAAAACGTTCGGCGTTGATTAATCCCTCGAAGAATGCGTCATGTGTTCGATTTCATCAAACGCAGTAGAGGAGAACGGACGCTAAAGCGGCCTTAACTTTCGAGGGCCTATCAGCTCAATGTTTTTCTGCATCCAGACTTCTGGTAGCAATTCGCTAACCCCGGAGAGTCAAAATGCCTGGTTTGTCTGAGATGAGATATCGAATCAACGATCGTTTGTGCGTATAAGGGAGCACTACGTCATACCCAGTCCTCACTGCTCTGCTGAATAATACACTTTAATGAACAACTCATCGCATTAAATGTTTAAGTCGCAATATTAACTGTGAGCGTAGTTAGAATAAAATAGTCGATACAGCGAGGTTGTGCCACCTAGAGGAATATTGGCCAAAATAAGAATTCTTCTATTGTTTACATGAACAAGACGAATTAACTTGAGCACTATAGCACCACTGATTAACATCTATGCAAATAGAGAGTGATTTTCACAAAAAGTCAACTAACCAAGCACATTGATGCCGTCCTTGTATTCCAACATATGCTTCACGTAGTCAAAAGTCCCATTGTTAAGCATCTTCAGACGGATACTGTCGTTTACTTTCAGGAACTTCGGGCGGACGGTGACGTAATTCGTCTGGGCTTGTTTAAATGTGGCCACCACAATATTTTCCGGAAACGCGTTTCTAGAGAACGAGTCTATTTTGAAAAATTTAAAAGTTAATTCTACAGGTAAAATCAAGAAAAAAACTATGTTGACAATTTTTCTTGATGTTTTCGAGACCACTTAAGAGAGCTTAGTGGAAAGGTGGAAATCTAACAGTTAAAAAATTGACTTTAAGCACTGTATTTAAAAAATGCTAAAGTTTATGGAATAGGCAAACCTTAACAAATCGAGCAACGTGTCCAGCGTGCCGACTGTCCATCCTCCCGTACCTGCACCGAGGTCCTCCTTAATTTCAGGGGTTACCCGGATGAATGGCGAGCACTAGTATGATTCCGGTCTGGAATTCGAGTTATTACTGTCTTGCATTTATTGTAATAAGTCACTGCAAAACAATATTCTTTTTAAGATTCCTCGCCGAAATTTAGAGTCTTGTTTAACACCAGAGAGCAAAAAAGGCCAAACACTTTCCTACCACTGCAGTTTTACCTTTCGAACCTGGCTTAAAGAACGAATGGATCCACTTTATTCTGGAATTACCCGAAACGTCTACTTACAATTACGGCAATAATCGTAGTCGCCAAATAGTAGGTGATCGCCAACGATCCTATTTTTTCCAGATTGTTTTGCGCCTAGTTGTGCTAGACCTGAATAAAAAAATCATCGAAAAGTCAATCGATAATCAGAATCAGGCCAGTAAGAGGCCCTTTCTATGAGACCTTTTTCAGTTTATTCCATTCTACTAGTGTTGAAGAACTTTTTTCAGAGATTCACTAGGAAGAGGACTGGGTAAAAGAGAAGATTAAAATGATTGGAAAAAGGCCCAATCGACGAATGTGCCGAAAATTCGGCTGTGGTCATACAAAACGACGGCTTATCTCTTAAAGAATATTTTCGCCTGTACCAGAATGGATTCGCTTTAAAAAGAAAAAAAAACTAAAGGGTTTGGACGAAGTTAATTGCACTCGTAAATGAATCCTAACGCTAACCTGCGATTAGGGAACTAATAATAAGCGGTAGAATAATCATCTTCAACATCCTCATCAATAACTCTCCAGGAAAGCTGATAATCATGATCGTCTGAATCGAATGTATTGAAATTTGAGCAGTTCCGTGAAGTAATTAATGTTGTACAACGATTCTATGAAGTAGAGTGAATTAAGCTATAACAAGAGCGGAGGGAGAAACAGGAAAAGAACAAGGAGATTTTTTTAAAAACATTCACGTCGCTTATTTGTCCCTTTTCATAACGTCTTCGTCTTAGTTCTGGTTTCTAAATCTTCTCAGTTAAGCCGAATAGATATAGTAATCTTCATACGACCTCGTGAGTTTTCAGACCGTTATTAAATCATGTTTTCTTTTTTTGATAGAATGGAAGAATTGACAGTTATGATGGTCAACTTCATGGGTTATCTAAAAGTCGGCCACACTCTCATTATCTCGAAGCTCTAAGCGAAGCATTAGTGTATATGACAAGTTCGATACAGTTGGATCAACACCGAACCACATGTTGAAAATCTGCTTGCAGCAATCATGATTATTGTACCTAATATGGCGCTGCCGTATGAGACCGATTATATAATAGAATATCTTTTAGCAGAATACCAGCTTAGCACATACACTCTACATCACTGTCACCTAGCCTGTACTGTCCAGTTCTGTCCCATATTTCTTCTCGCATGAACACTTCGCTCTACACTTTCCAAAATTTGAACAAATCTATTATACATCGCAGCTTGTACGACACTGCTTCATTAGCGCCGAATGACTCCTTGAGAATCAGTTTACACTAACCTCACTTACTGCAGCCTCTATTAACTTCTCTTATGATGTTCGTTATATCCAACTACCACAATTTATGCAATGTTTCGCAAAAGAGCACTTCTTCATCCCGTCTTTTCAATATCTCCTTAATTACTTGAGAAGTCGTGCTGTATTCTGCGCACTGAGTGATATTGGACTGATAAAATGGTTATGCTACCAGGTTCTTGGGGCCTGAACTAGTAGGTTGGCAGTTTTGTTAACGACAGATCTCAAATTATTCATTTCGTTCAGATCCACCTATTTTAAGAAAATAAGACTTATTTCATTGACGATGTCAAAAGCCTTCTTTTAGAAGAATTCTTGTTATTTCTCATTTTCTCTTATTTTTTAAAGAGGACTTTTCTCTTTCGCAAGCTTTATAGTCTACCTTAGCTGAAAGGTTGTACGGACGGATGACAAATCCAAATAGAACACCGACAAGAACAGATCCTATTGTCATAAACAGCAAAAAGGTTCTTCTCCGTACACGATACCGTCTGAAACCAACCAGAATTGAAGTCAAATTTTCAACTGCTTTAAGGCTTTTCAAAGCCCTTTTTTATATTTTTTAAACCACATCGTTTTGTGTGTGCGAAAAGCGCAGTCAGTGGCGATGCCGTGGAAAACACGAATGTTCGCAGGTTCAACTGGAATCCTAGGCAATGTTTTACAACTCTCTGGGGTCACCGGATTGGAACCGGACTTGTCTGGTTAACACTAACTGTTGCACAGAAGCCGGTAACTGCTTTTGTTGAAGAGCTGTTTTAGAAACTCTTTGGTAGATCCTATCATCTTGCATTTTCTCTGGGATAGCAAAGGGAATGAAGTCGACCAACATCTAACAACTGCTAATGAAAAGGAGGAAATCCTGAACAAGTAGCTGCAGCAATAAAAAAAATGAGTAAGCAAATAAATTGACGAACTTTTGCATTAACAACACTTTTTAAATATAAAACACTTGGATATATCAAAGCTTATTAACGAACAATGCTGACGGCCTGTTCTGTTCCCATTTGACTGCTATTTTCCATTTCGACAAAGATTTTTGTTAGGAAACCCTAGATAGCAGTGCCTTGAAGATCCCAAATAATCGTCGCTGCGAACTTTCGCGACCTCCTCTTAGAGGAAGAATGTTTCTCACCACATGGATAACTCTCTTTTAGGAAGGTGGCAACTCCTGACATATGCTCGTTGCCAGCTGTGCTTTTAAATGAGAATATCGAACTTCTTACCAATCCATCGTTTGAACTTGCTGATTTGGCACCTTTTTTGATAGCCATTCTGGTTCGGGAATCAGAAAAATTATCTTCGAAGTAAATTGTCTTCGCAACGATGACGGGAAGCAGTGGATCGTTTTCCAAAATGAGTCGACTGTTTCCAGAGGTGATGCTGGCAGCACCGGAAAGAGATGCGAAATATGCTGAAATGACTAAACACAAGTTGGTAGACATAATTTGTTATCTGAAGTTTATCTGAAGCGGTAACACTAAAGTTTGATAACAGATATGCAATGGAAGTCGAGTATTGTTCTACCTCAACCGAATTTGATTCAATGCGGAAGGTGTTTTTTCTCACTTTAATGTTGAGCGCCCAGATCAAACGAGAACGGAAGGAAGGAAGCCTTGAATGGCGGATGACATAGAACTTCGTCGAAAAGCTTGAAAATTTAAAAGGCTCAAAAATTTTGCTGTGATCCATCTTCCTAAAGAGTGATTGTGCGCCGTCATGCTGAAAGAAAACTTTCTTCATCGAGTTTATACTCATTAAAGGTGTGTTCAAGAATTGTAAGAATTGTAGGAATTCACGTGCTTTTAGTCTTTCCAGAGGCTAACGCGTTCACCACCACGCGATGCGAGTCCTTCGTTTCGCCTGTTTCTCAGCCAGCTCTATCGATCAATGCTATCAGCAATCATTCTCAACGGGGTTGATCTGGGGAGCCAAAATCGGGACTGAACCCAGTTAGGGGTGGACGCGTTAGCCCCCGGAAAGGGTAATAACGCGTTCGTTCCCCACCGCAGGCACTTGCGGTCCGGAGTTTTGCAAATATCTCAGCACAATTGTGGTTGTATTTCGCATAATACCTTGACATAAAAAAACTGTAGTAGGCAGCAAATAAAAAGTTAATATTGTGATTTCTACTTCGAATCTTCGAACGACCACGAGGGAATGAAATGTTTGACGATCTCGGGGTGCGGATCAAACCTTCAATCGATCCGTTGTATTTCGCACCATTCCACAGCATTGCGCTACACACTCTCCTTGGTAAGATGAGTATTACAAGATATTAACAGGAGTGCAGTAGACGCTAACATTGGCATCATATTTGAAGACACCTACACCAAATGATTCGTGAGCACCAGAATTCTAGCATTTCGTTACGATGTTAAAAAACAAGCCTTGTAACGTGTAGGAAAAGACATGCAGATTCTAATGACTTTCATCTCGACTGAAAATGCTCTCTATAAAAGTATACGTATTGTTAGGGGGTAAGGGTCTAGCATCCGAGCCATGAATGACCTAAGCGATCTTTGATACACGATGCAACACATCAGTCGTTTGTAAGCTTTCTTAATTTTCGAATATTGGAACCTTTTTTCTAGAGCCTAGTAAGTAGTTGACTAGCTTGGCTTAGGAAGCTAAATGCTCTGTGTTTGAACATGACATTGTGGTCACAATCTTTGAGTAACTCCATTATTTTACCATGATAGGTGATTCTCTTATCAACAGTACTTCAATTAGTCAGAATCCCAGTGGTATGCAACAGAAGTGTACAGTAAGAAAAAACTCCAAAGTGGCATAAAATTCGACAAAAATGGAGTCTTTTCCATTTCTCGCCCTTCTTACATCGCAGGTTTTCCAACCCAATGCTATTTAATCATCTCCAAGCATCGTAAATGAAGTGTGGCTTATTTCTACTGGCACCGAAGAGCTTTCGATAAGTCAGCGAGTTCCTACAGCGAACAGAACTATCACGCAAGAGGGACAAATGCAAGCATTACTGTTACACTCTCGAGTCACAACACTGGCAGGTGGAGGAGAGGAGATACAGGTGAATTTTTGTTCAGCTGTGATATTTCGCGCTTACAAATTTTGAACTGTTAAGTAACAAGGTGTACACAATCACAAGAATATTTATTCACCGGATTACATCAATCAGAACACTGGTTTACATCGAATCGACGCTAGCGTAGAGAAAACTACACAAAATTAACTGCAGATATCCTATAGTAAACTATTTATAATGCTACAGTAAACCAGTAACTATGAAAAATCGAGATAGTCATCGTATCAAGCTCATTTTTGAATCAATGGATATTGTTAAGTTAAAACTGAGATATTGCTCAGGGTGATTCAAATACGATAAACGCATTTATAAATGAATACTTCCTCAATTTCATCCATAGTCTCATCGTATCTTGTCATTTTTCGTCCGACATCGTTACACTAGTATAAGTTCCATGCAGTGGCTGCTTATCTTCGGGCAGTTCTGAAATATATAGTTACTATAAACTATGAGTACGTAACTTCAACGTGTTTCAGAGCAGCCTTGACAATTCCCCGAAGGTCTACTTATTAAGTAAGCGCACACCGTCACACCCAAGGTGGTTCCTAGTTTTGAAAAGCTAGTTGTCTTATTTATTATATTGATTTAGCCAGAGCTCCTCAAAAGTCCATCGTTTCATGAAGGATGTAATGCAGTCCTGGTGATGTACAGTAGAGGGTTTATACTTCCAACACGTTCTAGTGACCCTTCCCTGACTACCACCTCGCTGAAGAACAGCATGTTAAGATTTCTATGTTTTTCACCTCCAACGAGCAGTCCTGGGCCATAGAGTAATTCTGTTGCTCGACAGGGACAAATGGAGACTTTATTGGAGAAAGACCTAGTGAACCGATGATTAACGTGATTAGAAGTAATGTAGGTGATCTCATTCTTTTTTGTTCTTAGGTAAAACATAAAAAGGTCATTAAGCGGATGCATCGTGTTCTCAGTCTCGCCGTCATGCGCTAACGTTTTCGTGTTCCTAAGAACCGCGCCAGTCGTTTTCGCCGTGAAGAATGGCCGAATGGCCGCACACGAGATTCTCCACTGGCTATAAACGTTTTCTTTTGAAGCCTACTTTCACTTTGATTAGAAGCATATTACATTGTGGATGACCTCCAGTTAATAAGAAACCGGCAGCGGAAACCCAGTGATGGATTCCAAAAATGTTGAGCAAATATAATGTTTATTATCACTAAAGATCCTAGTCACAGTTAACAGTGGATGGACGTCTAATTGTGGAAAAAATGAAGATAAGGGGAGCAAAGTATCCCCAGCATAATTCCAGTCCCGGCGGTAAATAGTGGATGTAATTAATACTCATTTGTCAGAGCTCATAGCGCAACATACCGCTAAGTTGTTAACAATCGTTTTTCTTGCATCGTTATAAATTCTTATGAGAGATTTGTAGCCGCGGTTAGCTATCCGGCGATGTGGTGTGCCATAGTCGTACCAACAAGCAAGTTCTTTCACTTCCCAAAGAAATCCTGGGTTTTCCTCAATCCATATCTTCTATTGAAGACCTTTCGATCCTGTGTTCTCCTCTATTAGCCTTTCCTATTTTGAGGAGAGGAAGGCAAGGTGTGTAAGCGAATGGGAATTAATGAATCTGTGGTCGGTCACTCCATAAGGTAACAATCGATGTACCTTGATTTATTGATAACCGTAACACATCTCAGATTATTGATGAACATATCATTCGTAGTGTTGACTCGATTTCTTTTACACCTTTTCGTTTAACCTTAAAAATTCCTTTGATTGTAACTTACCCATTGAGAGAGTACGCATTGGATGAAGGCGATCGTGAGCGATGAGATCTTCTTTCACATAATGATAAACGATTCCGGCACCGAACGCATCTCCGAGCACATTGATAGACGTACGAACACGATCTCTGCACAAAAGAAGAATTCGAAGCACATTTAGACATAAAAAACTGCTAACTGGTTTTTGGCTTAATCAAATAAAGTCAAAAAAAGTCATAAAATTAGGAGTCATTTTAAATATAGTAAGGCTGGTTAGTTCTTGGTTGTCAAACTACGAACTATAGCGGAGTTTCGCCACTCACCTTGGACACTCGAGCTCAGAATGAGTATGGCATTTTTTGTCTGGTATTTGAGCAAAGAGTAAACCTATGCGACGGCGAAGTCTCGCTAGCTTACTTGGTTACATTCCCACCAAAAAACATTAAAAAAAGAACAACGATACTCTTTGCCTCCTTTGTGCGACTCTTCTGCACGATGACAGCATCTATAGCTCGCTGCAACCTCAGCGACATATTCAACGATTACCAGGACCACAGGTGGTAAGAATAATTATAAAATAGCCAACGCAAATATGAGCAGCTCTTTAGACGTGCTATTTAAAAAAAGGAAAATTTGGAAAGAACTTTAAGGTCAAGTTGGCAGTTATTACTGTTACACACTTCATTTTCTGGTGTTTCATAACAGCGAAGGCTTGGAGGATCTTCAGCACTACAGCCCAAAAGGTCGCAGAGTGTTAACTTTTTATTCACTTTTATTATTATTTTTCGTAGAAGTATATGACGTGAAGTACAAGCCCTAGAATGCTGTGATATTTGCAAAATTTGGACCGCAAGCAGATCGAATGCGCGATTACCCTTTCCGGGTGATCACATGTTATCCACTGCACCACTGAGGGCCTTGCTTCACCTTTCGTTCTGCAGTTCGATTTTGTAAAGTTTATAGGAATAGAGATTAGTATAATAATATTTATATAATCATAATCATATGGTTTATGAGGAGTAATAATTATTTTGCGTTGCAATGCAGTTTGGCAGTTTTGCAATTTCGCAAAAATTGCAGAGCTCACTTACAGTAGCCAGTCAACAGCAACGATTAACGATACGTCTTTGACTGGTAGTCCTACTGCTGTTAACACTAAGAGCATTGTCACTAGACCGGCCGATGGTACTGATGCTGCACCGATGGATGCAAGAGTGGCAGTAAGACTGCAAAAAAGTGACACTGAAGAGGATGTTAAAAGACAGTGGGATGTCTGTGGTGAATATGTGACTGACCTGACAGTGATCACTTGGGCAAATGTCAAATAGACACCATTCATTTGAGCGATGAAAATAGCCGCCACTGCCTCGTATAACGCAGTTCCATCCTTTATAGTAACGTTGTATTTTGTTTACACTTATTATCTACAGAAATTTTTCCTTTCTTAAACTCTTATAGTGCTTTTTTTCTATCGCGCTATGATTCATCCCTTTCTTCTTGTGTGACGAAGTGGTGAATGTGTATTGTAGAAAGGTTGTAACAACTAAAGGATAACCCAGTATACAACAGCGACAAGCACTGAAATCTCCCTAACAGATCCCAAGATCGGCTTTCTGTTAACCTCGGCATTGGATTATAAATTTGCTGTTCTTTTTTTTACAGCAATCGTGGGGACGTTATTCAGCAGACGTTTGCTTCCTTTCGTATATAACACATACAACCCAACGTTAGCTGACGTTTCGGGAGTATCGCCTTCTTCAGAGCCTGGAAGGGTACACTAATATGTAATTCACTAGGTCAAACGCTTCAACAACGCAAACAGAAAGATGAAAAATCTGAACAATAATTACACGATCAGCAGCTTCTCGAAAAACTCACCGTTTTTTTTGTTTGCCTTCCATCAAGGAAAAACAGCCGCTTAGAGTCGAACATGGTTGATTACTGCACCACCCCACATCAAAAATCAGTTCTGAGATACGAGACTAGATCACGTGTTATCTCAGGGCATTCTTCCCTGCTATTCAATCTCGGGTTTTTGAAATTTATCCAAGAAGCCTCGAGAAACTCGCGCGTTGGTGTTTTAGTCTCCCGTGTGACGATAGCGACTTTTAAATCAAAATCTTCTCCGCTGTGTTTTTGTATCCTATGCGTGCCCAGTGGCGTGCCTTGTTTACACAAAGCAGCCACCCCTGTGTGCACAAGTAGGGAACTAAAGGAAGAATCTCGCAACTTGGCTCGGGAAATAGCCATTTCCAATGGCTACGAAGTAGTAACCCCGCGAGATAAGTTAGAAGGAGAGCGACGCTCCAAAACGAAGGGTTTAGCCGAAACAAAATCCCTGTTTATCTTGCCCTTCATTAGCGATGAAATAAGTTTAGCGATAAAGCGATGCTTAAGAAGGGCAGATCTAGAGGAATCGGTAGCGATAGTTGAAATACCACCGGATACGCTACATCGTCAATTTGTTCGTAACCGCTTGTATGACCGTCTATGTGAAACACAGAATTGCGTAATTTGCCCTTACGGCAGAGACGGTGATTGCATGAGTTCAGGTACGATATACCTGATTTCTTGTATTACTTGTGGAAACGAATATGTTGGAGAGACGGGCAGGCCTTTATGCATCCGTATAAAAGAACATCTACGTGGCAAACAAAAATCAATACAAGGCACAGCACTAGGCACCCGTAGGAAACAAAAAACATAGCGGAGAAGATTTTGATTTAAAAGTCGCTATCGTCGCACGGGAGACCAAAACACCAACGCGCGAGTTTCTCGAGGCTTTTTGGATAAATTCCAAAAATCCAAGAATGAATAGCAGGGAAGAATGCCCTGAGATAACACGTGATCTAGCCCCGTATCTCAGAACTGATTTTTTGATGTGGGGTGGTGCAGTAATCAACCATATGCGACTCTAAGCGGATGTTTTGCCTTGGTGGAAGGCAGATAAAAAAACGGTGGGTTTTTCGAGAAGCTGCTGATCGTGTAATTATTGTTCAGATTTTCATCTTTCTGTTTGCGTTGTTGAAGCGTTTGACCCAGTAAATTACATATTAGTGTACCCTTTCAGGCCCTGAAGAAGGCGATACTGCCGAAACGTCAGCTAACGTTGGGTTGTATGTGTTATATACGAAAGGAAGCAAACGTCTGCTGAATAACGTCCCCACGATTGCTGCAAAAAAAAGAACAGCAGATTGAAATCTCTTTTAAAGCTGTTAAAATCGCGTTACGTAAAAAAGCTATATGTATTCAGACTTATTTTTGTTTCTAAATTATGACCAAAATGTCTGATACAGGTGTTTTTCTCCTGGTTTTTGGAAAATTGCTAAATGAGCAGGGAAATTCCTGCCTCTTTTTCACATTCTCGACATCCTAGTACAGAAATACAGAAGAAACGTTTTTTTGAAAAGAAGAAGAACACAAATGCAAAGGCAATGATTAAACTATAAAGTTAAAAACATTATAAAAAGGTAGCTTAATTACCCAAGTTTGAGATAAAGTTCAGTGTACTTATAACGATTGCAGAACCATACCATGTTGATGGTAGCACCGACAGGAAGCACAAAACGTGTAACTCTTCGATCAACGCCAAGATTTTCCTCCAGGCAATTGTAAGTGATCGGTAGTGTCGCCGAACTTAATAGCTACGAATCAAAGATTAACAAAAAAACTATAAATCTCGCAAAAAAGGTTAGGTAGTAGTTGCTAAAATTCTTTACAAAAAAAGACCTAGAAGCGGTTCCAAGAGCTGTGATCCATGCTTGAATAAGTCCACGCATGAATGAGTACGGATTAGTTTTCGTTGTTATGAAGAATAGAAGTGGAAGCGAAATGAGTGAGTGAACAGCTAATCCAGCCAAAACCTGATGGAAACGATTATTGGACAGACATTTTCTCAAATTTTTTCGCGCAGATTTTTTTCCTCTTATTGCTTAAAAGATGAGAAATTTCAACTGGACTGCAAGCGAATGTGTTGGAGTTTAGTGTGCTGCTGAAGAAAGTGTTGGGCGCTAAAACTTTCCGAGTATGCGGTAAAATACCAATGTGTCTGTGCACCTACGCTCAGGGCTTTCCGATGTTTTAAACGTAAGAACGGAAATTTCGTCAAAAAAAATGTTCGCAATACAATGTTTGCTTTTTTTCTGTACTGCCTACTACAATTTTCACGGCAGAGTATTATGCGAAATTAACCACAACGATGCTGAAATATAAGAGATAGGAAACTAGCTGAGAGAAATGCAGAGCAAGGACCTCCGTGGGGTATTATGTAATGCGTGCGCTCCGGAAAGGAAAATCGCAGTTCAGTCTGGCCCGGGGTCCAAGTTTTGCGAATATCTCAGTATCGTTGTGACTGAATTTGCAATATACTTTTATTGAGGAGAAGGAGTCAATAACATATACATGATGGCAGTTAAACAAACTACTGGAGGAGCTCTCATACAAAGCACTTTCAACACAAAAAAGTTAGGCCATTATAAACATCATTACACGGGTTATGAGAGTACTGAGAAGCAGAAGAATTGCCGCTTATGGCGTCGTGAGTCTGACCTTTCTCATTTCTTCAGGACCTCAACCCTCACATGATTACGGCCATTTAAAGAAGAGCACAGACTTGAATGAGATACTTTATATGTACGGAACTAATGCATTGTGAACGGTCATAAAGGAAATCTATTACCTATCAATTTATTAACATAATTTTTTTTGTCTTCCCAAAGAAATTTGATATCAATTTGCTAACTTCGTAGAGAAGGAAAACTTAGCTAATCCAGTGGATGTGATCGAACCAACGACTACACGAATATTCCCTCTGAACGCTACGACCCCAGTACCGTAAATAATCAAATTTTGACTAACAACAAATTGGAGAAAGGCAACGCACCGTAAACATATACATGGCGAGCATTCGTGCTGTGTCAGCGAGATCATGGATTTCAAGAATTTTTCCCATGATCAAGCACAAAATTCCAAATGGAGAATACCTGAAAAGTGTCCTCAGGAAGAGAGATTTCAGCGATTTAATAAGTGGGAAGTGAAAATCAACATCTATTGAAAATTGAACAAATTTGCATAAAAAAATCGATAACTGAGCTCGCTTCTTAGCAAAAAACCTACTCCTTTGGTATGGTTGAAGCCTTAAAAAAGCAAAATCATCAAAGTTATCTGTATGAAAGTATAGAAAAATTCTACTCAGGTATGTTTGTAGTAACGAGGGAAAAAAAAGAAAGAAGGGCGCATAACTTCGCCTTCTCCAAGAAAGGATTCACACCGAGTTACAAAGGGTGTCGTGCTGTTTTAAGATATTATAGGTGTGCTACTGCACTTTTGTATAGCAGTAGACAATCATATTTTCATTTTATTTCTAATTATTCGACATATCTCGTCTTCATATCCATTGTCCTGATCTCACCGCTTCTTTTCATTTGATACACTTTCTTTCACCCATCACCCACGCAGGTGTTCGGAATTTTTGGGCTCGATTGATCCTTCAAGATTTGGTCTTTTCCGTGAACTGCCTTGAATGTGGTTGGATCGATTCTCCTAGAAACCTGATATTGCCGATCTAGACCGTTTACAGATCCTCATCACATCCAATCATCGGCCTTTGACGATTAGAAGGATCGGCTTAGTCGCGTAGAAGTTTGACAACAACTTCCCAACTCGCGAGGATACACGCTTTGTTGGTTTAGGTCAGGGTTCATCTAACAATTTCTAAGCGCAGCGTACCCCTGCTCTTCTTTTGTAGCAGTGAAATCGAAGCTAATAAATGAAATATTGGTGGTAATCAATGTGCGTTTAATTACATGAACCCATTTTCAACCGTACTTTTCAGATCGTAAAAAAATGGAGCTATTTAGCCGAAATGACTACCAACTAGTTAAAAATGTCATGCGAATAACTGTGGGCAATCCGGAAGCGTATTAAAAGGAAACATTCCGTTTGTTTCCCTTTCTAGTCTGAACCGAATTGCTCTGATTTATTACTATTATTCGCAAGGAACCAAAATTTTCAGTAATGGAACAAAACGGTTCGTTTTTTTCGTGGCAGGGTGCTCTATGAAATACAACCACAAGGATGCTGAAATATGAGTAACACTCTTAATCTTAGGTGGGCTTCGATTTCTTCACATACTATACACTAACCGAGGCCTTTGCTCTGCCTTTCTTTCAGCCGCTTATATACAAAAATGGTGCTATCAGCAATGACCCGTAAATGGGAATGATCCGGAGAGCACAAATTTGTATCGAATTCAGTTAAGCTGAAGCTGCAGTCGAAATCAGAGGCTCTAAGTTCTTACCCATACCCATTATTTCTTTCTCATGAAGAACATCTTATTAGTGGTTGTATTTCATATAATTCCCTGCCATGAAAAAAAAACAAACTGGCTGTTAAATTCTTCGTATTCTTGTTGAGCAAACACGATGTGTTATTTCATTCTTTATTCACGAACAAGCTGACGTTTCGGCGGATTTCGCCTTCCTCAGGTCCTGGAAAGGTCAAGTTGACAACAATCTATCAGGCCGAACACCTCCATAACCAAACAGAGAAAACGCTGAACCAAGATTTCAATCACATTGAACACAGCTTTGCACATTCGCCGCTTTCTATGAGGCTTCCACTGAGTATGTCGCGTGGAGACCAACCGCACAGAGTTCACATGGAAGCGTAATATGCCCCTCCCACCAAAATAACAGCCTTATATACTGCCCAATATCACACGTGATAATGAGGCATTTCTTCCCTGTAGTTCATTTTCGCATTCTTAGAATTAATCCAGAATGCCTCGAGAATTTTGCGCGCTTGTGTTCTCGATTCCTGCGCGAGGATCGTGACACATACTTCAAAGTCGTCCCCGCTATGGCTCTGGGTCCCTATGCGTGCCTAGTGGGGTATTTGGTTTACGTTCGCCGACTGGGTGTTCTTTTTATACGAACGCAGAGTGGTCTACCCGTTTCGCCAACGTATTCGTCCTCGCACGCTTTAAAAGAGATCAGATAAACCTTACCCAAACTCATGCAGTCACCGTCTCTACCATTAGAGGAAATCATACAATTTTGCATTGCACATAGACGGTCGCATAGGCGGTTACGAACTAGTTGGCGTCTTAGATTACTCGGTGGCATTTCAATTATCGTTACCGAATTCTCTAGACCGGCCTTTCTTAAACAGCGTTTTATAGCTGCACTTACTTCATTTGAAATGAAGGGCAGGATAAACGGGACCTTATTGTCGCTAGAGTTGTCGTTTGGGGGGCCTCTGGTTTCCTCTACACCTATCCCGAGCTACAGTTTCGTAGCCATTAAAAAATGCCTATTTGGGGCGTCAAGTTCCGGGACTCCTCTCTCTGCTCCCTTCCTGTGCACATGCTGGTAGCTGTTCGAAACATGTTTTTCACAAGCGCCTTTTTTCGTGTGAGAGGAGGAGAGGAAAGGTAATGAACCAAGATGTTTTTGCTACTTGGCTTTCGATACCATTTCGTAACGTAGCCGTTTTCTGATAGGCTAATTTGCACGTTCAGAAATGGAAGCCAGTTTTATTTCGGCTTCTCTCGGATGAACTTGATATACTCTGACTGTTCATTCAACAACTCGAAACATTTGTCCATTTCCTCTTGTGTTGAGCAAAGGACAAAACAGTCATCTATATATCTACAGTAGAGTAGCGACCCCTAGATCGGTTACTGGTGCTTCCACCTTAGACATAAACGCAATGGCAAGACTTTGTGCCAGTCGTTGTCCCACTGCCAACCCTCTTAATTGAGCGTAGTACTTTCCGGACCATCTGAAGATTGAGCAACTCAAGCATTTTTTTAAGAGTGCAAACAACTGCTCTATCTTGAAGCCATGCATGTTTATTTCTCCTTCGTGTTGTATAAGGAGTTCGAATATGGCTTGCATTGCGGAGTCATTCGACACTTTTGTATAGAGGGCGCTAACGTCGAACGACTCCATCACGTACCCGCTGCTGGGCTGCGCAGTACGTAGACGATCCAGAAACATCTGGGTATTTGTAACATGGGCTGGAATGTGTTCCAACAACTGGTTAAATATTAGGGTTAAAAACCATGTTATTCTATCCGTTGGCCCGTCTACACAGCTAATGATAGGTCTAACCTTAAACAATGATGGATCGCTAGACGTAGGATCATCGCTGTATACTAACTTATGAGTTTTCATAAGCAAGTACAAGACGGGACATGTTGGTAAGTTAACTTTTAGTTGAGAGATAACTGATGGTTTTAAACTAGCAGTCCTTGTCATTTTGACCCATTCGTGGTTCAATTATCGGTATTTACTTTTAAACTCCACCTCAGATGATAGGCGATAAAAGTGAAGCATCTTCAAGATGCTTTTTCGTTATCTCAACATCTAACTGATGGGGAATTACGACAAACTCTCCACTCTTATCACTGATGGATATCGCTATGTTTTTCAACCTTATCAGCTCTCGTACCTCCCTCATACCACGTTTTTGCACTTCAGTGAGGTTGGAGCTGTACGCGATAGTGATTGAGGACTTTGAAAGTTTCATTCGTAAACATCCGAAATTTGACATAAAATCCGTTATTGGGCTCTTGTTGTCTAAAGAACGACTGAGGAAATGGTGTTATTGGTAGGGCCACCACTTGGTGTTGTTCGCACCTATTTTGTGTTTCATCTCTAGCTTTTTTGCTGAGTCTATCTTGAAGTTCATGGAAACTACATGCGACCCTACGCAAGGTTACCTTAGAAATGGGTTCAGATGGTGAGAAACTCGGTGCGAATTCTAACAACGAGCGATTAAATATAAAAAAAGGTTAAACATCAAAAAATCATTTATTTTTTGTACTTTACTTATTTATTTCTCATTTTGGGTTCTCTATATCATTCTCGTTGACGGGTGATTGCTGGTAGCGCCGTTTGAGTGATGAACTGGCGGTGAGGAATGCAAAGCAAAGGCTCCGATGGTGCAGTGGATTACACATGAGCCATCGGTAAGGGTAGTCGCGGGTTCGAAGTTCAACTGGAGCTCCGGATTTTGCTATTATCTCATCATTATTGTTGTTGTATTTCACATAACACCATGTCATTAAAGAAATAATAGGCACTAAATGAATGTATAACGGTTTGTTTCTTCTAAATCTTTGGGGAAATCACTCCACTTTTTAAAATGGTTGGTACAATCAGTAAAAAAATCTTGTGTCACGTAGATCCTTACGAAATAAATTCGCAATAGTTGACCGTATTTTAGCAATCGCTATCAAATTCTACGATTTATGAGCTATAAACGGAGGGTAAGTGTAAAGCAGTGGCTAGAGATGCACTCCAGAATACACAGGACCATTCGCTGGTTCAATTCCGAGCCCTCGCTTTACTAAGCCTTCGATCCCCCCTAAGTGAGAAAATTGGTAAGAAACCTGTGATGGAGGATGAAAACACTGATATAATGAATCGACAAGCTATTGCAAGTCACTGTGAAAATCAAACATGCATTCGATCACCACTACGATTCTATGAATAGGACTGAATGCGCAACGCATCATGCAGTGTTTGCTCAAAACTGAAAACTTTATCCCTTACTCTTTACGAGCCGCCACCAACTTATTTCACTCACCACATGACAGTGATCATGAGTCTCATAATCACTTTATCCATGATGACAAAGAATTGTATCATCACATCAGCTTCAGCACCAAGTTGTGATAGTGAGATTCCCAAAGCGATACAAAAGACGATTATTCCTAAAATAGTTGGTTTTATGGAAACATGGAACTTTTCACAAATAGCGATTACAATTTACAAGCATTGCTGTCTTGTTTTCACGGACCATATAACCAGATAAAAGATCACTCATAAATAATCGTTTTGCAAACGGTACCATTTCCATACATCATCATGGATTCTAAGAAGATGGCATCGCTTTGATTCA
Source organism: Angiostrongylus vasorum (assembly GCA_018806985.1). Classification (NCBI taxonomy): domain Eukaryota; kingdom Metazoa; phylum Nematoda; class Chromadorea; order Rhabditida; family Metastrongylidae; genus Angiostrongylus; species Angiostrongylus vasorum. Next base: position 227,730 of record JADANN010000454.1, on the reverse strand, counting down.
ACTATTTGAATACTTGGGCGGCGTTTTCCAAATTGACTCCACAGGCATTTGAAGACGTTTTATACGCTACGTCGAAACCATAGATAGAATGGAATGAGCAAGATAAGATACTGTCTGAGTCCATCATGACGAGTACGACCATTCATGTTAAATGACAATTCCAGAAGCTTCGGCCAAACGCTGGACATTGGATTCACCCCTATGAAGGGATAAAGATGTAGACCATCTCAAAGTAAATCGAAGATTTTGCTCTAACCGATGTCGTTATTGTGCCAAAACTTAGTACGGAATCAGATCAGAACACCGCCGTCTTCATAGGGGTTTCTATTTTTAGAAGAGAGAGGAGAAAGTGGCTCAAAGAACACCCGATTCCGAGCCCATCTTTTCGACTTCACGATTCTTCCTGCCTTGTATGCATAGGAGAGGTGGTTGCTACTTAAGCAGGATGGAATATCAGTCAGCGCTAGAAAGAGCCTTCGAAAGCAGGATGATAGGAAAATCCCGTCTCATACAGGTGAGGGAGAGGTTCTGAGGCTCCCTACCTACGTCAACAATCAAAAAATCAAGGACACCGTTCTGTACCTCAAACTAGAAGTAGAAGATGAGGTGGTCTTTAATGCCTCATAACTACGAACAATGGCGAGAAGCCGTTAGTGCGTGGATTTCCCAGAATATCAAATACACAGTATGAAGACCATCGACCCGATGGTCGGAGTTCTTCACGACAAGCACGGAAGAAAGATATGGCGCTTAACGAGTCCTCGAAGGGAACAAAATCCACAGGGCTACTCGTGTGCATGACAAGGAGCAATAGAAAGATTACTGTCGCGCGTTCAAGTTACTCGACAATCGACAAGACAGCTTGTGATACAAATAATTTTGTATTCAGCGTATTTCAGTATTTTTTGTATCAGGCAGTTTCAAACGACAACCAGAACTTAGTATAATAACAATGGGTAATAATAAAAAACTAGAAGTGGAAGAACGGTGAGTTTTTTTAAGCGATGCACCTCACATGTTGTGCAAATTCCACCTATTGCTTCATTCGACTCCTTCTCTAGCACTATTTATTTAAGAAAGTCTTCGAATCTTCCACCAGGATTTATCAGCTGTTTGATGATTTTTTATCTTTCGAATGTTCTTAGATGCTGGTAAAGTCAGTTCTCCTTGGAATTCTGGGATAGCGCCTACAGTTCACGGAATCTTCATCATATGTATCCGTCAGCTTTTGTGGATTGGAGAGTGTGAGCTTGATTTCAGACAAGTATGTTCAACATCCTCAAAACTGTTTACCTCCTCATCGTAGCTGAAGGGTATTCCTTGGTGTCGGGTTGCGATGCACAGCGAAGGCATTCATCCCCCCAGCAGAGCCTCCAGAGCTAAGAAGGAGGCCAGCGATTCCATCAGGAAGCCCAGCCAAGAGTAGGTCAGTACTAGGATCTGCCACCGTTCCGGCATCAAGCTATTCCCATGGTGGCAAATCTGTTTTTGATGAATAAGGGTGGCGACTGCCCGTGGTGGTGATGAGTTGGGGGAGACTTTTGCCTGGCTGATCTCGGGACTCCAATGAACCACAATGGCTAAACCAGCGAAACTCTGAAATAATAGAGATTTTGCTGGGACCCGCACAACCAGTGAGGAGGGATCATCCAAGTATGCAAGTAACTATGTTCAATATCTCGACCCCAAAAAGGGTGGAAGCATACTTAATCCATGGTGAACTCGAACTGGAGAATTATGTCTATTGAACGACATCATTACCACTGCAGTAACCGTGCTCCAATAATGAGTCACTTGACAAAAATTGGATTTTATATGCTATGCATAGTGGACGGTGCCTTCTTCTCGCTAATCAGAAATAATCTTCGTTAACTGGAGGTTGTGAAAAGTTGAAAACACAAAATATTTCTTGTGTCAAATTGCTCTATTGTTTCAGGAAAATGTAATGAGTTTTCTAAAGTGCTATCTTCATTTTAAACTCATTTTAAAGGCGAATTTTCAAAAGAAGCCTAGTTTTTATACAGTTGAATAACAGAACTTGCATCTGTTTGCAAAAATGCCTGGATTCTGGTAGTCTTTATTCCAATTCGTTTATTATTAGGTGAGGTATATTTATTGAAAGACATAACTGTTTTTTAGAGATGCACAGTATAAAGCAAAGACCGCTCAATAAAAGCCAAAAGGATAAAGCTGTCGCTGTTTACCAATATCGGAGAGATGCGCCGTACATTCGGCTTCATTAAGTATTGTTAGAGGCAATTGAATGCATATCTGGGCAATACAATGGCTCGCGGTGACACATTGATGTATCTAGTCAGTGTTGCTATCTTCTCACTCAGGTCTGGGACCAATTTGCCGACCCCTAAAATGATAGCAAGGTTTAATGAGCTTGGGGTGCGGGTTCGAACCTATGTGCATTGCACGGATCTCTAACCACTTCGCCACACGTGCAGCAAAGATTATTCATTAGGTCCAAAAATTTGACCACGTCAATGAATTGTAGAAATGTCTATAGTTGAGATATTTGCAAAAATCTGAACCGCAAGTGTTTGAGGTGGAGAACGAACGCGCTATTACACGCTTTCCGGGCGGTAACGTGTCCGCCACCACACCATATGGGCCCGGAATTTTGCAAATATCTCAGCATAACAATGGTTGTGTTTCACATAACACCCTGCTGTTAAGAAATTCCAGTGGGCAGCAAATAAAAGGCTAAAAATGTCCATTGTTTTCATCAAAAAATCAGAGCCCATGTCCTTTCACATATAGTGAAGCACCTACGTAGCTTGCAGTACAGCTCAAGCATTACGTGTGAAAAAAAGCAAAAGATAACGCTTTCGGTTTGGGTATTTTAGAAGAAGCTGCATGCACAATCGCTCTATAGAATAAATTGGGAGAGATGTATTATTAATATGTAATATGCACTATATCATAACGATACACTAGTCCTCAGAACTCTGGTAAATAACGCAATTCAATGACAAATCATCGCATTGAATGGATCAGTCGAGGATCAACTCATGGATCATCAACTGTGTCCGCAAGTTGTGTCAGCTTTTTTCGACCCCCCCAGTTGACACCTCACTGACGAGCGTTGAACGAAGTAGAATTTTTTTTACAGCACAAATGGAAGTGCGAATAGCTCAATACAAGAGATGTTAGCCAATAATAATAAGGACCTGGTTCGACACCGCCCTAGGTTACCGAAGCCTTCTATACTCCTGAGATCGTGGAATTAGGACAAGACTTGTCTGGGAAGGCCAATGTTATCTGCAAACGCTGATGATGAAGACCTGAAACAGCCTAGCTCGTCTATTCCATGATTCCGAGGCGAATCGACTTGATAAGCATTCAACAACGCTCATTAAGAAGACCAACATATACAGGCAGTAGCCAAACATGCAAGCAAATTCGAAGACGCTGGCGAACTATGGCGAACGAGAGAAGAGGAATCGAATGAAAGTACTACAATCCGCGTAATATATGATGTCTAGTCACGTTTCAAATGAGCAACACTAATTAGGTTAAGCACTATAACACCATTGATTAACGCTTAAGCAAAGCGAGGACATTCCTCGTAAAAGTCACGTCATCGGAGTAACTAACCAAGCACGTTGATGCCGTCGTTGTATTCTAGCGCAGCCTTCACATAGTCAAGAGTGCCATTGTTGAGCATCTCCAGATGCATAGTATCGTTTATTTTGAGAATCTTCGGACGAATGGTGACGTACTTCGTCTGAGCTTGTTGAAATGTGGCCGCCACAATATTTTCCGGAAACATATTTCTGAACGACGTTTATTTTGAAAAAAAAATTCTGGAAAAAGTCCTCATCGGAGAAGCTAAAGATAGTGAGCGAGAAGTGCTTCAATTTTTTCGCATTTTATTTGCAGTTGAATGAGAAGCTTACAACTGAATAAGGACCTTAAACGGTACTGAAGTGTCTGTAATGAACATACCTTAACAAGTCGAGTAACGTGTCCAGAGTGCTAACTGTCTTTCCCTCCGTACCCTCGCCGAGATCCTCCTTAATGCTTGGATCGCCAGGATGAATGGACAGCACCAGTATGATTCCAGTCTGGAATTCCAATTGTTATTGTGCTTCTGTTATCGTAATGCAAAACAACAGGACAATATTTCACTGTGAAACTATCAGCACAGCAAAAAAAAACGAAGCAAAGAAGTATAACTTTATTGATGCTGAAATATTTGCAAAACTCTGGACCGCAGGTATCTGCGGTGGGAAACGAACGCGCTATTGTCCTTTCCGGGGAATAACGCGCTCACCACCACACCATGCGGGTCCTTCGTTTCGCCTGTCTCTCAGCTAGATCTATCGATCTTTTGCCATCAGCAATCACCCGTCAGCGTGATTGATCTGGGGAGCTCAAATCGGCAACGAAACCCAAATAAGGTGAGGCTGTAGTTGTAATCACAATTTTAACTTATTATTTACTGCCTACTCCTTTTTAACGGCAGGGGTATATATTGCGAAATATAACTTTATTGATGCTGAGATATTTGCAAAACTCCGAATCGCAGGTATCTGCGGTAGGGGAACGAACGCGCTATTGTCCTGTGCTACTAAAAAGAAGCAAAGAAGGTTATAAAGCATATACCTCACAAGAATTTCTCTTACATCCTTTTTAGTTCCTGGGAGGGAATGAGCCCTTGCTGCCCAATTTTTTTTTATTATCTGAGAGGCAGTTTCGCTTTTTTTAGAAACATTAAAAACGCTAGAAGATCCAACATTCTTCATCAGTGATGTTGACTTAGTGAGAGGAAGTCATACGTGATATATGGGAAATGATTTGTAGAAAACACCTGAACAATAGAGAATAAGAAAGGTTTCAGCAACTTGGGAACCTCGATCAAATCTATAAACAGATCAGCTCACTTTACTCCAAAAACATCTGAATGGCCACTCACAATTACAGCAACAACTGTGGTGACAAAATAGTAGGTAATCGCCAACGATCCCATTTTTCCGGACTGTTTTGCGTCTAGTTGTGAAAGACCTGGAAAATTCAAACCTTAAACGATGATCAAGATTGGACAAACGATATTTTCTATATAAGCTCTTTTTTTTTCATCACTTTCTTCTGGTGTCGTGGAACCCTTTTCGGTGATCGAGGAGGAAAGGGAATGGACAAAAAGAAAATCGGTGAACATGCCAAAGAATGGGCTTGGGTGACAAAAAAACGGCGATTTCTCTCCTGAAGAATAAGTTCTTAATAAGATCATTTTGGAATAAGAAAATCCAAAAATGCAGCTAAAGCTAATTATATTTGTGAATGAATGCTCATGCTAACCTGAGATTAGAGAACTAATAATAAGAGGGAGAATCATCATCTTCAACATCCTCATCAACAACTCTCCAGGGAAGCTCACCACCATGATCGTCTGAATCGGACGCATTGAAATCGAAGCAGTTTGGTAAAATAATGGGTATTATACAAGGATATTGTAAAGTTCTTCGCTTCTACATCGTCAATGAGCGTTCCATCATTTTTTTTTACTACTACTGTCGTTTTTCTTTTTCAATTCAAGTACTTGAAAGACCGCACGAAGAAATCACGGCTGAAAAAGATACTTTCCTCGGACCAACATCTCTGTGAAGACCAGAGTACAGCCTTGCAAGGTTATCGTGACTCCAGGGAAGACTAAATTGCTCAACCAGCAAATGGTCAGCCTCAGTGACCCGTAAACTGGATGCGTCCGTCAATAATGTCACTTGGTGAGACGGCCGGTGAGAGGCCACAAAATTACAGGGTTACCCAGGAGGTTACTGCGACCGAATCTGACTAGCACACGCACGACATGCTAGGCACATTGTTTCTTGCTTTGCACGTACATTAACACTCTCCTCAGAAGCCGACCTTCACGCACTTCTTGAAGCCCCGAATCGCATAAGACTTCATGTGATCGCACATCAAGAAACAAAAACTGGGAAGACGGACATACGCCAACTAAAAAGCGGGACTCTTGCCATCAGCAGACAGAAGCTCCTGTAACGAAATGTCGGCGGCGTAGGTTTTGTCGCCCACCCATCCATCGCCTATCTCGTCAACTCGTACGAGATCCTTTCCCTTCGCATGGCTGCCTCCCATCTTCAGCTAACGCGTCATAAGAAGATCACTACCATAAATTGCTACTTACCGACCAATAATAGAGCGTATTATAAATTAATTGCCGGAAACTTCACGGTCAGAATAGAAAAGGCCAACGTGAGTGAAAACAGGATCGGAAAAAATAGGATTAGGAGAAAGAAATGAAAATGGAAACCGTCCTGCAAAACTCCTGTCTGCAGCACATCTCTTCCATGGAAATTCGTTTTTCCCAAAAGATAGGAAGATACCGCTGGACATGAGAGTCTCCAAACGGCAAGACTTATGCGGAGATCGACCATATTTTGACAAATAGAAGATGGATTCTACTTGCTACATCGATAACCCCATCACTTTGTACCGCGTCTGATCGCCTCCGTTTCCTTCCAAAAAATACGACTCATCCGCAAGCTGGAAAAGAATTATGTCACCGACCACGATGAAAAAAGATTAGCTGTATATGACGAAAGCATTGTGAACGGAATCCTATTTTAGCGTGACTGACAGATTAAGGAAGGTTCGGCCGAAGACAAGGAACTGCTTATCGAAGGACTTAGAAGCTGTGGTGAATTTGCCTCCTTTCCTCAAGAAAGGAGATTAGATCGCACCTCCATTACCACTTAAGTGTTGCTCGAGAAGAGAAGGAAATTCAAGATTGATCGTGGTGCTATAGGCTTAACATTACAAGTAATAGATGCCAGTTGCAGAAGAGCTTTGCAAGAAAAGAACCATCTTGAAAAAAGTGGCGCGGGGCCACTGCGATTATAATGTTCCGTTGACAGACCTGATGAACAAACACGGGATCACCAAAAGTTCTCGCTATGATGTGGAATTGATAGCGGAAAGATTGCACGCCAACATTCTTCGTTACACAATTTCTGTCCCAGACCTTGAGATCTTTGCTGAAAAAAAAGCCACCTGGAATTCTTCTCTCTAAAGTTCGAATTGCGATAGAAAGCAGGAAAAAAAGGAACAGCTTTAGTACTCGATAATATTACACCTTCTTGTTTAGAGCTGAAAGGCACAATTTGCGTGCACTTCTCACGAACCATATGACAGTCTGCCCTCAAAAGGAAAAAAATCGCAGACGAGTGGAAAACGCTGCATATGGATACCCTGCCCGAGAAAGGTGACCAAAAGAAGCTCTTCACGACAAAAATCTTGTCACGCATACCAAGAAAATTGAATGAGGTGCAACCAGTTGAACAAGCAGGACTTCGACAAAGATTTTTGCTCACGGCCCACATCAAAACTGTGTTTCACTGAAGTTTGTCCGGAATTCCACATTCTCCAGTCCCTAACTTTTGTCGACTATGAAAAAACCGTTTGACCGTATAAAGCGAATGCAATCTTATCAGCTCTCGTCGACCGAGGAGAGGATCCATACTACGTAAAAAACTCTATCAGACAATAATGGGAGCTGCATCACGACCAACACACCTTTTTCATCGACCTCTTACCATACCCATAGACAAAGCGATTCGAAAAGGCGACACAGTATCGTCAAAGTTGTTTATTGTCACACTGCAGTGCATAAAGAAGTCATACGATTTGAATGAGGAAGGCGTACCGACTTGGGAAAAATTCCTAACCAACCTTCGTTTCGCAGACGATATAGTATTCTTTTCAAGAAGTAACATCAAAGCAAAGATGACGATCATTGAGCTCAAAGAAAAAAGATCGGAATACGCATAAGTCGGAAGAAGACCCAGTTCACGAAAGCCCACGGTGCGAAGGCGAAAAAATTGAACTAGATGGCTCGCTGATTGCAGAGACCATCTCGTACGTATACCTGTAGCCGATCAATAAACATGGAAAACAACATGAAGGAGGACCCAGATTGAAGAAGGACATCAACTTGAGCCGCATTCTCGCCTCTCAAAGAAGCAATGTCATCGACCAAATGAAGGACCCTGAAATCCGCGTTCACCTTTTCGATTCAACAGTCCTTCCAGCTCTCTTTTATGCAGCAGAGACGACGGATGGTGTTTCAACTATGTCAAGAATACTGCGCGCTACTCACAGAGCGCTTGAATGATATCTTCAGAGATCTAATCGGCACACTCAATATCTAGGCGGAATGGGAAGCTATGATTTTCGAAATCTATGCGTAATGTAACTGTCACACTAAAACGTCAGTCTGAAGTATTCAGTGAGATCAAGCGTGAGAACGAGGCATTCCTGTTCTCGGTTCGTTTTCGAATTCTTGGAATATAACCAGAATGTTTCGAAAGTTGTGCGAGCCGAAGTTTTCGATTCTTGTGCGAGGGACAGTAACTTCTACATCAAAATTTTCATTATGTCTCTGTGTCCCATGCGTGCCTAGTGGAGTATTTGGTTTAACTTTAAGTTTACCAACTAGTTGTTCCTTTGGATGCAGATATTCGACGCAATCTTCTAGGCTGTCACAGAACGCAGAGACAAAACGGGGAACATTTTCAAGTAGAAGCTAAAATCCTCGCATAGGAGTCGAAAGCACAAAACTCTCAAAGCGTTCTGGATGATTACCAAAAATCCGAAAATGAACCGCAGGAAGGAATGCGTCAAAGCTGCATTACGCTTCCATGTGAACACTTTGCGGTTGGTCCCCACGTGACATATTCAGTGAAAGACTTGTAGGAAGAGGTGTGTGCGAAGAAGCTATTTTGTGGTAAATGTGATTAAAATCATGGTTTAGCGTTTTTTTTCTCTGTTGGATTATCGAGGTGCTTGGCCTGATAGGTTGCAGTCAAGTTGACTTTTCTAGGTTTTGAGAAAAGGTGAAATCTGTGGAAAAGCTCATCAAGGGAACGGTGGGTTAATTGATCATTGCCGAGATCAACAGAAAGTCGGTCTTGGGAAGTAAAACAGAATCTCATCAATAAGTCAGTGAAGACAGAGTTCGTACAGAAAATCTAACGATACTAAAAAAGGGTTTAGGCTTTTGCAGTTCTAATCGAACATTAATTAATCATTTTGGAACAAAAAAAATAGAAAGTTTATCTTTATAACCTACTTGAGCTGAAAGGTTTAATGGACGGATGACAAACCCAAGCAGAGCACCTGCTATAACAGACCCAACTGTCATCACAAGTAAAAGATTTTTCCGCATCCACGACACCATCTGAAAACATCAAAAGATAGAGTCGATTTTTTAAACACTTCCCAAAGTTCTCAAAAAGCACTCCTAATATTTCCTATCCATAGTATTGTTATTCGTAGGGACATTCTAGCCTGGCTACCTCAGGACGCCAGGAAGAATCGACTCGACCAGCATTCAACGACATTTGAAGCGAAAAAAGAAGAAAATCTTCAAGCAGAAACCCCACACCCGAGAAGTTCGAAAACCTACGTGGATAATGGATCCAACGAATGGAATGTAGAAAGTGCTGGGATCCGTATGGTAGACGCGAAAACTATGCGGTTGCAGGGAAGGCAATGGGAAGGGATACTATGAAAACACATATGGTCGTTGTGTCAACACCGTTCCAAGCCAGTAAAAACCTTAAACAACTCTTCAGTGTCGGTAAAGTAGATTTAAATCTCTATGGGAAAAACTGGTGACTACTTGTGCTGAAGAGCTTTAGGAAAGCATTAATAGAACTGTCCTGATATACCAACAAGAATGAAGTCGACCACGACTTAACAACGCCAATGAAGAACTCTTTCCGATGAATAAAAACCAGCGATTGGACCTCCATTTGCAAACGTTCATAAAGAAGAGAAAATCTTGAAGTAGTAATGGAATATACATGTTGATAGGAAAACCTTCGTGGGTGGTGTGTTGAAGGGATCTGGTATAATGAAAGAGATGCTCAGATCCGCACAATATTTGAAGGGGTTTTATGTAAATGAACGAACAAATAAATTGTTGTTGCGTCGATTACACTTTGATATCTGAGTAAGTGGATGGCCCTAATCTCCTTTATAATGAGTCCTACCTGTTCCATTTGTCTGTTATTTTGCAGAATAATAGAAATCTTTGGGAGGCGCGCACGTAGCGCAGTGGTTAGAGGTGCCCTGCAATACACATAGGATCGATCCCGTCCCCCCAAGCCCACGAAGCCTTCCATCCCTCTAGGGTCGGCGAATTGCTAGAAGATCTGTCTAGGAGGATAGCAGACTCAGCAGGCCACTACGAGTCACTGTATAGGCCAGATATGAATTAAATCACCTCTAACGATGATTGATAATGTCGAATGCACGGCCCATTCCACGAGGGATTGATCAACGCCGAGATCTTCATCCTTAATCCTTTCTTAGAGGCCCTAGTTAGCGACACTATACCGTTGCCAAATAGTTATTACAGGCATTCGCAACTTTTTGTGCATCGGAAAAAAATTTGCCTCCTCTCTGCACTTTTTTTAAAGAAGACAACTCCTGAGGAAAGTTTCCCTTTAGCTATTATTCGAGGAGGAAATCTAGAAAGTTTTTCACTTATTTGCTGGAACTCATCAATTTGATGAACTACTTGATATCCACCACGGCTCGGCAATCAGCAGAATTTCCTTGGCTGCGATTAATGAAACGGATTGATCGCTGATTCGATCAATAGTATCTAAAGCTAATTGCAACAGCGCCGGAAAAGGTGTTGATTACGGTTAAATAGCCAGCCACAACGTATACCGTATGAAAAGTTGCCATCACAAGTACATCACTAGAACTAAAGTTTCATAGCAGATGGGCAACAAAAAATCGCTTCCCGCCACAATGTTTGTTGACGGAGAGGTCAAGATCTTCGTAAATATATTTTAACTGTTATACAAAAACCTAGGATTCATCACCATGCAGAGACTTCAGTGAAAACATCGAAGATGAAATTGTTGATGTTTGCCATCCCAGCCAGGTAGGGATCGGACTAGAGGCCATATATGTACAACAAGAAGTCTCCATCGAATGCACTACACACACCCTAGTTAAAGAAAGTGAAATTTATTTATATAATAAACAACATCAACAATATCAGAAGCTCACGATGTTTTTAGCTGGTCAATGGATTTGTGCTAGCGGAAGTGGTCTGTTGGTGTTGTGTGATAAATGTTGACGTAACGGAATACGGTATATGTTCGATAGGGATCGTAATCGAGTAGGTTGAATTGTCGCCGGCTGACAATCGGTCTGAATCAGTACAACAATTGTGATTGTTGCTGGAAAAATACCAGATAGCGTAACGACTACGACAGACGGATGATTTGATGATATGAAAAAGTGATGGTTGTCATGATGATTGTATGATGTTTTGACGGCAGCTGCAGCATCAACCACGACTGGAATTTGAAAGAAAGGCGCAAACAGATAGCGCACAGAGAATGTACGATAAAGATGAAAAAAGTCAAAGAAAAACAATAAGTTCCTACCAACTTCACGCTAGCTAATCAATGAAAGAATAAGAACAACTAGGTTACTAACAGATAGCACGAAGAACTTTTCTTTTAGAAATAAGAACCACTGAAAAGAAGTAAAAGAAGACAGTCATACGTAGTAGAAGAAGTCATATGATAGGCAAACGAATTTCACAAAGATATGTATGGAGAAATTATTGATCGATATGAGAAAGTGATTTGCTCATGCGTAATAATTTTCGAATTATTGATTTCAATCGATTTAAATATTGATTGATCACGAACGGTAAAAAATCACAACTATTGAAATAAATACTGAAAAGTCTGAAATTTAAGTTTTTTCTTCAGGAAAAGGTTGATAGTGAAACGAAGTTCAAAAAAATTGTTCCAAAAAAATAATGAGATGAAGTCAAGTCAATTGTTTATAGTGGTTGAAACAGGATGGAAAGCTCGAAAGCTCTCCTCTCTTTCACTTATAGCTAACATCTTCGACCCGACTTCGTTTTAAATCGGCATTTTCGTTGGTGAAAACATGAAAAAGACGCGGAGTATTCGTAAAGTCTAACTGGATAAAGTTCTTAGTTAGGCTTAAGATGTCAGTCAACAACAATTTCAGCACTTCAAAGATTTTTAGACATGTGTGGGTGTCGGCCTTGTTGGATATGGAAATGTGATTAGTAGGAGAGGAAGTTCAGGAAGTTCACTGCTTGGCATAGTCAGCCGTGCTGAAAACTGCGACATTTTCATTCGGAATTTCAGCCAAAAAGTAAACAAATGTTGGCGTCGCGAAAGAAATCATGTAGCAAGACGTTGGAAATTCCCGTCGATCCACAAAGGCTTGTGACTGCTTGTAGCGACGGTCTGCGGACATTCCAGCATCAATTCTTCGGGATCTCATTATGATATGATGTACAGAGTGAGTTCAAAAAAGTCCACGTTATAGCGTAGTTAACTGGGCAATAATTTCACCCGAAATATGAGCTAAGAGCAAACGAATACCGGAAATTTCCTCTGCACCGGTAGAAAGCTTGGTGCAAAGACCTTTTTCGAACCACATGTTCAAGCAACCACGTGTGATAGCGGCCTGATAATACTTTGGCAGGAGTATCTTGGGATTACAACAAAAGTTCATGACAAACTAGCAGTATGTGAATACATATGTGTAAAAAAATGTACTGAAGCTTATAGAATTACTCGTGAAAACGGATGATTCAAGTACAATGTAACATTTAAGTAGTTACTGTAGATAACTTTGAAATAAAAACTGTATAGTTACAGCACTCTTCAGTGACACTAGTTCTAGGAAGTGGTTGAGAGCATGCGTTAGAACACCCGGAGTGCAAGCTCACTAAGAATCCGTACTTCTTTTCCGTCAGCCAGATGCGAAAGAGAAAAACGGGAGCTCTCGCCCCTCCCTCAATTTATGATAACTATTGCTCGGCAGTTGGCAAAAATCACGAGGTTCAGCTAAATAAACAACCAGTGAGCTCAAGAAAATACAAAAAAATCCCTTGAAAAGCAAAAAAAAATGGAATTAGCCTCTACTGACTTGCTTTGGAGCAATTGGTTGCAATAAAATAGAACTTATTACTGCCATTAGTGAAGAACCTTATGGTTGGGAATTTCACTAGAATACCAGACAAGATATTTCTTTGCTTGCTGAAACAGTGCATTTAATCAGACGCAAATTCCCAGGCGAGAGAATTCATTCCAGTTGCAAAGGAAAATTTCTTAGTAGAGGAGAAGATTTATTCTCATTAATGTACATTGGATTAAGGCTCCATTGACATGCATATCATGTCGGCTTCAATCCCTTAGAGGGATCACTGCGACGACTGCAGAATAACCTTCTTAGCTACAAAAATAACAAGCTGTTCCGCCATAAAATGGGTCTAAACTGGATGATTTGGCTACATCTCGGAGGATAGGAGGTGTGGTGGTGAAGAGCTGGGGGCAGACTTTGGTTAGGCTGACCTCGCGATACAAGGAAACCACAGTGGTTTAACCTGCAAATATAAGAATAATGGAGTTTGTACTGGAGCCCACACAAGCACTGAGGAGGGACCGTTCAAGTATCAAGTACAGATGATACGCCAAGGAGAGCATTACTCAGTACAGCAGTAATTAATTAATGACTGTTTTATTCACAAGTCTGGCTGTCACACTTGTTACAGAACTTTATTCTGGCTAATGTTTTGACACTATCGCTTTCCCAGAACAGCAACGATTAACATCCAGTTGCTAGAGTAAAGCTATGCAACAACGCAATGTAAGCTCACACAAATCGATACATGGATGACAAATCGAAGCAGATTTTTTAAAAGAAATATCAGCGATGGAAAAAAAATATGAAAGAAACTTACGGTTTTGATCTCCACAGCAGCTGATGAACTTCACAGATTTTCCAAGTCACTACGTACAAGCGCAATATGAATGTTACATGAATGTATAATAGAAGTACACCACTTGTTACATTTCATTCAAAATAGGTTCTTAAAAAGCAGTTCAATAGCTCTATTAGGAGTTCTTTGCAAAAAGCATTCGACTGATTGTAAATTATTAAATTAAATTATAATTTGGCTTATTCAACATCTTCACGTTAGCGCTATGAAAGCTGAGAGTTCGAAAGTCACCAAGAGACGTCTGTCTCCAGAAACACTCGAGCTGATACGCCAGCGTGGAATCACAGGCGCTGCAAGCAACCGCGAACTAACGTCCGAGCTTGCAAAACAATGCAAACAGGCGATAAAAAGAAGATCTCGAAGAGATCTCGAAGAGAGAAGAGCAGCAGTGATGGTCGAAGCTGCAGAGGCTGGGAAAAGCATTCGCAAAGCCGACCGAAGCTTCGCCAATTACATGACCAAGATGATTGCACTCCGACGCCCAGACGGGACAGTTACAGCGTCCAGAAAGGCAATGAAGAAAATCATTCCCGAATACTACTCAGATCTCTTCGATAGCCACGTCCCGCCTTCCGTCATATGAAATAAAGGAGGATGGATATGTTGTACCACCGGTTTCTCCTTCCGAAATCCGACATAACATTTCGTCAATGAAAAAATCGAACAGTATCAGGTCTGGACAGAATAAGACCTGAACACGTGAAGAAACTTCCGCCAGTCCTCGTAAACACACTGGGTCGGCTCTCCACACGTTACCTGTCTGAATGCATGTTCTCTACTCAGTGGAAGACCAACAAACCGTGTTATTGTTCAAGAATGGTGACCTCCACAATATCGGCAACTATTGCTCAATCTGCTTGTTGTCTGTCGTCTAGAAACTTTGGGCTTGTGTCATCCTAAACAGGATTGACAGAACACTGCACTAAGGACAGCCATGTGAGCAAGCAGGTTTTCGAAAAGGATTTAGTACGATGGACCACATCCACACGATAACAAGACTCATTGAAGTATCTCGAGAGTAGAAAAGACCGCTCTGTCTCACTTTCATCGATTTACAGAAGGCCTTTGATTCAATTGAGACAGAAGCAGTCGTGGAAGCCCTTGATAGTCAAGTAGTCCCTACTCAGAACATAAAGGTTATTCATGAGCTGTACAAAAAAATTTCACAACCAACATATCACCATTCTACAACGATATTAACATTGACGTTAAAAGAGGGGATAGGCAAGGCGATACCATCTCACCAAAATTATTTTCCGCCACCCTCCAGAACGTCATGCGAACATTGGAATGGGATAATATGGGAGTGAAAATCGATCGACGGCAATTACAGCGTCTTTGCTTTGCTGATGACATCGTCCTTACAACACCAAACATTAACGAAGCGGAACGTATGCTTGCCGACTTTGATAAAGCCTGTGGAAAGACTGGGCTGCGACTAAATCTCACAAAAACGATGTTCATGAAGAACGGATTGGTTTCGTATGCCCCATTCACGTTCAATGGAACGAAATATTTCCGAATGCTTCAGTTATGTCTATCTAGGTCGGGAAATCAACATGTTGAACGACACTAGCTCCAGAGCTGAGCAGAAAGAAACGAGCGGCTTGGGAAGCTTTCAAGAGCATTCGAGGGATGTAGTGAAGAGGACAAAGAACACCCGACTCCGTCCCCACCTTTTTCGACTCAACGGTACTTCCTGCGTTAACGTATGCGCCAGTAAACCTGGTCGCTGCGTAAACAGGATGAAAAGATCAGTCAGCGTTATTGAACGCGTAGTCGAAAGGATGATGCTAGGAGTATCCCGTTTCACAGAAGTAAGGGAAAGGGATCCGAAGCTCCGACCTGCGTCAATGATCAAAAATCAAAGATGCCGTTCTGTACGCCAAACAGTCGAAGATAAGGTGGGCCGGACACGTAATGCGTATGAATGACAACCGATGGACAAGAGCCGTTAGTGACTGGATTCCTCGGCATGTCAAACGTACTGCAGGGAAGACCACCGAGTCGATGATCAGAGTCCTTCACGAAGAGACTAGAAGAATGATATGATGCTCGACGAGTCCCTAGAGCGAGCGAAACCTACTGGGCTACTCTTGCTCGACAGGAAAAATGGAAGATTTACTGGCGCCCGCTTGAGTCACTCGACGATCAACGGGACTACAGGTGATACAGGTGATACAGGTGTTTTTTAAATTAATCTGCGAAGGAAATTTTTCTTGAGAAGATTCGCGATAAACGCTCTTTAAAATCTGTAGGGTTACAATAAAAAATAGCTCAATTTCAAGAGTGAAACATACTTATGAGTGTTTCCTCCTGCAATCTTCCAGAATATTTTAAAACACTTTAATTTCAGAAATTGCTGGTAAAGCAACAACTCGGGCAATGTGATGATGAGGACGAGATTGATTGGTTGATATGAAATATGATGTGCATATTAGTTGAGCCACCCTGTGAAATTAGCTTGGGACCAATAAACGACTTTCGCTAAGAAAACCTGCAAAGAAGCAATCGAACTGGAACGAGAGATCAGAAAAGCTTTATGAATGATAGGTGCGAGAAAACGAATTGAATTCAAGAAGCACTAGGATCCGCCCAATATGCGATGTCGGATGGTATAGGAGAACATATAATAAAATAAATTAAAAACGAAATGAATACATGATAGGATGTCGAATTACCGATTATAGAGAGAGAAAATAAAGCAATCTTTCTGGTACTTCCCAAAGAAATTGAGCGCAACTATTAATCAATATTTCCACTTTTAATGCTCTGTATTTTAATTAATTCTCGAAGGAAAACAACCAGTGGAACTTGATCTTCAGTGAATTAGTACAATGTTTTTGCCCGATTGTAAAGTGAACTAGATAGTGCCTCCCACACTGAAGTCAACCACTGGTTCAACCTATAGTCAACCACTTGACAACCGGCAATCTAAATTTTTTCTTACAAGAAAACAACAAAAAATGTCGTGCGCGGTCTCCGAATTTGATTGAAAAGATAACGGAAAAGCTTTCGGCCCTAATGAATTTCACGAGAGTGCGCCACTAACTTGATTAGATCAGAGTGTGTGATCGAGCTCAAGATGGGGACCGTGTTGCAGTAGGGCTTTAACCGCTGCAATACACGTATTTTGCTGAATTTAGTTACACTAGCTATGCCTACGCTGTGTTTATTACGAAGTTCTGAAGTGGAAAGCGTATAAATGAGAAAAAAAAGCTCTATAGGAAAGGTGGGTGTTGGACTCCGAGAAATCTTCATTCATTGAGTTCAATGTTTAATCTTAATGTTCTTTTTTAGTAATAAACCATTATAGATTTAGTCGCCTTCATGTCAAATTTCGCTAGTTAGAAAAAACTCTGCTCACTTCATTTGAGCGCTCGAGAAAGATCAGTGATGAAAAAAGTGGACGAAAATGTTTTTGAGAGTCATATATCAGTGCATCGTCGTAATGAGAATCACGTTACGATAAAGAGAGCCAATAATAGGAAGATAAAAGGTTCTTTCTCTTGTTTTTCTATAGTCAATTAAGCGGCGATACGCGGCTATGTGCCCACAGGAATTAGGAATGGTACGAGTTTTAGAGATATCCACGAAGGATTCTTTACTTCTTACACGACTGAAAGCGGCAAGAAAATGAGTGAACTTGGTAGAAGTGTTTCTGTTTTAGGAACTATTATCTGTTCTTGCATGGAATGTGAGAATGCCGCAAGTTTCAGAGGTGTTCGCGTCGGATTCCCTTCTGAAATGGGAGACAGAGACAGAGAGGCTGAGAGAGAAGGAGAGAGAGAACTAAATGAATTTGATGAAATGTCTTTATTCTAGAAAATTATTCTAGAAAATCCTTTCCGCGTCTTTCAATTGAAAGGGAAACCTTTTCAAGTTTAATAGACATTCACGAAGAATTCTCTATCTTTCACACGGCTAGAAACAACAGAAAAATAAGTGAATTTGATTGAAATGTCTTTATTTTGGAAAGAGTTGTCAGTTTTTATGTCGGAAGTAAAAATGTGGGGCTTAGAGATTTTCATGAAGAATTCTCTTTATCCCACC
The DNA here is from genome assembly GCA_018806985.1 of Angiostrongylus vasorum. NCBI lineage: Eukaryota > Metazoa > Nematoda > Chromadorea > Rhabditida > Metastrongylidae > Angiostrongylus > Angiostrongylus vasorum. The sequence goes on along the minus strand of JADANN010000454.1, from coordinate 209,849 downwards.
CCAGTCGAAAACGCAGTAAGTGAATTGGGCGAAAAGTGTGGAAAGTAATCTCGTCAGCCGACTCTGAATGCCGACTGATGATGAAAAGCTGAAAAAAAAGACGCATTATGAATGACAATTGACTACAGAATGCAGGCAGCACTAAAGGAAACCGAGAAATTCTGAAGGGAATCTGCTCGTTGGATGAGGAATGATGGGTGGGGATTCTACTAGCTCTACTTTAGAAAATTTTATGGTTTGCTTTTTACAGTAAGGAAAAATGTTGAGTTCAGGAGATGTTCAGTAGAAATTCTCTGTTTTTCACAAAGCAGACGACGCCAATGTGATAAGTGAATTGAGTGGAAAGTGTGCGGACATCGTCGCTAACTGACTTTGAAAGTCGACTGGTGACGAAAAAGTCGGGAAAGGAAGCACTTTGAATAAATGGCTGGAGAAGAAATTGCTCCAAAAAAAAATTTATTGGCACAAATTATGAAGAAAAACGCAGCTTAATAGCCCGAAAAATGGAGGGAATGCACACATCGGACGAAGAAATTTGCGGCTGCCGTTTTCTGACCAACAATTAGTGGCAAATGCTTCTTGTAGGCTTTTTTAAAAAACAAAATCTATGAAATTTACCTAAGACCCAAATGTCGGCGTGACCTCTATAGGAGTCATAAGGTAGAAAAAATATAATGGCGGCTCCAAGATAGACAAGAGATTTATTAATCACATCTCAGTCAATAGTTAGTTTTGCCAATTTCATTTCAACAAGGACTTTTTGATACATGTGATCTTTTGATTACCACGTACAAGCTATTATCATATTCTACTATTCCAAATTCCATGAAATTTGATTTTCTAGCACTCATGACGTAAGCTTTGTTCACCCCTTTTCCTCAAGGTTTACATTTCCAGCGCTAAAGCAAATGAACAACCAGGATTTCGTCCACAGTGATATGGTGGTGTTCTCCAATGTATCGCTTATGTTTGCAACTAACGCTTTAATGTTGGAAATCTTAGAACTTACGTTTCGCTCTCGGCTTTTTGAAAATACATATTTCAAATATTTTTCAATTTGGAGGATAGTGTATAAAAAATCATACAAGTGGTTAGTGGGGTAAAGTAAAGTGTCTTTTAAGAACGTACAAAGTTCCAGAAATGCCATAGTGATGGAGAAACTACCGTCAGTTGGCAACAAAACCGGTGAAAGGGTTAAATATGTTGGGAATATCTAAAATTTTTGATTTTCTTCGCCCTCTTTGCTTCGAACACCAGATCTACTCCTTTGTTGGAAGAATTATTCATACATATGGACCTTCTTATTGCACTTAACTAATTGGAACTATTAGTCAAAAAACTGTTCAATAAGTTCTTCAGTTTCCTCTATAGTTCCTTCATAAATTTCCCACAGTCTTTATTTCTTATTAAAAAGGAAGATATGAAGTTGGGCAAACAGAAGTTGGTATTTCAATTAAACTGGGGCAATAATTGCAAAGAAATAGATGTAATAACGTAGAGTATTTAAAGGGAAAAAAAACTGCTTGCTCTTCAAAAACATCCGTATCATCAGAATAGCTGCAAATCCAGTTTATCGTCATGTGACTTGACTTGTCCACCACCAGTAAAGAGCGTCTATTAGTCGCTTTGGCTGACGATAGTTGCACTTTGACGAGCTATGTTTGTACTCAGGGGAGTTCAATAGCACAACACTTTTTGCAAGCACATGTCACCTATGGGAAGTGTTTTTGGAAAGAACGGAACCACTGACTTCTTGCCGGATACGACTATGGAGACGGATATCCTAAAGGAGAGCTTGTCAAGAATGGCATGGTTTTGGAGGCGACTCTTAGCCCCCCTCTTGTGTGCTCTTCGCTCATTTGATTGAAGGATGTTCGTTGAATCAAGATGTGGAGGAAGCAATTCTCATGCATCAAGCATACCAACTCAAACAAAATCTACTTATCAAACAAGGAAAACACAGAAGATATAGGTCATTCAGGCCACTACATGTAGAAAGTCCATTCTCGTCATCGGTCTAATTACCAGCAAAGGCGAAAAGTTCTACGTTTCCTTTTAAAGCTGTACTGTTTAGGAGGCTCCCTTAAGTAGTAGTGGTCAAATACGAAAGTTGAAATGTCAAATAAACGGAACTTTACCTATGTGTTTTTTTATTAGTGTTACGGGAGAAATGTGATATCGTGTGCTCCAGGCTCGGAACTTATTGACACCATAAACGCCTCTGGTGAAGAAGATGTGAAATTGTAGCCAACAAAAGAGGAGATAACAGTGCTCCATACAGTAACATTTTTTTATTTTATACGACCTGTATTCACGTCTACTGTGAGATCCATCATTTCTCATACACGATTCGCTTCCTCGCATCCATCATCCACGAAGGTCAGCCAACTTTTTATGTGTGGCTTCGGCTGCTCCTTGAGGAGTTTCATTTTAACCTGAACGGCGTTGAATGTATTTCGAGTCGATTCTCCGTGGATTTCAGAGATAGCCGAGTTGGAGCATTCTCAGTTGGATTGCAGTAAGTGAATTTTCTCCAAAGCTACCATTTCTCGGTTCTTTTTCCTGACCTCGGAGGGATGAGAAGCTTGGTGAGTGTGGGTGAGATCGAATTAGAACCGTGTTCGTGATGGTCGGCATCACTACCACTGTGCTATACGTGCACCTCAGAAAGAATTATACTTAGTCAAGAAATAAATTAATCGCTAAGCGAAGAAAAAAAGTGTCGATTTAGCTAAATATTTGTTACCACAAATATGAAACTATTGCACAAAAATCGGAGTCTGTTTGTGGAACCGATCCTTTACTGGGTCATGGTCATTGACATAGTAACGAAATCAATACTTATATTCTTAACACGGAAGTCTCTAATTCTCAGAGTGCCAAAAAACCCAATGTCCTTTAAAGAAAATAAAAAAAAAGAATCCGAAGGAAGTCCTGGATTGATATAACAAATATCCAGTGCAAAAATCAGAAAAAAATCGTTGACATCATTGAAGGTGGTATTAGTACAGAAGATGTGATAACGGACGCTAATCACGGAATTAACGGCCTTTTTTAAAAGCTTTGCAACTGCTCGAGATAAACTGAAAGATGACTAGAAGAGGAAAACACATAGATACAGATAGAACATCTTTCACATAGAAAAAATAGGCGAAAAAGAAAAAAGAAAAATGCTAAAGGCTGTGATACGTTAAGAGGTGATTGTAAATATTCATAGCTTTATGAATGCAGGGAAAGAAATGATCTCTGACTGGTAAGAGGAAAACAAAAAATTCGACGTCCTAATAGCCGGCATTTTCGTTCTATGCTAATTTTTATGGTTAGTGAGCTTTAGAAAACAACTGAGAAAAGTTTGATAATAGAAGTTTATGCCGCTTCCGTTATAGATAACACGTTCGGAGGTGCAACCACAATGATGCTGCGATATTTGCAAGACTTCCACTCCAGACCTGATTCGAACAGACGATTACCTTTTCCGAGAGCTAACGTATTACTTAGTGCATCACTGAGACCCTTACTTTGCCGTTCTTTCAGCCGATTTCCGCTCTAACAGACCGTCAGCAAAAAACTGTTAGAGGTGTTTACCTAGTTCGGGACCATATTGTTATAAGCCAAATTTTGGCGGAAGAGTTTGATAACCTCAATGAAAATTCAAAAGCTGAGCTTCATGTACGGAAGAGTTGAAAAGAGCGTTGTGAACATTTGCTATGCTGGATGGTAATTTTGAAGAAGTGAAATTCTTCTGAACATAGAGAAAACACGGAGTGATGTGAATATGGACGATTCGATCACTTAAGACAGCAATATCCTATAAGATAGTAGACGTTGCGTAATATCGTAACAAATGTATGATCTCAATAGAAACCTGTTAAAACACTCACGAAGAACACAAAAGCTTAGCTATCAATACCGAAACTAAAAGAACAGATTGAAAAATCGAGTGTAAAAGTGTTCCTTTAATGTGTAAGTCATTTCGCGTAATAGAAGAAGGTACAAATAATATGTGATATGATTCCGCAGTGGAAATAATCGATGATCGATCTACATTGTTTCAGAATGGGTTGTTCTCCTCAGTAATCGATTGCTGATTGGTTGTGTAACACCTTCGTCGAAATAAACCAGACTCGAGTTACGAATCATTGACACTGAAAACTTTCTTCTCTGTCGACCTGACGCGTCCGTATTTTCTTGTCACGCTCCATTACTGATTACTAAGTTAACGATATCGGTGATGACGACTCTATAACAATGTAGTATTTAAAAGAAAAAGAATCCTATCAGTACGAACTTGCGTAAATAGTAATTTCCATGACCACTTTTCTATTAACCTCGGGTCATCACGACCATGGTGCTGGTTCGATTCCCCTCCGGCCAACCAAGCATCTCATCCCACCAGGAAATTGGTACCAGATTTGTCTGGAAAAAAGTCGCTCTCTGCAGTCCAATTGGGAACGTTCAAGCCCGGCTATCTTAGGACTGTGATGAGCGACGGGAAATAGATCCTCTATAGGGACCGAGAATGATCAGCTGAATGGTTGGACTGCGATGAAGCTCCACAGCACTTTCCATGGACGAAATTACACCAGCAGAAGATCTTGCTGACAGTTTGACGGTCCGCCCTTGCTTTGATCCATCAGAGCTTCCTGTAAATGCGTGAACGGCTGATACGAAAATGTTTGTTGAAGAGATTGCGAATCAATTTGACTCTTCCAGGCGGTGAAGAGGGCGAAACCACCGAGATGCCAGCCAGTATTGTACTGAATAGATTTTGCTGTTAGGTATCTCGCGTTTGCTCATCAAGAAGACAATGCATTAGAAAGGGTTTAGTCATTATGCACGATAACACACATGAACACGTCACACTACTGACTCATAACTCTTAGATTTCCGGATTCTTTTTTACTGTTCCTGGATTTACGGATAAAATGAGCTTCAGTTTTTTTGACAATTGGTCAGATTTTTTATTTCCAGCACGGCTTGTTTTGCTTGACATAACTTGATGGAAAACATTTTCGTATGAACTCCTTAATCAACTGACAAACTTCGTTCTTGAGGTCTTTGATACTTTTTGAAGGGCAAGGTCGTAGCGCTTGCCTCTCAGATGCTCTAATCGTAATTATTTAGGTGGAACCAGCTTACTGTTCGGATCGGTCACGAATCAATAATAAGCCAGGAAGTTTTTGTTAATCCAGGGTTAAATGCGAATAATACCTGTGGGTATTTAATGTTCAAACCCATTTGACAAATTGCAAGCGGAAACAAAACAGCCGTAAAGAACGGAAGTGCGTTTATTTTTCTCCAAAAAAAGAAACAAATAATTGTTGAGAAAACCACCTAGGATGTGAACTAGGAAATAATTGTGAGGAAAACCATTGTAGAGGGCACTGAAAGTGAAACGTTTAAGATCGGTCTGAAGAAGGAAACGAAATTAGTATTCAGCATCGTTGTGGTTGCATTTAATTCACATGATACCATGCCGTGAAAAATTATAGCAGACAGCAAATAAAAGGTCAACATTGAGATTTAGATTACAGCTTCAGCTTAAATGGGTCCAATTCTGATTTGAGCTCTCCAGATCAATCCCGCCAACGGGTGATTGCTGATGGCAGAGTTAGGCAGAAAACTAGCTGAGAGAAACAGAAGGCAAGGGCCTCAGTGATGCAGTGAGTAATACGCGAGCCTCAGGAAAGGGGTAATAGTGGTTCGATCTGGCTCAGGGTGCAAGTTTTGTGATTATCTCAGTATCATTGCGGTTGTATTTCACATCATAGTCTGCCGTGAAAAAATTATAGTAGACAGAAAATAGAAAGCTTAGTTCCCTCCAAAATATGTGAATATGATGGTTCTTATTTTTTATTGAAAACGTTCTTCTAAGATGATAAATATACTGATTAAAAATTCGCTATTAGTTCTCGAATAACCTATCAGTAATCGGGTACGATACAAATCCACTGAAAGTTTGTTGCATTGAAGCGGTTTAAAAGATATCATCGATCAAAGACTAAGTGGTCTTTAAAATCTCGAAGACCAATGAAAAAGTTGTGGTGCTTTATTACCAGAAACTGCGGGTCCAACTTGGAAATCACTTAAAAACTGGAATGAGAAAGGGAATGAGAGAGAGTGAGAGAGAAAAGGGGCGTGCTTTCGTAAGATTATATTACTGTTTGAGCTTTTGTGGAAAATGTCTCATTAAAGTGAACGTGAACTAGCAAATGGGCGAGGATGTCCTAAGGATACCATAGGGAAGTCCTTCAGTGAGCTCTAAGAATAATCGAAATTGAGTTCACGTCAACGAAAGCGAATCCTGTTGGTGGCAAGGTTGGGCACATTGCAGTTATACTAGCTCTCACTCGGTGTCACTCCCACTGAAGCGTCATGTCCGATCAGTATTATAAAAATCCTACACTGCGAAAACAACCACAGTGTTGCCAATACGTTAACACTCACGGAAGTGATGAAATTGAATTGTTCACTTCACACAACAAATATAATTTGGTTCGTACTACAGCCGATTGTTGAAATCAAATCAAATACATGAATGAAAAAAAAGTTCGTCCTATTCTGAAAAGAGCCCATTTCTAAAAAATCAAGGATCATCATTGTCATTCGATATACCGAGGAAGGACTCTGTTTGAAATTGTCAGAAAAGGTAGTTAGACAGAAGACGGCCACCACAGTACGCTTCAGTTGAAGCTGTGTAATTTCATTAGAGTGAATTTGATAGCAAAGAACTTTAACTAATATTATATGGTTCCTTTTACCACATTTTTGAATAGGTCGACAGTAATATTTCAAAACCGACTTTCCTTTGACCTCGTTGTGACTAATCAACATGTATTCCTTCTTTGATTAGCTTACATGAGGTTGTAAACAAGTTTTTTCGAAGAACATTTCGACGGCTTCGTCTACGTCAGAGCCCAGTCCCAGTCGATGGTCCACAGTTTTTCGAAACACTATAACCCTCTATGCTAGCTGGTAAAAAATACCGATTCTCCAGGATGTGTTGTCCTGAAAGACAGTTGTTGTCACTCAACAATCACTATTATCTTCAATCGGGCCTCATTCGAGAAATGCTCCACCGAGAAAGATACTACTCGATACGAATACGAAAACGCCACATCGAGAAGACGAACAACTGTGGATTATCGACTCGGATCATCGGCTATGATGAAAACGAAAACGTCGAAATGTTTGCCGCATAAAGATTGTTTATCAACCTCGTGCGAGCTTACCAAGAAAGAATACATATTGATTAGGAAGATAAGCTTCAATGGTGAGGAGATCCTAAGTAGATGTTTCTATCAATAACTTTATACAGACAAAAAGCTTCGGGAAGTACTACTGTTGTGCCAACTCAGTACTGTTTTCCTCTCGAACAGTTCCGGTACCCAAGCGAGTGATCATACCAACGACACGTGTGCATTGTAGAGCACATCTAACCAGTGTGCTGCACAAGTTCTTCGAAAGAGGAATAGAAAAAAAAGATCGATAGCATTTATTTTCGTATCAAGATCAATATTATGGAACGATGTTTTATGAACAATTTTGCGAGTTTAAATAGATGAAGCTAAGAACTAAGCTGCATTGCGAAAAAACCTACGAACATTTGGTATTACAATCAAAATTCTGAAAAGAAATCACTTAAATAAGGCATATATGGCGCAGTAGTAGAGTTACCGTTCAATAATACACGCGTCGTTGTGGTTCGACCCTCGTGCCATGTCAAAAAGTGTCGTTGAAGGGCTACAGCCATTCCTCAGAAGACGACACCTGCCTGTGATGATGATCTGGGGACGTTTTTGTTCGCTTATTGCACAATTCCAAAAAGAATCGACTCGGGTAAATCCGAAAACTTTCGTGGATGGTGAATGCGAAGGAACGAACTGAATGACCATGCAAAGCAAAAGAAGGAAATGTTATTAAAACGCGTACACGTTCGCAGATGCGTCGTCCAATAAAAAAAGCCAGCTAAAAAAAGTGGAACCTGAGTCTTTTCCTGGGTAAAAATTTGTTCCGTGCAAAAGATTCAACTCGTAGAACCTTTTGCCTCTTCACGAATGTCCTGCATGTCCTCCACTTGGTCCTGAATCGTATACACAGATACATGAAGGTGGCATGGAGTTGTGATAAATTCGGCCAATTTTCCCACTCGTTTTCACTGCACAATAAATTTCAATTGATATTGAAAGCTGCTTCTATCTGATCAGAGGATTTTTTATCGTATTTTATGAGACTGTTGACCAATAAACACTACGAGAATCAGACATTTGTCTACAACGAATTGAAGTGAAGCGAAAAATCTTCCCAGATCAACTCTTCAAACAAAGACAGGTCTACATGCGATTGTTGTTGTCGAAAGGAAGGATGTCTACGAATCAGCAATGATATTTCCGCATGACTTTTTTCGTTACGAATTCTTCTCGAGTACTTTATTTGTTAGTAAAATGATCCGATACACTTCACCTCACAGCATAATCTCTAGCAAATTCTATCGACAAACATACTTCAGTTCTCCACCGCGCTTTGTTACGGATGATAACAACTGTTAAAGAGTTCAAATTCTTGATATAACATCACTAAAACAGGTGGAATGAGAAAAATACAAATCACAATGTTAATTCGTTATTTACTGCGTATTAGAATTTTTCACAGTAGGGTACTATATGTCAAACAACCACAATGATGCTGAGATATTTGCAAAACTCCGGACTGCAGGTGTCTGCGGTGGGGAAACGAACGCGATTTTATCCTTTCCGGGGACTAACACGTTCACCACCACACCATGTGGGTCCTTCGTTTCGCAAATCTCTCGGCTAGTTCTATCGATCAGTACCATCAGCCATCACCCGTCAACGGGAATGATCTGGGGAACCCAAATCGACAATGAAACCAATTAAGCTGTGGTTGCAGTCGCAGTCACAATGTTAACTCTTTATTTAGTGCCTATTACAATTTTGCATTGATTGGTAGAACTAGCTGAGAGAAGGCGAAACGAAAGACCCGCATGGTGTGGTGCTGAACGCGTTATCCCTCGGAAAGGGTAATACCATGTTCGTTCACCACCGCAGACACCTACGGTATGGAGATACAAGACAATCAATAACTTGAGCCAGAACTATGACCGCGTTCTCATTGTAACTGAATTGCCCACTGTTCCAGAAATGCAGTGGAATAAAGTTTACTCCTCTTCCCGAAACAAGAAAATAATGTAAGAAGACTTTCGAACAAAGTTCTCGAAGTAGAAGTGACAAGAATAAGGATGAAAAATTTCCTAAAAAGGTTACCTTTAAGACATAACTCCGTGTGATTGTTTTCCAGTAACCGAAGGAAATTTCTCGGCCGCTAGAGCGTTTGAGGAATGAATAATTTTATAGAATCATAGCTGCGGTTTTATCTTATCAACTCATCTTGTACTCAGTTTCTTTCTACAATGTACTTCAAGCTTCACACATGTTTAGAATTGAAACTCCCAGAAATTGGAAACTAAATCCAAGTTTTTAAAATTTTTTCCAAAAGGCGCGGCAATTTCAAACAGAGTACATGTGCGACAGTACTGTATAATTCTGCGGGAGGTTTTAGTTGTTAACTTGCTTCCCAGTTTGAAATATGAGCTTTGAAAAAAGCAAAGTAGGGAAAAATATACATGAAGGACTTCGGAAAATAACGACTTCATCTTTACGCGATTGTTCAGAAATAAATGAGCGTTTTTTAACTAAATTACTTAAAATGTCCTATCTTGCTTCAAGCAGAACTTTGTTGATTAAAAAAGCGAGAAACAAGTTTGTTTACTCACAATTTTACTTATTATTTACTGCCTACTCTTTTTAATGGCAGGATATATTGCGAAATAAACGGCAGAGACCGATAGAACCAGCTGACAGACAGGCGAAACGAAGGACCCGCATGGTGTGCTGGTGAACGCGTTACTCACCGGAAAGGACAATAGCGCATTCGTTCCCCACCGTAGACACCTGCGGTTCGGAGCTTTGTATATCTCAGCATCATTGAAGCTTGTTTATTGTTGCATAAAACTATGCACTTCTGGAAGCGGTGGATTCGTTGAAGGCATTTTTTGGCGCCATCGTCGTTGATGAAGCATTTCTCGAGCAGGAAGTTGTCAAAGTGTGTGAACAAGTGTCGGTAGGCGAGAGGTCTGTGAATGTGGCGAATGAGGCAAAGTTTCGTAGGCCAACTCGTTCAACTTCTGAAGCGCTGGTTCTGCAACGTGAGGACGGGCGTTGTCGTAGAGAAGTCCTTTTTTGTTGACTAATGCTTGTCGTTGTTGTTGGGGTTTACGATGCATTTCGTCGATTTGTTGGCAACACTTCTCTGCCGTAATCGTTTCGCCTTGACTCAAAAGGCTGTGATGAATCAGCCCGGCTGCAGACCCCCCAAACAGTCACCATAACCTCTTTTGATGCGATTTAGGTTTTGGGAAGTGCTTTAGAGCCTGATCCCAATTCAATCATTGAACTGAACTCCGCCAGTTGTCGTACAGAATCCACTTCTCGTCGCACATCACGATTCGGTCAAGAAAAAAGACCGTTTTTTGTTGCGCAGAATAAGAGCAGACGACGCTTCAAAATGGCGAATTTTTTGATTATCGTTCAATTCGTACGGCACCCACTTGTCAAGTTTTTTTTGTCTTTCCTATGTGATTCACGAGTGGTAATTGTTCTTGTGCTTACGTAAGCTCTTCTGCAAGCTCTCGAATAGTTGTTCGCGTCAATGCTTGCACTGGTGCCCTTGATTCGTCGTCGTCAGTTTCATTCGCGCGCCCGCGGCCTTCCTTAGCTTCGAGGTCGAACTCACTAGATCGGAATTTCCGGAACCGTCTTTGCACCGTTGATTTGCCAACATTACCTTCACACCAAGTTCATTAATGTTTACAGCCGTCTCTGCTGAACTACGACCGAGTTTCAACTCGTAAAAAAAATTTGACGGAAAATCGACGGAAAATCGTTTTTTGACATCCAAACTGCAAAAACTCATAAATGGGAAAAAAAATTTAGCTGTTAACAAAACAAAAATAGATGGTTAGAAGGAGCAGGCCTAAAGTTAGCTTTTTTAATGAGAAATGATATTGCAAGGTACAAAGAATGTTATGATGGTTAAAAACACCTTAAAACACTAAATATTTTAAAACGCTCATTTATTCCCGGAGAACCTAATGGTAGCACGAGATCAGATGTTTGGTCTAAAGCTGAAAGTGGCAACCATTATCAAATCAAATGCATTAGTATAACGCATCTCGGCCATCATCTAAAATCTTACTCTTCCCGCTCCTTCTTTTCGCAAAAGCCTACCACCACAAGGTTTTCCTTACATTCCAGTGCATTCTTAAGAATATGTGACATAATGACGGGTTTTCCAATCCATAGACAAACCGGTTCCCGTTGCAATAAATCACAAAGAATGTCATACAATGTTGAAAGAAGTTGGACAAATGATCTTGATAGGTGAATGAATCGAAACCTTTAAGGGAGTATTTAGCATTTTGCAGTTTTTTTCAGGTATCTTAACTAGTAGTCCACTCGTCTGAATCTCGGAGCTTCTGGTCTAGCGAGTGAAAAACGGCAGCTGTTATTGACTTCTGAATGATTCTGAAACACTTCATCTCCAAATACAACAAGAAATGTGCAAGTGTTTTCAATTACCTTGCAACAGACGTTGTAAAGTAAATAAACGATGAAAGAATTGATTGCCTTATTGTAAAGCTTTCATTGTTGATGCTTCTTCATTGTTTTGAATAAAACACCAAAGACTAAAGGCAACGAAAACAGTGAAAGTTACTCATCGCAAAAAGTGTAGAGGAAAATTTTCGTTGCCTTCATATATCACTTTTTCTTTCAAATCTGACATTCACTACTTGAGAACTTTTTGATCCGGTAGAAAAAAATGAGCGTATAACTTCTTGCGGCCAAATAAAAGGATAAAGGATAAAGCTCTTGGCATTGATCAATCCCTGAGGGGATGCGCCGTGCATTCGACTTCGTTAAGTATCGTTGGAGGTGACTGAATGCACATCTGGCCTTTACAATGATTCGCTGTGGCCTACCGATGTATCGAGCCAGTGCTGCTATCCTCCCAGACAAGTCTGGTACCAATTTGCCGACCACGGAGGGATGGAAGGCTTGGTGGGCCATGGGCGCGTGGATCGATTCCACGTGTGTGTCACAGTGGCGCCTCCAACCACTGCACCACTGCGAAACACACGCATGATGTACCGCAGATCGCATTAAATTTCATGTGATCGCGCTACAAGAAACAAAAATCAAGAAGACCGATATACGCCAACTAAACAAAAAAAAGGGAAAAAATTAAAAAAGTTGATCTGGACGGCCCTTTGACTGCAGAGACCACCTCGTACACTCCTTGGGCGATCAATGAACATGGAAATTAACATGAACGAGGAACTAGACAGGAGAAGGAGAGCAGCTTGGACCGCATTCAGGCTTCTCAAAAAAGCCACCGAGCAACTGAAGGGCCTGAATTCCGCGCTCAACTTTTCGATTCAACGGTCCTGCGAGCGCTCTGTTATGCTGCAGAGAGGAGGGCTGAACACCACGTCAAGAATACTGCGCATTACTCATAGAGCGCTTGAATGGTGTTTTCTGAAGTACATCCGACACTCTCAATACATAGCCGGAATGCGAAGCTTTGATCTTTGAAGTCTGTCACATCTTCAAGATCCAAGATAATATATCGATAGCGAAACATAGATGGGCTGGTCACATAATGAGAAGAACAGCCGACAGATGAACGAAAAAAATTATCCTACATATTGGGCGCACGTGTTGGTAATCAAAGTTGATCAGCTGCCCTTAAAGCTGCAGTTATTTTACAGATCACAGTATGACACTCGCACCACCCACCATGCTCTAGTAAAACCACCAGCGTCAACATCACAAACAGAATGATCAAAATCTAAACACCAATCACACAACAGCCTCTCGAAAAACCCATCGTTTATTACGTGCCTTCCATTGAGGAGGAAAGGATGATCAGAGTCGCATATGGTCCAATGAATTCACCATCCTACATCAATCTGTGGACATTCCTCCATGCTATTTGATCTAGGATTCTTGGTGTTTATAGGAGAATCCTCAAGAACTTTGCGCGCTGATGTTTTGGCTTTCTCTGCAAGGATAGTGATATTTATATGAAAAACGTCTCCTCTATGTCTTTGTATCCGATGCATCCCTAGTGGGGTACTTTGTCTTGTTTTTCGTTTGCCATCTAGATGTTTTATTACACGGATGCATAATAGTCTGTCCATTTCGCCAATATATCCATCTCTGCAAGTATTACAAGAGATCAGGTATATCGGACCTGAACTCATGCAATCACCTTTCCTGCTATAAGGCAACTTATTCAACTTTCTGTTTCGCACAGGCGGTCATTTAAGCGGTTGCGAGCTAACTGACGACGTAGAGTAGCCGATGGTACTTCAGCTATCGCTACCGATTCCTCTAGAACCCTGCACTTCTTAAGCACACCTTTCACAGCTACACTTACTTCATCGCTAGTGAAAGGCAACATGAACGGAGATTTGTTTAGGCAACATTTTCCGTTTTGGGGCGTGGCTCTCCTTCTAAATTTAACTCGTTGGGTTCTTCTTTCGTAGCAATTGGAGATGGCTATTTGTATTGAGTGCAAGCTGCCCATTTAGTACTATTCTGAACAAACGGAGGCTGTTGACTCCATTTACGAAATTCGCATTCTGCGTAGAATCTTTTGGCGGCATTTAAGAATATTCTATGCAGAGGCTTCTGATTGCTCGTGTTAAATGCAACATATATGCAAACAGTGTTATATTTTGTCAAAGGTCTACACTAAGAAGGAAAGCTTAAGTTGCGCAAAGAAATTGCAATTTGTAGTCTGAGAACAGACGTCATTGTAAGCGGACTCTCATCCAACCTCGGTATGAATGAAGTGAAATGGAAAAATAACGTTTTAAAATAAATGTTTGTGAACGCGTCAGCCAGAACATCGGCGGATACCTAGGAAATTATGTTTCAGAAGCTTTGAACTGTTTTTTAAAAAATATGTTCTTTGAAACCTCATCGATGAAAGTGCGCTTCGTGAGTGTCCAGGCATTTTAAATAATTCAGCAAACGTTGATGACCTCGTCGGCATTGAAACCCTGCCAATACAAGTTTCCTTAACAGTTTACTACGTTATATTGGCCAGATGCTCTTAGGTTGTGCTTAACAGCGAACTGGTTGAAATATTAGGACAGTATAATTTACTATGTGCAGAGGCTGTCCTTTCTGATCCAATTCCAAATCGATTGATATGCTTCGAGCGAGAAGCCGCATCAATGCAAAAAGTGTGAGGAAAAAAATCACAGGAAATGAAATGTGTAGTACGAATGTGTCTCATTCTTTTTAGCCCACTATAAAGTCGCTTTGGCTCTTTCGACACTCGTTTGTGGAGATTGCTTCATCGATTTCATGTTGTTATTGATTCCATTTATTGATACTGAGCAACGAATGGGATCAATTGTGGTAGCATTAGATATAGATGAGCTGATGCGCTTCGTAATAATGCAGAAGGATGCATTTTGTTTAACGATTTATTGATGTGCTTACGAAATTACTCATGAATGGATTACTGTGGCCGGTGGACACATGCCGATGCCTTGACAAAGCTTCATCGCTGTTGAAATTTTGCATTCTGAAAGGCCACCAACTTTGCAACCAATTATAAAGATCTTCGAGTATGATTTTACAATCAGTTGCCTCCCTTGGAAACAGCCATTCACAAAGAAGCTGAAATCACTTCAGTACAATGAGCCATGTTTGAGAATTCCAGGTAAAGGTTGAAATCGCAATTAGAGATGGTTTGCGGCATCTTGTTTGCTCAAAGACCACCACAAACATGTATTCTTTCGTTGGAAAGCTTACGCGAGGTTGAAAAACAATCTTTATCAGGCAAAAAGTTCCGAGGTCCCCGTCTTCATCAGAGCCGATGATCCGAGTTGATGGTCCACGGTTCTTCATCATCTCGATGTGGACTCTTCGCCTTAGTTGTCTCTTACAGAGCGGCATAGTCACTCGGTGATTTCCTTTTATACAGCTTGCTGATATTTGGTAGTAGTGATTGACTGGTGATAGCAGCTTGCTTTTCCCAGAGCTCTTGCTGCTCTTTGCTAACTGATAACGATGCCGACTTCTCGTGTTTGCTAAACAGAAGCAGAAAGAATTATTCAATCGATGCCGAGGTTAACAGAAAGTTGGACATGGGAGTTTCTGCAAAATTGATTGTCTTGGAAAACAAGTTACTATCACCGGTCAATCACTACTGTCAATCGTCAGCATCCTGCATAAATGAACATCCGAATGAGTGTGCCTCATTCAAAAGATTTTCTGCTGAGGAAGACATAACTAGATACGAAGGCGAAGATGCCACATCGAGACGAAAAAAGAACCGTGGACTATCGACTCGGATCATCGGCTCTGATGAAGACGAAGACGACGAAATGTTAGCAAAATAAAGATTGCTTATCAACTCGCGTAAGCTTATCAAAGAAAGAATGCATCTTGATAAGTAACTCCGAATTCAAAGAAAATCGGTTTTGAAATACCACTAAAAACGTCGAAATTCTTATGATCAGCAAGAACTCCATGGAGACCGTAATCACTGGCATACGTGTGACTCATTGCCTTCTCCATTTCGGTGAAGAATGTGTTGCACGTACCGCACCGTGTTTTAGAGAATCCAAAAGTCTGGAAATCTCAGCAGTTATGCAAAAAGAGTGAAAACAGAGATTATTTGGCTGCATTTATATTTTTGCTCTTTCACTACATAGTAATTTTTACTAGTCATAGACCATCGACGGCATTGACCTAATTCCACCGAAAACTCAGCAAACGCTCATATTAATAGCAAACCCTTAAAAAAGTTGATATTTGCCCAGGCTGTCGCACTAATAAGCGTGTCAATCAATTTCCGTAGAAACTTTGAACTGCTGCTGTCTTGTTAAACACGGCAGGATATTTTAGGAATGTTCCCAAGCAAGCTGCTTGTATATGTAAACATTGCACTCTGCATTTGTATTCGGCCAGAAACACCCATCCAAAAGTGAATCGTGGGCGATTCGAAGTTGCCTGCTACGAATCCAGTTCAAGGATAGGTTTTGTAAAGTTCTGCCTTGAATATTTTTGAAAAGGCAGTAACAGGGACTGGGTAAGCATGGAAGTTGTTGTGTTCCTCGAAGGAACTACATTTCTGGTTGCCGACAAGGAACGATGGAGCTCTTACGTGCTCAATCAAACACAGATAATTTTTTGTTTACAGAAACTAGAAATGTGAAGTTTGTTATTCTATGATATATACCTGATGCATTAAAGCCAAGCAAATAGCGAGAATGCAAAGAGTCCGAGGAGAACCAAACATCTTGTTAATCGGTCCAAATGTCCGTCTTCTTGGGCGTTCCTTTTATACCCTTTTCTCATAAAAAAAATGGTTTCTTGATCGAGCAGGCTCGTTTTTATCCATTTTGCAACGTCAAAGTTTGTGATGAAGCCTTAATTGGATAATGACAGTGATTTAACAGAACTGTGAGTTGTTCAATACCATGTGCTTTAGGATCCAGTTGAAAGTGCAGCATTACTCAGCAGGGAATATGGTGGGAAGTCAGCCAGTTTCTACACTACTAAGAGTATTATTCTTCGACGAGCATACATGAGGTTGATAAACATTCTTTATTTTTGGCTGAATTTTCGACGACATCTTCGTTAGCAGAGCCGATGATTCGAGGCGATGGTCCACAAGTTGTTCGTGTTCTAGAGGTGGAGTCTTCGTCGCACATCGATACTTACCTTCCTCAGTGGAGCATCTCTCGATTGAACTACTAAGAGTGGCTTCGTTTATGTTAACAACTTTTATTGTTGGTTGACAACATAGTGTTGGTATGAGATTGATAGTAGTGGAAAATGCATACAATTCCGTTCAAATTTACCATTTTTGAAGTTTTTTTAACACATGACAATGCGATGAAAATGACGTGCGGACGTCGCAAAACGACGTATAGAAGTGTCCTTGGAATCGCTATAAATGAGGAAGGTGAACAAGATATGCTGTGGCCCTCAGACTGTGAAACTGCTATGTAAAACATTCCTTTAGAGTAGAATGCGCAAAGATGAGTTTTTTCAACAAGTATAAACTTATTTTTTTGATGACGCCGAATGCTGGAGTCATGAACTTGAATATCTCAGCGTCGACGTGCTGAAATTTTACTAAAGCTGTACGGTTCAGGAAGAGAACTTCATTCAGAAAAGTACTTAAACGTTTGAAACGTGATGATCAACACGCAAAAGATATTAGCATTGAAGAAGAGCTTGCAGAACTGTACTGAAGGTCTTCCAGACACGTCTATTTGTTAATTGTAGCCAAAACGCAGAAAGAGCTCGGGTAGCGCCGCAGTAGTAGTGCGGTTCGTTGTACCGTTATTGCTCGTTCGATTCCGCACTAGGCCTGTCTGGCTGTCATCCTTCCATGATTGCGGAATCCATGCCAGAATTAATCAATGCGGTCTCTCCGATCCAAAACAGCCGACGACTACCTGTGATGAACGTCTTGGAACATCCCACGACGTGTATCCTTGGATTTCACGCAGCAACAACTCGAGCAACACTCTGCATTACGAAGACTTACCTCCTGGATGACGGAATCGAGAAAGCCAATCGAATGCGCGGAGTTCTAGGATAGGTATAACACATGATTACGAGTATTGAAAAAAAATTAACGAAAACCATTTATTTTTATATTGTCCGTCATCACATCTTCAGTGCAGATCCCAGCACTTCTTGCAGTCGATTCGCTTTTGCTCGCATTCACCGTCACAAAAGTCTTCAAGCAATGCTCATGTTGCTTCGACTGCCGATTGATGATCTTGCCTTCTTTATCATTCTCATAGAATAGTGGTCGAGTGGACTCTTCCTGCAATTTTGGAGGTAGCCGAGCTAGGGCATTTGCACGTAAATTGTGGTTAGCGTTTTGTACGGTGTTGAACCACCACCTAGGTTTCAGACTGAACACATCGCTAACCGCTCTATTATTCTCACTTTCCCTCTCCGCAAAATAGAAGCAGGAACTATATCTCTCGTAAGGTGAGACGTGGCTTGATCGCTCCCATTTATGGATCATGTCGCCATTACTCTAGGTGCTTGCAGGAGTAAATGCTGCAGAGAAGAACAAATAATTTTAAATACGGCCCCTTCACCAGTTGTAGAAGAAAAAAGAAAGGGATTCAGGCGATCAGTAAAGTTTTTGTTTACGTCTTTATAAAATCTTTGTGTTTTTGCGTCTATTTAAGCGAATTCGTGCTAGTGTATTTGAATCGTTTGATCGCTCCCATTTATGGACAGTTGGTTATTGCCCAGGCATCTTAAACGACGGTGATTATCAATTGAGAAAGCCAGTGTTTCAACCTTTGTGCCTTTCCACGGACGATTTATTCTGTGAAGTGCAACCACAATAACTCAAAAGACCGACTTTCTATAAACCTAGGCATAGATAGTTGACATATTTAGTTTATATGATCTTATAAACTGATATTCTTTAGCTGACCCTAGTGCAGGAGTCGACGACATCAAACGAGCAAAACTCATGAGGCGTTTTGGATAAAGTTTCAAAAAACCAAAGATGAACTGGAAAGACGAATGCCTCACTATCACACGTGACCTGGCGCCCCATTTCAAAATGATATTTTAACCCCGGGCTGTGTCTTGCTCGCGACCCCACGTGAACAACGCGTGGGCCAGTCCCACTCGTAACATTACGGTGAGTAGCGTTTCTGTTCAATATGGCGTAAAACTAACTACATTTGACCGTAGCATCCTAACCCACCATCTATCTAAAAGTTTGATCTTCATTAGCACTTTTGCCTTTTTTTCCACCGAATAATTAGAGTATTTTAATATAAAATACGTCCAGGCTCTGAGGAAGGCGAAATCCCCAAAACGTCAGCCGTCGACCAACATCACCAACAACAACGACAACGACAACGAAGAACTAAACCAACCACGCATCAGCTAAAGAAGATCAGTTTATAAGATCATATAAATAAATATGGCGACCACAATAATTGAGACATGCGCGAAGCTCGAAACCCAGAATTGTTATTGCGGAATTGTTAATTCATCTCCATTGAGCAATAGATGACCAGCACCAGCGATTGCGCTCAACCTTAGGTGCACTATCTTTTCCTAGGCTGCGTGTCGTTACTGTTCATCTCGTCCAGTTTATTTTCAACAACCGCACACTGAACAGAACTCTAGTCAAACGGAAATTGATTTTTGCCTCTCTTTAACCAACTGCCGTAATGTAAAAGGACAGGCGTCACAACCCCTTTCCTATCAAACTCCTTACAAAGGTCAGGCATTAGATAACTTTTTTAAAAATTTTTGTCTTAAATGACTCCCTCATCGCTGTTATTGACCGGATCACAACACTTCTTGCATTCGATTCATGTACCTACATTCGTACACAAAGGTTTTCTAAAAATCTGATGGGTTCGTCGAATAGATTGTCTGTGCAATTTTAGAGATAGTTGGCCTAAGGAGTCCACACGTGGTTTTGGAGGGAAGCGCTGGAAAAGGTATCGTGGGCGTCACAGGGGAGAAATGGAAGATTTAGTGGCACCTGGTGGAAGGGACGCGATGGTCAACAGGACGATAGGTGATGCAGTGATTCAGTACTGAAGGCCACGGTGGTTTTGGCTTCTTTAAAGCGTGGAAAGGCCGAATTAATTGCGTGTCAAAAAACTGACTTGTTGCACAGTGCTAAGCTTAACAGAAAGCTCGATCAAGGGAATAACATCAGCATTTCTCTCTTGTTCTAGTGGAAAGTAAGAGCAAAATTGTAGAGTAGACAGCACTTGAATAGAACCAGTATTTGTTATTAAAAGGAAGAAACAATAGCTTTTACAACTGTCTGGAAGGATCCATTATTTGATAGAGCCTGCAAACGCTCACATGTGCATAAAATGTGCCATGCCAATTAATTACCTTGCAATCAGCATTTATTAAAAAGTGGTCCAACTGTTGCGTTGCCCCATCACTCCAAAAAAAAGAGGCATTAAAGCGATAACAGCGGCTGTGACAGTGTGTGGTGCGATCTCGCCAGTGTTTTCAGGGTCATAGTTTAACTGACATTGCAACGCAGTACACTTATGCAGAGGTAGTAGCCAGAGCGATGGTGCGTGTAGAAGGATAAATGATTATCTCTGGCATTTACCCTTATTATATAAGCTGATTGAAGGCATCACTGTGATTAGGAACAGTCATATAATATAGGTCATATGGATGCGCGTGTAGCGCAGTGGTTAGGGGGTGCCTTGCACTACACAAGGGAACGATCCCACACCCGAATCCCACCACGTGCTCCTTGCCTCTAGGGGTCGGAAAATTGGTGGTGGACCCTGTCTGTGAGGAAAGCAGCACGACTCAATGCATTTGGGTCAACATGAGTCAGCTTTATAGGCCAGATATGCATTCATTCACCTCTAACGATGCTTTATGAAGTTGATTCACGTTTCCACACATACTGATTAATGTCTTTATTGTAAGGAACTGTCGTATAATAGGCTCATAATCTAACGCTGGTGCGGAAAGGAGGCAGAGCATAGTTAGAGGTTATTGAACGCATTTATGGCTTATACAGTGACTCCAGGTGGTTCGCTGATGTACTGAGTCAGTGCTGTTATACTTCTTTCTTTGCCCATTAATCGAAGAAGATGTCACGAAACAGTAGTACCAGGAAAGAATTGTGTCCTCCTTTTTTTTAGCAAGTGCTAAACGTACCCTAATTTAGAAATATTTATTGACATCTGCAGCATCTATGTTTGACTATAACTGGAAATATCACGTCCAGTAGTCAGGGCAGTATAATCGTAAAAAGCTCTTAAGAATTGCGAACGCACATCATTTCTACCGCTTCTAGTTGGATCAACCTCGTGTCGGCGCAGTCATGTAGAAAACTGTTGTTTATTCTTACCGAGACCTAGTGAAAGTCGATTTTTTAGCAACTGTTATAGTTTTTGGAAACACCGCAACAACTATCAACAAGGTACGGAATGCTCTCGATAAAATTGAACAGCTCAGTAGATGAGGTGGCACCAAAATCATCCATCTGCGCTTGAAAACATCTTCTGTTGAAAACAGACAGCAGGTCTATCCACTTTATATGGGTTAAAGGCTCAACATTGTTTATGTCGAAGACAACTATTTGAAACGAATGCTATCCGATTTCTATAATGGCTGTTTCATGACCACATAAACATTTTTCCTTGATAAATAATGTAACGAAAACCGGTGGTATCGGTGTTGACGCCTTATCGAAACCACAGATGAAATATTTACGCGCATCTTAACCCCTCCAAATTCTTTCTTCTCATTGGGTTCTAGCGTTTCTATGTAAGCAAGAAACGATTATTTTGAGTTAGTGTGTTTAGAAAAAATTGTAAACTTTGGGTCAGACAGCAGAAGCACTCAAATATCAAGAGAGTGAAACTCCACTGCGAATGGCCATAAGACAGTCTTCGTTGGTTTACAAGGAAAGTAATCTAACCTAAGCAATGCCGGAATGTTTGAAGGATAAAATTTGACACATCCGGTCTTTAAGTTATTAGGCGAACATTTTTTATGCTCCTTTTTTTTTGCCGCGGTTACTTTTTTTCGCCGTGTGTTTGTGTATTGTAAATTAATTGATACCGTGGCTGGGTGTATATTCGAACAGTGGGATGACCACTCGAGGTCTGCAGATGCAAATTTGTCCATTTCAGTAAAGGCGTACAAAATTTCCCAACTTTGCTAAATGAGAGAGGTTGTAGGTTGCCGACCTTAAATGCCGGTCGTTTTCTGAAATATTGTTGCTCTCCGTGCTAAGTGATAAGTCATAATAATACCTACTGTTGCAGACGGATTTTCCGTTCAAAAGCAAATTAATATCAGCAGACAATCAGTAACATCAACAACCCTTCATTAGAGCGGTGCCCCACTGAAAAAGATTCAACTCGAGAGGACGACAAGGTCACCACATCGAGAGCTCAAAAGCACCAACTCGAACCATCGACTGCTCTGAAGAGGGTGAAATATCGGAAGGTTGGCCGTAAAATCTGGAATTAGCATAATAAACCAAGAGGGTATTCTTTAGTAATACTGAGGTTAAATGACGGTCTGCTTCAGAAAATTTTTTGATAGTTTTTGAACAATTTGTCATGAGGTTGGTGGAGTTAATCTCCTCACTTCTTCCGAAGACATACGAAAACTGACTATAATCTATCATCTTTAGCGATTCTCTATATATTTCATCTTCGGATTCAACCCTATCGTACTAACGACAAGCGTTACATTCATTCATGTTTTGGTCTCTAAATTCGGCAAAAATGTCCCGAAAAGTTATTGTAGCATGGCATCCAGTTGTTTCATCAGAGTGAAACTATGTGC
The DNA here is from genome assembly GCA_018806985.1 of Angiostrongylus vasorum. NCBI lineage: Eukaryota > Metazoa > Nematoda > Chromadorea > Rhabditida > Metastrongylidae > Angiostrongylus > Angiostrongylus vasorum. The sequence continues at coordinate 187,395 of JADANN010000454.1, read as the reverse complement.
AAACATTGATTGGACAACATTTTGAGTAGAAAAAGATTTCAGAGAACGTATAACTTTTTCTTTACTACCTATTATTCCAGATCATTGCCACTGACGGGTGGTTGTTTATTAGAGTAAAAAAATGGCTGGTGTAAAGGCAAAGCAAGGGTATCAATGATACAGTGGGTAGCACGTCAGCTCCGAAAAGTGCATTCGTGGGTTCCAATCTGCTCTCGGATCTGCGTTCTGCAATTAATCAGCATCTTTGTGGATGTGAATCACAGAATGTTCTGGAATTTCAATTTTGATTCTATGAAAAATACCGTAATAACTCGGGCAGAAAGAACCATAGCATTAATGAAGGTCGAATTTCCAAATAAAGGCCGTATTGGTCAAAAAGGCTACTCACCGTGTGTTACTAGTGTGACTAACCACGAGTTGTTCACATTTCATGGCCGGGCGAGACCCAACCAGATCAAAAAAAATCACTTTGAAATAAGGCGCCGGACCACATGTAAAAATGAGGCATTCGCCTATCCCGTTCATCTTTGGATTTTTGAAATTTGTCCAAAACGCCTCAAGAGTTTCACGAGTTGATGTTTTCGATTCCTGCGCTAGGGATCCGCACAGTCGCTTCAAAATCATCGCCATTGTGCGTTTGGGCAACATATGAACCTAGGAGAGTGCTTTGACGAATTTTAGCTTTCCCATCTACATGTTGTTCTGCGCAGACACAAAGCAGGTTTCCCGTTTCCCATTTCTCACCGCATGCGTTAAACGAGATCAAGCGTTTTGTACATGAACTCATTCAATCCCTGTTTCTTCCGTTAGGGCAGATCATACAGTTTCCTCGAGCTGCACTAACGATCATAGAAAGGCGGTTGCGGACTAGCTGACGGTGTAGGGTGTTGGGTGGTATGTTGCTGCAGTTTTTTATTTGATGCCTTACTTTTTCGACAATTTCGTTTTCTTCAGAGCCTAATGCCGTGTAATGTCACTTTATTCATTATTGTTCAACAATGTTTCTGCCATATCGTCTTTTACGAAAAAAATTCATAAGTCCTTAAAGTCGTCAACAGCCTAGTTTTGAATTCAGCACTCTTAAAGAGCATAGATCCTTGCTATAAATAGGTAAGTCAACTGGTGTCGCACAACAGCAGTCGCAGGCCCTTGCTTGTATTGTGGAACGAAAAAATTGGCACAAAACGTTTTCTCCGAAATTCGAAATAATGCCACGATGTGGTCAGAGTCCTTTATTTCTTCAACAGCACTGATTGTGGGAAATCAAGGTCGCATAGATCCGCTATTGGTCAAGCTAGATCGTTTTTGAGTTGCTTCCAAGGACTCTTGCTATCTGTTGCGGTGCAAATCTTTCTGCAGAGATTTTCTACAACTGGCGTTTATTATAAGCTGTGTTACGTATACAGCATGAGACCCAGCTCTAGTTTTCTTCATTTTTCAAGCAACTCCTTAGAGGTCCACAATTTTGAACTTCAGGTTTGAGGGACTGTGAGGAGTTTGTCACTAGTTTTAAGTCTCTTAACAAGCAGGTTGTAGTTTTGGATCAAATCCTTCGTGATCTGCTTGTTACTCGCGAGAAAATTTTATTAAAATTACTCAATAATATTCTTCAACACTCTTTTACATGACGCGGCTTTTTCCTTCTTGAGTGATGACAAGAGTTCTTTTCTAGTTTATAGCTTGATCGATTCTTTTGGTGAAGGAAACCAGTGCAGAATATAGCTTGATCGATTCTTTTTGGTGAAGGAAACCAGTGCAGAATCAGATAACATTGAGTTGTCAAAGAAGCATAATGTTCTAGTCGTAAAGATATGGTCGACGGCCGATTCCTGCATAGGGTCGTTTCTCTCATGTTGATTGGTGATTTTCTCTGTTCTCAAAAAGTAAATTTGCTTGGCTGCAACGTCCTGTCCACAAACGTTCACCAAGTCGTCCTATGTTCTCTTTTCGATCACTCATTTTTAAATTTCCCACTCACGTGTTCAATTTCATTTCCAATCTTAAATCTGGCAATAAATACTGCAACTGTTGTTTCATATAAAAAATTTAGTCTGAACGAAATTCACGCATTGGAAGCAGAGCGCCTCTTGGTAGCTCCGAGTATCTTCACAAATTGGTTAATAGCAATTGATGATAAAGACCTTCGTTGAGGCAGTGGTTGGAGGTGAAGAATGGCCACGCCAAATAATAAGATCTTACATTGAACCACGAAATTTGTAGCTGCCGAAATTTTCTGGTTGTATATTTATCTACAAACGATAATAGCGGATGGTACTTTCGACATCTTTTGTCGTCCTCGTCCGGAGACGTTTCGTTCCACCTTCGCAGAGATACAAATGCGTAGAATGGAAGACTTTCGAGAGCTGATAAGGTTAAAAAACAGTGGTTTATCCATTAGTGACAAGCCTGAAGAGTTTGTGGTAATTACTGGCCAGTTAGATGTTGAGATTACGAGAAAGCCTTTGAAGACTTCCCTTTACGCCCATCTTGTGAGGTGTTATACTTGAAATTGAACACCATATGTGTCAGTGTGGCGAAAGAGGCACGCTGAAGCCATCAGTTATTTTTTTAGCCTAAGTTTCCACTGCCAACATATGCCTTATCGTATTTATTAAAACATATAAGTCCACATTCATTGATAACCTAATATCCACCGATCCATCGTTATTCAAGATTAGACCAAGCACCAGTTCTGTAGATAGGCCCACGCAAATGTTCTTTGGAGAAAGAGAACGTATATTACAGGTTTGGAGGCTCGTTCATAGCGCTTTCATATTTGTCACAAAAACATAAACTTCGACTCGTTGTCTTGGAGATAATACAAATCTTTACAAGAAGCGATCTCTTGTAGCGCTTGCTTGATTGAGTTACCTCGACGTAGCCGCCCTTCGTACAAATGTGCGAATGACGTCGCAATTGGCATATGGCAATCACACCACTGAAGATATATAGATGAGTGTTTCATTAGTTGATTCACACAAGAGGAAAGAGACAAAATTTTGAGTTACTGTGCGATTAGTCGTAGTACATTAGATTCACCACAGAAAAACCGAAAAGACTGGCTTACACTTTTGGACGCTGAAATTAACCTATCCTAAAACGGCTGCACACCAAGGTGCCAGAAACCAGGTTAACAAAATCATTATAGTTAATGGATAACACCTATCTGCTCACCCTCCACACACATAAACAGCGCCTGGGAGAAGCATGTTTCGAATAGACACCAGTTTGTGCACAGGAAGAGAGTAGAAAAGATGAAAACCATCATTTGCATAGGCTGTGGAAAGGGCTCTCAGAAGAAGAAGTACGCCTTCATACAATATGCCTAGCCAGAAGAGGGTCTCGTTTGACTTTACCTCCATTTCACGTAATTTGTAAGAACAGATATAAAACGTCGCTCGAAAAGGGCTGGTATAGAGAATTCGGTACCAGGTACTGGAGAACCACCTAAGACGTTACAACGATCTGTGTATAACAGGAAATCTCTACCTTTGTCCCAACGGTAGAGATTGTGATACTATCCAGGCAGGAATACTTTCGCTAAAAGTATGGACCACTGTGCAACTGCAAAAGGGCATTTAGTTGGGAAAATTAGATCTTAACGAAACACTTTACTAGGCACGCTAGAACAAAAAGACATAGCGAAGATTTTGAAGTAAGAGCCATTATCCTGGCAAAGGAAATCTAAACGTGAACTCGCTGAATGCTGCTCGCCACCAATTAACTACGAACAAAACGTCTCTAAAGAGAGCAGAAACCACCGAGACGTCAAGTACTATGTGCTGATAAAATGCTATAATACCAACCTTGTGTTTACGCATTGATGAAAAACAGTAAATCATCGATCAATGCCGAGTTAGTAAAAAGTTGGTCTTGGGATTGTTCGGATATATACTACTTTCGATTTTTCCCATGTCAGGTACACAAGCCTTTTGTTCCACTTAATCAAAAGCACCTGTATTGTAAACGCTAAGAGAATCTTATGGGAGACTCTCCAAAGATGGCGACAGCTGAATTCAAGACATGAATTTCTTTCTTGAACACCTGAAACGCCTTACTTGTAGTTCCAGCTCACTGGGTCTTGAAGTCACCGTTAGTCATGTCGAGATTAGAAGAAAGTCGGTTTCGGAAGTGTTTTTAAGCTTTCTGTTAGCCAATAGTGATACGGACTACTGCACGATGGATTGCCCAGAAAAAAAGTTGTTATCACCGGAAAATTAGATCGACAACGATCGTCCTGTATAAAAGAGCGCTGCCTGGTGAGGTTGCCTCAGTCGTGCGAAGCTTCACTGATAAGGATCCGACTCGATACGACGACGAAGCCACCACCTCGAGAGCACGTAGGGCTTAGGGATCGACTCGGAACATTAGCTTTGAGGAAGACGAAGACGTTGGAACTTTAGCCCAATAAAGTTCATTTTATCAACCTCGTGCTACTTCATTAGTGAAAGAATATGTATCAATTAGTCATCCCGAGGTAAGATGAAAGTCGGTCGGTTTTTGAAATTTTAGCAATTGGCCCGAGAAATAATGCAGAATTTCGTTCTGTGTATCTTAGGTCGGAATAAACTTTATTAGTTGGTAGAAATGCCCACTAGACTCTGTAGTATTTCCTCTAGAAAAAAACAAGTCTGTTTGCCCCAGCCACATAAAAAGTTGGAAAACCTGGAGACAATACATACTTGAAAGATGAACTTTAAAATCCTGAAAACCACGAGGTCGTTGAAAGTCTGGTGAAAACGATGTATGGGGTAGGGTTTCGTAGCCCAGCTCGTCCAACATGTGAGAAATATAGCAGCACTTCGACCGTGCCACATGTTGTCAATTGGTGCGGCATCCAGTTGTCGAGTTTTCCCGGCTTACGAATCTGTTTCAAGTGCATCGAAACAGTTTACATGCCCATATTTTGTTATCCTTTAGGTTTTCCAGCAGTTGTGCACGTATTTTCCGAAGGATCTCATTAACCTACGAGGCTAAATTCAACACTACGAAATTTCTCATACTAACGTTGTTGTGTGCACTTGTTGACATTTCCTTGACCAAGCCGTTAGCGCCGGACCACATCCCATTTTGAAACTCGTAGAACTAGTTTTTTTGAAATCGCTTTATGACATCTCAAATTCCGACTCATAAAACTTGTCAAAGATACAATTTGAAAGTAAATTAGTTATGTGGAGTGAAAGCGCATAAGATGAACTTCGCAGTGGTAACTAGTAATGTAAAATGTGGTCTGGCGCTCCATGCCAAGTAATGTAAAATACGAAAAAAATTTGCTACTCAAATATATGCGAGGGATATGAGGTTATAAATCTGCATTGATCACATAACAACCTAACAGCAACAGCTCAGGATTCTAAATATGAGGGCAAGCAGAGGAAGTGGAGAAACACCAGACGGAGCCAATTCAACAAACATTCTTTTTCCAATAAGCAAACACGACATTGGTGTTATAAACTTTGTTAGCACACAAAAGCTGACATTTCGACGGTTTTCCCTACTTCAGCGTGTGGAATGGTCAAATTGGCACGCTGTCTACTTAGCCGTACACTTTCATAACCTTAGCAGATAAGAAATAACAGACTCAACAAACACTTTTTTACAAACCACTTTAATAATGCTCGCAAGGGATGGAGGAAAGAAATCGAAAGGGCGTTCATAAATATCAAATGCGTGCTCATCAGTAAACCTGTCACGAAAAATAGCGGTTTCCAATAGCTACGAAGCAGAAGCCATTCGGGCTGGACAAAAGCGCAGAGAAGTTGCCGAAAATAATGTTTCTGACGTAGGTGGGATTCCTTTTAAGCTGCCCTTCATATAAAATGAAATAAGTTGCGCCCTTATGAGATGCTTAAGAAAAAGTTGTCTTGAAAATTATATAACGATTATTGACATCCCACCCAATATCCTACGCCGTTAGTTAGTTCGCAACCGTCTCTATGATCGTTTGTGCAGATCAGAAAACTGTATGATCTGTCCTAACGGGAGAGACGGGGACTGCATGAGTTCAGGTATAATATACTTGATCCCATGTAACGCATGCGGTGAGGAATACATTAGGGAAACGGGTAGACCACTTTGTGTCCGCACAAAAGAACATCTAGATGGGAGAGCTAAAATTCGTCAAAACACTCCTCTAGGTACGCCTAGGGCACAAAAGCACAACGGCGATGATTTTGAAGTGACTGTGCGGATCCTAGCGCAGGAGTCGAAAACATAAACGCGCAAAACTCTTGAAGCGTTTTGGATAAATCTCAAAAACCCAGAGATGAAATGGAAAGACAAATGCCTCACTATGGCACGTGACCTGGCGCCCTGTTTCCAAATGGTATTTTGACCCCTGGGTGGGTCTCGCTCGCGTCCTCACGTGAACAACGCGTGGGCAAGTCCCACTCGTAACAGCACGGTGAGTGGCCTTTTCATTCAACACGGCGTCTATTTAAAAGTTTCATCTTCCTTAATACTTTGGCTTCTTTTTTCACCGATTAATTAAAGTATTCTTGTCAACCATCGACCAACAAACACCAACAGCAACCGCAACAACAACGAAAACGAAGACGAAGACCTACAACAACCTCGCATTGGCTAAACAAGACAACACCGTCGGCTTAACCTGGTTCAATGGAGATGCGGGCTCCTCAGATCAATCTCGTTGACCGGTGGTTGTTGATGACGCTGGACGATGAAGAACTAGCTGTGAGAATGACGAAACGAAGGCCGCGCGTAATGTAGTGGAGAACGCGCTAGCCCGCTGAAAGGGTGGAAGCGTTTTTCATCCCACCGCAGAAACTTGCGGTCCGGAGTTTTGCAAATATCTCTGCGTCATTTTGGTTGATTTTGCACAACAATCTGCTGTGAAAATTGTCGTATGCAGTAAATAGAAAAGTTAACATTATGTTAAACTACTTTGCTACGTGGTTTCGATACTATTTTGTTATGTAGCCACTTGTGAAATCATTATTTGGGTGTTTAAGAATAGAATCCAGTTCTCGGTTGGTTCATCCCGTGTGAATTTTGTGTACTCTAACTGTCAATTTAAGAACTGAATGCACTTGTCCATCTGTAACAGATGGTGAATCAATCGTCTATGTACCGATAGCAGAGCAAGGGTCCGTGGTCGAGAAATGGGTCCTCAATCTTAGACATAAATGTGAAGGACGGTTTGGGTTAATGCCAATCGTTGTCCCATGACCATTCCACTGATTTGCTCAAAATTTCTCCAAGACTACCTAAAGATTGAAAAACTAACATACTGTCTTAAGAGAGTCATTAGTTGTGGAGTCGACAAGTCATACATACTTATATTCCTTGCACTTTCTACGAGTAGCTCCAGCATTGATCTTGCATTGCAGAGTCATTCTACACATTGTACAAAGTGAGGTAACATCGAACAACTCCATTACATGCGTGCTGCTTAGTTGCGTGCAGCATGGGTGATCTAGGAATGTTTTAATATTAGGTACGGAACCATACCTGTCGAAGAGTAACACGTCTCACTGGGTATGTTATTAATAAGTGTAAATCTCGCAAATATGATTAAATATTCATGGACTCTTCCTGTTCGCAAGGCGATTTGTCTTGAACTGGTTTATTTCGCAATGCCGGCACGAAATTGCATGAAACTTTTCATTTTTATTCTAATACTACTTACAGCTTGTTACAACACATGTGACGTCTCCGGATCTCACTCTCTTTCTACGTTTAGCATTTTGAACCCCAAACCTTTATTCTCTTCTTCGATGGTGACTTTCAACCCCACGTGTTTGTGTTTACCACAACAGTGCTGGGACTGTTCCATTGTTGTACTCGAAAAGTGACTATGTCTGTTAGAGCAGATTTAGTCGCAGTTGAATTTCTAACTCTTTGATAGTGTTAAAGAGAGTATTTTAAAGAATTACTTGTTTATTTTTCCGATTACTATGTGAAAACTGACGATTTATTAATTTGATAAGGAGAAACTCCTCATGGATGGATCACAGTAGCCGCTGGGCACGCGCCGATACCTTGGCAGACTCCATGAGCATTAAATGTCGACCCTCCTACCCACCAAGCTTGTTCCGAGTTTTTGCAGAATTCAGGACATTTATAGCCAAGTAGACCAATTACCCAACAGAGGCTCTGAAACTACTTTAATTTATTGGGCAAATTTTGATGATTTGTGACATTGAACTTCATTTTTTACTGTCTATTCTGTTTCCTTAAGGGCATATTCGATGAAATCCCTTAAAAATTAAAGGACTTGTTATAACGCGCACATAATAATACAATGAACTATGCTAACATGCACTATGTAGCGTATTATACTGACTACATAGTATTTTGTATATATAGATTTATACCCTCCTAGGGGTTTACCGCCTCATCGTGGCTAGGAGGTGTTCCTGGGTGTCCGACTGCGATGTGCAGCGTAGATTCATCCTCTGGCAGGGCCTCCCAAGCTGAGAAGGAGTCCGACGTTTCCATCAGGAAGCCTAGCTAAGAGTAAACCAATACCAGGATCTACCACCGTCCTGATTTCAAAGTCACATGGTGGCAAATCTCCTTCTGATCCACAAGGGCTGCGACTGCCTATCGTGGTGACGACCTGAAGCAGACTTTGGGAGGACTGACCTCGGCATTCCAGGGAACCACAATGGCTTAACCAGTAAATCTCCGAAAAGTAGTGATTATGCTGGGGCCCGCACACCTAGTGAGGACGGGCCGCTTAAGTATCAAGTATCAGGTAAGAGTATATATATATATATATATATATATACATCTACATTAACGTACGCAGAGCACTTTTCTGAATAATTCCAAGAAAGAAGCACTGATCGGAGATTTATTCATTTCAGTGAGGACTCTGTTGCACGTGCTGCACAGCACCTCCGGCATTCCAAAGGCCTGAAAATCTGTGCAGTTTAGAAATAACGGCAGAGAACTACATATTACTTTTATTTCTATTTTACTTTTCTACCAGCCAGAAATTTGAGGGTCCCATTTGCAAATACTGTTTAGTAACGTAAACGATGTCCATACATTGCTTATGAAGGTTGGTCCGCAGGTGGATATCTATACCTGGTTGAGGTCTCATGTGTAGATTGAATCCTGCTCCTCAATTGGTCCAAAATTCTACGACAAAGTATGCATGGAAAACAGCTTTGAGTCTTTCCCAATAAATCACTTGACCATGATGAATTTTTCTCCACTACGCCTTAAAACGTTTTGGAGAAAAGCAGTGGAAAGGAAGGGTTTCACAGAAAAAAGGTGGTGCTACACGTGTGGTTCCAACGGCGTTCTTGATTAGTGATGGATACTAGTGAGCTTTGTCCATGCCTCTTCACCATTCACCACAAGAAGGTATTGGTATTTGAAACACGGAACTATTTCTGGACTACCTAGTTTGCTGCGGAACAGTGCATGCAAATGCAGACGATTATTTTCTCAAAAATTTGGTGTGTACCTGATGCATTATTGCCATGGAAATGGCGAGAACGAAGACAGTGTGGACGGAGAGAAACATTTTGCTGTTGGGGTTAGGTCTCCATCTGCTCAGGCTCTTTTATATGCTTACTCTTTATCATGGGTCAATATTGCTTGCTGATTAGGATCGTTTTTATTTTGTTAGATCTAAGTATGTCGTGAAGAGTTCATTGAACAATAACGAAGAAATTCATTAAAAATCAATTAACACGGCTAGAAAATTTGAGAAAAAAATTCATTTCAAAGATTCCACATTTTCTTCTTATTTTATTTGATTAGCTTTCAAGTCTACTGTGTGGAGCAATTCTCACATTCTTTTCGTTTGCTCGCATCCATTGTTCACGAAGATCTTCCAACTTTTACGAGCGACTTCAGGTGCGGCTTCGGGATTTCCATTTCATCCTGAATGTTGTAGAATGCTGGTCGAGCAATCCTCCTCCTGGAGTCGTAAGGTAGCAGGGTTGGAGCGTTCCCAATTGGATTAAAGATAGTGATTTCTTCCCAGATATCTCCGGTGCTAATTTCACGACCGCGAAAGGATGAGAGGCTTGGTTGCCCTGGAGCGGAAACGAACTAGATACCGTCCTCCTGATGACGGAAATCATCACAACTGCGCTATCAGCCCCCATGCCCCCATATTATTAAGCAACAATTTGTTATTATTTGGTAACCTTTCTACTAGGATTTATCATGGAAGGGTTGATATAGATGTTAAAAAGAATGAGGAACACATGCAGATCTGAGCGCACGTACAGCTTCTTAAAAAGGTATGACAAAATGATGAATGGCAACTGAAGGAGTCCTTGTTCCCAATGCAAGTTTTTCGCGGAGTAACTGATGTAATGGGCGCTTATAGCGTAGTGGCATCATACATGGGACCGATCCCATGCCTCATGCGCGACAAGCATTCCATCTCTCAGGCGCCAGAAATTTTGTACTAGACTTATACGGAAGGACAGCACTACTGACTCGATACATCGATAGGGCACCGCGAGTCACTGTATAAGCTAAATATGCATTCAAGCACTTCTAACTATGTTAAGTAAAGTCATGCTAATTGCTGTATCCTTCATTTAATTGAAACTGCCATAGAAGACATCTGCTCGTATTTATTAGCGTCAGAAAAGAGTGCGCGTGTGGCGCAGTGCTTGCAAGCGCCATTGCGACACACGCGTGGAATCGATTCCCGCGTCCATGCCTAACCAAGCCTTCCATCCCTTCGGAGTCGGCAAATTGGCACCAGACTTGTCTGGGAGGATAGCAGCACTGGCTCGATACATCGCTAGGCTACTGCAAGTCATTGCAAAGGCCAGATATGAATTCATTCACCTCCAACGATACTTAGTGAAGTCGAATGCATAGCGCACCCTAAGAGATTGATCAACGCCGACAGCTTTATCCTTTATCCTTTTACGATAAAAGATGAAGAGTACATATTATTGTTAGTATCCGCTTCTCATTTCTGCCTATTTTGTTTGCCTTCTTTCATTTGCCCAGTTGTCGAACGTTACATTTATTGACTAGGTGCGGTACCAATGGATAAGACAGAAGTGAATTAATAAAGTCAGTACTCTAATTGATTAATGATAGGATGCGTAATTTTTTTAGCAAATACAAATCTGTTCAAATCAGAATACTAAAAAATTTGTTTGCTTCCTACTGTAATCGTAAAAGGCTGCAAGTAAGAAGCTGACATTGTGATTGCAACTACAGCCTCAGCTTATCTGTGTTCAATGCCGATTTGTGCCCCCAGATAAATTTCGTTGACGAGGGATTGCTTATCGCACTAGTAGACAGAAACTCGCAGTGAAACAGGCGAAACGGAAGTACCACATGGTGCGGTGGCGAACTCGTTAGCCCTCGTTAACAGCGCATTCGTTCCCCACTTCAGACAGCTGCTGTCGGGAGTTTTGCAAATACCAGGGCATCATTATGGTTCTATTTCTCAAATCTGTTTATTTCGTTAGCACAGAATCCGAAACTCGGATGGTTTTGTAGAGAGGTGTCCTGTTACATTGTGGTTGTTAAGAATGTTCTCGTAAACGAAGATAGTGAGGTGCTTTGGACGTGGTGACCTGCGGGCGTTAGTTTGTAGACGCCGAAACATCAGCCATCGACCAAGAACACAAACAGCAAGGACAACAACAACGACATCGACAACGAAGACCTATACCAACCTCGCACCAGCTTAAAGAGATCGGTTTACAAGAGATCATATAAATAAATATATCACTATCTGTGCCGTGGCCTATAGAAAGTCGGTCTTTTGAGTTATTTCTTGGACCATCTAGTTTGTTGGTGGAGCAGTGAATATAGATGCAGACGATTATTTTCTCGAAAATCTCGTGGTTCCTCATGCATTATTGCCATGGAAGTGGCGAGAACGAAGAGAGTGCGAACGGAGAGAAACATTTTACTGTTTGGGTTAGGGCTCCATCTGCTCAGGCCCTTTTATATGCTTATTATATGCTTACTATTTTATCACGGGTCAATAATGTTTGCCTGGTTAAGGTCCTTTTTATTTTGTTTCATCTAAGTGTGTCATGAAGAGCTCGTTGAATAATAATTCGAAGAAACTCAATAATCCATTAAAAATCTATTGATAGCCGACTAGAAAATTTGAGCAGCAAATTTCCTCTGCCTCCAGATTTCCTTTTTAATTCACTTGATACTCCTTCACGTCCACTCTGCAGATGCCAGCAGCTCTTACATTCGATTCGTTTCCTCGTTTCTGCTTTCCACAAAGATCTTCCAACTTTTACGCGTGGATTCGGTTGCTGCTTGAGGATTTTCATTTCGTCTTAGTTGTCGTAGAATGCTGGTCGAGCAATTCTCTCTACGGTTCTAGGGTAGCCGGGCTGGATCGTTCCCAAACGGATTGCAGAGAGTGACTTTTTTTCCCAGATAACTCCGGTACCAATTTCCCGAGTTTGGATGGACGACAGGCTGGGTTGGCGAGGAGCGGAAGCAAACTAGAACCATCCTTGCGATGACGGATATCACTGCAACTGTGCTATCCGCCCCTGCTAATATTCCATTGCTAACATTGCTAACATTGCTAACATTAGCTACTGCAATCAGCGATAGCCATTACCAACTTTGTCTGATAGCTATCTGTCCTAACATGGCTCTGGCAAAAAATGTTCTGGCGAATTAGACGGAAATCCCTCTTTTGCGTAATAAAAAACACAGTAAGCTTTTTCCAATTGTAGGCTATAAACAAGCACTCTATTCGCTTTCGGGCTCCAAGCACTTTTTGTTACCAACTGTCCAATGTTGTGATATCAGTCGCACCACTGTTCGAAAGAACGCACCACTGTAAGAAGCTAATGAAAAAACGCCGGTTATCATTTTAATCATCTGTTTTGCCCGGAAGCCTCAGTCATTTGATCGTGTCACTGAAAGAGCAATATGAAAACTTTTTAGCTATTGGAAACGCATGCATCGATAATGCACACTTTGTGTCCACAGGAGAACATGGATAAGGTGGAGAGAATTGCAAGATGTGAAAGCAGTAACAAAGTGTAGACATTGATTCGCTGTTGTGTTTTCTGTAAAAAACTTAGAAAAGTTCCTTGTCATGGTGAAACTAGTGGTGCAATCGGTGGAATTTTACATTTTCCTTGGTTGCAGTTGTGGGAATTAGTTTCCAAGCGCGGATTTTCTATATCTTCGAGCTGCAGGCTAGTCACTGGCAAGATTTGCTTAGTTAGTTAGATAAACACTATGGCGATTAACCCCATGCAATCTGCATCCAAATTTTTTAACATTCTCGCAAACAATGGCTCCACAGGAGTTATGTTGTTGTCACCAGAGCTGCCGATATAACCTCTGTTGCACGTAATTTCGGGTGGTTTATTTCAGCACATTTAGCCGTTTTCTTATACATTTGGTGACCAACCGACAGCTCGTAGAACATGGATTTTGTTATGTTGGGCGTTGGTCGGAAAAAGCTCTGTTTAGCACTAAGAAATACACAAAATGCCGTCATTCGAACGAGTTAACTGGACAAAAGTTTGGTGGTCCCCGACTATTATTCCAATTCTAGTCGAAGAGAGTGAACTTCTTCCACGCAATTCCGGGACCAATTCTCAAATACCGCGGGGATGAGAGGCTTGGCAAGCCCGCAGAAGGATCGAGCCAGAAGCGTGCTTATGAGAATGAGCAACACTACCACGGTGCTTTCCACTTCCTTGAGAAAGACAATGGAGTGCACAAGGTGCTGAACAACCTGCTGTAGTTTTGAGGCAGGAACTGAGTGCGCAAGAGTTCCATTTCAGACGAGACAAAAGTGTAAGTTCTTGATAAGTTCAGATGCCATAGATGTTAATAAGTATTTGTAAAGCGGATCTTTTGTAAACAGCTTTCACAGGCAATAGAAAATGTCGGTGGTAAAACCACGTATTTACTGCGTCTATTCTCGTTTATTCGCTAGTAATTGGTCATCTCTAATGAAAACGTTATGTGTGATTGCAACCTACGATTGAGGAAAAACCGAATACTCTATGACGTTAGCAGGACTCTGCTACCTGGCACAGCGCAAAATGTTGTTCATTGTCAGCTTTTCCAATAGCGATCTTTACATGGTCCTGTGGAAAGCGTTGTTGTGAATTATACGACAGTTTCTTTTTTTGAGTAATAAAAACATAATAAAATGCTTCCATTGTAAGTTAGAATTAAAAATTTGGTTCGATTTCGGGTTCTAAGCACTTTCTGTACGCTATTCAAAAAACAGCTTCACCGACTGACCCGAGTGCCAAAACAGTGGTTATCATTTCAGTTATCTGTTTCCGTCTGGAATCATCAGTCATAAGATAGCATGATTGAAAGAACAAAATGAAAACATTTTTCATACTCGTTTCAACCACTCCATAAAACACATTTAACGATTTACCGTCTCATCGTGGCTGAGGTACTTTTGTATGTTGGGTTGCGACGTAGAGCAGGGGTTCGTCAGGCCAGCAGGGCCTTCCAAGCCAAGAAGAATTCCGACTTTTCCACCGAGAAGTCTGACTGACAATAGAGCAGCACCAGGAATCATCACTTTCCTAGTGCAAAACTGGAGGCATGGTGACAAATCTCTTTCCGATATACGGAGGCGGTGAGTGGCTAGGGTTGTGACGACCTGAGGAAAGGTTCGGATGCTGGTTTGGGTTTCGCAGATCAATCCTGATACGTGATTGCAGATGGTATAAAACTAGGTGAGGGTCAGGCAAAACGAAGGAACCAGTTGATGTGGTGATGTCGTTAGCCCCCGGAAAGTGTAGCAGCGCATTCGTTCCCCACCGCAGGGACATGGGGCCCGGAGTTTTGCAGACATCTCAACATCGTAGTAGTTGTATTTCGCATAATTGCCCTGCCGTCAAAATTTATAGTAGGCAGCAAATAAAAGATATGTAGAAAAAAGATTAAAAAATTCAAGAGAATAATACCTAACCGGAATTATTTATGTAGTTTGTTATTGAAAAAGTGTGAGAGACTTTTCTCAAACTAATGTTACTAACAAAAACAAGTAGGGATGAATTGCCAATACGTCCAGGTTGGCGAATTTACATGACAGTGTGTATCCACACTACAAGCTCTACGTAGTTGTACCATTTAATAATGGTGAGAGGTTGCCGAAGGGCTCGACTGATGTTCAATGACGACAGAATTAGCCGGTAGGTTTCTATGTGAACGACGATTTGACGAATCTGTTATCAAAATATATTTTGGTATGGCTTTTGTACACCGAGAGGGTAACTCGAAGAGCGGGAGAGTAGTGTGGGAGTGACAGTGTGCTAATAGTGGGAGATGACGTACTTAATAACGCTACTTACGAAATTCGTTGCCCATTTATGGCCATTTTTTTACTTACAAGTTTAACTTCACCCCTGCATTTTAGCTGAAAAATCTGAGAAAAAATTGCTTTTTAAATCAGTTAAGTACTCCGATTTTCCACCAGCACTGTACGACTGAACAAAATACTACAACGTTCTCCATTCTTCTAATAGAAAAGTAAAGCAACACAAAAGGTCATTAATGACTACCGAGTGCTTTAAACATCTGCGAATTGCGAAATACTTGTAGGAGAGGGTAGGAATTGTTCGAGTGACATATTCACTAGAAACATTCAGAAATCTGATTTCACCCTCCCAAAGCTTTTTGCATAGCCTTTGGTTACAGCAGAATTAAAACAAGGAGTTCTTAACGTCGCACACCATAAACAGCTGCAAGTCAACACCCATAACGACTTTCACAGTTTACAATTCTCATGTCACCACCTGAGCTCTCATAGAGGCGTTGGAAGTGTTTTATGAAGTGGTCAGAAGCATGAAAAACGTTCTCATTTTGTTCTTTCAATAATGCTATGTTGTGACTGAGGATTCCAGACGGAAACAGATAACTGAAATGATAACCACTGTTCTCGCACTCGGACCAGTCGATGCTGCTGCTTTTGAACAGCGCACGACCGATATCACAGCATTGAACAGTTACTAACAAAAAGTGCTTAGAGTCTAAAAACGAACGAAAAGTCTGATTCTATCTTGCGATCGAAAAATTTTATTACGATTTTATTACTCAAAAAAGGAACTGTCGCATAATTCACCACAACGTTTTTGCTCTGGCCTTATAAGCATTGCTGTTAGAAAAGCTGATAATGAACATCATTTTGCTCTGTGCTGGCAAGCAAAGTCCAGCTGAAGCCACAGAGTAGTCAGATTTTTCTTAATCGGTGATTGCATTCACAAGTAACGTTTTCATTGGAAATGACCAGTTAGTTATTAGCGAATAAACGCGAATAGACGCAATAAATAACTAATTTTACCCACGATATTTTCTACAACCGGTAGAACTCGTTTACGAAAGGTCCGCTTTACAAATATCTAGTTTCATCTATGGCATCTGAACTTATCAAGAACTTGCACCATAGAACACAATGTCCATCAACAGCAACGGTATCATCAAGAAAACTCAAACATTATGAAAAAAGCTATTCATGTGTTTCAAGCATCCATGAGCACAATTTATGTCGAAGTAGTCCAAATTGTTTGAAATGGCACTCATCCGCACTCACTTCATTGCTCAAAAACTACCGCCTGTTGTTCACCACTTCAGGAACTCCATTGTCTTTCCTGGGTGGGCAGAAAGCACAGCGGTAGTGTTGCCCATTCTCACGAGCACGGTTCTAATTCGATCCTGCTGCAAAATTACCAAGCTTCTCATCCTTGCGGTGATGAAAAGAATCCATTACTTCTTGCGTTTAATTAGTTTCTCGACATCCATGAGTCGTAGAGGTTTACGAACTTTTGGGTGTGGGTCATATGATGATCGAGTTGATTTCCCCTGGAAACCTTGAATAGAGAGGCTAGAGCATCCCCATATGGGTTGCAGGTAGTGGATTTTTCCCAGACAAATATGTTACCAATTTTCCAACAGCGAAGGAATGTGAGGTTGTTGAGCCCATTGCAGTGCCAAACAAACACCGTGCTAGGGGGTAAAGCTGCCAGTGCGTTACTCGCTCTTTAGGCGCACATCACAGTGCTCAAAAATTTTTGCTGTACTGAATTGACAGCAATCCGTGCACACTTCTTATTATAATTGTATTCTTTCGAGGCTTATCACTGTGTTAATGGCTACGATTTTATTTGGTACAACAACACGCATGAATTCATTCCCATACACAAGCCTCATCAAAGTTTCTCCAATTTTTCGTGCGCCCAATGGTACACCACTGGCAAAATCAACGACAACAGGAGCATTTTCGCACCTTTAATCTCATGTAAGTGGAATGAAGTAATACTGAAACGGCTATTCGGGTATTGCATTTGCTGTCATACCACAGCAGTGCAGGTAGCTCAACTATTGGCTGTTGTTGGCTAACCTATCCTCGCCAACTCAGCTGCCTTTGAAGTCAAGGACAAAAAAACCCTGCGATCAAGTGACAGGGAAGTATACGGGCGGCGGTTAGGAGTCGCCTCCAACAAATAACCTCTATGTCCACTATGGGAGAGACTGGAATGCTGCCCATGAGTATATCCAGCCCCACATTGAACGCATAGTAAGCTATACGTAGGTATCAAAAAGCTAAAAACAGTAAGAGAAGCGAGCCTCATTCCCCTGACCCCGAAAGAGTCCCGATTCGGCAGCATTGGCTAGGATTAGTACGAAGAGTTTGCTAACGCCATCTATGACACCGGAGAAGAAATGTTGCTCGGGACGTGCGACAGTAGAGGAGCCGGCGGCGTTCTCGTCAGCACGAGTGTGTCCATGAACATCGATTCATTCAATCAACTAGCAACCCGAATCGGACGTTTACGATCAAAATGATGTGGTTCAATACTGGCTTTTATAATCTTCATCGCTTACGAACTGACATCACACTATGAAGAAGAAAAAGTCGAAGGGTTCTATATGGAGTTGGAGAAGTTCTACAGAGAAGACCATGCATTCTACAAGGTCGTCATTGGAGATTTCGACGCTAAGATTGGACCAAGAAGAACGTCTGAAGAACGTCACATTGGGACCCACGGATTAGAATGGGACGAGCAGGGTGAGCGGAGAGTTGTGTTGCGCGTTTCTCAAGTTCGCTGACGGACTATTATTCCAAGTGTAGTTGCTACAAAAAATGGTAGTTATCGTATAGAGTACACAGGTATAGAAAATACTGAAATAGAGACGCAAAGACTGCAAAGCACTTCCAAATACTGACAGCAACGTGTTTGGAGGCGAGCCGTAGTAACATGCATTAAATAACCTCATACATGTGGCTCGTACCTATGGAACGATAGAGCAAAGTCCTTTGAAAATTTCCATGAGTCCCAACTCACCAAATCTTCTAGCTATCGCAAATTTATTGCTAATTGTGGAAATGGATTTCGGAAATTGGGTGTGTTCCATTGCGGAAGAAGAGCGAAATCAAGCTTCGTAGCGGAAGAGTTAATCACCCATAATAAATCTTATCGTCATTTCATTTCAGACTTGAACTGTATCCGTGAAAATTGCTGTGAGCGACCACTGATGCTTCTTATAGTTACGGATCTTTACATCTTAGTGGCAAGTACCAAATTTTTTCTTCGTAGATTCGTCGTTGAATACAGTGTGTTACCCACGCTACTTCTGATATGGCTTCTCTTACCAATCGGATTTTGGGTGTAATTGGACTAGTCCAAAATATTATATTTGAATATCAGTGCAAAATATATGGTATTGAATATGGTAAGTGTGTCTCTAGCTGCTGAAAGCGTCAAGCGACCATACCACATGAAGGCGTGACTCTTGAAGTGTTAAAAGTTTAAGACCCTTAAAAATGAAGTTTACCCTGTTATAATGAGTTCCACGGCAACATTGCACTTTGATCCCAGTTATGCCAGCGCATAAGCAAAAGATTCCTTGAAAACATTATTGTTTGGATTATTTCCTTCTCTGGTATTTGGTAGTGGAAAATTTCAGAACTAAATATTGAATAACAATAGTGCTGGCAAAAAGTGGCTTTAAGAGAGGGTTAAGCTGTGAGCATTCACAACAAAAAAAACTATACATGTGATATTCTTAGGCACAAAGCCCCAATAACCAATGGGACCCATGTATCATCAGTATGAATAAGAACGTGAACGCAAATAGCGATGAGCTACTGAACGCTTTAATAAAATAATGGCCAAGACAATACTGTTCAGGAACAGTTATGTCGACGGAGTTTAGTACATGAATTTGCTGATTATTCGGCTAACGTTTCGATGTCTTCGTCTCACTCAAGCCGAGGATCTGAGCCGATGGCCCACTGTCGCTCCTCTTAACGATGTGACGTCTTCGTCCACGATCTATCCAAACTTCCTCAGTGGAGCGCCGTTCGAATGCAGCAATGAGAATAAGGGCGCGATCGGTTTACAACAATATTACCTTGTTACGTACAATGTTCTGAAACCGACTTCGGCAGGATGAATTGTCCGTTGGAAAACAAAATATTATCGACAGACAATCGTCGTCAACAGAGTAGCCGCCCTGTACAAAAGAGCGCTGCCGAGGAAAGCTGCCTCATTTCAGCGGTGCTCCACTGAAGATGACCATATCGGGATACGAAGACAAAGACGTCACATCAAGTAGACGAACGACTGTGGACGTCGGAACACTAGCCGAATAAATAATTGGTAAGAAACTCATGTTAGTTTACCAGCGAAATAAGGCACATAGACCATTCAAAAAGTGAAATGAAAGTAGGTCTACAATAAAGCAGTCGTTATTCATTTTTCATTCTGACATTTGGCAATGATGTGTTTGATTTTTCGACTAATATCTCATGAATAGGGCATGAAATAGGCATATTTTAGTAAAGCATTTTTGTTTATTTGCAGGAATTCATTAGGAATTCGGACTTCTGGGAAGTGCCCCCTAGTTCAGGAAGGGAAGCATGTAGAAGAAACTTCAAAACATGTACCTCAGTTGTTCTTGGCTGACCCTTTTTCGTCCTTGATTTCAGGGACAGTTGAGTTAGTGAGGATAGGTTAGCCAACAACAGCCAAAAGTCGGGCTATCTGGATTGCTGTGGTACGAGAGTAAATGCAATACCGGAATCGCTGTTTCAGTCCGATTTCTCACCGTACATAGAATTGAACGGGAAAAAAAATGTCGGATCGAAATAGATTTGAGTGTTTGACGAGAAGATTTCCTTGTTCTACTGTGTACTGCACATTCATGTCTGTCAACGAAATCACACAAATTTACTTCTGCTCATGTCTCCCTAACATTCGTGTAGTATAGATCCTGTAACGGAGTTGTCTTTTTCCCTAAACAAAAAAAATTTCACTGCAACTCCTTCTTGCACTTATGCGGGCCTTTTTTTTACCTGGACATCCATTCATAGGCTGATAACAAGTTCAGTTCATAGGGAACATAGGATATCTTCGTGACAGGAAGTGCTTCACTACGGTAAAGTTTTAAAAATCCTCTTTTTTCGAAGTTTGAAATAAGGACTTGAAGGGATTTCCCGAATTCGGAGGAAAGATATTGACGAAAAGAACAACAAGCTTTCCAATGGGTAGTGATTCACATGGGACAAATTTCTTATGTATAAACGATTAAACATATAGGTGAGCTCAGCGTGGAACATACAAAAAACTCGGCCACAATCCGCCTGCAAACTGGAGCACCTATGTGATCTTTATCTTTGGTTTTTTTTCTACTAAAACATTTCACACCAGATTAGCTGCAGTACTCTACCACATATGACTGCTTTGAGATCTATAACACGACCACAGGACTATTGGCTCTCCGTTCTGCAAAGAAACTGTATCATCTCCGGCGTGGAAACTAGGTGGAAAACAAAGGAATCACATTTCCTCACTGATTTTCTCTTTTTCCGTCAGTATTTTCACATAGTTTCACAGGAAAAAGTTCTGCTTAATCGCTGTCATCAAATGTTCGAGGGGATTAAAAGTGCGAAAATGCGCCTATTGTCGTTGATTTTGCCAGTAGTGCATGATTGGGCCCACGAACAAATTGGAAAAAGCTTTGATGAGGCTTGTGTATGAGAATGAATTCATGCGTGTTCTTATACCATTTAAAACCGTGCAATTAATATAGAGATAAGTCTCGAAGGAATAGTTATAACAAGAAATATGCACAAAAGTGTAAGGGGCTTTCTGAGTTTATCATGACGACCAGGACCATGCATGGTAAATTGCAATTCCAGAAGCCCCACCCTCAACGCTGTACGTGGGAGTCTCCCAATGGAGGGTACCATAACGAAATAGACCACATCATAGTAAAGGGAAGGTTTTGCCCAACCAATGTCGCTGTTGTCCCAAAAATTGTACACGGGATCAGACCATCGCCTCCTTCGTGCAAAATTCCGTTCCTCGCAGAAAGAAGAAAAAGCCGCGCTAAATTCAAAAAACGAAGTCCCAGAGTCACCATAAACGGGACATATTCAATTCATTAGTCAGTTTTTGAGAAGATGCCCATGTCGATAACATCGACGAAGAATACGATCGGCTCATTCAAGACCTTCACGTTAGCGCTATGAAAGCTGAGAGTCCGAAGGTCCAAGAGACGTCTGTCTCCAGAAACACTCGAGCTAATACGCCAGCGTGGAATCGCAGGCGCTGCAGGCTACCGCAAACTAACGTCCGAACTTGCAAAACAATGCAGACAGGAGATAAAAAGAAGATCTTAGAGGGACAAGAGCAGCAGTAATGGTCGAAGCTTCAGAGGCTTGGAAAAGCATTCGCAAGGCCCACCGAAGCTTTGCCAATTACAAGACCAAGATGATTGCACTCCGACGCCCAGACGGGACAGTTACAGCGTCCAGAAGGACAATGGAGAAAATCATTCACGAATAGTACTCAGATCCCTTCGAAAGCCATATCCACCTTCCGTCATATGATAACATCGTTCTTACAACATCAAACATTAGCCAAGTTGAACGAATGATGGCCGACTTTGACAAAATCTGTGAGAAGATTGGTCTTCGACTAAATCTCACGAAAACGATGTTCTTGAGGAACAGGTTGGTTTCGTATGCCCCATTTATGCCCAAGGAACGAATATCTCCGAATGCTCCAGTTATGTCTATCTAGCTTGGGAAATCAACATAATGAACGACTCAGCTCCAGAGTTGAGCAGAATGAAACGAGCGGCTTGGGGAGCTTTCAAGAGCATCGATGAAGAAGTGAGGAGAACAAAGCCACACCCGACTCCGTACCCACTATTTCCACTCAACGGTAATTGTTGCGTTAACGTATGCGTCAGAAACGTGGTCGCTGCGTAAACAGGATGAAAAATCACAGCGTTATTGAACGCGCAGTCGAAAGGATGATGCTAGGAGTATACCGTGTCGCGCAATTAAGGGAAGGGACCCGAAGCTTCAACCTGCGTCAACGATCAAAAAATTAAAGATGTGGTTCTGTTCGCCAAACGGTCGAAGATAAGTTGGGCCGGGAACGTAATGCGCACAAACGACAACCGGTGGACATGAGCCGTTAGTGACTGGATTCCTCGGGATGTTAAACGCACTGCAGGAAAACCATCGACCCGATGGTCAGAGTTCTTCACGAAAAGTCTAGAAGGAAGATATGATGCTCAACGAATTCCTAGAGCGAGCAGAACCCACTGGACTACACTTCTGTGCGACAGGGAGAAATGGAAGATTTGCTGGCGACGAGTCACTCGACGATCATTGGGGCTACAGGTGATACAGGTGATGCAAAAATTGACAGTACAGCAAAAATTTTTTGAGCACTGTGATGTGCGCCTAAGGAGCGAGTAACGCACTGGCAGCTTTATCCCTAGCACGGTGTTTATTTGGCACTCCAATTGGGCTCAAAAACCTCACATTCCTTCGCTGTTGGAAAATTGGTAGCATATTTGTCTGGGAAAAATCCACTACCTGCAACCCATATGGGGATGCTCCAGCCTCTCTATTCAAGGTTTCCAGGGTAAATCAACTCGATCATTATGTGACGGTATTCGTAAAATGACACGACATTCCTCAGGTATCAGCAAAACCCACACCCAAAAGTTCGAAAACCTCTACGACTCATGGATGTCGGGAAACTAATTAAACGCAAGAAGTAATGGATTCTTATCAACACCGCAAAGATGGGAAGCTTCGTAATTTCTGCAGCAGGATCGAACTAGAACCGTGCTCGTGAGAATGGGCAACACTACCGCTGTGCTTTCTGCCCACCCAGGAAAGACAATGGAGTTCCTGAAGTGGTGAACAACAGGCGGTAGTTTTGAGCAATGAAGTGAGTGCGGATGAGTGCCATTTCAAACAATTTGGACTACTTCGACATAAATTGTGCTCATGGATGCTTGAAACACATGAATAGCTTTTTTCATAATGTTTGAGTTTTCTTGATGATACCGTTGCTGTTGATGGACATTGTGTTCTATGGTGCAAGTTCTTGATAAGTTCAGATGCCATAGATGAAACTAGATATTTGTAAAGCGGACCTTTCGTAAACGAGTTCTACCGGTTGTAGAAAATATCGTGGGTAAAATTAGTTATTTATTGCGTCTATTCGCGTTTATTCGCTAATAACTAACTGGTCATTTCCAATGAAAACGTTACTTGTGAATGCAATCACCGATTAAGAAAAATCTGACTACTCTGTGGCTTCAGCTGGACTTTGCTTGCCAGCACAGAGCAAAATGATGTTCATTATCAGCTTTTCTAACAGCAATGCTTATAAGGCCAGAGCAAAAACGTTGTGGTGAATTATGCGACAGTTCCTTTTTTGAGTAATAAAATCGTAATAAAATTTTTCGATCGCAAGATAGAATCAGACTTTTCGTTCGTTTTTAGACTCTAAGCACTTTTTGTTAGTAACTGTTCAATGCTGTGATATCGGTCGTGCGCTGTTCAAAAGCAGCAGCATCGACTGGTCCGAGTGCGAGAACAGTGGTTATCATTTCAGTTATCTGTTTCCGTCTGGAATCCTCAGTCACAACATAGCATTATTGAAAGAACAAAATGAGAACGTTTTTCATGCTTCTGACCACTTCATAAAACACTTCCAACGCCTCTATGAGAGCTCAGGTGGTGACATGAGAATTGTAAACTGTGAAAGTCGTTATGGGTGTTGACTTGCAGCTGTTTATGGTGTGCGACGTTAAGAACTCCTTGTTTTAATTCTGCTGTAACCAAAGGCTATGCAAAAGCTTTGGGAGGGTGAAATCAGATTTCTGAATGTTTCTAGTGAATATGTCACTCGAACAATTCCTACCCTCTCCTACAAGTATTTCGCAATTCGCAGATGTTTAAAGCACTCGGTAGTCATTAATGACCTTTTGTGTTGCTTTACTTTTCTATTAGAAGAATGGAGAACGTTGTAGTATTTTGTTCAGTCGTACAGTGCTGGTGGAAAATCGGAGTACTTAACTGATTTAAAAAGCAATTTTTTCTCAGATTTTTCAGCTAAAATGCAGGGGTGAAGTTAAACTTGTAAGTAAAAAAATGGCCATAAATGGGCAACGAATTTCGTAAGTAGCGTTATTAAGTACGTCATCTCCCACTATTAGCACACTGTCACTCCCACACTACTCTCCCGCTCTTCGAGTTACCCTCTCGGTGTACAAAAGCCATACCAAAATATATTTTGATAACAGATTCGTCAAATCGTCGTTCACATAGAAACCTACCGGCTAATTCTGTCGATCATTGAACATCAGTCGAGCCCTTCGGCAACCTCTCACCATTATTAAATGGTACAACTACGTAGAGCTTGTAGTGTGGATACACACTGTCATGTAAATTCGCCAACCTGGACGTATTGGCAATTCATCCCTACTTGTTTTTGTTAGTAACATTAGTTTGAGAAAAGTCTCTCACACTTTTCAATAACAAACTACATAAATAATTCCGGTTAGGTATTATTCTCTTGAATTTTTTAATCTTTTTTCTACATATCTTTTTATTTGCTGCCTACTATAAATTTTGACGGCAGGGCAATTATGCGAAATACAACTACTACGATGTTGAGATGTCTGCAAAACTCCGGGCCCCATGTCCCTGCGGTGGGGGAACGAATGCGCTGCTACACTTTCCGGGGGGGCTAACGACATCACCACATCAACTGGTTCCTTCGTTTTGCCTGACCCTCACCTAGTTTTATACCATCTGCAATCACGTATCAGGATTGATCTGCGAAACCCAAACCAGCATCCGAACCTTTCCTCAGGTCGTCACAACCCTAGCCACTCACCGCCTCCGTATATCGGAAAGAGATTTGTCACCATGCCTCCAGTTTTGCACTAGGAAAGTGATGATTCCTGGTGCTGCTCTATTGTCAGTCAGACTTCTCGGTGGAAAAAGTCGGAATTCTTCTTGGCTTGGAAGGCCCTGCTGGCCTGACGAACCCCTGCTCTACGTCGCAACCCAACATACAAAAGTACCTCAGCCACGATGAGACGGTAAATCGTTAAATGTGTTTTATGGAGTGGTTGAAACGAGTATGAAAAATGTTTTCATTTTGTTCTTTCAATCATGCTATCTTATGACTGATGATTCCAGACGGAAACAGATAACTGAAATGATAACCACTGTTTTGGCACTCGGGTCAGTCGGTGAAGCTGTTTTTTGAATAGCGTACAGAAAGTGCTTAGAACCCGAAATCGAACCAAATTTTTAATTCTAACTTACAATGGAAGCATTTTATTATGTTTTTATTACTCAAAAGGGAAACTGTCGTATAGTTCACAACAACGCTTTCCACAGGACCATGTAAAGATCGCTATTGGAAAAAGCTGACAATGAACAACATTTTGCGCTGTGCCAGGTAGCAGAGTCCTGCTAACGTCATAGAGTATTCGGTTTTTTCCTCAATCGTAGGTTGCAATCACACATAACGTTTTCATTAGAGATGACCAATTACTAGCGAATAAACGAGAATAGACGCAGTAAATACGTGGTTTTACCACCGACATTTTCTATTGCCTGTGAAAGCTGTTTACAAAAGATCCGCTTTACAAATACTTATTAACATCTATGGCATCTGAACTTATCAAGAACTTACACTTTTGTCTCGTCTGAAATGGAACTCTTGCGCACTCAGTTCCTGCCTCAAAACTACAGCAGGTTGTTCAGCACCTTGTGCACTCCATTGTCTTTCTCAAGGAAGTGGAAAGCACCGTGGTAGTGTTGCTCATTCTCATAAGCACGCTTCTGGCTCGATCCTTCTGCGGGCTTGCCAAGCCTCTCATCCCCGCGGTATTTGAGAATTGGTCCCGGAATTGCGTGGAAGAAGTTCACTCTCTTCGACTAGAATTGGAATAATAGTCGGGGACCACCAAACTTTTGTCCAGTTAACTCGTTCGAATGACGGCATTTTGTGTATTTCTTAGTGCTAAACAGAGCTTTTTTCCGACCAACGCCCAACATAACAAAAATCCATGTTCTACGAGCTGTCGGTTGGTCACCAAATGTATAAGAAAACGGCTAAATGTGCTGAAATAAACCACCCGAAATTACGTGCAACAGAGGTTATATCGGCAGCTCTGGTGACAACAACATAACTCCTGTGGAGCCATTGTTTGCGAGAATGTTAAAAATTTGGATGCAGATTGCATGGGGGTTAATCGCCATAGTGTTTATCTAACTAACTAAGCAAATCTTGCCAGTGACTAGCCTGCAGCTCGAAGATATAGAAAATCCGCGCTTGGAAACTAATTCCCACAACTGCAACCAAGGAAAATGTAAAATTCCACCGATTGCACCACTAGTTTCACCATGACAAGGAACTTTTTCTAAGTTTTTTTACAGAAAACACAACAGCGAATCAATGTCTACACTTTGTTACTGCTTTCACATCTTGCAATTCTCTCCACCTTATCCATGTTCTCCTGTGGACACAAAGTGTGCATTATCGATGCATGCGTTTCCAATAGCTAAAAAGTTTTCATATTGCTCTTTCAGTGACACGATCAAATGACTGAGGCTTCCGGGCAAAACAGATGATTAAAATGATAACCGGCGTTTTTTTTCATTAGCTTCTTACAGTGGTGCGTTCTTTCGAACAGTGGTGCGACTGATATCACAACATTGGACAGTTGGTAACAAAAAGTGCTTGGAGCCCGAAAGCGAATAGAGTGCTTGTTTATAGCCTACAATTGGAAAAGCTTACTGTGTTTTTATTACGCAAAAGAGGGATTTCCGTCTAATTCGCCAGAACATTTTTGCCAGAGCCATGTTAGGACAGATAGCTATCAGACAAAGTTGGTAATGGCTATCGCTGATTGCAGTAGCTAATGTTAGCAATGTTAGCAATGTTAGCAATGGAATATTAGCAGGGGCGGATAGCACAGTTGCAGTGATATCCGTCATCGCAAGGATGGTTCTAGTTTGCTTCCGCTCCTCGCCAACCCAGCCTGTCGTCCATCCAAACTCGGGAAATTGGTACCGGAGTTATCTGGGAAAAAAGTCACTCTCTGCAATCCGTTTGGGAACGATCCAGCCCGGCTACCCTAGAACCGTAGAGAGAATTGCTCGACCAGCATTCTACGACAACTAAGACGAAATGAAAATCCTCAAGCAGCAACCGAATCCACGCGTAAAAGTTGGAAGATCTTTGTGGAAAGCAGAAACGAGGAAACGAATCGAATGTAAGAGCTGCTGGCATCTGCAGAGTGGACGTGAAGGAGTATCAAGTGAATTAAAAAGGAAATCTGGAGGCAGAGGAAATTTGCTGCTCAAATTTTCTAGTCGGCTATCAATAGATTTTTAATGGATTATTGAGTTTCTTCGAATTATTATTCAACGAGCTCTTCATGACACACTTAGATGAAACAAAATAAAAAGGACCTTAACCAGGCAAACATTATTGACCCGTGATAAAATAGTAAGCATATAATAAGCATATAAAAGGGCCTGAGCAGATGGAGCCCCTAACCCAAACAGTAAAATGTTTCTCTCCGTTCGCACTCTCTTCGTTCTCGCCACTTCCATGGCAATAATGCATGAGGAACCACGAGATTTTCGAGAAAATAATCGTCTGCATCTATATTCACTGCTCCACCAACAAACTAGATGGTCCAAGAAATAACTCAAAAGACCGACTTTCTATAGGCCACGGCACAGATAGTGATATATTTATTTATATGATCTCTTGTAAACCGATCTCTTTAAGCTGGTGCGAGGTTGGTATAGGTCTTCGTTGTCGATGTCGTTGTTGTTGTCCTTGCTGTTTGTGTTCTTGGTCGATGGCTGATGTTTCGGCGTCTACAAACTAACGCCCGCAGGTCACCACGTCCAAAGCACCTCACTATCTTCGTTTACGAGAACATTCTTAACAACCACAATGTAACAGGACATCTCTCTACAAAATCCGTCCGAGTTTCGGATTCTGTGCTAACGAAATAAACAGATTTGAGAAATAGAACCATAATGATGCCCTGGTATTTGCAAAACTCCCGACAGCAGCTGTCTGAAGTGGGGGAACGAATGCGCTGTTAACGAGGGCTAACGAGTTCGCCACCGCACCATGTGGTACTTCCGTTTCGCCTGTTTCACTGCGAGTTTCTGTCTACTAGTGCGATAAGCAATCCCTCGTCAACGAAATTTATCTGGGGGCACAAATCGGCATTGAACACAGATAAGCTGAGGCTGTAGTTGCAATCACAATGTCAGCTTCTTACTTGCAGCCTTTTACGATTACAGTAGGAAGCAAACAAATTTTTAGTATTCTGATTTGAACAGATTTGTATTTGCTAAAAAATTACGCATCCTATCATTAATCAATTAGAGTACTGACTTTATTAATTCACTTCTGTCTTATCCATTGGTACCGCACCTAGTCAATAAATGTAACGTTCGACAACTGGGTAAATGAAAGAAGGCAAACAAAATAGGCACAAATGAGAAGCGGATACTAACAGTGATATATACTCTTCATCTTTCATGGTAAAAGGATAAAGGATAAAGGTGTCGGCGTTGATCAATCGCTTAGGGTGCGCCATGCATTCGACTTCACTAAGTATCGTTGGAGGTGAATGAATTCATATCTGGCCTTTGCAATGGCTTTCAGCCTAGCGATGTATCGAGCCAGTGCTGCTATTCTCC
Source organism: Angiostrongylus vasorum (assembly GCA_018806985.1). Taxonomy (NCBI): domain Eukaryota; kingdom Metazoa; phylum Nematoda; class Chromadorea; order Rhabditida; family Metastrongylidae; genus Angiostrongylus; species Angiostrongylus vasorum. The sequence goes on along the minus strand of JADANN010000454.1, from coordinate 158,402 downwards.
CAGACAAGTCTGGTGCCAATTTGCCGACCCCGAAAGGATGGAAAGCTTGGCTAGGCATGGGCGCGGGAATCGATTCCACGTGTGTGTCGCAATGGCGCTTGCAACCACTGCGCCATACGCGCACTCTTTTCTGGCGCTAATAAATGCGATCAGATGTCTTCTATGGTAGTTTCAATTAAATGAAGGATACAGCAATTAGCATAACTTTACCAAACATAGTTAGAAGTGCTTGAATGTATATTTAGCTTATACAGTGACTCGCGGTGCCCCTATCGATGTATCGAGTCAGTGCTGCTATCCTTCCATAGAAGTTCAGTACAAAATTTCTGGCGCCTGAGAAATGGAAGGCTGGCCGCGCCTGAGTGGTTCTGACCATTGACAACGGGTACATTTGCAGCGGAAATCACTGGGTCAACGAGCTAAGCTATGAATTGCTTGAAAACAACTATATATTCTTGTGATTTGTTGTTTCCCCTCAGCTTCAAAAAGATGATAAACTATGGACCCATATATGTGCTGAATTGTCACATCATTACCTTTTTTCGTCTATTAATCCTTTCAGTCTTCGTTAATTTCCGATTTTATTCGTCCTCAATTTTTGTCGTGGTGATAAATAAATAAGCGATGGCACTTGAGTGCTCATGAATTTGCATGAAGAGATCTTTTTCCCACGAAGATGTTTTCTACACTTGCTGTGAAAAGGTGAAAGAGAAGCAAAATTGCGAAATACTCGCATGTCCTTTTTGCGAAGTTTGGACAACTCATAAAGAACTCCGACGTGCTTAATAGACAATTTTTGCTTGTCCAAGTGATTCTCTAATGCTCCCGTCTTAAATGAATCAAGAACCTTCGTGTAAATAAAACTATGAAATGGTACCATATTCTGTTGTCACGGGGTCTAACTCCGCTTTTTGAGACGTTCTTCCGTTCGTGCAGTGTCCTGCCAATCACAATATGAATGTAAAAGAATGAAGATGTTGAAGACGACGGGTAGTATTGGGACATACTGAGCGATAGTCGTGGACTTCACTTCGATCTACAGTATGGCTTAAAAGTGACTCCCTCTTCCGATTTGTTCACTACTTGCTAAATTTTTTTGACGAGTGAACACGAGGTTGTTGCTTTATTCTAGTTCTAGTTTGTAGTAAATCTCTGAAAGTTAGATGTTGTGAAAACGTAAAAACATTTCGATGATGCCTCCCTTTATCGTCAATCACCTGGTTGAAGGATCTTTCAAAAAAAGGCGAGTCCATCCAGCAAACCTATGACTCTGAAAGAGCAATAAGGACGAGTACGGAAACTTAAGTCTTTTAACTTGCAGAAGTTTCTGGTCAAATCAGTTCCATAAAAACATGTTTCAAATTATATATAATAAAGTTGGAAAGGATAATAGCGCGTTCGTTCCCCCACCGCCCTGCGGTCCGGAGTTTTGCAAATATCTCAGCAATCTTGTGGTTGTATTTCGCGTAATAACCCGCCATAAACAGTATAGAAGGCAGAAAATAAAAAGTAAAATATTGTGAATTCTTCTTCGATTATTAGGCAAACTCGAGGTTGGTACGAAAAATTTACTCGGCAAACGTTTCGACGTCTCCGTCTTCTTCAAAGCCGAGTTGATTCAAACTGATGGTCCAGTATTGGTCGTGGTTTTTGTTTGTTGACGCAGCGAGTCTGGTCCAGTGAAATGGGGGAACCGACAGAATGAAGCATTTATGGATGTCGATTTGCCGCCGATGATTAGTATTGTTTGTCTTTTTTTGTGTCGATCAAACGTTATCCAAGTCATCGTTAATGGAGGAAAGCAGTTGAAGGGAATAGTCCAGTCATTCGAGTGCAGTGCTCTTTTCGCTTGATCCAGCAGAATTACCGTAAAACAAAGGAAGTAAGAATCTAATAAGCGACGAAATCCCACAAGACATTTTTCTAAAAATATTAAGGAATCCTCTTCATTGTGTAGCCACATTTACAGTCATTGCAATCTTTCTCTGAGAAGCGTTCGAAGAAGAAATAACTAAATATTTTAGATTACATGTACTCATGAAATAATGCTGTTCTCATGGTATGACGAGTGAGACCCACCCATAGCAATCTGTGTCAAAAAACTATTCTGAAATAAAGCACCATATCACGTGTGACAAGGGCTCGAGAGGAGCACTGTTCGGAGGCGCCCTGTAATAAACACAGGATCGAGACCCGCGCTCTGGTCCACCAAGCCCTCCATTCCTCCCAGGTCGACAAATTAGTACCAGACTTGTCTCGGAGGATAGCAGTGCTGACCCCAATACATCAGTAGACTACCGCGAGTCATTGTAAAGGCCAGATATGCTTTCAGTCAACTTTAACAATGCTTAATGAAGTCGGATGCATGACGCATCTCTCAGAGATTGATAAACGCCGAGACCTTTATCCTTTATCCTTTTAGCACGTGTGTTAGTAAGGCATTCTTCCTCCGTCTTCATCTTTTGGACTTTTGAAATTTTTCCAGAATGCCTAAGGAGTTCTGGGCGTATGTACTGATTCCTCCGTTAGAATCGAGCAGTCACTTCAAAACCATTACCATTGCACTTTTATCCCCTGTATGTATCAAGAGGAGCGCTTTGTCTAATTCAATACGTCCAGGCTCTGAAGAAGGCGAAATAACCGAAACATTAGCCATCGAACAACAATAACAATAGCAATAGGAACATCTATACCAATCTCGCGTCAGCTAAAGAAAGGCAGTTCATAATAACGTAAATATACATTTATAAATGCACATACATATCGATTATTTATGCTCAGCTCCACAGGAAGTTGAATTTCTGAGTTATTCCTAACATCGCCGACGACTTAACAGGCTTGTTCAATATCATCGCGTTAGCACTATGATAACTGGTAGTTCGCAGGTCTACAAGAGCACTCTGACTCCAGAATCTCACGAGCAGGAATGCGTGCTCCGACGAAAATAAAATGTAAAAAGCTCTGCTGGAAGCGTTATATCGAATGTTAAATATTGATTCAGTCTACGCTAAGATACTCAAACCCTCTGACTTTGGTATTGTTCGTGCACATTTACAAGACAGAATTCACAGGAGAATTATGGTTGCCGAGTGGAGAATATTAACGTTATCCACAACAACGGTAGAATTTTTACGAAGTGACTGGGGAGAAAAGTGTTAGCTGATAAAAAAGGTACTTCTTAAAGGAGGAGCGTTCAAAACGCTTTAGTTTTAAAGCCTGGTCCATAGTGAGTTCTCCTTCACGAAAACCTAGCGACATGGCAATGATGGTCCCTATTTCGGTCATTGCGGGAAAAAGAACGACTCCCTTGATCAGCTTTTTGTTCATCTCATTTTGATTAAGAACTACCGCTTAGTGGAGGTGCATAGGTTATTTCAACATTGAATTGTGCGAAAGTGAACAAAACAGCGTCATACGATGATGTGCTTTGTAATCTTTCCATTCGAAGTGGTCGCCCAGCATATGTTCAGTTGAGCGGAAAAACTTATTTTTTTGATGTTATTAACCAACTTACGAGGAGAAGTCCCGAACCCAGACAGTCATGGAATCGCTACAAGTTAAAACTCATTTTCGCGCTTCCTTCGACAGCTCGAGAAAATATGCCCGCCAGAAATATGCACTCATTGAAAGGATTATGAGAAATATAGAAACATCTATAGTTGCCTGCTTACTTGGTGCTACACCGAAGATCTGAAAAGCGAAGGCAGTATCACCAGTGTAAATCACATCTAGTTAGGCTGATCTATTAATGGTGGGTTCCAAGAACTATGCTGTGAAACGCTCAGAATTTTTGGTTAACTAGAGCGAACAGGGCGCGTGTGGCGCGGTGGTTGGAGACACCACTGCGACGCACACGTGGAATCGAACCCCGTGCCCATGGCCCACCAAACCTTCCATCCCTCCGAGGTCTGCAAATTGGTATCAGACTTACCTGGAAGGATAGCAGCAATTGCTCGATACATCGGTAGGCCACCACGAGTCATTGTAAAGGCCAGATATGCATTCAATCACCTCCAACGGCATTTAATGAAGTCATATGCATGGCGTATCCCTTAGTGATTGATCAACGCCGAGAGCTTTATCCTTTTTTTTAAAGCAAAAAAATAAAATAAATCATCAAGTACGTTAATTCGGCGGTTTTTTAGGCTTACTACAATGCCGAATAAAATTTATTTATCAAGTCGAATTGAGTCCAGCCCAGCTTTCTACATCTTTGGCCTAATAAATGCAGCGAAACTCAACATAAACCTCAGAAAAGTTTTGACATCACTGTGAAAATGCGCATGTGATTAGAAAAGGCCCTTGATCCTTTCTCTGTGTTCGTGGCATAAGTTTTATCCTAAAATACGTCAGAACCGTCATCTACCGTTTCAGATTCCGCACTCATAGCTGAAGTACTGTGGAGAAGCCCACGATTACAAACAATTGACGTCTAGCTTGCCATACAAGGGCCATTCATGAACAAGACAGCAACATCACAATCTGGGGACTTTGTCTTTTTTTAAAACACTACTGTATAGTCGTAGAAAAATGCTGACATCACTCTCTCGCAATCCTTCCGTCCACACTATTCGGAAGGTCGTGGAAAAACTGTGACAGAGAAAAAGTTAACCGATGTGAATAACTGCCACTCATAATACAACGGCTTACTAAAACACCACTCTTATAAAAAATTAAACATTAACAACTACTGCTGCCCAATGCCCTAACTAATGTGGAAAGATCAGACATCGGCATACAAGAAAGCAAACATGATTCTAAGAAAAGGAACTACTGCTTATGTAATACCATGTCCTCCCCCAGCGGAATATTTCCTGCTTCCTTCGTTATGCACTTGCTGTAGGAAGTCAAAGGAAAAACATTTGCTCAAACCCAGACTAAGTAAATGGATTTTCTTTTTGTTTTACATTCGTCTTGAAGTCCTCTACACCAAGTAGATGTAATAGGAAGTGGATTAGGGTTATCGAACTGGTTAAGAACGCAATTTAAGAAGCACGTCTCTTGAATAAAATGAAGCAAAAGGTTTCTTGAAGACCTATGTAGACGACTACCTATTGCTGCACCTTACTCTCAGACGCCGAAATCAGGAAATGTGAGAAGCTTCATGCATATCCATCCAACAGAATTCGCTAGACAATTATACATATTAAGTGGAGATTTTGGCTTCTACATCGTTCTTGACCGGTCCATTACTTTTCTCATTCTTAATTTCGTTTCTGATTTCGGTTTTAACACCTCTCCGATTCAACTAGTAGGAAGACCGAGCGACGGATTCGTCACCGAAAATACACCTCCCTCTGATCCACATCGTGATGAAGATCTATCCAAGATCTAGATACGCTCTTGCAAGGTTAAGTCAGGACTCCAGGAATGACCAAGTTGCACGAACAGCAATAGGCCAGCTTCAGTACCCTGCACACTGGGTGCTCGCGTCTATAACGTCAGGCAGTGAGACGACCGGTGAGAGGCCAGAAAATCTCTGGTTTCACAGGACGTCTCTGGAACCGGATCTGACGAACACACGCACGATCACGCCATGGAGATTGTTTCTTAGTGTGCACGTACAATGCCAGAACAAAACTCCGCACACGCCGATCTTCACGCCCTTCTTGTAGCCGCAGGTCGCATTAAATTTCATGTGATCGCTTTACAGGAAACAAAAAGTCAAGAAGACCGACACACGTCAACTCAACAACGGGACCCTTATGATCCGTGGAGAAAAAGGTCCGGTAACGAAATGTTGGCGGCGTAGGCTTTGTCTTCAATCCGTCCATTGTCCATCTCGTCGACTCATACGAGATCCTTCCACCTCGCATAGTCGTCCTCCGTCTTTATCTGTCGCATCATAAGAAGATCACTATCGTCAACGGCTACTCACCGACCGACGCAGCTGATGAGTACGATTTAAATGCGTTCTACTATCAGTTGGAGGAAGTCATCCGCAATGATAAAGCATGTAATAAATTTGTTGTCGGAGACTTCAACGCCAGAATAGAAAAGGCCAACGAGAGCGAATACAGAATCGGAAATTTTGGATTAGGAGAAAGAAATGACGATGGGTAACCATCTCGCAGGACTCCTGTCCGCAGCACATTTCTTTCCATGGAAACTCGTTTTTCCAGAAGAAAGAAAGCTGCCGCTGGGCATGGAAGCCTCCCAATGGCACGAGTCATGCGAAGGTCGACCACATTCTGACAAACAGAAGATAGTGCCTACTTGACACATCAGTAGTGCCCGTCATTCTGTACTGGTTCCCATCACCGCCTTCTTCGCGCAAAGATTGGATTTAGCCGCAAGCTGGAAAAAGAACTCTCTTCATCGACCACGAAGAAAAAGCCTAGCTGTATACGACGAGAACATTCTGAACGAAGTCCCTATCCAAACGTGACTAGCAGATTAAAGAAGATCCCGACCGAGGACTACGAGCTGCTTGTCGAAGGACTGAAAAGCTGTGCCGAATTCGCCTCAGTTCCTCAAGCAAGAAGATCAGATCGCATGTCCATCACTACTAATGAGCTGCTCGGCAAGAGAAGGAAACTGAAGCTTGATCCTACTGCAACACGTTTAACATGGCTAGTAATAAATGCCAGCTGCGGAAGAGCTTTGCAGGAATACTTACAACGATACAAGCAAAAGAAACTACTGGAAGCAGCAGAGAAAAAGAAGCAGTCTGAAAAAAATGTCGTAGGGACTTGTGTCGATTATATTGTTCCGCTGTCAGCTCTGATGAACGAAGATGGGATCGTCAAAAGTTCCCGCCATGATATGGAATTAATAACGGAAACGTTCTACACCAACCTTTTCTGTTCAACAATCTCCGTCTTGGACCCTAATGTCCCTCGCTGGAGAGAAACCACCTGGAATTCTTCCGTCAGAGGTTCAAGTTGCGATAGAAAGCATGGAAAAGAGGCACAGCTCCAGGACCCGATAATATTACTGCCGACTTCCTTAGAACTGGAAGCCATAACTTACATGTACTTTTTGCAAAACATATGACAGCCTATCTTCAAAAGGAAAAAATCTCGGAGCAGTGAAGGATGTCGCCCACGGTCATTTGCCGAAGAAACGAGACCAAAGGGATCTTCTTAACAATTGTCCCCCTATGCTTGTTGAGTGTACTCTACAAGCTCTTCACAAAGATTATCCTCTCGCGCATATCAAGGACATTGGATGAGGCACAACCAATCAAATAAGCAGGATTTCGACAACGATTTTGCCGCATGGACCACATCCAAACCGTGTCCAGAATCGTCGAAATTTGTCGGGAATACCACCTGCCTCTAGTCCTAGCCTTTCTCGACTATGAAAAAAGCGTTTGACAGTGTCGACACGAAGGTAATCCCATCAGTGCTCGTCGACCAAGGAGTGGACCCGTCCCTACATGAGAACTCTGTCTGACTGTTATGGAAACTGCGCCACGAAAATACAGCTTTTCCATCGACCTCTTACCATACCCATAGGAAAAGGGATTCGACAGGGCGACACAATATCGCCAAAGTTGTTCAGTGCCGCACTGCAGTGAATAATTAAGTCAATCGATTGGGAGGATAAAGGCATAGGTATTGATGGAAAATTCCCATCAAACCTTCGTTTTGCTGATGACATTGTCATCTTCTCAAGAAGTACTAAAGAAGCAGAGATGATCATCAACGAGCTCAACGATGCGGCGAAAAGATCGGACTTCGCATAAATCGAAGGAAGACCCAGTTCACGAAAAACGAATGGTGTAAAGGCGAAAAAATTGAATTGGATGGCTCTCTCACTGCAGAGACCTCCTCGTACGTATACTTTAGGCGATCAATGAACATAGAAAGCAGCTCGAAGGAGGAACTAGATAGAAGGATGAGAACAGCTTAGGCCGCATTCGGACCTCTCAAAGAAGCCGTCGACCAACTGATGGACCCGAAAATCCGCGCTCGTCTCTTCGATTCTACAGTCCTCCCAGCGCTCTGTTATGCTGCGGAGACGTGGGTTGATACTTCAACCACGTCAGGAATGCTTCGCACTACTCACAGAGCTCTTGAGCGATGTCTTCTGAAACATAACCAGTGTTCTCAATATCTCAGCCGGAATGCGAAGCTCTGAGCTTCGAAATCTGTCACATCTTCGAGACGACAGTTGCACGAAGAGAACAGTGCACGAAGTGGACTCCAAGAGAATGCAAACGTCCCCTTGGGCGGCCACCTACACGTTGTGCGGACGGGTTCGTAAAAAAGATTAAACAGCTGTGCCCGTAGTTGCAGTTGTTTTACAGATCACGATATTAGACTCGCAAGCGCTACCATGCTCGAACAAGACCACCACCATCGACTACGACTGCGGGAGAAAGGAACGAATGGCATATGTGCTGGTGTTCGCATAGCTTGTGAAGCCGGAACGTCCAAGTATCCAAGTAAGTAATTATTGTGATGTGAACTATGCTTGTTGTTCAATGCCAAATGACATAAGTTTATTGAAAAGTTGGAAACGGCACAATAGACAGACTCCTGAAGAGGAAAAATCAACCTATTTCATGAACAATTTCACGTACCACTTTCATATTCCAACCACATATTTGAACACATGTCTACAACGTCAATTTAGGTAGTCTCACTGATACATACAGGCTTTTGTTGTTCCAAATTTGGTATTCGAGAGATACAAATGTGTGAGTGGACACCATCTTTCTTTCCGTTTCTTCTATGTTAACTATGTCGCCTATGTTTTACTTTTTTTATTTGCTGCCTACTATAATTTTTTGACGGCAGGGTATTATGCGAAATACAACTACTACGATGCTGAGATGTCTGCAAAACTCCGGACCTCAGGTCCCAGCGGTGGGGAACGAAAGCGCTGCTACTCTTTTCCGGGGGCTAACGAGTTCATCACCACACCAACTGGTACCTTTGTTTTGCCTGACCCTCACCTAGTTTTATGCCATTAGCAATCACGTATCAGGATTGATCTGCGAAGCCCAAACCAGCATCGGAACCTTTCCTCAGGTCGTCAAAACCCTAGCCATTCACCGCCTCCGTATATCGGAAAGAGATTCGCCACCATGCCACCAGTTTGAGATTGGGAAAGTGGTGATTCCTGGTGCTGCTCTGCTGTCAGTTGGACTTCTCGGTGGAAAACTCGGAATCTTTCTTGGCTTGGAAGGCGCTGCTAGCGTAACGAAGACGAACCCCTGCTCAACGTCGCAACTCAATGTCCAAAAATACCTCAGCCACGATGAAACGGTGAACTGTTGAATGTGTTTTATGAAGTGGTTATAAAAAAGTAAGAAAAACGTTTTCATTTTTGTTCTTTCAATCATGTTATCTTATAGCTGAGGATTCCAGACAAAAATAGATACCTGAAATGATAACCACTGTTCTCGCCCTCGGATCAACCGGTGCCGCTCTTTTTTGAACAGCGTGCGACCGATTTCACAACAGTGAACAGTTACTAGCAAAAAGTGCTTTGAGTCCCAAAACGACCACAGCGTTTATTTCTAACTTACAATCGAAACATTTCATTATGTTTTTGTTACTCAAAAAAGAAACTGTCGTATACGTAAAACTGTGATAGAGTTGAAAATAAGAGGTCACTATGGTGATATACACCGGCCCACTGAAAACGTGTGGACAATAAGCCATCCAGACAGGACACTTGCACCTCAAATTGGCAAAAAAAGTTATCATATTGAAATCCCTTAGTTACAACATACCACACACGGATTATGTCAGAAAGAACAGAAACAGTATAGCATCCACTCCACACATTCTTCATTCACTAACACCAAATTCGGGGAAACCATGGAAACCTGCATGCTTCACAATGCGATCACTTTTATTTACTCTTTCTTCATAGCAGAGTATGATGTAAAATATAACCACAATGAAGCTGGGATATTTGCAAAGCTCAAGACAGCTGGTGTCTGCCATTTGACAGGTGATGATTGATCATAGCTCGAAGAAAACATGGCCGAGAGAAAAACTGCGAAACGAAAGACCAGCACGATGTTGTGGTGAACATGTTACCCTCTGAAAGGGTAATATCGCGTTTGCTCCCCACTGCAGACACATGCATTCATGGGTTTTGCAAATATCTCAGCATCTTTGTGCTTGTATACTTCGCAAATACGTCTACATCGCCTCCAGCTACATGCAGAAGTTGGCTCAGAGATATCGAGACACGGAGTAGTATAGCTGTAGTAGTGGCAGAAGTGGTTAGTAAGATTGATGATTCTTCACGCACTAGAAATCTAACCATAATGTCGTTTCCAACTTTTCCGTTGTATCGTTTGACACGAACATCCAGCATAATTCACACTACTGTAATCACACATCGAATGTAATCACTGTTGAGTCTACGTTGAAACAAGAGAAATGTAATCATATAATGGAACGAAGATTAGTCACGCACTTTGGTGTTGATAGCGATGACATACTTGCCCCCAAACATGATTCTGATGAAAGCAGACACGGACAAATTTTGATTGCCAAAACACTGCAGTAAAAAGCTTTATGTGGTTGCATCCTATAACAGGAGGAAAAATTTTTGATGAGCTGGAATATTTTGGACTATTATGACAGAACTGAGTAGGTTTTGTTTGCACGAACGACGATTTGGCGAATCTGCCATGACAAAATATAAAATTTGGTTTGAAACTCAAAATTTGAGCAACATTCGATGAAAGTAACACACTTAATCCTCCGTGCTTTTTATTCTTGGGTCGTAGGAACTTTCTTCGAAGCTTTCTTCGAAGAACGCTTCGAGCACTTTGTACGCTGAAGATTTTGATGATTCCTGTGAAACGATAGCGATTGGAATCATTTTCGTGTTGCCGAAGGAGTGGATGTAGTCTCTGTATGTTTCGTTCACATTCGGGTGGTTTATTCAGCAAACTGAGCTCTTTTCTGCACTTGCGCTGACAAATCGACAGCTTTTAGACCAGGGATGTTGTGTTGGGCGTTGGTCAGAAAAAGCTCTTTTACGCAGTTCGAAATGCGCAAAGCACCGTTATCCGAATGAGTTCACTGAGCAAAAATTTGAGGCTAACCGACTATTATTCAAACTGCAGTTGCTATAAGAAATGATAATTGTTGTGTAGAATACGAAGTTATAGAATTACTAAAATAGAGAAATATGTGTGGCAAAATGCTTTCAAATGCTGACGGCAACGAAACGAACCGTAGTAACACACATTAAATAACACCCTACATTTGGCTCGTGCCCACGGAACAGTAGAACAAAGTCCTTTAAACATTTCCATGAGTCCCAGCTCGCCAAATCTTTTAGTTATCGAAAATTCATTGTTTATTGTTTAAAGCCGGGAAGTCCGTAGAGGCATGGAAATTGGACGTCTCCATTGCGGCAGAGCAGCGAAATAAACCTCTTAGTGGGAGAGTTGATAACCCATTATAAACCTTCTCGTGATTTCACTTCAGAGCTGGACTGTATCCGTGAAAAATGTTGCTCGCGACAACTGATGCTGTTACGGCTCTTCACATCTTAGTGGCGACCCGCAAGTTTTTTTTAGTAAATTCCTCGTTGAATATATCGTGTTGTCTTTACCTTGTCACTTTACTTCTGGTCTGGCTTCTCATACCAAATGGCTCTTGAGTGCAATTGGACGAGTCAAAAATATCATTGTATAGACTGATTTTTTATTCTATATGACCCGTCTTCACAACTAGTGTGTGGATCCTAGCACTTCTCACATACGATTCGTTTACTCGCATCCGTTATCCACGAACATTTCCCAACTTATACATGTGGCTTCGGTTGCTGCTTGAGGATTTTCATTTCATCTTGAATGTCGTAGAATTCTGGTCGAGCAATTCTGTCTGGAGTCCTAAGATAGATGGACCGGAGCGTTCCCAAATGGATTGCAGAGAGCCATTTTTTTTACCAGACAGCTTTACTCTCTCTTGATTATTCGATACTTAGTCCTAAAATTTTTTCTGCAAGCAAAATCCAAAGAAGGAAGGAATCCAGGCAATAATATTTTCAATAAAACTCTTCCTCATGCGCGAGGTTAAGTGGTGTCACAGGTGTCTTGTCGCCATGGAACTCATTGTAAGAGGGCAAACTTCAGTTTTAGTAGTCTTTAACTTTTAATACTTTAAGAGTCACGCCTTCGTATGTATGGTAGCTTGATGCTGCCCACAGCTGGCATACACAATTACCATATTCCATAGCATATATTTTGCACTAATATTCATACTTTAAGAGGAGGATATCACAGTAGTAGTGATGCCCTGTCATCACGAGCATGGTGATAGTTCATTCCGTTCCGGGCCAACCAAGCCTCTCACCCCTCCGGGGTCAGGAAATTGGTAACGGCCTTGTATGGGAAAATCACTCTCTGCAATCCAAATGGGAACGCTCCTGCTTGACTATCTCAGGACTCCAGACAGAGTTGTTCGACCAGAATTCAACGACATTGAAGATGAAATGAAAATCCTCAAGCAGCAATCGAAGCCACACGTATAAGTTGGGAAATCTTCGTGGATAACGGATGCGAGTAAACGAATCGAATGTGAGACGTGCTAGGATCCACACACTAGTTGTGAAGACAGGTCATACAGAATAAAAAACTAGTTTATACAATAATATTTTTGACTCGACCAACTGCACTCAAGAGCCATTTGGTAAGAGAAGGTAGACCAGAAGTAAAGTGACAAGGTAAAGACAGCACGCTGTATTCAACGAGGAATTTACTAAAAAAAATTGCGTGTCGCCACTAAGATGTGAAGAGCCGTAACAGCATCAGTTGTCGCGGGCAATATTTTTCACCGATACAGCTCAACTCTGAGGTGAAATCACGGCAAGGTTTATAATGGGTCATCAACTCTTCCGAAACGATGACAAGCGACAACATGCGACGGCAGGCGACAACAAGAGACATTAAGAGACAACAAGCGACAACATGCGAAAACATACGAGAACAAGCGACAACAAGTAACAAGTGACAAGAAACGACAACAAGAGGCAGTAAGCGACATCAGGCGACACGAAAGACAACCAGCGACATCGAGCGACAACAAGTGACAACAAACGACATCAGGCCACAAGAAAGACAACAAGCGACAGCAAACGAGAACGAGCGACATCAAGAGACAACAAGCGACAAGAAACGACAACAAGGTGCAATAAGCGACAGCATGCGACAACAAGCGACAACAAGCGACAACAAGCGACAACAAGACGACAAGCGACAAATCATGCGACAATAAGCGACAACAAGCGACAACATGGGACAACAAGTGATAGCAAGGGACACTACAAAAGACAACAAGCGACAGCAAGCGGCAACAAGCGACAAGAGAGAACATACGAGAACATACGACAACAAGCGACATCAAGCGACAAGAAACGACAACAATCGACATCAGGCCTCAAGAAAGACAACAAGCGAGAACGAGCGACAAGATGCGACAACAACCGACAAGCGAGAACAAGCGACAAGAAACGACAAGACGCGACAACATCGACAACAAGCGGCGACAAGCTACATCAAGCGACAACAGACGACAACAAGCGACATGCGACAAGATGCGACTAAGAAAGACAACAAGCTACAGCAAGGGACAAAAGCGACGGCAAGCGACAAGAAACGACAACAAGCGATATCAAGCGACAAGAAAGGACAACAAAGGACAGTATGCCAAAATAAGCGACAACAAACGACAATACGCGACAACATGCAACAACAAGCGACAACAAGAAACATCTGGAGACGACAAGCTACAACAAGCGACAAGAAACGACAACAAGCGAGAACAAGCGATTACACAAGTATAGAAGGCAGAAAATAAAAAAGTAAAATATTGTGAATTCAACTACAGCCTCAGCTTAACTGGGTTCAATGCCGATGTGGGCTCCCCAGATCAGTCCCGGTGACGGGTGATTGCTGACGGCACAGATCGATAAGAACTAGCTGAGAGACAGGCGAAACGGACCGCACGGTGTGGTGGTGGACGCGTTAATACCGGAAAGGACAATAGCGCGTTCGTTCCCCACCGCAAACACCTGCGGTCCGGAGTTTTGCAAATATCTCAGCAATCTTGTGGCTATTTGGAGAATCTTTCATAAACCATTAGTTAACTTTATTGTTTTTTAAACCATAAGTAAAATTTGAGCACTCGTCTACTGCTACCTAAGTGAGTCAGTATTTTTCCACTGAAATTCTTAATATCATCTGCTTGCTTCATGCAAAATCAGAATTTGGTATAATATTGCTTGTGTAATCATTGGATTGTCCTTCTGGTTTTTCACCGGTGGCACGATTCCACAAAATCTGCTGACTAGTTTTCCTTAGCATTTCCCATTGTTTTGAAACCGGCCGTCATCTAACCTCGGTACTATAATAATCAACATTTGTTTATATTGGTAAGCTTACATGGCGTTAATATGAGATATTTACTCGGTTAACGTTTCCACGTCTTCGTTTTCATCGGAGCTGAAGCGCCTTGTCGACGGTCCACTGTTGTTTCCTCTTCTTAATGTGGCGTCTTCGTCTCACATCGAACCGGACCTTCTTCAGTTGAGCATCTCGAATGAGCCGAACACACCCGGCAACGCTCTTTTACACATTGCGGTTGTTGTTGATTTGATTGTCAGTTGATGATAGTTTCCCTTTCAGCCGATAATTCACTCCTGCAGCAGTCGGCAAATTGTTGGCTAGCAAATGGAGAATAGCAGAACAATAATTTGACCACCGACGAGAATCTTCGGTTTCGATGAAGGCGAAGCCGTCGGAACGTCAGCCGAATAAGAATCTCATATCAACCTCGTGTAAGCTCAACAATGTAAACAAATTTCCCATTTGTGATGCAACCACAATGATGCTGAGATATTTGCAAAGCTCTTGATCGCAGGTGTCTGCGGTGGGGGAACGAACGCGCTATTACTCTTTCCGAGGGCTAACGCGCTCACCACCACACCATGCGGGTCCTTCGTTTCGCCTGTCTCTCAGCAAGTTTTCTATAGATCAGCACCATCAGCAATCACCCGTTAACGGGATTGATCTAGGAAAAGGTAATAGCGCGTTCGCTCTCCATACCTCAGTATCGTTGTGGTTGCTTCACAAATAACACCTTGCCATGAGGACTTGTAAAAAGCAGTAATTAAAAGGTTAACATCAAATTTGCCATTGCTTCAGTAAAGAATACTACGCATAATATTCATAGCTGAAAATACCCTCGCTAACGATCATTTCAGAAGCAAGTCTTCACTTTTGATTGACTGATTTTATGAAGTCTCGTTCCGTGTCCATTTTTGCTATATTCGCTTAATGCTTACCAGTATTTTAAAAAAAGTATCGTTTATTGTTATCACCTCAATGGTGTGACAACATAGTTGAGAATTCCTGGAAAAAAACGAGGAACTAAAATGACAGCCGCAGTTGCCTTGTGAAACGACCTCTCTACTATTTTTGCACCATGCTTCAATCAAAACCACAGCAGTGCAATGAGCAATCAAAAATAGCTGAAGCTAGCATAAAACATGAATGTGCATTGTAATGCAGTAATTGGTATTTTCTTTATTCACCTCTGTCACCTATGGTCCCCTTGATCATCAAATGGTTCGAGCGGGCGACAGTAAATCCTCCATTTCTCCATGTCACGTGCAAGAGTAGCACAGTGTGTTCTGCTCGTTCTAAGAACTCGTTAAGCATCAAGTCATTCAAAAGACCGACTTTCTATAAACCTCGGCATAGATAGTTGCGTCTCAGTATTCTGTGTGATATTATCGAATATGCATTTATCAGAACAACAGAGCCCTAATGGGTTCAATTTTGGACCTGTATTTTAGCACGATTAGATCCCTGAATTGAAATATTTTCAACTTTCCAGCATATACCTTTATCAAATGCAAGGCAGCTACTGTCCCGTGTTTCTCAATGATTTATTCTGCAACCTCCTACGTTGGTTGAATCCGGATGGTAAATATTACTTTACAATCTTGACGTCATGTTATAACCAGTATTAACCCATCCCCTGAGTAGTTGTGTTCAGCTCCTCAATAAATTAGTAGTTGAAATAACCTCTTCTGCATGCTCAAATAATTTGCTGATTCAGCTACGGCTAATGTTACTATACCCTATTTAGGCAATTGTATAAGCTCAGCAATGCAGAACAACAATTACAACACTGCAGAGATGGAATAGAACCTATGATTCAATTGTGGAAGAACAGCATTTATGTCAATGCATGCGTTAGTCGCCAGAGCAGACGGGCCGCCTCAGTGGATCTTCCTTTTAGCTACACGTCTTATATTTAATGTATAGTTTGTCGCGCAAAGAACAGTATGCCAGAAGTCGGCCAGAAAGGCTATTCGCCGCAATTAATGGTTTGCTGCAATTCGAATGAGACCACTTGTTAGGCTTGAATTACCTCATACATTGAAAAGCAAGACTTAGAAAAATTTTTGCAGACATTAATTAGCACATAACTGAAAAAATTTTTGTGCAGATTGAAATCTAGCATGTACACACACCCAAAGTTAGCAAGCTATTAACCGTATTTAACTTGGCTGGGCTCGTGTAGTGCAGCAGGTAGAGATACTCTTCATTAAGCAATGAATCGGTTGTTCGTCCTTCGACCACAACCCACTGTTTCTATTTCACTAAGCTTCTTATTCTTTCATGGTCGAAATAATGATAAACTTAACTGGAAGGACAAAAACACTACTACGTAATTTACTGTATTCTTGCTAAGCAAACACAAGGTGTTGCTTTGTTTTTTACTGATGGTAATGCAAACGTTTCGCGGACTTCCCTCCTTCAGAACCTGGAAACGTCAATTTGACTAAAAGTTAAACACCTACACAATCCAACCCAGAAAACACTGAGCCGATATTTCGGTCGAACTGAGAGCAAACAAGCCTCTACGCAGGCTCATGGCTTTGGATGAGCATTCTACTGAGCACTTCTGGTGGAGACCAACGGCACAGAGCTCACATGATAGCGTACTGTTCCCCTCGCACCTTAAAATACCATGAGACATTCTTTCTTGCTGTTCAGTCTTGGATTCTTGGCATTTATCCAGAATGCTTCGAGAGTTTTCCGCGCTGAAGTCTTCGATTCTCGAACGAGGATGGTAACCGCTACTTCAAAATGTTCATCGTTATGTCTTTGTGTCCTATGCGCGCCTACTGGAGTATTTATTTTAAATTAGGCTGACTGAGTAGGTATTCTTTTTATACGGATGCAGAGTAGTATAACCGTTTCTCCAATGTATACGTCCCCCAACGTTTCACAACAAAGAAGATAAACCATTCCCGAACTCATGCAATCGCCAACTCTACTTTAGGGGATGTTATGCAATTTTTCATTGTATATAGACAATAATTCAAGCTGTCTAGCTGGGTTCTTAAAGTGTTCGGTGGTATGTCGGTCGCTGCTAACGAATTCTCTACACCGGCTCTTCTTAAGCAACGCTTTATAGATGCACCTGTTTCGATGGAAATAAAGAGCAGGATAAATGGCACCTTATGAAATACAACCATCAATGATGCAGACACTTGCAAAACTCCAGACCGCAGAAGTCTGAGCTAGGCATCGAGCACGTTAATACTCTTCCCAGGGCTAATGCGTTCACCACCACACCATGGCGGTCTTTCGTTTCTCCTTTCTCTCGTTTAGTTTTTTTTCCCTAGTACCTATCTCGTTCCACGGGCCTCCTTCATATGAAGGATTTCGAGTCGGTTAGTCACGAGGCTAGGTGGCGCGTCCCCCACGTGGCGGGTGCATCAGGGGTGGACTCACTGTTTCTGCATCGCCGATTTGGCAAACACTCTGTATTTACGAGGTATATTCGTACATACGTGCGCGGGGGTGTTCTCGTTTGTGCGGATTGCATCATACGAGTCAAATCGCCGAAAGCCTGCAACAAAGTGACAGGGAACTTATGGGAGGCAGTTAGGAACCGCCTCCAACAAATAAGCTCGAAGTCCACTCTGAGAGAGACTGACAAGCTAAGTACACCCTGCACCCCACTGAGAGTTCAGCAAACTTTGCGTGATTATCAAAAACCCTAAACTGTAAAATAAACGAGCCTCATTCCCCCTGACCCCGAAAGAAATCAGATTTGACATTGTTGGGTAGAACGAGTACGGAAAGGCTGCCAAAATCTCAGTGCCAGTCTAAGCTGCCTAAATCGCAAGGAACTAAGGTGACGATCTGTACCTACAAATGCACGCACACTTACATACAAGTCCTCAGTAAAAGACTTGGTCATGCAAGCAAGAAGGATAAAGTACGAAGTCATCGGCCTGGCCGATGATGAGACGACGCCACTCATTCAACGCCGTCTATGACATCAGAGACGAACTGTTCCTCGGAACATGTCACAGTAGAGGAGTTGGCGGCATGGGCGTTCTCGTCAATACGAGTTTGTCCATGAACATCGATTCATCCGAACAACTTACAACCCGGATCGAACGTTCACGATTAAAAGGGTGTTAATCAATACCGGCTTTGACAATCTTCGTCATTTACGCGCCGACATCAAACTATGACGAAGAAAAGTCGAAGCGTTCTGTATGGATTTGGAGAAGTTCTACAGAGAAGGCCATTCGTTCTTCAAGGTCATCAGGAGATTTCAACGCCAAGATTGGACCAAAAAGAACGTCTGAGGAACGTCACATTGGGACCTACGGATTAGAATGGAACGAATAGGGTGAGCGGCTGTCCGAGTTTATCACGACGACTAAGATCATCCGTGGTATCTCAAGATTCCGAAGCCCCACACTCTACACTGGACGTGGGAGTCTCTCAGCGGAGAATACCGTAACGAAATAGACCACATCATAGTAAATAGAAGGCTTTGCCTAACACACGGGATCAGACCGTCTCTTCCTTCGTGCAAGACTTCATTTTTCGGGGAAACGAGGAAAAAGCCGCTAAATTCCAAAACCAGGTGCCAAAACCACCATAACTAGGGATTTATTGACTAAGGGACTTAAAGGATAAAGGATAAAGCTCTCGGCGTTGATCAATCCCCTGAGGGATGCGCCGTGCATTCGGCTTCATTAAATATCGTTGGAGATGACTGAATGCATATCTGGCCTTCATAGTGACTCGCGGCGACCTACCGATGTGCCGAGCCAGTGCTGCTATCCTCCCAGATAATTCTGGTACCAATTTGCCGACCCCGAAGAGATGGAAGGATTGGTGAGCCATGGGCGCGGAGATCGATTCCACGTGTGTGTCGCAGTGGCGTCTCCAACCGCTGGCGCCACACGCGCCCTGACTAAAGGACTTAGATCTCCTTAATAGCCACTTCTCCTGCCCCCTCATATGAAAGAAAGGAAGACGGATATGTCGTACCACCGGTTCTCCCTTCCCAAATCCGACATGCTATTTCGTTGGTGAAAAATCGAACAGCAGCAGGTCTGATAGATAAATTAGGATCTGAACACCTGAGGAACTTCCGGCAGTCCTCGTAAACACACTGGCTCGGCTCTTCATATATTACCTGTCTGGATGCAAGCTCTCTACTCAGTTGAAGACCAGCAACACCGTGCTATTGTTCAGGAAAGGTGACCTCCACCATGTCGGCAACTATTGTCCAATCTGCTTGGTGTTCTATCCTCTATTGAGTTTTCACTCAAGTCATCCTAAAAGGATTGAAATAGCAATAGGAGAAGGACAGCCATGTGACTAAGCAGGGTTTCGAAGATGACAAGACTCATCGAAGTATCGCGAGAGCACAAAAAAGCGGTCTTCTCACTTTCACTGGTGTAAACAAGGTTTTGATTCAGCTGAGATAGAAGCAATCCGGAAGCCTTAGACAGCCAAGGAGTTGCTATTCAGTATATGAAGATCCTTTGTGAGTGGTACAGAAATTTCACAACCAAGATATCACCATTCTAAAGCGATATTAAAGTGGACGTCAGAATAGGGGTTACTTAAGGCGACACCATCTCTTCAAAATTGTTTAACGCCACACTCGAAAACGTCACACCAACATTGGAATGGGGCCACATTGTAGTGAAAATCAATGGTGGGCAATTACACCATCTTCTCTCTGCTGACAATACTGTTTTTATGACACCAAACATAAGCCAAGTGGAACGAGTGCTTTCCAACTTTGGCAAGCAACATCTGTGGAAAAATTGCTCTTCGACTAAATCTTAGAAAAACGATGTTCATGAGGAACGAAATTGTTACGTATGCCCCAAAGGAATGTATGTTTCCGAGATGTTCCAGTTACGTGTATCTAGGTCCGAAAATTAATTTGATGAACAATTTAGCTCTGGAGTTGAGCAGAAGGAAACGAGAGGCTTGGCAAGCTTTGAAGAGCATCAAGGATTCAGTGAAGAGAAGAAAGAACACCTTAGTACGTGCCCACCTTTTCGACAGCACGATACTTCCTGCCTTAACTTACGCGTTAGGAACCTGGTCGATGCATAAACAGGAAGAAAGATCACTCGGCGTTGTTGAAAGCACTGCCGAAAGGATGAGGCTAGGGAGTATACCGTGCCACATAAGTAAGGGAAGGAATCCGAAGGTCCGACCTGCGTCAACGATCAAAAATAAAAGATGCCGTTCTGTACCCCAAACATGTCAAACGTGCTGCAGGAAGACCACCAACCCGATGGTCAGAGTTCTTCGCGAAAAGCATAGAAGAAAGATATGACCCTCAACGAGCCCTTAGAGCGAGCAAAACCCAGTAGGCTACTCTTGGACGCGACAGGAAAAAGTGGAAGGTCTACTGTCACACGCGTCACTCGACTATCAACGGGACTACAGGTGATAAAGGTGATCAATCCCGTTAAAGGGAGATTGCTTATGCTTCTATTAGATAGTAAACTAGATGAGAGAAGGTCGAAACGAAGGACCCGAATAGTGTCGTGGTGAGCGCGTTAGCCCTCGAAAAGGGTAGTAACGTGTTCGATCGTCACAGCAAACTCCTGAGATCTGTAGTTTTGCCAATATCTCATCAACATTGTGGCTAAAATCGTTGTTTGGAAGCCAAAGTTTCCCTTTACACTTTTTTCGAGTACTTGCAGTTTTGTAACCATTGGGAATGGCCATTTGCAGCGCCAATTCTACGTATTCTTCGTTGTGCTCTCTTCCTGTGAAAACGCTAGAGACTGATCGAATCCAAGCGCCGTTTTTGAGTGCGAGGATTGAGGGGCAAAAGGTAATGAACCAGTGTTTTTTGCTTTTTGACTTCCGTTCCCATAGTGATGTAGCAATTTTCGGATAGATTAATTCGAACATTTATAAATGGAAGCCAGTTTTCTTTCGGTTTCTCTCTAGTAAACTGAGTGTACTGTGAGAGATCATTCAATAGCTTAAAACATTTGTCCATCTCTTCTTGTGCGGAACAGATGACAAAGCGATTACCCATATATCTACGTTAGAGCTTGCAACCGTCTGGATTACCGTCTATGTACAAAGCAGAATTACAGAATGTGTTTTAACGGTAGAGTAGAGACGATGGTTGCATTCGTTCGGATACTTGTCTGATCTCTAGTAAAGCGTACGGGCACAAATACATTGACCAAACAAATAGACCACTCTGAATCCTTATAAAAGAACAGCTGGTCGGCAAGGTTAAAGTTAAACCACATGCTTCACTAGGTGCACATAAGGCACAAAGAAATAACAGAGAACATTTTGAAGTAGAGGTTACCATACTCGCACAGAACTCGAAAACTTCTTCGCGAAAAACTCTAGAAGCATCCTCAATAAATTCGAGTGATCCAAAAATGAACTGCAGAAAGGAAGGCGCCTTTATCACACGTGATCTCACACAGTATTCAAAAGTGATATTATCTGTGTGGTTGGCCTTCACGTCAAATGCTCAGTGGAAGATAAGAGAAAGCGGTGAGTGTGCGACGAAAATATTTCGCTTTGAAAGCGATTGAACTTTGGTTTAATGTTTCCTCTGCTCAGCTGTGGACGTATTTGCTCGAGTAGACTGCAGTCAATTTGACCATTCCAAGCTTTGAAGAAAACGAAATCCCCGAAACGTCATTATTACCGTTACAATAAAAGAATAATGTAACAAATATAATGAACAATTTGATTAATGCTGTGGCAAATAGAAGGTCGGTCATGGGTTTTGTTCAAGCTCTCTCAGTTCTACAAGTGTTTGCGTCCGTCAAAGTCACAGCTGTGACAACCCCCAGTTCCGAACTCGAATTCGCCATGACGAAATTTCAGAAACCAACGCTGCACTGTGCATTCGTTAATATTTTCCTGGGCCTTGCCACACCAAATTTTCGAGGCGCTTGTGCTGCACTATATCCAATTTTGAAGTACTACAAGTAGATTTGGCGAAACTGATACTTGAACATATCAGATAGTGACACTGATCATCGCGAACGTGTTGCTGGTTCGATCCCGTTCAGGGGCTCACTAGAGCGTCTAACCCCCTCCAAGATTGGGAAATTGGTGCCGAACTCGTCTGGCAAAACTTCACTCTCTTGAAATCCTAGAGGAAACTCTCTTGTTCAGCTATTATGGAACTTCAGCGAGAATCAGATCGGCCAGCATTCAACAACATTCATTAAGCCGCACGTAAAAAGTTGGATCACCTTCGTGGATGATGGGCGCCAGGGAACGAGTGGAATGCTAAAAGTGCTGGGATGCCCACAGCAGGGTGGATAGCCGTGTAAAAAAAAGTGCCAAATCAATTATGTAGAGCGAAAGCATTTAAAATTACCTTTAGAATGGTAAATAATATCACTGAATACAAAAAAAATTATCTGCAGTGATTGCCCAACAACTTAGCAGCGGCAGCTCACGGTTCTAAACAGGCGGAATAGAGTAGAGGCTGACCAACATTAAATGGAGCAAGTTCAACAAGAAATTCTCCATAAATTGTCTCCTTAATGCCCAAAACGAGTGAAAGAAAAAAACGAAGAATATTTTACTTTTTTATTTTTTTGCCTTCTGTATTTTTTTATGGCAGGTTATTAAGCGAAATACAACCACAAGATTGCTGCGATATTTGCAAAACTCCGGACCGCAGGTGTTTGCGGTGGGGGAACGAACGCGTTATTGTTATTTCCGGAGAGTAACGCGTTCACCACCACACCATGTGGGTTCTTCGTTTCGCCTGTCTCTCAGCTAGTTTTATCGATCAGTGCCGTAAAAAGAAAAGGATGCACGAATATACAAGACGTGTTCAATCTCAATTCCCAGGTTGTTACGATTGCAACTTTCCTTGCAAGATGTACGAATTGCATTAGATTGTAATCACAATCTTAACCTTTTTGCTTACTGCCTACTATTTTTGATGGCAGGGTATATTGCGAAATATAACTTCAACGAAGCTGAGATATTTGCAAAACTCTGGACCGCAGGTGCCTATGGTGGGGATCGATAGACCTAGCTGAGGGACAGGCGAAACGAAGGACCCGCATGGTGTGGTGGTGAACGCGTTACTCCCCGGAAAAGACGATAGCGCGTTCGTTCCCCACCACCATCTGCGGTCCAGAGTTTTGCAAATATCTCAGCTTCGTTGAAGTTGTATTGCGTTGTTTAAAAATAAATAAGCGTTTTAAAACATTTGTTGTTTTAATGCGTTTCTTATCAATAAAATATGCTTTGTGCCTTGCAATATTACCTATCTTTAAAGAGCTAATTTTATGTTTTTTGTTAAACACTTACTTATATTTCGTCAAATACTAAATTCTTTACCAACTTTGAGCTTTGCGATTTCAGATGTCAAAGACGAATTTACGTCGATCTTTATTTTTATGAGTTCAAACTCGGTCGTGGTGCAACAGAGACGCCTCGAAATCTTAATGAAGTTTGAGGTAAAAGTAACGTTGGTGAATCAACGGTGCGAACATGTTTCCTGAAATTCTGATCTGGTGAATTCGACCGCGAAGATATGAAAGGCCACGGACGTCCCAGTGAACTTGACGACGACGAATTGAAGACCTAGTGGAAGCAAACAAGAGCACAACTCTACGAGAACTTGCACAACAGCTTGGCGTAGATAGAGGAACAATTTCCACACATTTGAGTGGTACTGGAAACAGAAAAACTCGACAAGTGGGTGCCGCACAATTCAAACGATAATTTTAAAAAAATCGCCGTTTTGAAGTGTCGTCTGCTCTCATTCTACACAACAAAAAACAACTCTTTTTCTTGATCGAAATGTGAGGTGCGAAAAGAAGTGGACTCTGTACGACAACCAGCGACTTTCAGCCCAATGGCTGGATTGCGATCAGGCTTCACAGCACTTCCCAAAGCCGAAATTGCACCAAAAGGTCACGGTGACTGTTTCGTGGTCTGCAGCCGGGCTGATTCATCGCAGCTTTCTGAATCCGAGCGAAAGGATTACGACAGAAAAGTATTGCCAACAAACCGACGAAATGCACCATAAACTCCAATAACAACGATCGGCATTAGTCAACAGAAAAGAAGCAGTCCCACTCCACGACAAGACCTGGCCTCACGTTGCGGAGCCACCGCTACAGACTTGGAACGACTTGAGCTACGAAACCTTGCCTCATCCTCCAGGTTCATCAGATCTCCCGCCTACCGGCTATAACCTCTTCAAGCACCCTGACAATTTCCTGCGTAATGCTCCACCAACCACGATGATGCAAAAAAATGCGTTTAAGGATCTCATCGCTTGCAAAACTCCAGAATTTTTATGCAGTTCGAATAAACGAACTTGATTTTTTGTTGATGAAACTTCTAGATCTAAACGGCTTCTATTTTAATTGATAAAGCTTTGTTTGAAGCAAGTTATGACATTTTAAATATTATAGTTAACAACGCTGACTTCTTTCTGAACATCTCAATGAATGAAGGAAAACGGGCCGAATGAAAGCGGTGTTGGAATTTCTGCAATATTTTTGATGTAATCTAAAACAGTTACAAAGGAATAAAAGTACAATCGCTCTATTGAGCAGTTGCTCACAAGCGTTATGCAGTGAATTAAAATAAAATACTTAATTGATTTTCGATTGCCGTTTTCAAATGGTCGTCGTCAGCGATTAAAGAAAAACATAACCGCTTTTCTAGATGGAGCTCAATTGTCTAAAAAGCTTTACATGCCCCATTCTAGTCTCCACCTTCAGATAAACAGCGGTTTCGACACATTCCAATGGTTCTTACCGAAGTCAGATAAGTGTTGTGGTGAGCGACATAACACAGTTGCACGGCCTTTGTGAGTAAAGCATTTTAGCCGTTGTTCTAAACATTAGGGATAAAATAACTTTCTCACTATTCATCGGCAGGGTTGCGAAAAAAAAGTATTTCGAAGTGTTTTCGCAAGAATTATTGTTGACTTCGAGCCACAGTAAGTCGCAACAACTCTGTTGACTTTAATGACAAAAAAGCTTCAGGAATTAACTCGCTTCCTCAGAACTGACTTTTTACTAAACTTGGCGTTAATAAACAATTTGTGTTTTCTCACTTAGGAAACCCGAGCTTTTTGAAAGAAGAATTGGTGCAAAGATGTTAACGTTTCGATAGATTTCGTCTTCTTCATAGCTGGGAAAGACCAAATTGATATGCAACTGGAGTACAGCCAGATTCCAATTTCAAGGAAAGCAATTACTTTAAATACTCGCCGTCTTCTATGAGTGTTCCACTAAGTGATAGACACAGACAGCACAAAACTTAAAACAGATAAGATTATTCCTCTTCTTAGGTGGAAAATCACCTCGACATTTTGTGCGAAGTCACTCCCGAATACAAGGAACTCTCTCTACAATTGGTCACTAAATTTTTGTAATTTAGGAAACCATTATCTAAATAAAAAGCAAAATTTAAAACACTAGGACAGATAACTCTTGAAATAAAAGATCAAATGATGACGCTCTCTGCGTTGATCAATCTCTGAATGATGCGTCATGAATTCGACTTCATTAGGCATCGTTAGAGTTCATTGAATGCATATCTAGTCTTTATAATAACCCGCAGTAGCCTACCGATGTATAGAGCCAGTGCTGCTATCCTCCTAGACAAGTCTGTTACCAATTCGGCGACCCCTGATGGATGGAAGTATTAGTGGACCTCGAACGCGGGACCGAATCCATACGTATTGCAGGGCGCCTCTAACCACTGCACCACACGCGCCCACTGTTGAAGTATTTTGGATAGATTCTAAAAATCCAAAGGCGAACGACATAGAGGAACGAAGAAAAGTTTTGTTCTATGTTCTTGATAAGCTCACGCGAATTTGTTACTGTACACAATTTATTCCAAACAGTTACAGTTAACGTTGCAGCGAATTTCGCATTCTTCAGGATCAGGAAAGGTCAAGCTAATAGTCAACTAAATACCTTCCTTAACCCAAGAGAAAAAATCGCGATGCCCAATTTTCAACCGTATGGAAACAAAACGGCTTTTTCACACATGCAGTCCTTTTAACTAGAGAATTTGGTTGCGAAATATAACTTTAATGATGCTGAGATATTTGCAAAACTCTGGACCGCAGGTGCCTATGGTGGGGAACGAACGCGCTATTGTCCTTTCCGGGGAGTAGCGCGCTCACCACCACACCATGCGGGTCCTTCGTTTCGCCTGTCTCTCAGCTAGTTCTATTGATCTTTTGCCATCAGCAATCACCCGTGAGCGGGATTGATCTGGGGGGCCCAAATCGGCAACGAACCCAGTTAAGCTGAGGCTGCTGTTATAATCACAATTTTGACTTCTTATTTACTGCCTACTCTTTTTAGCGGCAGGGTATGCGTTGCGAAATATAACTTTAATGATGCTGAGATATTTGCAAAACTCTGGACCGCAGGTGCCTATGGTGGGGAACGAACGCGCTATTGTCCTTTCCGGGGGAGTAGCGCGCTCACCACCACACCATGCGGGTCCTTCGTTTCGCCTGTCTCTCAGCTAGTTCTATTGATCTTTTGCCATCAGCAATCACCCGTGAGCGGGATTGATCTGGGGGGGCCCAAATCGGCAACGAACCCAGTTAAGCTGAGGCTGCAGTTATAATCACAATTTTGACTTCTTATTTACTGCCTACTCTTTTTAGCGGCAGGGGTATGCGTTGCGAAATATAACTTTAATGATGCTGAGATATTTGCAAAACTCTGAACGAAGGACCCGCATGGTGTGGTGGTGAGCGCGCTACTCCCCGGAAAGGACAATAGCGCGTTCGTTCCCCACCATAGGCACCTGCGGTCCAGAGTTTTGCAAATATCTCAGCATCATTAAAGTTATATTTCGCAACGCATACCCTGCCGCTAAAAAGAGTAGGCAGTAAATAAGAAGTCAAAATAGAGAATTTGGGTTACAGATGAAGAATTTACGCTCTATGCAAAGACTGTTCGCTGTGAGGAAGGTTTACGTAAACACTTTTACGTTTAAGAGGAATACAATTTTTGTTTAGAAGCTGTGCACGGCACCCTAAAGAGTGCACTTGAAAAAAAATAAAAGTGATGTTTTTTAACCTTTTTCACTTACTGCCTATTCTTTTTAACGGCAGGGGTATGTTGCAAAATATAACTTCTATAAAGCTACGACATTTGCAAAACTCTGGACCGCTGATTGCTGATGGCAAAAGACCAATAGAACTAGCTGAGAGACAGGCGAAAAGAAGGACCCGCATGGTGTGGTGTTGAACGCGTTACTCTCCAGGAAGGACAATAGCGCGTTCGTTTCCCACCGCAGACACCTGCGGTCCGGAGTTTGCAAATATCTCAGCATTATAGAAGTTATATTTTTGCAACATACCCTGCCGTTAAAAAAGGATAGCGAATAAATAAAAAGAAGGTTAAGATTGCGATTATAACTATAGCGTCAACTTAACTGGGTTCAATGCCGATTTGGGCTCCCCAGATCAATCCAGTTGACGGGTGATTGCTGATGTCAAAAGAAAGATAGAACTAGCTGAGATACAGGTGAAACGGATCGCTTTAGTCCCCGGAAAGGACAATAGCGCAGTCGCTCCCCAGCGCAGACACCTGCGGTCCCGAGTTTTGCAAATATTTCAGCATTATAGAAGTAATGTTTTTATTCTAATTTTTATTTCCTCGTGTCTCCATATCTGTTTTCATTTCCCGTGGTTTTTCGTGATTTTTTCCCAGACCATTATAGTACGAAATTTGTCCGGAAAAACAATTCTTTATCACCAGGCAACCACTGTTATCGACATCCATCGTCCTGTATAAACGAGCATCGCTTGGTGAAAGTGCCTCATTAGAGCGATGGCCACTGAAGATCTGACTCGATAAGAAGACGAAGATGCCACATCGAGAAGACGAACAACTGTGGACCATCGACTCGGATCATCGGTGGTGACGAAGGCCAAATAAAAGTCACTTATCAGCCCCGTGTAAGCCTATCAATGAAAGAATGCATCTATTAGGAAACTCTCGGTCCAAGTGGGATGGTACCCTCGGTGGCTCGATGCGATGCAACCAGCGCTATGCGGTTATTGATCGACGTCTGTTCTACCATGATTCCTGGATCCGCGCGACCCTTATTTAGAGTAAATCGGTTAATTCAGTTCTATTAAACATATATTTCTGAAGGCCACGTTTAGAAGTCATATCTTAATAGAACAAGATTTGAGCACTGTTTGCAAGGATGTAATTTGTGAAAATATACAGGGGGTAAGCGCACTCTACAAGCGGCTCCCTCATGGCAACAGTAAATTTGTAGAATTCCAATACACATTTTCGTTAAAATTTTGTCTATAGGAATCTCCCTAAATGGTGCAACATCTTATCATGGCCAGATGTCATCCGGTGTTATCGTCTAGTACAAAGTGCAGCATGGTCGATGACCGAGCCTATTCGTAAGGTATTTTTTGTAAATCACTCCATGTGGAGAGCAGTTTTTCAGGTCCAACTTATGGCACACTGATTTCCATTCAATAAGCTATCGACTAAATATGCAAAATTATGTAAAACTATTTTTTATTTTATTCATTTTACATGGTCCGTGATCACATCTACTGTGCCGATACCACTTTCCTCAATCGGATTCGTTTTCTTGCATCCATCATCTACGAAGGTCTTCCAACTTTACCGTGTGGCTCCAGCTGCTGCTTGATGACTTTCCTTTCATCATTGATGTTTTAAAAATGCTGGTAGAGCCAATTCTTACTGGAGTCCACAGATAGCTGGGCTAGAGCGTTCCCATTTGGATTGCAGAGAGTGAACTTTTCCCAGACACTTCCGCTACTGATTTACCGATCCTGGAGAAGCGAGAGGGTTGGTGAACTCGGAGCAAGATCGAACCAGCATCGCGCTCATGATGACCTGCATCACTACCACTGCGCTATCCACCCCCCCAAATTAGCGGTGTTGAGAACTGTAAAGACAATCGTAACGTGTAACTGTCCACTTACCACTGCTGCATTGCACAAAATGACTTTTTTTTCCTTTATTGTCTGTACTGGCCACAAGAGGTAATCACGAAGTTTTTCGTTGCCTCTTTTTAGCTAGAAATTTTGACTGCATTACTGCGGGTGAAAGGCGATTATCGTTTACCAGAAAACGCGCTTCGGTGCGCAGTGAACTCAAAAAGGTCTATGGTGAACCGAAAAAAACGTGTTTACTTCGTGCCTTAAATCGTTTGATTTCATGATTGGAAGGACATCAAAAGAACAAGGAACTGTAGTGACAATTAGCCCGGAGGTGCCGTAGAATGTAGTGCGCTCTCTTTGACGACGCGCACGCAGAATAAAAATTGAAAGGGAATTTAGAGAGTAACACGTGATTTTCCGCTTTGTTCACATGCAGAACCTACCGCATAGTGTTGACGGCAGTCAGTGCTTGCTGAGCCTTTCCTTTTTGCCACATCTAAAATTCAATGGTGACAAGTTGTCCGACGAAAAAATGGCCTATTCACTTGATTGACTGTTATGTGTTCTCAGGAAAAAAATGAACCACTAGGAAAGAGAAAGATTGCATTGGTGCCTGACGATGAAGATGGGAGTACCCAGTGTCCTGTATGCTGATCCTGGTCCATTTCTTGTTTTGGTTATTATTTGTTCCTTGGAGTACTCAATGCGGCCAAGCGGAATAGTCCTTCTTTCGTCACGTCATATAGTTGCTGCTTCTTACGGACCGGTGAAATACTTATCACACACCGAATTCCTTGCTAAGAGGACAAATGTATCTTCTGGAATTGGTCGAGTAACCATACGAATGAAATTGTCTGGTCATTAGCGAGCCAGTTCCTTTTTAACATTTTCTATATACTTGGTATTCACATTTTCTCTTTACTTAGATTTTTTACATTAATCGGGATCACTAGTACTATCGCAGGTTCATCTCGTTGTGTTACAAGTCCTGAGCATCTCATACTCAATCAACACAGGGTGTCTAGCGCGCAGTTTCCTACTCAGTGGTGAAATCCCACTACATAACGTCTAGACATACAAACAAAGATGGCTAGACAGAATTTCAGGCACAGGAAGAGAAATGGGTAGAATCACCCTATTCCACGCGTACACATACAAAAAAATAGATGCATTACTTATACACATACAAGGCAGGAAAAATTTACCACAAAGGTTATAGTCATCATCGTTCCACTTTTCCTTCGAAGATGTGTTACACTTCGTTGTAGGGATATCAAGAGCGAAGGAACAAGATTTTTCAGGACATTATTTACTAACATTTTGGAAGTCGCGGTGTCCATTTTTATGTTATAAAATTGGTCTAACAACGGCCGTTAAAACTACTGCGAACTGACCCTAGTAGCGGCAGCATACCTTACGCAGCGACGTCATTTGGCAAGACTATTTCTCATACTTTACTAGCGAGCAGGAGCTTTTCATGTTCATCGTCTCCAAATATTTTCAATGAGCACACTTGTCTTGAATGAAATTCGAACTAAGGCATCCCTCTGAGCTAATCTGTTCTGTAGATATTTTCCAGTGTTTCATTATTTCTGAGCTTTCTCAACAAAAAAAGACGATACTACCCCAATCCTCGTTTTCACAACGATTCACTTCTAAAATCTCATACTGCTCAACTTTTGATGTAAACAAAGGGCTAAATTTGCTCCTGAAAATCTATAGGTCCCAATAACTCATAATTTATTACCCAAAACTTATCCTTAAGAGATGTCGGAATATCTGACATCTGCTACATTTGCTGAGGCCTTCATACGCCAAAAACGAGCAACGCTATAATTGCTACCTACGAAGTAAATCCTTTCAGTGGGATCTCTGAGGCGATACCACCAATTCGAAATTTTAAATGAATTCAAGAGGAAAACTTGATTGAGTTCTTAGCGAGAACTAGATAAACGCATAAGTACCCTGAGATAGGCCACCAGAGAAGAAATATGAACTATCTACTGGAGAACAACATAGAGAAGAAACTAGAAAAAAAGAAACATGAGCTGCATTCGGGAAACTCAAAGAAGCAATCCATCAGATAACGAACGAAAAACTTCGCTCTCTACATTTCTTCAACACTTATCCGATATCATAAACATGCAAGGATGGAACTGCCACAAATGGCCGGAGTTGACATATCCATTAGGAAATCCAGTTAGCAGTGAACCAACGGTGGCTATCATTACTATAAGGATGCATAGTGCTACTGTGGCAATCGTCATGACCACAGCCTCAGCTCAACTGGGTTCAATGGCGATGTGGTCTCCTAGATCAATACCGCTGACGGGTGATTACTGATGGCAAGGGATCGATAGAACTAGCTGAGAGACAGGCGAAACGAAGGACCTGCATGGTGTGGTGGTGAGCGCGTTACTCCCCGGAAAGGACAATAGCGCGTTCGTTCGCCACCACAGACACTTGCGATCCGGAATTTCGCGAAATATCTCAGCAATATTGTGGCTGAATGGGAAGAATTCACTGAAATAGAAGTCGAAAAAGACAATCATGGGTTTCAAATCCACCTGACGCCCAGTCACCAAATCCGCCTGTGATAGTAAGGCACATTGAACCCATAGAAAAAAACTGTATTAAATCGGAAAAAGCATGTTCATTCCATGTGTGCTTGGCGCAATTTCACTGCAGTGACCTCCAGACGAGGGCGATGAATCTAATCGTAGTTCCCACATTGCTGTTGCGAACTCCCTCTGTCTTCTCGACAGCACACATTCACAAAAAAGTTTTAGTAAATGTCATGCTCGTTTAAGTGCAATACTGCAACCGTCGCTCAATTGACAATTCCGAAACACGGCCATCGTTTATTGGAAAGTTTAGCTCAAGTTTTTTGCTTTAAATGTATGGAAAATTGGGTGGTGCTCTAAATACTTGTGAAACATCTGTGACTTTGTGGAAATTGCACTCATTCAAAAAAAACGGTTGATTTTAGAGGAAATCTCAGAGGTCTGAGCAAATCCCACAGGAAATTTGCACTACTGATTTCTCCTATGGTAAACGTACTTCGTTACTCTCACATAGTGGGCTCAGTGGATTTTCAAATTCAATCTATCCGAGTTTTTTTTTGAACTCATTCAAAATTCCCTTTGCTTCACTCCTTCAATATCAGCTCAATGTTTTACTTATATTCTTCACTACGCTCAAAGCCTACCGTACTTTGGAACCAGGACAAAAAAACTGTAGAGTTCCCAGGATCGACTTTCTATTAACCTCGGCGTTGGAAAATGAATGCGTCGTTTTCTTGTTCAGCAATCGCGAGGTTGTTAAACAGCATACATTTACTTCCATAGAAAAACACAATACAATACAACAGTAGCTGACGTTTCGGCAGTATCGCCTTCTTCAGAGCCTGGAAGGGTATACTGACATACAATTTACTAGGCCAAACGCTTCAATGACACTTACAAAAAAGACGAAAAAACTCTATGGTAATTACCTGGTCAACAGCTTCTCGAAAAAAACTCACCGCGCTTTTTTACGTGCCTTCCCATGAGGAAGATTAGAACAGCTGATTATGGTCGCATAAGGTTGATGACTGCACCATCCCACATCAGAAATTGATGCGAACATACGGGGTCAGGTCGCGTATGACCTCTGGGCATTCATCCCTGCTATTCATTGTAGGGTTTTTGGCATTTATCCAAAAAGCCTCAAGAAGTTTTCGCGCTGGTGTTCTAGTCTCCTGCGCAAGGATATTGACTTTTACTTCAAAATCGTCCCCGCTGTGCTTTTGTATCCTATGCGTGCCTAGTGGGGTACTTTGTCTTAGTTTTCGTTTGCCATCTAGGTGTTCTTTTATACGGATACACAAAGGCCTGCCCATTTCGCCATTATATTCATCTCCGCAATTATTACACGAGATCAGGTATATCGTACCTGAACTCATGCAATCACCGTCCCTGCCGTAAGGGCAGATTACGCAATTTGTTGTTTCGCATAGACGGTCATACAGGCGGTTACGAACTAACTGACGACGTAGAGTAGCCGGTGGTATTTCAACTATCGCTACCGATTCCTCTAGACCTGCCCTTCTTAAGCATCGTTTAATCGCTACGCTTACTTCATCGCTAATAAAGGGCGGCATAAACGGGACTTTCTTTTGGCCAAGTGTTTCGCTTGGGCGCGTCGCTCTCCTTCTAAACTTATCTCGTGGGGTTACTATTTCGTAGCCATTGGAGATGGCTATTTGCCGAGCCAAGTCGCGCGATTCTTCCTTTAGTTCCCTCTTCGTGCACACAGAGGTTGCTGTTCGAAACATGTTTCTCACAAGCGCCCTCTTTGTGTGTGAAGGGTGGGAAGAAAGGAAGTGAACGAGGATGTTCTTGTTACTTGGCTTTCGGTACCACTTTGTCAGGTAACCGCTACTTGATAGGCTTATTTGGACGTTTAAAAACGGAAGCCAGTCTTTTCTCGGTTTCTCCCGGGTGAACTTAATGTACTCAGACTGCTCGTTCAATAATTCAAAGCATTTGTCCATCTCCTCCTGCGTAGAGAAGATGACTAAAACTGTAGATTTCGTAGAACCATCGTAGATCTTACTTTACCACTTAGCACGTTCCTCTTGTTCTCACAATTCAGCACTAAGAAAATGCCTCGCAACCGACGTATCTTCAACGTCTGCATTGATTTGGCTTTGATTATTTCACTTCTTGTTTTTCATTGTTTAGAAACAATTTTTCCCCATAGACTAGTCAGAACTAATTGTTTTAATGAAAAATTTTTTACTGTATTCTGTATTCCAATGGTCAAATTCTTCCCTACTCTGTCTTGTATTGCGAGCACTTTTGTTTTTGGTCACATCAATTGTGGTAGTGATTTTGACTCCATCCTTCAGTGAAAATGTGCAAGAAATTAGTTCCTTGAAAGATTTATTGTTATGGCGAAGAGAAACTACTCATGGTTGTGTCATTTTAGTTCCTGGGCACATCCTTAACGACTCGCATGCTTCACAGTGCTTTGAAAGATGTTGTTTTCTGCCCTAGCCATGATTCGATTAAGTAAGAGAAAAGTTCGCTGAAGTAGTTGCAGAAGCTGCCTGGTCGATTTGGCCATTCCTGTGTGATTCTATTGCAGAACACCTGCAAAAATCGTATATCACTTCGTTGAAAAGCGTGCAAGCAGTGTGGCACTAGTAGATCTAATTATGGCATCTTTCTCCGCTCTTTCAATTGTTCTTTTAACATCCACAAGGAGTTCCGCGAGGAGAAATCACTTGATTTTCTTCGTAACTTCTCAGAAATCACTTAAGGTGCTATGTTTTTTCCATTTTTTATTTTTTTTCAAATTCCACTGAGTGCTTTCAGGTAGAAAGTGAAATGAAAATGTTTAGATGAGTAGATGCTACTATTGCCTTTACTCGTTGTGCCATAAAAATACGTAAACATCAGCTGCCTGAAATATTAAGGGCGAAAGGCTGTGTAGCCCATAGATATTTCTAAATTATCCCACGATTTCTTTCCTTCACCTGTTTTTTTCTTACGACTTTGGCTAAGATTTCCAAATGTTCATGGAAAACTTTTGGGAACCTTTAGAGCGTTCTTGACAGTCAAGTGAGCGGTGGTGTTACCATTGAAAAGTGATTTCACTTCCGTGAGGAACGTGTCGCACGCATCGCATGGCGTTGACGATACTACAGATTTCTGAAAAACGTAGCAATCAAAAAAAAGAAAACAAAAAAGGAGAGATGATTTTTTGGTACTGATACTGTACAATAACACTTTTCTCTTGAATCACGAATGAAACTGCAGCCCCACATGGACACATGGTTGCACTGACCTGAATTTTTTCAAGTTTCATTCCTTTGCCCTTTAGCAATGAATGCAAACATGACGAGGATATATAATTTTCGTTTACAGAATCATCAAGTGTGACAAAAAGTTTGATCTTTGAGAAG
The DNA here is from genome assembly GCA_018806985.1 of Angiostrongylus vasorum. NCBI lineage: Eukaryota > Metazoa > Nematoda > Chromadorea > Rhabditida > Metastrongylidae > Angiostrongylus > Angiostrongylus vasorum. Next base: position 123,230 of record JADANN010000454.1, on the reverse strand, counting down.
TGAAATACTTCGGACGTTGACTCTTCAGAAGTTTTCAATGTAAAGGTCTAACTACTTTTGTTTCGAGAATATAAGGCATTTCCAATGACGGTCAATGCCAGTCAGCTATGTTTCCTTACAGTAGTGGGTACCAACGTCGGTTAACAGCCAAATGGGCTTCACAATGAATATGTCGAACTTCACAACTTGGGTGACCTTATGAGGGTTTAAATCTGACTGTCCATCACAGTTCTACCCTCACAGTATGCATTCATATTCCTACATAGAACTGGAGGCGTGCTTCTGTGCGTGTAGAAAATATCTTGCACATCGGCTGAAGGTCTTCGGTTTACCCAATAGAAAGTGCTTTCCGAGATCTACTAAATAATCACCACTTATTCTGTGGAAGGCCACCATAAGTCACTAATGAGTTTACCTAATTCCATCAGAGAACCCAGTCAGCCAATCATATGGGCCTCCAATTCAAAAAATCGCTCAAATAAATCGTCTACGGGAGGGTTTGATGAGCATTAATTTTTCTAAATGCTTCTGCAATTTCATAGCATAGTGTATACCTGGTACGCTAACGACAGGGTAATAGCGAGGATGGAGAGAGCACGAAGTGAGAGGAACATCTTTTGATCAGCTCTACACTCCACACCTCTGGAGTCCATTTATACCATTTCTCTATCAAGGGCAAACATCGATTGACCGATTGGGCGTGTTTTTACTTTCTGACGTCAGAGTTTCTCTAAAAATATCATTGAACACTTTTATTGACCACATTGAAGACCTCATTCATTAAGCGCTATTCCTGAAGTTTATTTAATCTTCTCTGTGGAAGTTATTCCAAAACCGGAACGAAAACGCTATCTGAGCAGAACCATAGGCTTTCCTTCATTGAGAACACCTAAACTATTTTTTTTCTATTTAAAATTAAAATAAAAATTTTTTTATTTACATCTGTATTTATAAACATCTGGCGACAATAGAGTTCGAAAGCTTCTGCTTGCTGGTGAATATGAATAAGAATCTTGCCGCCAAGAAAGGAACAGAAGACAGCGATATACAGTCTTTCAGCAAGTGGTGTTCTGTACATTGTAGTTCGCAAGCGCTTCATATTCTTGCATCATAGTTCAACACATCTTCCACAGAAAAAGTAAAGCGCTAGTGGCCAGAATATTTTGTGGTGCTTTGCATCAGATATTGTCTTGTATGGTACTGATCTTGTCTGAGAAAAAAAATCACTCTGCAATCCAGTTAGGAACGCTCCAGACCGGCCATCTCAAGACTTCAGAGAGAATTGCTCAACCAGAATTCTACGACATTCAAGATAAAATGAAAATCCTCAAGCAACAACCGAAGCCACACGTAAAAGTTGAAAGACTTTCGTGGATGATGGATGCGAGGAAAGGAATGGAATGTGAAAAGTGCTGGGATTCGCACAGTCAACGTGAAGGCGAGTCATAAGAAAAATTGTCTTGTATGTATGCACACAATGAATCCTTGCTTTTACACATTCGTGTGCGAATAATTGCGTCTACTTATTTATCTTTGTGTACCTGGCATTCTCCCTAGCTACCTTTGTATGCATGCCTGGATGCTGCAGTGCTTGAATTTGCCACTGAGAAGGTCACCATATCGTTACACAACTTGCAGCGATTGAGTTGTAGATGTCGATAAGCAGGAGAGCCTGAGCAAAGACTGAATGCCAGCAGCACTATGTGACGGCTGTTTTTATGTGAGTCAAGCATAAAATTATGTGGCACTTGTGCCCCATTTCCAAAAAACCGAGTATTTCAATTTATTCTCATTTTAATTTTCTTTGCGCATCGTCAAAAACACAGCAGGGAGAGCACGACGACTGCTGATGGTGGTTATCACTTTAGCTCATCTTTCTTATGCTGCGTTTGCAATCACGGGATTGAACGACTGAAAGCCCTAAGTAAACACGTTTTTTCCATTACCATAACCCCTTTCTTGAGTTCAACACATATCAGAATAGATCTTCTGATAAGACATCATTTGGAAAAAAATGGTTGGTGGTTGGTAGCACGGTTTTTGGCACACAACATGCCCGCGGCTTCTAGCAGCTCTCCTTTTTGTAGAGCTCGGCCGTGGAATGTTGACTTATCAAATGTCGATATCAATTGGTTGCTTTTTTTTATAATGAACGTTACTTTTCTGGTAACTAGTGGAATTCCGGGATAGTGAACGCGGCAGAATTATGAAAAAAAAACTTTGCTCCATCGTTCTATTTGTAAGAATGGTACGCATGCTACTACATGTCACTATAGTCGAACCAACAAGCACCTTGCTGTTAACATTTGGAATGTTTTGCACATTATGCTGTGTCTGTTTCCGTATTTCCATAGCCGAAAATTCTATGCAATGATCCCAGTTTATCGCAGTGATTGAAATCAAATCGCAATTAATCATAATTAGAATTACCACATAGTAATCTTGTTTAGAAAAAAGGTTCTTACAAGTCCACAAGTGTATAGAATGATATTTCCGATCCGACGCCAACTACTTCGACTAGCTTATATAATGATCATAGAAATGTAGTAAAAAGTCTTGTGTTGCAAAACAAACCATCAGAAAGAAAGTGAGACCTTACAGGCAACTGGAGTACCATGTATGGACGTATACATCCATTTCTTCCTTTATATGGCAAACCAGTTTTGCGCACAAATCACGGTACGCAGAGGAGCTTAATTAGCTCAACTACAAGGTTCGAAGTAATCCCAAAATTACTGAGTTCCTACTGAAATATTGCCACAATGATTTGTTTTTCCTAGAGCAGTTGTAACCATCCCACGCAGTTATAGAGATTTTAGTTGAATAATTCGAATTCTAAGTAACTCTGCTAAGCATGAAACTCTGAAAAATTTGTGTGGCCTCCCTAGTCGTATTTGGTATTCCAATGGAGCTACAGTGCTCACAAATCTGGTTTTCTAGATTACCACATAGTGCCTGTTTTCTCAAGTTGGAACTGTTGATTTTACTACTGCTTAGAGGAGTAACTACAAGTACTGTCGAAAAAGAGCCAACTACTCCTGCATATTATGAGATCAATGAAGAACCACAACAGCTATCAATTTATAAATTGGCAATAATTCGCTGTTTTTTCATGATGAGCAAAAATGGGATAACTATTACAGCATACTAGTATATAATAGCCCATGATTCGGCAGTTTCGCATTCCTCTGAGCTTGGAAGGGTCAAATTGACACGGAATCATTGACCTATACACTTTCATAACCTCAGCAGATAATACGTAACACACAAATTTTGCAATCGCATAGCAAACAACTTTTCTTAAGCACTCACGATTTTGTACTTTCCAAGCCTTCTAGTTAATTGGTGGAGACCAGTCGCGTAGAGCCTTACAAAGGTGTGGAATGTGCCTGGATCAGGTCAAAAAATCGGCGTGAAGTATGACGTGAGGTCCGGCGTGATCACACGGCACTCCTCCTTGTAGTTCATTTTGGGACTCTTGAAGAATTCTATCTAAAACGCTTCAAGAGTTTTTTAACGCTGTACTGGAAAACAAAACCTATTTGAAGGGGCTTGCAATACAAAGTGGTACTGAAAGCCAAGTGATAAAAAGATATTTGTTCATTACCTTTCCTCCCACCCTTCACACACAAAACGCGCGGCGCTTGTGAATAACATATTTCGAACAGCCATGCACAGGAAGAAAACAGAAGGAAGAGTCCCTGAACGTAGCGCAGAAAATTACCGTTTCTACTGGCTACGAAATGGTGGGAGTCTTTCGGGATATGTTTGCGGAAAACACGAGACCACTGTGCAATAACTGTAACGAAGATAAGGTCCAGTTCATGCAGCCCTCCGTTTTCAACGAAATAACTCCAAGTGTAAAACATTGGTTAGAAAAGACCGGTCTCGAAAATTCGGTTACCGTAATTGAAGTGCCACCGAGTACTCTAAGACTCCAGCTAGTTCGTAATCGCCTGTATAACTATGCCTAAAGAAAAATTGCATAATTTGCCCTAACGGTAGGCACGGTGATTGCATGTGTTTGGGTACGACTTGCCTGATCTTTTGAAACATGTGGAGACGAACACATTGGCGAAACGGGTAGACCACTCTACATTCGTGTCAAAGAATATCTCTAGGTAAATTTAAATTGAAACCAAATACCTCACTAGTCGACCATAGGACACAGAAACATAATTGGAAACAATTTGACTTAGAACTCACTATCCTCGCACAAGAATCCGGGCCATCAGCTCCAAAAACTTTTGAAGCATTTTGGATAAGTTCCAAAAACCTAAAACTTAATTGCAGGTGGAGTGTCTTGTGATCACGCATGACCTTGGGCCATGCTGCCGGCTGGTTCCTTCACCTGAGCCAGGCACATTCCTCACCAATATAAAACTGTGCGGCTGGTCTCCACCAAATAACTGGAAAAGCTTGCAAAGTGCAAAACCGTGAGTGTTTTAGAGAAGATTTTTATTATACGGATTAAAAACTTATATGTTAAGTCTTGTCAAGTTAAGTTATTAAAGTGTTTGGCTAAGTAGATTTAATACTAATTCGGCCTTTCCAGGCTGGTAAGAGGGTGGAACCGCCGAAACTGCAGCTATTCTGTGTTAATCTGTAACAACAAATTCGTCTTTGCTCAACAAGAAAAACAGTAAATTATTGATCAACGACGAGGTTAAGAAAAAGTCGGTCATATGATTTGTTACGTGAACATAATAAAAGTAACCCTGCCGATCAAACATTAAGTGGAATACAACCACAATTATGCTGAAACATTTGCAAAAACACAGACTCCTAGCCAGATCAAACAGCGACTAGGGGTAAAAAGACTGGCTGAGAAAAAGGTAGAATGAGGGCGTCAGTGGTGCCCTGTGTAACACATGAGCCTCGGGACAGGATAGCACCGGTTCGATCTGGCCTGGCGCCCAAGTTTTGCAAATATCTCGGCACCGTTGTGGCTGTATTTCACGTAATACCCTACCGTGAAGAAAGAATGGGCGGTGGGTAAAAAGTTGCCATGCGATTTAAACATTAACTTTTCCATCTCTTGATGATTTGTGTTTACGGTAACATTTTGGTACAACTTCCAGCTATGTAAAGCATGTGCATTTGTCCACGAAAATTGCTTAAGAACAATAAGCAGATAATGAAGGAACTGAGCTGTTTTCGAGAAGCAAATGCAATAACAGCGTTTCAGTCTTCTTACGATAAACCTCTGATAAGATTCATTCATTTCATAGCTGTCAAACGCTTTTTCGACAACATTTAGTATAGGGAATGTTCTCCACAAACTAGTGAAGGGATTTGCTGCGATCAAAAGCCCTGCTGAAGGAATTCACCAGTATTCTAATTCAAATTTTCCTATCTTTTAATTCCTTGTTTTACCTCTTTCCTGACATCTCCATCAATGTTTGGAGCTAGACTTTTCTCGCAGCGGTTTAACTTCAGCAGCTGATGGTAGAACTAATCTAATTCCCGCTCAGCAGCTGCAGAGGGTTAGTGTGTTGATGATGTCGAATTTATTATGATGTGGAGGTTAGAAATAAGTAATAGCATAGCAAGGGGGCTGGATTTCATATAAGGCGGCGTGATGGGTAATAGATGGATTCACGATAAATGATAAGACGCCGACATCTGGCCAAGGTACTTTTCTATGTGATTTTCAAAGGACCCGTCATTTAATTGCAGTAACTCAGCATTCCAGCTTTTATTTCTTGAAACACAATAACATACAATTAATGGTACAAGAGACGTCCAGAGAAGCATGGTGACCGGGTTTTGAGCATACTGCTCTAAGACTATACGTGCAAAGTAAGAAGCAGTCTTTTTGTGTCACCGCAGGTAAGTTCGTTTTATACACTCCCACTGGCATAGTTTGAAGCTTGAGATTTGGTCGTGTCTCACTGATTGCTTTGCCACCCCGCGTTGGAGAGCAAGTATTACGTGCACAGGGTTCTAATTTCCGTTTCTTTTTTTTTCCCTCTCAACTATTTTTCGTTTCCTGGACTCCGGAGTACACTCTGCCTGGAGACTCCTCACGTCGTGACCGCAGGCATTCCCCTGACTCTTATGGATCACTGTAAAATTTGCCATCTAACAACATCACTGCTGCAAGCACTGAGGTGATTCTACGACAAGTTAACCAACTTTTCGAATAAATTTTTCCGATTCATTAGAGAGGCAATAACATATTAAATCTCGTTGTAAATCTGATTTCTATGTCGTCTCTGGACATATATCCTCATGTTCGTTGGCATCACCTATGCATTCCTTCGGTGGACTCACGAATAATCCCATTAACAATGCCTAATTCCCCTTCACGCATCAGAGCTTTCCAGTGGTGTGCACCGCTTAGTACTCTGCGGCAAAACGCTGAGAGAGGAAAGAGAGCAGAAATCTCATGCGATGAATAAACTATATCCCCCTTAGGCCACTATTTGCTAGTCATCGACTACATCAAAGCTGTTCCATTACTCCGCGACGTGTTTAGCACCCTGCTCCGTGAGCCCCTGCTTGTTCGACGGAGATGAAAGGATTTGTTTTCTTTTCTATTTTCAGCTGGTAGCAAGCAGCAGTGAGGTGCGTGTACATTGCATTTGTGGCCGAACAACGCTGTTTCAACGATTGCGAGATTATTAATAATTGTTGGATTTCCTGCTAGGTACAAAACTTCCTAAATTATATTATCTTATATCTTGACATTTTTATTGCTCTATCTCAATCATGCCTAGCCGAGAAGAAAGAATAAGCAGGAAATAAAGGTTAAAATATTGTGGTTTCGAATGGAATTGAGTTAACTGTGGTCAATCGCCAATCTACGGATCATTACCGTTGACGGGCAATTGCTGACAGCACCGATAGAGTATAAAAACGGTACAGAAAAAAGCCAAAGTTAGAGCATCTTTTGGTATCGTGGAAATTACATGAGTTCTTGATAAGTGTACTCCTTGGTTCAAAGCCCATCTGAGCTTCCAGCTTTGCTCACATCCCAGCATTCATTTGGTTATATTTAGATAGTGCGCCCTACCATGAAGAACTAATAAGCACTAAATAAAGTTGAACGATTCCGACTCATTTTGAGACTACTAAAAAGGCAGCACAAGAGTCTTCCTGTAAGACCTCTACATCTCCAAGGTCTACCTTGCCATTTCCGCTGAAGTGTCAATCGGGTCCAGAGCGGGTGCCTTCTTCACCGACCGGATGGCTCTAGAATATTTCTTAAAGCCACGAAACAATGAGTTAAAGAACAAGTTGTTAACAAAAAGTGTAAAAAAATCTTTTTATTTATTAAGTTTGTCTACCTTTTATAAGTATTAACTGATCCTAGCTTCCAATTCATACGTAGCTCAGGAGTAGTTTGACATTCGACGAACATTCCACAGCAGATAATGAGCACCATAAAACTTATCGAAATTGGCCAAGGAGGAAGAGGGGTTCCTATTCTATGAAGAACAAAGTTGGATACTTTTTAAAAATTTACCTCTAAAGGAGAACTTATAGTGGACTAACCCTTCAAAAAAATCCAACACAAATCCTTAATATGTCGTCCGGAAATTAACAACTGATTTCCACCTATGTTTTTAAAGTGGCATACTTTAGTTTATGACAAAGCTCTGTTAGTTGAAGTTAAAAATTGATAAAGTTTCAAAATTTGCAAAGTGTCGTCTGGAAGAAACAAATCTATCTATTTAAAACTCTGGAATTTCTGAAGGCGGTGACGCCATTGCGGGTTGTTTCGGCCTTGGCGTATTACCTGAAAGAATTTGTAGGGTAGAAGTTGTCAAGATACTTGCAAAAGCAGCAGCAAGAAGACAAGAAGTTTTGCGAGTTTGGTGGCTGAGAAAAATTGCGTAGTCCAACTCGTTCAACGTTGGCAGCACTGGTTGCGCGTGATGATATTTGCCAACCGTGAGTGTGGAGAAGGATTTCTCTCTTTGTCTTCGTCTGCGCTCATCCTCATCTTCAACTTTCATCTCGTCACCACAAAAATTTTTGAAAGCCAGCTTCTCCTCCTCATCGTGAATTTGTTAACATTTCCTTGGCCCCATTAATTTGAAGCATTTGCGCTACGTGCTTCAATTCGAATTCGCAGAGTAGATCGGTCGAAATGGGTCCTTCGTCATCCGAAATTCTCACCTTTGAAATTTATCGAGGGCACAACCGATATCAAAAATTCAATTATACGGAGGAAAAATTCCATAAAGGGACCTTCGAAATACTATTTAAAAAAAGAGTATATTAATATATTAAAAAGAGTGTTCGAGGAAAATTTTTGCCAAAATTATGAACAAGAACTTCAGTTAGTTTCCCAACAACCCATTATCTTTACGTGCAATTCTTCATCTATTGATTTTAATAAAGCCATTGATTCCTATACTTCCAAAGGAATGTGATGCCCTAAAACTGTCGCTAATGATAAGGCTTTTTAGGCCCACATAAGAAATCTGCGTTGAATCGAAAAAGACATTTAATTCCATGACTTCAGTCGCCTGATTTTACAGTTGACAGCTCTAGATAGAAACGAAAAACCTAAGTGATTAGATTACTGCGGTTGCTCCGCTATTAGCAAGAACTTCCTTCTGTTCTCTGGACAACGCTACTACTGACGCTTTAACAACAGAGTCACCAGATATTATGCTTATTTAGGCATGGTACCATACCTATGGTTCATTTCACCATTATGAAGCTTGGTCTTCAACTGACTCTAAAAGTATAGCTCAAGATTTCGCCTCGGATATATGAAAAATTCGATGGTGCTCTAAATGCTTGTAAGAATGACCTTGTAGGAAGAATGTTACTTTATGTCATGAAGGAAATCTTGAAATTTTACCAAAAGCCCATAATACAATAAAAAGTTCCCACTAACCAAGAAGTTGTCACTGTTGCAGACAGATTTCGTTGTGTTCACCGAGTCTGATTAATTCATTTACAACTTAATCAAATCCAGATCCTTTAAACTCATTTGAGACATCTCTCTCATCAGTCCTTCAACACATTCCAATATTTCACTTATATTTTACATTACGCTCAAAGCCTTCCGTCCTTTGGAATTATAACAAAAGTGGGTTAAAAATTAGGACCTTGCTTTAAACTTTGACGCTCTCTCGCCACGTAGTTAGATTTCGCACTCATTCATCGATGTTTTTAAAACAATCTTAGATCTGGCTTTAATATTTAGCGCTTGCCTCATGTTTTCACAATTCAGTGCTAAAGAAATGTCTTGCACAGAGGGTGTATCTTCAAAGCCCACATTGATTTGTGCTTGATTTCTTCATTTGTTCTTCATCAGTGTTAAGAAACATTTGTTACCTCATACATTAATCACAAGCAGTCGTTTCCTTGAAAAACTTTTTACCTTGTTCTATATTTGCCCTGATCTTTTTCTACTCTGCTTTGTGTTGTACACATTTCTGAATTTGCTTCTGATAGGTTTCTACACTTATAAATGTTTACAATACTGCCTTTATCTACCTCTACCTCCTTTCTAGGGCATGCGTGGCCATCTTTTCTGGCAGACTGTGGAAAAAAGCTATTCGAAGATTTATTCTTCTCCTGAAGACAGACAATTCATGATTGCATTATTTTAGCAGCTGGAGAGATTCTTAATAGTTCGCATATTTAGTGTGCATTCAAAAATGATGGAGGTTTACCCGTCAGCCACTCTTCCATCATTGAACTGAAAAAATTGGCGAAGAAATCGCAGAAGCTATGATAGGATGAATCCTGTCTTCTTGTGAATACTTCACAGACCATCTGGAAACACCAAATATCGGTTTAGTAAATTATTGGTGGAAGAAATGGAAAAAAATCATTGAGCCTTAATAGACCTGAAGACCACTCCACTCGTGTAATTGTACTTTAAAAATTACACAAGAGATTCCAGAAGGAGAAAGCATTGCAAATTCTTCCTAACTTAAATCGTGCGAAATGGCCTTTCAGAGTGTCTTCCTTGTAGCATGAACATCCGTTGCATGTAACATTAAGTCTGGACGAGGAAAGACTGATGTGAAGCCTGTGCTTATTTCTTACTCATTGCGCACTTTTTCTCTTCACTGTCTATTTAATGGAGTTCTTGTTTAATGACTGTGTTCAAGAATTTTAAATGATCGTAGCAAACTATTGGCAACCTCTAGAGCGTCGTACAGCGTAAAGTTACTGGAGGGGATACCATTAAGGACTGGTTGCACTTCCGTGGGGAACGTGTTGCTCGCATCCGGTCCCGTTGTTGACGCTCCAGATGTCTGAAAAACGTGGCTATTTAGAAATGAGCCAGAAAGAAGCACATTGGTGGTGTTGACATGGTATAGTTATTATTTTTTGTCTTTCAAAACTCACGAAACTGCAGCGTTACATAGATTCATGATTCATGGCTTCAACGACTTGAATTTTCTGCAGGTCCTATCGTTTCTTTCTTTAGAAATTAATGCGAACTTGGCGAGACCATACACTGGGGTTTGCGGATTCATTTGGCAGCACGGTGCAAAAATCTAATCTTGAAAAATAAAATGCTTCACGCACTGATTCTGCAGGAAGCCTCCTCTTAAAGCTTTGCACAGTATCCCATTTTAAGAATGTAACTCATTTCCAATGGTCTTAGTGTAGAAGATCTTGAGTTATTTGAGGAACTGCGAAGTATCTTTCCACATGGAAGAAATGCTTTACATACGGACAAAAAGCGAGGGGTTCGAGAAGCGCTTACTGGCGGGCGAGCACATGTTGTCACTATAGGCCTTGACCTGGCTTCACACGCCACGATGTTTACCACCATTAAATTATATTTTCTTACAGCCATGAGCATGAGTGCCAGCGTTGGTTAACTGCTCATTGCAGTTCATAATAGATGTGCGAAACTTCCCACCTTGTGTGACTAGGTCAGAAATTAACTCCGCCTATTCATCAGAATTCTACCTTCGCACGGTCACACCTTTATACTTCTTTCCGAAAGCAATATGAAGGCGTGGTTTTGTGGGGCGCAGGTTATTCCACAGCGGCCGAAATATTTCGTTCATTCAAATAGAAAGCGCTTGGTGAGGCCTAATAAATAGTCCTTCATCTTCTCTGGGAAACCACCACAAGTTTCTAATCAGTTAACCTCAGTCCAGTGTAGAATCCAATGATGCAATCGTGCACGCTTCTAACTAAAAATTGCCTTGAAAAATCGTCAACGAAGGCGTCCAATGCCTTCTAACTTTGCTAACTGACGCTACTGAAATTTTAGAGTACGGTATGTAATGGTGTATACCTGACATGCTAACGATAAGGAAATAGCGAGAAGAGAGAGAACACGAAGTGAGAGAAACATCTTCCGATTAGCTCTGCACTCCACCTCTCTGGAGACCTTTTATATGATTTCTCTATCAAAGGCAAACATCGATTGGTCGATTAGAAGGGGATTTAATTTTCAAGGACGAGACATCCCTAAACATGTCATTAAACGCTTCTAAGAAGACCTCTTTCGTTTAGTGCTATGCCTAAACTTTACTAAGTCTTTTCTTTCGCAGTTATTCCAAAAATTGCCATGAAAGTCATATCTACGCAGAGCTACCGGAGAAACGATTAACTTCGTTGGCAACACATACAACACTTATTTCTACGAATTTATGCTCGTTTATGACTTGTGGAGGATACAGCAAATGTCGTAGGTCTCACACATTCTGAAATGCCTTACGGTTAAATTTTAGATGAACAACTGTTAAAGATATTAGTACGTACAAGTTCTCGCAAGCAAATGCAATCCTTTCTCAGCTTAAAACGTTAAGAAATATGTGATTCTGAAAGCGAATAGTTGGGAGAAATAGTGTTGAGCTGTTGTCTTCTTGAAAACACATGGCGACAATACAGCTGAAAATGTGGCGTTTGGCGCAGTGGTCGGAGGAGCCCTGCGACACGCACCTGGGATCGACCCCATGCTTCACCAAGTCCTCCATCCCTGCGGGGTCAGCAAATTGGTGCCAGACTCGTCTGGGAGGATAGCAGCACTGGCTCGATACATCAGTAGGCAACCGCGAGTCAATTGTAAAGACCAGATATGAGTTCAGTCGCCTCCATACAATGCTTAATGAAGTCGAATGAATGCTGCATCCCTCAGAGATTGATCAACGCCAAGTGCCTCATCCTTTATTATTTGTACAGCTGAAAAGCTCTAGCTTGCTACCAAATATGAATATCAGTCGTGTCAAACGATATCATTCTATGAGGATTTTAGGAACTCTTCTAAGTTCGCACTGTTCTCATAGCAATTATATAAGAGAAAGCGAAGCCCATGATTTTCAAAATATAAGCAAATAATGTGCTGTCAAATTCTGAGCTCTGTAGAATGTTTGCATTGCAACAAGTTCATGAAGTCTTTGAGGAAAAAAAAGCGGGTTTTTTTGCGTTGCTTTCCATCAAATATTATCCTGCGTGCATACACGTAACGTTTCCATTTTTGCATGTATAAAGGCATGAATAGATGCACCTATTGTCTTCTTGTACCTGGCACTTTATCTAGACATTTTTGTATGCATGTCTGGATATCACAGTGGTTGAATTTCTCAGTGAGTAGGCAATAATAAAGTCAGAAACCTTTCTCCAATCGAGTTTTAGGCAGCGATAAAGAGGAGAGGCTCACCAAAGACTGAGTGTCTCCAGCACTATGCGACAGCCGTTTGTATTTGAGTCAAAACTTTTGACGACCAGCTGGATTTCCTTTCATTTCTATTCTCTGTATGGGTACCAGTATCGTCAAAAGCACGCCAGTAAGGATGGGATACAAAATATGACAACTGTTCACTGTTATCAGTTTTGTTCGTCGTTTTTATGGTGTACTTCCAACCATGATATGCAACTGCTAAAGGCACAAAGTAAACACGACTTTTTCAAGTTACCGTAGACCTTCTTTTTTGAGTTCTATTCAAATAACAACAAGTTTACTGATAAGGTGCCTTTTCGAACGCATGCCTTTGACAAATGGTAAATGGTACGGTTTTCAACACAACACGGACATGTGGGTACCCTGCTGCAGGCGGTGAGTATTTTCCAGCGCGTATGGATTTGTTACCTTTTTACTTGCTACCTATTACAGTTTTTCACAGTAGGGTATTATGTGAAACAAAACCATAATGATGCCATGAATAAAGAAAAGGATAAGGCTGTCGGCGTTGATCGATCCCTGAGGGATGTGCCATGCACTAGATTTCATTAAGCGTCGTTTAGGACGCGTGTGGCGCAGTGGTTGGAGGCGCCACTGCGACGCACACGTGGAATCGATCTACTCGCCAGCGGCCCACCAAGCCTTCCATCTCTTCTGGGTCTGCAAATTGGTACCAGACTTGTCTTGAGGACGAGGAGCAGCACTGACTCGATACATCGGTAGGCCACCGCGAGTCATTGAAAAGGCCAGATGCGCATTCAATCACCTCCAACGATACTTAATGAAGTCGGATGCATGGCGCACCCCTCAGGGGATTAATCAACGCCGAGAGCTTTATCCTTTAAGCATGGTTTGGAATAGTTGAATAGTTGCTGGTTCAGTGTTCCGAATTCTGACTTCCTCTGCCAGGTATGCGGTACGCGACCTCGAGGAACTTGAGTGTGTCCTGCTGCTATTTTGTGCATCCCTGAGCGTAGAGTCCCACAAATCCCCGAAAACATTTAGTTATGATATAATGTCGTTTTTTTTAGCTACAAAAATTGATTGCATTACTGCTTAGAAGAATCAGGCGGATGTTGTTGGACAGCAACCAATTGCTGTTAAACACTAAAGAAGAAAAGGAAAAATTCCCAGCTAGTTAAACGAAGAGTGTATTACTTCTTGGTGATTAGTTGGACGGTTGAATTTCTTTACAAGTATTCAGTCAATAAGTTTTACTTATGAGTCATTCAATTATAACTGCTATAATTTCCAAAAGAAATGCAATCCTTTACAAAAGAAAAAATAGGCGCGTGTAGCGCAGTGGCTTGAGTTGCCATGCAAAACACATAGGTTCGCTCCCAAGCCTCAAAGCAAGCAACCCTTCCATCCCTCTGAGTCAGCCAATTGATGCAAGGCCACACTGGGAGGACAGCAGAACTGGCTCAATACATCGATAAGCTACCGCGAGTCATTGAAAAGACCAGCTTTGCATTCAGTCACCTCCAACGATGCTTAATAATCAAAAGACCGAATTTATATGAACCTCGGCATAAATAGTTGATATATTCATTCGGTTTTTCTCGAGCTGCTCGCAGAGCACGAAAAGAAAATAAAAAATGTACGGTTTGTCGATTGCGCAATTTATGATTCGCTTAAAACCGTGTCTTAGTTGTTTAATCTTTCGGTGGTCTGGAAAATATTTTTCACTAGTTAGAGGGTTGGCCACAGAACAGCGTTTAGTACCAAGCCTTGCCATCGCTTTCATGTCTAAGATGGAAGCTCCAATTCTGGATCGCCGACCCTTACTCTGCCTGCTGTCGATACATAGAGGACTACTTCGTCGTCTGTTCCGCATAAGAACAGATGGATGAGTGCTTTAAATTGTTAAACGGAGAGTAACAGTATATAAAACTCACACGAAAAAAACCAACCAAGAACTGGCTTCCATTCTTAAACATCCAAATAAAGCTCTCAAAAAGTGGCTAATATAACAAATGGTATCGTAAGCCAAGTAGTAAGAACATACTAGTTCACTACCTCTCCCTCTCATCCTTCACACATAAAAAAGCAGTTGTCAAAAAACATTTACCGTAGGGCTAAAAAATGTGTGCACAGGAGAAGAGGAAAGGAAGGAATCGCAAAACCTGGCACGAAAAATTGCCATTTCCAATGGCTACGACGTAGAAGCTATTCGGGTTGGACAAAAACGTAGGGTAGTTCACCAAAATAGTGCTGCCCTTCATATCAAATGAAATAAGTTACGCCATTAAGAGATGCTTAAGAAAAAGTGGCCTTGAAAATTATATAACGATTATTGACATCCCACCCAATACCCTACGCCGTCAGTTAGTTCGCAACCGTCTCCATGATCGTTTGTGCAGCTCAGAAAACTGTATGATCTGCCCCAACGGGAGAGACGGGGATTGCAAGAGTTCAGGTATAATATACTTAGTCTCATGTAACGCATGCAGGTGATGAATATATTGGGGAAACCGGGTAGACCACGTGTGACTGCACAAAGGAACACCTAGATGGGAAAGGTAAAATTCATGAAAACACGCTTCTAGGTACGCATAGGGCACAAAAGCACAACGGCGATGATTTTGCAGTGACTGTACGGGATCCTAGCGCAGAAGTCGAAAACATCAGACGCGCAAAAACTCTTAGAGGCATTTTGGATAAATTTCAAAAAATCCAAAGATGAACCGGAAAGACGAATGCCTCACTATCACACGTGACCTGGCGCCCTATTTCAAAATGATATTTTGACCCCGGTGTGTGTCATGCTCGCGACCCCACGTGAACAACGCGTGGGCCAGTCCCACTCGTTACATCACGGTGAGTAGCTTTTCTGATCAATATTGCGTTTATTTAAAAGTTTGATCTTCATTAATACTATAAATATTTCACCGAATTTAAGACTACTGTTGCAGAAAAATACGTCTAGGCTCTGAAAAAGGGGGAAATCGCAGAAATTTCACCATCGCCCAACAACAACAACAACAACGACAAGAACGACAAGAACAACAAGAGTAACAACAACAAGAAGAACAACAACAAGAACAACAAGAAGAACAACAACAACAAGAACAACAGCAACAAGAACAACAACAACAGCAACAAAACAACAACAACAAGAAAAACAACAACGAGAAAAACAACAACAACAACAACAACAACAGCAACAACAAAGACCCATACCAACCTCGAATCAATTCAACAAGATCAGTTTGTAAGATCATATCAATAGATAGATGCTTAATAAACTCGAATGCATGCACATTTCTCAGGAGCTGACCAATTCTGAGAGCATAATCCTTCTATTCATTAAATCAATGTTTATAAAAGGAGGGAAACTTCCCAACTAGATGACCTTCCTGAAATTGAGGAGATGGTAATGGACAACACAACGATATCCGAGCGGTATAATCGTGTTGATGATGTGATAGACATTATTCTAATTTCAGCAATCAACAACGTAAGACTTTTTCAATCAGGACTGAAGCTAGTTGAAATCCCTCTGCTCCTACAAATAGGATGGGCTGTTTTTGGACAAAGCTATTGAGTAGCAGCTCTACCCACACCCTTTCGCTCCTTTTTCCTCGTAAGTATTTGGTAAAGTCATCATTTTCAGGCATATGTGGAAAATAATGGTGAATAAATTTGAAGAGAATGGCTAGTCCCAATCCACTGGAGGTGAATTTGCTTCTACGCTGATAACTTCGTAATTGTTTGAAGAAAACGTTAACAGTGTGAACGAAAAGAGAGACATGCAGAATTTAACGAGGCGATATCTTAATTACTTGATACTTGAATGGTCCGTCGTCATTGGTTGTGCGTACTACAGCATATTCTCTATTTTTCGTAGATTTGCTTGTCAAACCATCGTGGTTTCCTGGAATCCCGAGGTCAACCTGGCCAAAGTCTGCTGCAGGTCTTCACCATCACAGGCAGTTGCAGCTCTTATGGATCATAGGGAGACTTGCCACCATGCGACTTCGATACCAGGACAATGGTGTATCCTGATATTGGTTCACTATTAGCTAGGTTTCCTGATGGAAACGCCGGAGTCCTTCTCAGCTTGGGAGACCCTGCCAGGAGATGGATATCGCGCTGTACATCGCATTCCAACACCCAGGAACACCTCCCAGCCACGATGAGGCGGTAAACCGTTGGGAGAATATGATAACAATAATATTATAAAGGATAAAAAGGATAGACCTGTCGGTGTTAATGAATCGCTGAGGGATGCGCCGTGCATTCGACCTCATTAAGTATCGCTGGAGGTGATTGAATGCATATTTGGCCCTTACAATCACTCGCGGTGGCCTATCGATGTATGGAACCAGTGTTGATATCCTTCCAGACAAGTCCAGTACCAGTC
Source organism: Angiostrongylus vasorum (assembly GCA_018806985.1). Lineage (NCBI taxonomy): Eukaryota > Metazoa > Nematoda > Chromadorea > Rhabditida > Metastrongylidae > Angiostrongylus > Angiostrongylus vasorum. The sequence continues at coordinate 106,242 of JADANN010000454.1, read as the reverse complement.
TGCCGACCCCGAAGGGATGGAAGGCTTGGTGGGCCATGGGGCGGAGCTTGATTCCACGTGTTTCGCAGTGACGCCTCCAACCCCTGCAGCCACAGGCGAAGTGCATAACTTTTTAAAACCCTTAATTGTTATCGGGACCCTGCTACCGGAGTCGCCTCCTACAAGCACTACACGTACTGGTGGGCGAGAGTGCTAACTACCTAGGAGAACTCCCAGCCTTCCCGAGACTCTTATATGCGTCAGGAGTGTGCGTGGCTCAGATCAGGAATAATGAGGTATGGTGCAAGGTCGAGCGTGGTCATGGTAACAATGTTGTGTTCTACTTATTTACACGTTCTAATGAACTACCCCTGTTGAGCTGTTCCGACATTGTTTTATCTGTTGTGGTCATTGTCGTTTTTGCCGTTGGTCGATGGCTGACGTTTCCGCGATTTCGCCTTCTTCACGGTCATGCTTTTACGAGTGGGACTCCCGCGTTAGCTTATCAATGAAATAAAGTGCATTGACCATTCATACCGAGGTTGAATGAAAGTCGGTTTACAACAGTGAAACGTTGAGTGTTTACGGAAATCTGTTTATTATGCGAATAAAGATGTATGTATCAAGTTTTCTATGCTGAGGATGTGGAAGTGTTCGGCTGAGAAGACTGCGCGTTAATTTGATCCTTCTAAGCTCTGAAGAAGGCGGAACCGCTGAGAAGTCAGCCAGTATTGTACTGAATAAACCATGTCGTTAACGAACCGGTGTGTGCTCATCGAACAAGACTTTTTTCGTTAAAAAAAGACCTGCCAGTAATTGTAATGCCAACCCAAGAATATTGGTAGGAAAATCACATGTCGAACCACTAAACGAGTGGTCTGAGCAACGAGCACATTGAATACAAATGATCTCTCCAGAACGTCGATTTTTGTTTCAGGTTCATGAGAAAGTGGCCTTTGTTTAGAGATGAAGGCCTTTCTATAAGTGGTGCGTAAGCTCAGCTTAAATTTCTCCAGTTGTTTGTGAACAATATCTCATGTCGCGCTGTACATCGCATTCTGACACCCAGGAACACCTCCCACGATTAGGCGGTAAAGCGTTGAAAGGAACAAGGCAATATCAAAGCACAACAATTCTTATTATGATGGAAAAGATGCTAAGACAAAGTGTACGCAGTTGGTAAATATGTGTATGGACGAGAAAAAAGAACAATCAACTATGTTGATGTTAGAAATGTCAGCTCTACGCGAAAATGTTGACTATAGCCAAGACTGCAACTTGCATCCAAAAATTACTAATTCTATGAAGGATGTGTGAATTTCACGTATGTAGAAATTGTAAAGTGGACGTGTAGAATAAATATTTGTTTATGAGAGCAACGCTTAAAACAATAAGTTAATTTTTGCGGCCAAAAGCCTTGACAACTACTTCCAAAGCCAACTGTGTTAATGCACATTGATAGACCAATATGCTTTTTACAGCGACCCACTCCGAATAAGTATCCACAGCGATTTACCATCTCATAGTTGAGAGAAGGGCATACCTAACTCGAGTATAGCAAAGAAGACATTATGCATCCTTTTGACAATAAGAAGTTCGTGGTTCATACTGATTTCAATAGGAATGGAGCTTTTCAGGAGCACGCCGTAGCATTCCGTGTCACAGAAGTAAGGGAGGGGATCCTAAGGTCCGACCTGCATGAATGATCAAAAATCGAAGATGCCGTTCTATACGCCAAACTGTCAAAGATAAGGTGGACCGGACACGTAATTGGTTTGAAAGACAACGGATGGAAAAGAGCCGTTAGTGACAGGATTCCTCAGGATGTTAAACGTAGTGCAGGAAGACCATCGACGTGGTGATCAGAGTTCTTCGCGAAAAGCCTAGAAGAATGGCATGATGCTTAACGGGTTCCTAGAGCGAGGAGAACCGAATGCGCTACTCTTGCACGAGACAGGGAAAAATGGAAGATTTACTAGTGCCAGCTCGAGTAACTCGACAATCAATGGGACCACAACTGACACAGGTGATTAGTCTTGACGTAGTCTAGATAGGGCCTTTTCAGGTCTACCCCCATGATATAGATCACAAAGAAGGTTTCGTGATCCACCTTATTCTACCGTTTCAGTGCTTTGTGTAGAGTGATTTCGAGATTTTTGCGTGAAAATCTAGTCACACCCTTCTACCATGGTGGTGTACATCTGTGCAGTTCGTCCAGCTTTCACCGATTTCGTAACGCTGATTCTTCGTGTTCTCGATGAGCAAACGCGAGGTGTTACTTAATTCTTTATTGACGGTAAAGCTGACGTTCAGGGAGATCTTGTCTTTTTCAGAGCCTGTCAAGTTGGCTGCATTCTATCCGGCCAAAAAATCCCTATAACCAAACAGAAAAAAATACTAAGCCGAGATTCCAATCTCATTGAGAACAAAGCGGCTTCTTCACACACTGACCATTTTCTATGAGGCTTTTGCTGAGTGTGCACCTCGAGACCAACCGCACCGACTTCACATAAAAGCATAATGTGTTTCTCTCACATTAAAGTATCAGTCTTAAAAAGCTGCGTCAGATCACAAATTATTGCGAGGTATTCCTCCTTGCGGTTCCTTTTAAGTTTCTTGGAAGTTATTCATTTTGCTTCTAGAGTTTAGCAGACTGGTTTTAATTTCAGAGACACTAAGCTTCCATGTGGATTCTGTTTGGTTGGTCTCCACATGAAATACTCAGTGGAAGACTTATAGAAAGCGTTGAGTGGGCGAAGAATCTACTCTGGTTTCAATGCGGTTGATATCTTGCTTTAGCACTTTCTCTGCTTGGTTATAGAGGTGTTTGGCGGAGTAGATTGTTCTCAATTTGACCTTTTCGTGGTCTAAAGAAGGCAAAATCCGCCGTAACATCAGGTTTAATGTCAGCAAAGATTAAGATAACCCGTCATGTTTTCTCATCAAGAACATAGCGAATCATATGATTAGTGCCAAGGCTAATAGGTTGTCGGTCTTGGGACTTACTAATTATGTGTTGTAATCGTTTTAAAAAAAGGACTGTTATCACGAGGAAATGATTGGTTGTTGTGTAGGATACACTTTTCCTCAGAGGTTTCATCCCAAAATGCGGTCGATAAAATGAAATTTTTATCGCTCAAAAGTATTAATCAGAAACAATAATAACGAGAGGAGGCGGATAGCACAGTGGTAGTGATGTCCGTCATCGCGAGCATGGCGTTAGTTCGACTCCGCATTGGGCCAACCAAGCCGCTCATCCTTCCCGGTTCGGAAAATTGGTACAGGATTTGTCTAGGGAGGAAAATCACCCTCTACAGTCCAATTGGGAATGCTCCAGCCCGGCTAATTCAGGACTCAAGAGAGTTGCCGGGCCAGCATTCTATGACATTCAAGATGAAATGAAAATCCTCAAGCAGCAACCGGAGCCACACGTAAAAGTTGGAAGGTCTTCATGGGCAATGGATGCGAGGAAAGGAATCGAATGTGAGAAGTGTTGGGTTCCGCAAAGTAGACGTAAAGACGGATCAAATAGGATAAAATAAAAATAAATAGAAGTACATTTATGGAGATTTTTGTCGTTTCACTGTCCTGCAAATGACAAACGATTGTTGAATTATGGATGTTGTCTTTTATCCTGCTTACGCAGGCGAACAGCTTTCTGACGCATACACTAAGGAACAGTCGTGAAGTCGAAAAGGTAAGCACGTAGTCGGCTGTTTTTTTGTTCTGTTGACTACATTCTTGATACTTTTGAACAGCCGCCAATTTGCTTGCTTCCTCCTGGTCAACTCTGGAGCTACGTTTTTCGCCATGTTGACTTCCCGACCTAGATAGACCTAGCTCTAGCATTTGGAAATATTCGTCCCGCCGAGCGTGAATCCGGCATACGAAACCAACGCGCATCTCATGAACGCCGTTTTTGTGACATCTCATAGAGATATGCCGTTGTCTTATGCCAGTTTTGAAGACAACAAGGAAAGCGACACGATTTTCACAAAGTTGTGCATCGTTTGAAGCGGTTTCAAGTTGTTGCAGATAAGTTTTAGGACAGTACTGTGTAGAAAATTAGGAAATAATTCAGCCGTGAGAAAGTGCACAGCTTTAATATAGAAATGAAATAATCATCAGAAAATGCGTTTCTAAATTTCGTAATGACAAGGTGCGCCTTGTTTTTTGCATTAATTTATTATTTTGGGAAAATGGTGCTTACTTTAAGGTCAGAATGTCCCCGCGAATTTGTCGAGTCTTAAGGCTCTGATACAATTGAGTTGTTGAAAAATTACCTGTGGTTAGAGAAAAAATAGACATCGGCTCCAATTTGTTAACCGTGTGTGGAGTTTGTTAATGATTTAAAGAATTATAAGGTGAAATAGCGTTATTCATTCAAATTTGCTGGAAACCCAGATGTCTGTATTGAATTGAGGACTGAAGTGTTTTAGGAATTCCTCAGGCTCCACAACCACAAGTAGTACCACCCACTCAGATTGTGGTTTCTGTTTCGAGCAGATTCAGTTGTCCTCATTGTGTGCGTTCATTTAATGTTTTTATTCATTTGAAACTTGTTGAAAGCAGATTCTGGCTCATTCATTTAACTGCAGTTTGTCGTTGTTTTCTTCTTTTTTCTTCATGGTACTGCCGTTTACTATTACTTTCAGCAGGTTGGCGTGATAACGAAGGAGACGGATATGTGCTGCATGTTATGTCTTATACTGCTTACAATTTTCACCTTTCCCCTTGGCCTCGTTTTTCTCTGTTGCCTTCCGTGCACAGTCACTCGTCGTTGTTCGAACTGTCGTAGATCTGCTTGAATGTTTGGCCATTGCTTTTCTTCGCTTTACTTACTTTTAGCCAAAAAGAGTTATTTTGGTTTTGGTGTTTTCGCAACGATAGCGCATATTTGCGTTCAAGTTTTTCTTGCATCCTTTCTCAGTGTTTACTTAGCTCATTGTAAAACGTGGGTTAATCATGAGGTATTCTTTCTGTGTACTTTTCATATCCCATTTGAAATTTCTACAACTTTCTGTGTTTCATATTTCAATGGTGAAATCCTACCTTTGGGTTGTGGATTGGAAATTCCATTCTGATGGGATTCGACTTTATCGCCTTTATTTTGTGATAGTTGTCTATTATTGAAATGTGTACTTGCACTAGTTCTATTGATACTTTGTTAGTGTGAACATGAAGAATAAAAATTCATGAAGATGTGAAGAGGATGAGCATGTGTTCAGGTGTGAAGTGAAATGATACTTAATGTTTTCTGATGTGGGCACAAACGGATGCGTTCGCATCCTCCTTCTACATCGATCTTTCTTTCCATTCCTTCGAAGAACTTGAAGAGTTCGTGAATGACTCCTTCCCGCGAAGTAGTCACAAACCTCTTCCAGTATGTGGTGGCTTTTGTATTTACCACATAGTGCCTGAAATTATCATAATTGGCACTTCACGTAGCAGTTCCCAAGACCGAATTTCTATTAACCTCGGTATTGTTTAAATAATTCGACGTTTTTTCTGCAACAAGCAGACACGAAGTTAGCATTATGGAATTTATTGGAATACAACAGCCGACGGCGGTTTCGCCTTCTTCAGAGCCGTTCGTTCGTTGCAAGTATTTCATTTACTTGGTGGATAGCAGCCGCACAGAGTAATACATGAGCGAGGACTGTGCCTGTGTCAAGTCACTGAGTCCGAATCGTTAAATGCAGTGAGATTGGTCATCAGTTCATCCTGCACATTTGATTATTTTTTGGTATGTGTTTGTTCGATGTGGCGGTGTAAAGGTAAGCTCTATCTACAGTGTAGTTTTCGTTTTCGTCTTGAAATATTGGCGGTTTTCAGTTTTAGTCATTAAATCTGCAAAAGACAGATTTGTCAATGAGGATAAGGACAAAATAAAGGATGGAGCTGTTGGCGTTGATCAATCCCCTGAGGGAAACGGCGTGCATTCCAAGTCGTTAAGCATCAGTGGAGGTGATTGAATCCATGTTTGGCCTTTACAATGAATCGCGGTGGCCTACCGATGTATCGAGCCAGTGCTGCTATCCTTCCAGACAAGTCTGGTACCAATTTGCCGACCCCGGAGAGATGGAAGGGTTGGTGTGCCGTTGGCGCGAGGATCGACCCTAAACGTATTGTAGGGCGTCTCCGACCACTGCTCAGCACGCGCCCCCTAGTATAAGGTCGTCAAGTCCACAGAGTCTTGAAAATTTGCAGATTTGGCAATATGTTGAAAAAAAATGATCTGCATCTTTACATTGTAGAAGCGGATTTGAGATTGATTAGTACTGTTGTATACACTGTCGATAGATTTAACGCCAAGGATTCAGGCTAGGACTAATTGCAGATTAAGCCATTGGTTTAATTCTGGTCAATGCTTTAGAAAATTCGCCATTCATTCGATTCCATTAATCGTCGTGCAGGTGGTTAAACGCAGATTTAACCGATAACAATCTATAATTGGGACTTGGGAACCATAGCAATCTATAATATCAGATCTTCTCATACTAGCAGACAAGTATGTTACTACTTTACCGAGACATAAAAGACTCAAGGATTCGCCATATGACTGAACATGAGAACATGTGCGTAGCAGGATGCCTCCAACGGATAAATTACACACCTTCCGGATCACTGTTAGGAATGGGGAAACAATACGTTTTATCGATTATTTAAAAACCACTTTCAAAGTGATTTTGTTACAGCAGCGCATGATTATGCTTCTGTGAACAATGTGAAAATGACACAGTTCGCCAGATGACTGGATATAATGACGGGTACGGTAGACGAAGATAGTTCAGTCCGCGAATTCATACACATTTCTCGGTGAGTTTTGAAGTAGACGGTACATGTCTAGTGGTTTCTAAAACACCACTTACCCATATTACAAGAACGATGAGCTCGCATTACCTGAGGTCACTTAATGATTAAGTAAAATGAGTGGTTTTTTCCCAGATTCTAAACATCATTTTTCTGCTTGTTATCCTTAGAAAACGAACACTGCTGTTAACTTTACAAAAGTGAAATACCGTGCCGGGCTGTTCATTTCTACACTAAGCTGTTTTTCATTTTCTATGAAACCCACTGCTGAGTATACAGAACACATGCTTCAGCAATTGTTGTTTTTGGAACGTGGTTGATATTGGTAAACCCATGCGAATCTGCTGTACAATGCCTAGGTCTACATTGTACTTCATAAGAACAAGCTGATTATGAAGTAGTACTTGGAATTTGACGTACCTGAACAACCTCGTTCAATATATGCTCAGTGAAATCGGTGCCTTCTCAAGATCTTTTTTTTCACCTCAGTAAGCAATTTAGTGCAGCCGTTGCAGTGTTTCGTAGACCATCCAAGTGTCTGAAATTAATAGTTGGAAATAAATCCCGCTGTATGCGCTTTGTTGCTCATTTACATCAAAGTCTAGTAAGCTTTGTAATCTGTAGCTCCACGCAGGCTCATGGAAATTGTGACCTTGATCGACTTTTTTTTGCTGATGTTGCTGCTTGTTCCATTAATGGGTTTT